>CM050166.1:171330776-171930776 GCA_027410445.1 Discoglossus pictus | reverse complement strand
ATTTTTTTTCTGTACTTTATTTTGCTGATCTGTCAATTTCTGCTTTAATCCAATTTAAACTACCGCATATAATCGAGTATAAGCCGAATTTTCCATCCCTTTTTTTTAAGTCTGAAAAGGGCCCCCTCGGCTTATACTCAAGTCACCCATGTCTCTCCACCCCTGTGTCTTTCTTTCCCCCCGCATGTCCCTCCACCCCGTGTCTCTCTTTCCCCCCCCGTGTCTCTCCACCCGTGTCTCTCTTTCCCCCCTGTGTCTCTCTCCACTCCCGTAGCTCTTTCCCTCCCCCTCCCTTATCATCCTCCTCATCCTCAACCCCCCTCCTCATCCGCAACCCCCCTCCTCACTTTACCCCTCTAATTACCTCCCCCTCTCCCTTTCCCCTCACTTACCTTCCATCAGCAGCTGCTCCTCCGCTCCTCCCCGCTCTTTCCAGTTGCGTCTGGACCCGGCCAATGCTAATGACGTGATGCACATGTGACGTGAGGAGAGAGGATGAGGAGGGGGGTTGAGGAGAGAGGATAAGGAGGGAGGATGAGGAGGGGGGTCGAGGAGAGAGGATGAGGAGGGTGGTTGAGGAGGGAGGATGAGGAGGGGGGTTGAAGAGTGTGATAAGGGAGGGAGAGGGAAAGAGACACAAGGGATTGGGAGGAAAGAAACACAGGGAATGGAGAGGGGTAAGAGACACAGGGAAGGGAGAGGGGTGGTAAGAGACACAGGCGAGGGAGAGGAGGGGAAGAGACAAAGGGGAGGGAGAGGCGGGGAGAGACACAGGGGAAGGAGAGGGGGGAGAGACACAGGGGAGGGAGAGGGGGGAAGAGACATAGTGGAGAGAGAGGGCCAAACAAGAAAGGGGCACAGAGGGCACACAAGAGGGGGACACAGAGGACACAAGAGGGACATAGCGGGCAGCACTTTTCCCACCCTCTGCTTATACTTGAGTCACTAAGTTTTCCCAGTATTTTGTGGTAAAATAGGTGCCTCAGCTTATACTCGGGTCGACTTATACTCGAGTATATACGGTATCTCTGTAGATGAATGTGCTCAATGTGAAATGGGTTCATATATTAAATGAGCTGGCTTAAAACCTTACTAAAGAGTGTTACAATGGTAATACATACTGGAAATGCAGATTTGCAGCACTGTCAAGACCTTTTTTTCTGACAAATTGTGTATGGCCAGGAGGAGCCAATCAGTCAAACATGAGATGAGCGAGGGAGGCCAACATGACAAGTTCATGGAGGTGAGAAGAGGGAAAATAGAACTTTACATAAAAATAGCTCAAAGCATTATATAACTGTACAAATAGGATTTATGTTATAGTGGATGCTACTTATACTTTTCAAGGGCTATGTCTTGTTTTATAACTTTAGTACCCATTTAGTTCTGCACATAGTATATATACTACACAATGGACCTAATGAATAATTCACTTATATAACTAATGAAAAAGATTTGTATGTAAAATATAATATTTTTTTAAATCATATAGAGTTTCAACAATGATATTTTATGCAAGTTTTTTTTTTACTATGTATTGATGGCTCTTAATGTCCTTTTTGTCAGCTTAATAATAAGTACCGGTAGTTATATATAAAAGGCAAAGTGCAGAAATACATTTTCTTTAGAGGACTACTGTAGTTTAAGAAAAAATATCATGTTTGTGAGATATGTAACTACCTATTAGCATTAGCAGCTGGGTAGGCTGTGAACATAAATAAAAACATCAACTCATTGAAGGCTATATTCTTGTCTGGTTCCATCACTTTCTGAGAGCATGAAGCCTGAGGAGTGCACTTATCTTACCAGTGGAGAGAGGGGTAGGGAAGGAGGGGAGAGGCAGAGGGAAGGTGGATTTATTAAAGGTCTGTAGTGCAATTACAAGTAAATATTTTGATTGTAGACTATTAAAAACAGCATGTTTAATATAAATAAAAGTTTATATTTTTTCTTATTTTTTAATGTGTCAATTTTCCCCTCAAGCAGAGCTGCTAATCTCTTCCTACATGTGTCTATCAGTGGGTTTGGTCAGCTTTGTCTGGAAGCTGAATTAACCCAGCTTGAGTCCAAGCACAATGATGGTCCACAGGCAATTTAAAGAGTAAGAAAAATATGAACTTTTATATGTTTAAAATGGCATACTGATTTTTATAGTCTATGCCCAACAAGCAAACATATGAGCATTACTTGTAAATGGATTACAGTGGTCTTTTAATTAATTGGATTGTTAAGTATGTGATGCCTACTCCCTTGTCCGCATATACTCAGAAGCAGGCAGATTGAAACAATAACTGCAAGTTTTACTCCTAATTATTTCATTTTACAGTGATCCTAAAGGACAGCATAAGCTCATTAGACTATTCATACTTTTCTGAAAGTGGTTCAGTTAGAAGTTCCTGATTTTCTGTTTATTATAATATTGTCCTTAAAATATTTAAATATATATTTAAATAAATATATATATATATATATAAGCGTGGCAATGCTTTTTTCCACACAATGTGAGCACCTTCTGCACTCATCTGCGTCCTCCCTTGTGTCCCATTTCCACCTTCCTCTCCCTCCCTTATGTCTCACCCCCTCTCCCTCCCTTGTGTCTCATTCCCCCCTCCTCTCCCTCCCTTCTGTCTCCTTTTCCCCTCTCTGCCTCCCTTGTGTCTCCATTTCCCCCTCCTCTGCCTCCCTTGTGTCTCATTTTCTCCCTCCTCTGCCTCCCTTGTGTCTCCTTTCCCCCTCCTCTCCTTCCCTTGTGTCTTCTTTTCCCCCACCTCTCGCTCCCTTGTGTCTCCTTTTTCCCCTCCTCTCCCCCCCCTTGTGTCTCCTCCTCCTCCCTTTCCCCCCTTATCCTCCCTCCTTCCCCCCTCTCCGAAAACCTCCCTATCCCCTTTCCCCTCTCTTCTTATCTTGATCCAGTGATCTCCTGCTGCTGCAGCACGTCTTCTGCCTGTGTGCGGAACCGGCATATGCTAAAGACATGACGCGCATGTGACGTCACGTAATTAGCATATGCCGGTACGGTCACAGCAAGAAAATGCGCTGCAGCAGCAGGAGATCACTGGATCAAGGTAAGAAGAGAGGAGATAAGGAGGTTTTTGGAGAAGAGGGAAGGAGGGAGGATAAGAGGGTTAGAAGGGAGGAGGACGATTCCGGCCCCTGGTGGTTAGAAGGGAGGGGAATGAGAGAGGCCAGCGGGCCTTGCGGGTCCGGACCGTTATGGCGGCAGAGGGGGAGATGATAGAGAGGCAAAGAGGGATTGGTGCTCATTGCAGCCTAAGTCCGCGGGCTGCCAGCCGAAGGCTCAACTTGCTTCGAGAGACTCGCAAAGCGTGACCAACATCATAAGGGTTCCGAACAGCCCGCAGATCCACAACTATTATAGTGATATATATATATACATATACATATTTTTAAGCAAAGTAACGAAACATATTCCTTTTGTAAAATAGACCAAATAAATAAATTTTGTGTAATTTAAACAAACTGGAAATGCACGCATGAAATACCACACAACATGTGGTTTACAGTAATCTGCAGATAATTCTATTATAAATCAAGTCCCAAAATTATTTACTTTCTGCTGTGATGCAAACTTTTTGGTCATACACAATACTCGTATTTTCGAATACATTAGATAATCAGTTGCCCTCTTGTCATTACAGGCGGCTTCATGTAGACAAATGAAAAGCATTTAAAAATACATGTAGGCCCACACAAGGTGAATAATAAAGCGTAACATTAAAATTCATTGTTCCAGAGTTCACCATGTCAACAGTTAGAAATGTTTACATAGCAAGTTACTTCTTAAAAGCAAGTAGAATGAAGACATAGCTGATGTACTGAAACATGAATGGGATTAAACAATATCACATTCAAAAATTGCATAAAGTAATAATAAGCAGATACTTACCATTTATCGTTTATTTTCTCTCACTTTTATTGCTACAGCTCTGTTTACATCTCATTATTCACTAATTGTAAAGTGCCATTTATACATTTTGCATAGAGAAGTATATTTTACTAGTTTCCGTATCAGAGATTCAAAACAAGCTTCTTGTTTTTTTAAGAAAAACCACAAGCCTTTCCTTCCGTTGTGTGTAAAAGTTTGTGACACTTTGCTTCTTATTGGCAGGTTGGAGAATTCAGATAAAATGACACAGTGTCAGCGGATTTGTTTCTTTCCTGATTCTGTGCCATGTTTATCAGCTCTAGATGGATAATACTGGTAACACCTGCTCATATCAATAAGAATCTGACAGTCCTGAAAGAGATACTTAAAGTAAAAGCTATGAATATGTGAGGCACTTATCCTTAAGCACTGCTAATTTTTACTCTTTAAAACTTAATTTTTTTATGTGCTCTTAAATGAAAATAGGGAAATATTCTCGTGTGAAAGAAAGGTGGTTATTAATAGGCAACTCAAATTATGTATATTTATGCAAGTTGCAGAGAGCACAAAGGGAAGAAATTAAGCAAAATACCATTCATCTGAATTCATAGCTATAACAGCAAGAATGATGACATCCTTTCTTAGCCAGGAATGGCCAACACTATGAAAAAACTCAAGATGGATAAGTCATAGCAGAGAGGTCAGACCAATTGTGATCCACTGGAGAAGTAACTGGCAACCAATTCCAATATCTTTGCCAAGAAAACCATATGGATCAGCAAAACCAGAAACAAAAACAGATGTGCCATGTGCTGCATTCATATGGTTACTGAGCGTCGGACACAAGTAAAAGACTGAACAACAACAATATACTGTATAATACTTATTTTGAATTATTAGTTTTAAGGACAACTATCATTTTGTGCAGTTTTCAAATGACCGGAAATCATTCAGGAACCCTTTAAAGATACCTGAGGAATCCCGTTTTCTTCGAACCATTAATGAAAAACACTGTTTGTAAAGATATAAATAAAGTGGGAATATTTAAATTTTTCTTTAAGTGAAAACAGGTGCATGTGCCCAGTGTTTTCACCACTTATACTGCTTTTTGATGGTACATATAATATTTATTCACATCAGTAGAATCACAATAACTTCCAGCAGCCTATTACAAATTTCTAGGTTTTTGTTTCACCTGTCATAGATAAAACTATTAATGATCTTTTTGTTACTTAAATTCAACAAAATAGATGTTAATACAGGATATGGGAAATATTACTACTTTATTCTGCATTCTGCATCTTTGTAGACTAGTTGCATATGTGTATATTCTTTCTCGTGTTTCAGTAGGATGTACAAGGACTACATATACATCACTAAACATGGAATGAAGTCTTAAGGATGTAGCCTGAACCCTGTTATACCAAATCATATTGTCACCTGTCCCTCAAATAACTTGACACACAGAATTGAGGATTTGGGATGATTATTACTGTTGCATTCTTCTTCTAGATTGTAAGCTCTTCAGAGTAGGAACCTCAACTCTGTTGCACCAAGCAGTCTACTGACCCATTTGTATCATATTTATATTGTTATTGTATTTCTACTAACCTTACATTCAATGATGTTAATCACTGAATCATTAAGATGTCTCTGAAGAAGACCCTTGGCAATATTCAGATTGATCTTTAGAAAAAAAGATTTGGACAAACTGTGAAGGATTACATTGTTATACAGTATATGTATCATGGATCCCTCCAGGGTCATGCAGAGGCATGAATCTATTTATTTTTTCTCACTAAAAAATAGCTGTATGACTTTTTCCCATTTAATTATGCTCTGAGTCAGACAAAGTTTTCAGACATTGTATTTTTCATTGGTCCATAGTTTTCTCACACACAATCTACATTGACATCTGTGGTGATGATTTCCTGGAAAACTGTAGATAGCTTATCCACAGATGTGATCTAGACATATATTTCCAGTGCATCTTGTACTTGCATAACATCAGCCTCATCTGTAGCATTTATTGTGAATGATAAATAGGACAGAGCCATTAGTTTAGGCACATATTATCTTTATTTTTGCTAAAACTTATTTTTACTGTGGTATTATTTGCAATGAATTCCTCCAACATTTCAAATGGCCAAAGGAACTCACTATTAAAGGGCATCTCTAGTGACCATAAATAAGCGTTTGTTTGATTACGTATTAACTTATTAGCCACAAAATCAGTATTTAAAGGAAAAAATCAATAAAGCTTTTAAAACTTACATTTTAACGTTAGTATTTCAGATTTAAGCAGATCTGCTTCTCTCCACCTTCTGTCGGATGTGTGTGGGATCTGCAATGTAGACTGCTTGATGGGATTCTGATCTGGCTACTGCAGGAAAACGTACATTTTCAGCCTCATTTCCATGTCAAAGCCAAGAATCCTTAGCTACAGTGGAAACACTATTTTACTGAGAAGTTCTGTAGGGAAAATAACTGGTCTGTGTCAGACATGTAAGTGTACACACACCGCTCTATACATACATATAAATTGCAGAACGTACACATTTCTGTCCTTGAAGAATTAAACACATTGGCGTATTTAGGTTATATGCTGCCCTAGGCCATTTAGATTTGTGCACCCCCTACTTCCTATATGCAACTCCCCGATTTGCGCATGGGCGGCTTTTGCCACGCTTGTCTCTTTCTCCCTCCTCTCCCTCCTCTGTGTCTCTTTCCCCCCTCTTTCCCCACCTCTTTCCCCCCTGTGTCTCTTCCCCCACCCCTCAGTGTCTCTTCCCCTCCCCTTATGCGCCGTGCATACAGAGTGCGCATGCACGCAATCCGATCGACTTTGTGATCGGATCGTTGTCAAACTGCGATACGTCGCAAAGCGTGATGATGAATCACAGTTTGACAATTATAATATGTGATATATACAGGTATATACACATATCATAATTGCCGAACTACAAGACATTGTCACGCTTTGCGTGGCGCGTACGACTTAGCGAGGCGGAGCACTTAGGCAATGAAGGAGCTCATCGCCTACGAGCCTCGCAGAGCGAGGCAAGCCCTTAAGCCACTAAAACTCGCAGCACCTGGGCGATGAGCGCCAAAGGCACTCATTGCCTGCGAGCCTCGCAAAGTGAGGCGAGCAGTGGAGGCAATGAAACACGCGGGACTTTGCCTCCAAACACTTAGGAAACGCAGGATTGCCTTAGGCTGCAAGCAGTTGACGAACGCAGGATTTAGAAAAAAAAATACGAGACGCGGGACTTAGAAAAAATAAATTACAATATAGTAAAAATTCGAAGTTAACGGCCAAACCGCGCAAATCGAAAAACACAAAAAAAACATCACACACAGCATGGGGGGACAGCCAGGTCATCTGGGAGTGAGGTGAAATGCGAATTTAAGTCGATTTTGGTGAGTTTTGTCATTCAAAAATCGTATAAGCAAGAAAAAAAATGGCGGCCAAACAAAATGAAAATAAGGCTACACGACCCTGGACCACACAAAACACCAGAAACTGCATAACACTTTCACCCAGGAACGTACAAGCTACAAAATACACTATTACGAAAGACAGCAAATGCTCGCTAACCGCGTAGCACATAGAAAAACGACACTATTTTACAACCCTAACTTGCAACTAACAGCATTGCGCATCTAAAGTAGCGCTTTACACAAATAAACCAAATGTTTGCCCACGCAGCCTATTTCTAATGCACAGTTGGGACATTCATAATACTATCTCCTCAGGCCAGCAACAGTCCAACTGGACATTATAGATTGTTACCTCTTCAGGCTATTTTTTGATTGTTACATATATTAATTAATAAAAGGTAAACTATATTAATTTATTATTCAATTATACAGAGAGGAGCCAAAGGACACGCAAGGAGAGGCTCCCAATGAGCGCCGAAGGTCCTTAGAGTATAAAAAGCTTAACATTGTGTGCCAAACAGCATTGCCATGGCTTCAAATGTTAGTTATACATATATAACATATTGGGATAAGATAATCACATATTAACAAAATGTTATTCATTTTAGGTCACAAAAACAATAAAAAATCCAGGATTGCAACATAAATGATTAAAAATGGGCTGATTTTGTGAGATCTATTACCACCTGATGTTTTTTTAAGTATAATAATTAAAAAAACATCAGGTGGTAATAGATCTCACAAAATCAGCCCATTTTTAATCTTTTATGTTCCAATCCTGGATTTTTTATTGTTTTTAAATTTGCCGTTGTGACCTAAAATTAATAACATTTTGTTAATATGTGATTATCTTATCCCAATATGTTATATATTTATGAAGTCATTTTGGGTATAAAATACCTTGGGAAACTAGCATTCCTCAGTAACTGAGTTGAATTTTAGTTACCATAATTTTTTGACGGACAAGTCGCTAGTATATATATATATATATATATATATATATATATATATATATATATATATGGTATGTCAGAAAGAGTCAAATACACTTACAGACAGAAATATCATTGCATATTGAAATGTTTTAATGTACTGCTCTAGGCTTGGGCCTTATGGCACTATCCAGAAACATACCCCTCAAGAAAGACTTGTAGAAGGACATTTTTTAAATGCTGTACTTTCCCTCAAAGTAAGGACATCTGTGAAACAGAGGGATTTCCATTAAAAGAGGTAACATCCCTCCAAAAGTCGAGGCAGTTGGAAGGTTGGACGGTATGTTTCAGCCTCAGGGAACTCAGAAAGCCTTACTAAGCATTCATATAATTAGTAATCTACTATAATAACGGAAATACGCTGCTTTTTTCAAGTATCTTGTTAGCTTTAATGTTTTCTTGCCATGTCGCATATCGTGTTCAAATTGTAGGGAAATGAAATAACTTATTTCTATAAAAAGTGTCAGCCTTTGGTGTAGAGCCAACACTTTACCATCAACACATTGTTTAAATCTCTAGTGACTAACAATATATTATGCAATACTGCACTATTAAATCAAGTAAATAAAAAGTAATGCATTCTAACACATGTTTAATTTATTAAACACTATTATTCGTTGTAGTTGTGATTATTTGATTTAGTTATTAGTGAATACTGATAAGAAACTAGGAATCACCCTTAAATTTTTCAGAAAGTGAGCCCTCATTTTACTAAGTCTTGCACATGCCAAGCTGTGGATGAAAGTATTATAATTTATCACCTGCCAATTAAACCAAGCCTTTTGGTGCTAGTTGCTAAACTCCTCTCTCACATATGTCATGGACATCTGCTAGATTTGTTACCTTGCTTCAAGCCCTTGATGTTATGACGTGGTCCTCTATAAAGCTCTGCATACAATAACAGTGTTAACATTTGGAAATAGTGGGTGGGTTCCCTATGTGTGGTATTGTACTCAAGAGTGGAATGCAGAATTACAATATGGAATCTGGAACATTTATATATTAGTTTCTCTTTTATAACTGTTTTATTGTGTCTGGAAATTGCTGCAGCCTTAGTAATAAATACAAGGATGTGAAATTATTCATGTGTACATATTGCTCCAATAACCAAGGTGTGAGCTTTTTGTTCAGTAACAGATACCTCCCCAACACTGGTCTCAATTCCAATCTTTCACGTAATTACAGTAACTTAGTAACCTAGCTATTCCAATCCCTCTAAATTAAGTCGCTGCACAACTGCACGTCAAATTAGGTTAAAATTAGCTGTGTTATCAAGTTAGGGAGACCTGTCACTTTCAAATTTTCCTCTAAGCCATACCAATCACTTTTAATGGTTCTTTACGCAACTTACAAATTGTGCATAAGCCCTTACTTCTATACCAAGTCTTACGTGAACTCCAGACCACGTGTAGATCGTTAGGCTCTTTAGGACGAGGGCCATTTCAAAGGCCCAGAAGATGAGGATCTGATGGCTTCAAGCTAAATTGAAGAAGATGTGAATTTTCAACACGGATAGCCAGCTTGATCCAGGGAAAAACATTGAGGACCAGGGAATTGATGATCATCACTGGATGGGCATTATGGGTAGGTAAGTATATGTTGTTTACCTACAGGATTAATTTTCTTTTTTTAATTTTATGTGATGATTTTTTTTATTTTATAATAATTTATTTTATTTTACTGTAGTTCTTTTTTATTTTTAGTAATTACTTTTTTTATTTTATTTAATGTATTTATTTTTTGTAATTTAGTAAATTTGTTTTTTTATACTATAGTTTTCTGTAGTTTCTTAGTATTGTTTATTTTTAATATTTGTAATAGTGTAGTGTATTTTTTTTTCTTAATACTAAAAGTTTTTTTTCTTTTTATTAAAATGCCATAGGGGTCCTTGATGATAGTGGGTTAGTTTTAGCATACCAGGATATATATATTTATATATATATATAGTAAATAAAAAGTACATCTGTGTTCACATTTGAATGTCTAAAGCAAGTTAAAAAACCTGCTTCCAGCTCAGAGTTCCAAGAAAAACAGTTATTACACTGCATTCTGGGAAGTTGAGCTGGGACACACAAACATGGCCACAAATGCCTCACTCTTCATTCCTTAGCCATTATCAATCATGGCTTCCTTTAAGCTTATGCATGCTGTATTTCACAGCTTTAATGCAAAGCCAAAGTTGGAATAAACACAGGCTGAGTATCCAATCCATGTACAGCTGTTTCAAGCTTACTGGCTATCATCAGCATGGAGCGGGATCTCAGCCTGTGTTGTGGAAATTATGAGTAGGTAGTTCACCACAACAATCATTTATAATATGGTGGGCAAAAGAGTGATAGAAGCCCTCCACCGTACAGTAGTACAGTAAATAAAAAGTACATCTGTGTTCACATTTGAATGTCTAAAGCAAGTTAAAAAACCTGCTTCCAGCTCAGAGTTCCAAGAAAAACAGTTATTACACTGCATTCTGGGAAGTTGAGCTGGGACACACAAACATGGCCACAAATGCCTCACTCTTCATTCCTTAGCCATTATCAATCATGGCTTCCTTTAAGCTTATGCATGCTGTATTTCACAGCTTTAATGCAAAGCCAAAGTTGGAATAAACACAGGCTGAGTATCCAATCCATGTACAGCTGTTTCAAGCTTACTGGCTATCATCAGCATGGAGCGGGATCTCAGCCTGTGTTGTGGAAATTATGAGTAGGTAGTTCACCACAACAATCATTTATAATATGGTGGGCAAAAGAGTGATAGAAGCCCTCCACCGTACAGTAGTACAGTAAATAAAAAGTACATCTGTGTTCACATTTGAATGTCTAAAGCAAGTTAAAAAACCTGCTTCCAGCTCAGAGTTCCAAGAAAAACAGTTATTACACTGCATTCTGGGAAGTTGAGCTGGGACACACAAACATGGCCACAAATGCCTCACTCTTCATTCCTTAGCCATTATCAATCATGGCTTCCTTTAAGCTTATGCATGCATATATATATATCCCCATGGAAGTAGGTGGAGGAGCGAATTCCTGGGGGTTCCCTGGGTCCATTATGCTGATCAGCTGTGGGGTCTTATAGCCCCTGCTGATCTCATGATTTTAACCCCTTCCCTGCTTGGGAAGGGGTTTATATAGATAGATGGGTGCAGGGGTGTGTGATTCATACTGTAGACTACTGAACTGATAGCTCAGTGTTTCCTGCAGCAGGCTGTGTGGGGGGAGTAGGGCATTGGGCCTGTGGTGAAACAGCCCTGGTGCTTGGTCCTCCATTTAGTAGTGTTTGCAGCAAATCAGATTGGAATGGCTATGTATCTGTTGGTCCCACAGCCACAAGAGACTCTTTTACAAGAGAATAATTTTGCGCAGCTAAGTACTTGATTGAAATGGGGCCCGCACTATGCTATTCTCTGAGACATTTTCACTAAAGTTTCAGAGATGTTATACACTTTCTACATTTGTATTATAAAATAGCTTTACAAGTAAAGGAAGCCATAGTGAGAGCATAACACTTTTTTGGGCAAAATATTGACATATTAATCTGCTAAAGTGATACATTAATAATGGAATATTGTTTGAGAAAATATGTACAAGACTAACAACATTGTGCCATATTCCGATTAGCCAATTCTTAATGTTACACACACTTAAAACCACTCTGAAAATTCAGATTACGAGTTCCCCGCCCGCAATCACTATGAACCAGCTATTGGTTTTAGCACAGCTTGAATATTATGAGCTCTAAATAATTCAAGTTACACAAAATCAAGATTTTATTAGAACCAGAGCGCTGAATTGCAAATAAAGTCTGACCAGCAATTGAAAAAAGTACCTCATTTCTGTTAAAAATACTAAGAGTTCTCAAGAGGACTCGCAAGGCCTTTTTCAATCAATTATCAGAGCCTTAACAGCTATTAAACACACAATACTGTACTTTAAAAATATGGGACAGCATATAAATACATCATAACTTATTGCAGAACATTCTGAAACCAACAAATATACAATAAAAAAAATGTAATGTTTTTTTCTGTGTGAAATGGATCCCGGGACTTAAGGAGTTAATACATATCATGAAAACCACATGGACTAGAAACGTTGCTTTAATTAATTAATTTTATTGATTTCTACATTGCTGGATTGTGAGTGTGATCGCTAAATTTACTTATCTAAACTAATCAATTTGTAGTCTCTGAGTGAAGTTTAAGTATAAACTCCATGTTTTACTGAAGGTCATGATGACATAAATGACGGGCTTGCTTAAATATTGACATCATATGATCACGGCCCCTGAAATCAGATTTAAAAAGCCAGTGTTTATGAGTTCAGCCTAGCTACTAGCAAACGATCTGCGGGTTACAGGCGTAAAAACCCTACGGGATGCGAAAATCGGAAATCCAGCCCAGCTATGCGTTTGATCTGTCAAGCCCGTAAATGTTACTATCGCAAATCGCTATTAAATTGCTGTGAATCCCCAAGAACGCACTGGCGTTCAAACCAGTACACGCCAAATGGAGCCAAAATTCCTACAGGTAATAGAGAGGACCTGCAAGGGGGTTAAAGTCCTGTCCGTAGCACTGTAAAAGCAAATATTAACACAATACTGTATTTTAAATTAAAGGGAAATTGATGTAAGGTATTAATATTAATAACACAACATTCTCAAGCCCCCAAATCGGCAAAAAAAATAATTTATTTTATGTTTAATTTCCGTGTTATATCGATCTCGGCAATCAATGTGCTAAAATATATAGTAGAACGAGCATTGACTTTTGTGGTTTTAGTGACGTAATGATGATGATCTCTTTTACTATTTACGTATCCACGGGTTTGACTAATTGATCATGTTTACGGCCGCAAATGGAATGTGCGGGAGCATGGTTTACGGATTTGGATGTCAGCCACATATGTTGCGGGCTTGTCTAATTTAATCGCTCTGTAACTCCGCCAAATTTCAAGCCTGCAGACTTTGTGGCTGTACCACGGGCTGCGAATTTAAAAGGGCCCTTTGTACACTTCCATCTGGCTTGGAACCTGAAGGGTATGTTCTGCCATTTTGTTTATATTCTGCAGTAAAGAGGGGATGTATATTTGTGATGTATATCAGCATTGTGCTGAAGAGCTGACAATCTGTTTCTATGTTCCTGCAGCATCCAATGTAGGTTTGCACGGTTCTGGAGCTGAAGTGTAAGTGTCAGCAATGTGTGCAGTGTGTAGTGTAAATAGGCTGCGTGCGCAAGGTAAAGCCGTTTGTGTAGCTGTGTAAGTTAGTGTTGGGAAATTGCACGAATGTGTATGTGGTACGCGGGTGTGTATGCTTTTCTGTCCTTACTAAAAGTGTATCTTTAGCTCGTACAGGTTTTTTGAAAATCTGTATGTGCTTGGTGGTGTTTTGCGTCTTTAGGGTCGTGTAGCCTCGTTTTTGTTTTTTTTCTGTAGCCATTTTTTCTCTCGCTTAGGGGATTTTCATGTGTCTAAACTCGTGAATTTGGACTTAAATTGAGGTGTAACTTCAGTTGCAGAGGTCCTGGGTGCCCCCCCCCCCCTTGCTTTGGGTAAGCTTTTTATGTATTTTTTGTGTGTATTTGTTCTGTTTTTAATGTTTTCAGGAACGCACAGTTCGGCCGTTAAGGTCTTATTTTTGCGAGGTCGTAATGTTTTTTTTTCAAAGTGCTGCGTCTCGTATTTTTGTCTGCTAAGTCTGTATATAGTAATTGCGTGTTAGATCTATTTTGGTAAAGTGCCACTTGTGTGGGTGTTTGTAACCGTGTGTGAGGCGCCGAAGAGCCTCCACCTTCCACAAATGCAGCCCCTTGCTTCGCGAGGGTCCGCAATTGCGGACCAACTGCATCCCTCGCTTTGAGAGGGACGCAGTTCTTGCGTGCTCGCTTCTCGAGCTCGCAAAGCGTGACAATGATTCGTAGTTTGACAACTATTATATGTGATATAACAAACACAGCCAAATTAGATTTGCAATTTCATTTGAAGGGTATCTGTAACAACAGTGCCAGCTATTATGATTTGAATTCCATGTGTTGTTGTGTATTATATTTTTCTGCCAGTAAAATTAGAGTTAGGTCATACTAGTGTTTTGCGATGAATAAGCAAAATTTGCCATTTAGTGGAAAAGAAAGATCAGCTCATTCACCACATAATTCTTGGGAAGACTCAGCTGAGAAATGTCATAACTTGATTTACTGTATTTGCAAATCAAAAATTTCATGAAGACATATACTATGATAAAGGACAGTGGTTCCCAAAAATGACCCCCCTGATTACTGTTGAGGTTCTTCATGGACCACCTAATTTTATGCCTGATTCGTAACAGTAATAAAGCACTGTGTACTATCGGTGTACAGTCTGCACACTTATAAACCATAAAATTTAGTATCTATTATCTACTTCTGTACTGCTTTTTTGTGCATTTTTATTTTAACACAATTCAATTCAATATAACGCTAGTTCATGCAAAGAAGTTAAGGACCCTGATCTGATACGTTTTACTTTCAACAAAGAATGTATATTTTACACTTTTTTTCATCTTTTATTATTATCCTGCAAATAGGGAATCATATGCACTTAATTTTGAAATGTCAAGGAATCACTAATACTTTTTCTAAAGTCTGGAGAAGGCGAGGAAAGCTGCAATAATCAGATTTTAGTACAATCAAAGTTAATGCATAAAACTAGTAATGTAATCAAACTAAAAGGATTAAGAAAACATATGTCATGAGTGCTTTAGACAATACAAAGAACAAAAAATTATAATTGGTTTATTCTTTAAATCTGAAAAGCACAATGAGATCTCTCAAAGTCACTTTGTAGGCTATTAAATTAGTTCTGGTGTAATGTTTGTGTACAGAATGATGTAATGAGACCTTCAACAGTGAAGGTTATTTTCATCTCTAATCACAGGACAGCCATGTTGTATTGGCTGTTATATTAAAGTAATTTTAAAACATACAACCTGGTACGTACAAAGGGTATGTAACACATACCAATACAATAACAATTATTATTACAAATAGAGAAGAGGCCTCTGCTCCTGGGAGCTTACATTCTAAAATAGATGGTTAGGGGAGTGATACAAAAGGAGTGGGGCAGATGAGTAACTAGTAGTAGGTTGGAGGAGGTGACGGCCCTCCGCTTCGCCCTCCGGCCCCCAAGCCTCTTGCCTGCACCTCACCCCATGAAGTGGAGCCGAACATCCTCCAGAGATTTACAAGCAGGACATGGAGGTAAGTATTTGTATATATTTAAAATCAAATATGTATCAAATATATATATATATAGGTATATATATATATATATATATATATATATATATATATATATATATATATGCATATATATATATTGTGACCAGGATGGCCACGTATAGCGGTGGCTTCTTGAATAAAGGGCTGATACCGACTTCAAATGCAGCAAATTGGCTTATTTGCAAGAAGAAATTAACAGCTGAAGCAGTAGCTCTGCTTAAAATAACGGAACATAAATAACTACTTCTCCTCGACGTGGGAGAATGCCACCTTGTGGCCAGGTTACAAACAGTCCTTTAACTTGGGAGACTGCCACCTTGTGGCCAGGATACCAACATTCCTTTAACTTGGGAGACTGCCACCTTGTGGCCAGGATACCAACAGTCCTTTAACTTGGGAAACTGCCACCTTGTGGCCAGGATACCAACAGTCCTTTAACTTGGGAGACTGCCACCTTGTGGCCAGGATACCAACAGTCCTTTAACTTGGGAGACTGCCACCTTGTGGCCAGGATACCAACAGTCCTTTACTGGTGAGAGTGCCACCTTGTGGCCAGGAAACCAACAGCCTCTTTACTGATGAGATTATGTCGCCACCTTCAGCAACCTCTGGGACACAGCTCCTCGCTCTGTGGGACACAGCTCCTCTCTCTGTGGGACACAGCTCCTCTCTCTGTGGGACACAGCTCCTCTCTCTGTGGGACACAGCTCCTCTCTCTGTGGGACACAGCTCCTCTCTCTGTGGGACACAGCTCCTCTCTCTGTGGGACACAGCTCCTCTCTCTGTGGGACACAGTTGCGGGTGAAGCATAGGGCCCGCCCGTCTCTCCCGTATGCTTCACCCCAGGGACCCTTGCATAACACAAACTCACTTGTATTAACTTCACTCTTTTACTCCACTTCTTCCCTGGGGCATAAAACGTCAGCTACAACCGTGCTTAGGCCTTTAAGGCCAACTCTGCCTGGGAATCCTCACTAATCCCCTTCACTTACTTGGCCTCCTTGTACCTTCACCTCCTGCGTCTGAAGTCACTCTTCTAGCTCACATGACTTGCTGTGTTCCCTGTTCTCCCAGTAACAGTCACGAGGCGATCCTTTACAGGGTAGTTCACAAACTTCACTGTACTTGCATTCCCAGTAAATCAGGGCTCACAAAGCCCACTGCAATTCCACACAGGAATCAGTCTCCACTCTCTGTGGCTTGCTTCTTGTCAGCAGCACACAACCTGCACAGAGCCTAGCCGGCCACACCCCCCTTCCATGTCTGCTCTCCAGGCTTTTAAAGGGAAGTTGCTCCAATTAGGAGTTCTTCAGAAGTTTAACTCCTTCACTTCTGTCAAGAACTCCATACTCCACTAGCTTGTCATCACTTCTAAGGAGCAAACGATCACAATATATATATATATATATATATATATATATATATATATATATATATACAGTGGTAGCTTGGTTTGCGTCCCCTCTGGTTCCTGACAAATTTTGTTCATGTTGCATCTCCCTGGAGGAGAAATTGGTTGGATTGCGTAGCTTGTTGGTTTGCGACGCATTCTGAACTCAATACAAATGTGCCCAGCCTGTGCCTGTAAGAGCCAATGTGCCCAGTCTGTGTCTGTAAGAGCTAATGTGCCCAGCCTTTGTCTGTAAGAGCCTATTTGTCCAGCCTGTAGGAGCTAATGTGCCCAGCCTGTAAGAGCCAATGTGCCCAGTCTGTAAGAGCCAATGTGCCCAGCCTGTAAGAGCTAATGTGCCCAGCCTGTAAGAGCCCATGTGCCCAGTCTGTAAGAGCCAATGTGCCAAGCCTATAAGAGCTGACCAGCATGTCCCTGTAAGAGCCAATGTGCCCAGTCTGTGTCTGTAAGAGCTAATGTGCCCAGCCTTTGTCTGTAAGAGCCTATTTGTCCAGCCTGTAGGAGCTAATGTGCCCAGCCTGTAAGAGCCAATGTGCCCAGTCTGTAAGAGCCAATGTGCCCAGCCTGTAAGAGCTAATGTGCCCAGCCTGTAAGAGCCCATGTGCCCAGTCTGTAAGAGCCAATGTGCCAAGCCTATAAGAGCTGACCAGCATGTCCCTGTAAGGGCCAATGTGCCCAGCCTGTGTCTGTAAGAACCAAAGTGTAGCCTGTGCCTAAAGGGAACCAAAGCTCTCTCCTCCTTCTCCTCCTCTACATCACCGCCATCCCATTGGGCCCTCAAGTCCTCTAAGTACAGTTAAAGTGAAGTTACATTCTCTGTTATTTGATCTAATTTTTTTTTCTTTATGTCTGTTTAGTTTTAAAGATTTGTATAAAAAAAAGACCATCAGTTCAAACTAAAATGGGAACAATCTGGGTCCCTGAACGGTTTATTTAAATTTAGATTGATTACTATGGGAAATGCTTGTTTGGTTTGCATCCTGTTTGGTCTGCATCCTGCTGCCCGGATACGGATTATGAATCAATTTAAGAAAAAATATGTACAGTATATGTATGTGTATATATGTATGTACTGAATGAGAGGTGGGGTTGGGGCACATTTCTTTTTTTTTTGCATTGGGGACCTTCATTCTCTAGTTCCGCCACTGAATGAGAGCGTCTTCTGATCAACAAAATATGCTGCTAGTTATACAGGCAAATGTATTTAATTTAATAACGAAGCCTGGTGGAGTGCATCCTGAGTATATACCCAGAAACATTCATATAAATAGCAGAAACATACTGGAAGTGTCCACCACACAATCACCTACTCTACTTTGAAGAACATTTAGAAAAAATATTAACAACATCTCTGTTTACCAAATTATTTTAATGTCCCATAAAAACTGTATTTCCATTAAAAAACATATATTCCTTTTTGACAGCTGTATAACTGTTCTACTCTTCTTTCCATCTTGTAAATCACCTTTTTGAAGAAAAGCACTAAATAAATACATTTTAATTATTATTTCTACCACCAGTGAGTACATGAGTCATTATAATTTAGCCTTATTTCACATATAAATAGCATTTATGGTACTCCTTTATCTGTCAGCAAAGCCTTCCAAAAATTACTCCAGCCATGACAAGCTACACTGTAAGTATAAAACCCAGTTAAAAATACAGAAATAATTTTAATATCTGGATTACTTGTAGCATTTTGATCCAGATAGTATAATAATTATATGAGCCATAAGATGAGCCAATAGTTTTAATTATGCATCAATTATTAATAATATTTTCATTCAGTGATTTATAAATGAAATGCACATTCAAAGACATGAGTATCAGCCTTCATTTGAGTTATTTGCCTCATCACTTATAATGTCATCAGTGTGGTTACCTGGGAGGCAGTACTAAAGAGCTTTAAAAACAATCTGATTAGATTAAAAGGCCAAAGAACCATACGCTATGAAGATCTCATTACCAAGGCAAACCTTGTTAACACAGCAAGTCTCCAGCCAATGAAGAGCAATGTGTTGATACAACCTTGTGCTAGACAGTTTTGCGGTCCCTGACAGCCTGAGTCCCCAACCCAAAAACCTTAAGTTGGCTGTGAAAAGTGCTAGCTGAACGTGAACTTTGAAAATTAGTTTAATACTTTTTTTAAATGACTGCCCATAAACTATATTAATGATCAGTTTTTTAGATATAAAATGTTCAGCATTATGAGCAGTTGTGGTTAAGTATAGTATAGTGATGCTGTCATACTCTGTGACTTGCTTCAGCATGAATTATTAGTCAAATGCAGACGTGTACGACTTTACACACAAAGAACCAACAGAGCCCACGGGGCAGCATTCCAAACCAAACACTGCACACAATGTATTGCTGTCGGCTATACATAATATACTTTTGGAAAAGTAATAATAAAAAGTCAATAGAATGATATGATGAAAATGATAAGTCAGATTTACTGGCATATCTTGTAACATGAACTGTCATTATGTTTCCTGATGTTCCTCAAATTTTATTTCTCCCGGCTATTATTTTTTTATATTTCAAATACTAGTTCCATGTCATCATCTTTGAACTCTATTGCTTTCCCTTTTCAAGCTTCTGATATCTTGAATAAGTTTTATTGGATTTATTAAGCTATTTTTATATTGGAGATATTTTTACAATATGATTGTTTTCCTTGGGTGGCTAGCTGATAACTGCTTTCATTTCTTTTCCTCCAAAAAAATGTGTATTTCCAAAACTTAGGCACAGAGACTACTATGGTAAGTAAAAAATGTATCATTAAAAACTGAAAGCTTTTAGGCTTTTAGGCCAAACTCAGACCTATAAGCCAGACCCATGTAGCTTTGGAACTTTACAAAAAGGTGGTAGGTACAAAAAAGTTTAACAGGCAGGAATGTGTGCTTTCTGTGGAGTTCACTCATGGGTGTATTTCGGTTGCGGCCCTCATGCCTCAATTTTAGCTCCAATAATATATATACCGTACTCTAGAGTGGAGGACGCTGAGCCCTTTGTTGTAGATCCATATTCAGTAGTATGCACCAGCTTGGCCAGATAGGTCTCCATTTGTCTATGGTGCCACCTTATCTCTCATACATTTGTCTTTGTGCCACAGTGCTGTGAGAAGCCTGCACCATGTTGAGGAGGCTAACCATAATGCCCTCCAGCTGCCTCTGCAATGTGGTGAGTTCTGCTATACAAGCCTTCAATGAGAGCTCTGGTGGTGAGGAACTTGGGGCTGTCATGGCGGCATGGTGGGAAGGTGCTTGGGTGGTGGCAGCAGTGGTGGTCTTGTTGGTGGTCCTGGATCCACTGGGCTGGAGGAGGTGGTAATGGAGGAGCAGTTTGGGGTGGCGATCCAAGGTGTTGAATGTGTCTGTGGAAGGAGGATTTTAGCCCACCCTGGTGCATGATGGACCTACAAGTAATTAGACACACAGTCAAATACAGGAACCTTACATATCCCTATAATTGTTCGACAGTATTTACATTGCATGTTTGTTATATATGTGTGTGGTGTACATGTGTGAGTATATGACAGGATAATAGTGTTTATGATAATTACTTAACGGGGTCCCTGTCTGCTGAGTGTCCACCAGACCCAGGAGTCCGACTTCCAGACTGTGCCTAGGGGGACTCATCTACCTGGTCTGCACCATGATTAATGACCTTCCCCAGCCCCTACTAGAATCAGGACAAATATAAATAGCATCCAGAACCCACCTTCCACCTCTCCTCCTCTGCTCATAATCCTGGCCATCGCTGACCCTCCGCTGGTCACACCCCTCCTCATGTCCCCACTCCCTCGCTCTCCTTCTTCCTTGTCTCCTCACCTCGCTCCTCATGTCTCCCTCTCTCCCTCCCTCTGCTCCTCTCCAAGCTTCTCTCCCCAGGGCACCCTCTCTTCTTCTCCCCTCCCCTTTCTTCCTGTCCTCACTCCGCCCCCCATACTCACTATATATATATATATATATATATATATATATATATATATATATATATGAAAAATAAATGATTTTTTTATAAGATGAAGGTATAGAGTGTGGGGGGGGGGGGAGGCTGTATGTGAATCGTGGGCTAATTTTTAATAAATGGATATGTTTTGCTGTTTTAATCTATGTAAACTATGTTTATGATGTAACTTATCTATACAGTACACAATATACAAATAATAACTCCTACCTACTCTCTCAGACAAACTCTCCTATCTCTCCTACACCATATAGACCTGCAGGTTTCCTTGGAAGCTGCAACACAGGCAATGTTTAGGCAGGAGACCGGCTCATTTATGAACTATACTTGTCAATTAATGTGCTATTTGGCTAGCTTTCGAATTGGTTCCTAGAGCTATTGCGCAGCTTGAAAATCAGCAAACAAAGCAAACTTGCTAATATGCCAAAACGTCACGTAACTTGGCCCCTATGTAGACTACGCAAAAGCACTTGATTGCAATGGACCGAACATATAATGTAATTGCAAGCAATACATAGCTTGTGCAAAACTAAAGCTCCCACAGTTACAAGAGAGCTTTTTTACGCAGATATGTATCGGAATGGAAGGGGGCCCATATTGAGTTTACGGGTAGAAGAAGCTGGAATCTCTCTGGAAAATGTCATCCATGCATTACAAGCTGTCGCTAAATTCTCTATACTCACTTTTCTTAGCAATAAAAAATGTTTAGAGGGAAAATCCAATGGAATAAGCTGGTTGGTAAATTTAGTGCGTAGACACTTGCAGGGAGATTATGATTTTTGATCTTTTCAGCACTTGCAAAGACAAGCAGGCTCCAGGCAGCAACAGGAATAGCTGGATTATGTAGAAAAATAAAATAAAAAATACTCAAAGTATTTCAATTTCAGTGCTCTGTTTAATGATAAACAGAAGATAAAATCACAGTTTCCCCTATTGAATCAGATCCCAACTGAATAAGAGCCTGTATGGTAATAACCCTCCATCATTCTAGGAAGAAAGTGAGAGAGAGGAAGCAGGTCAGTAATGACTGTCCTAATAACAGTAATTTACCTTTACACTGATTTATTGCTCCTGTATTACCAAACTTGAACAAATGGTACATGTTGACAGGTGGAGTTTTACATGAGCCTCTGACACGCATATGTGTGTCATGGAAAAATCCCACATACTTATACAATGGAGAACCTCTACAAAACAAATACTGTGTGGGAGGGTCTAGACAGGCAGACTGTAAAATCCCCTTTTGGTTTCCAGTGGCATTTTTATTTCTCTGGGACTCCCATTTCCAAGTTTGGGGATACTCAAAAACATGTTGTAGTTTACCTTCAGTGCAAAAATGTAGACATCTGTCTCAAAAGTTGAGACAAATATGGGTAAACAAAGCAGCTTAACTTTAAATGTTTCTACCTCAATGGTAATATTTAGGCTAATAATGATATTAAAGGCAAATGGGCTACAGTCATAATTTGAGAAAGAATTGTTTAAATAAAGAGTAGTAGTGTATACATGGAAATAGACTGACAAACTCCTCCTTCTCAGATTGAAGCCAAAGTTGTCCAGGAATAGGACCATCATCTCCCAACTCTAAAAAAGCTCCAGTTTTGGTAGAAGCTGGGCAAAAATACACCCCGGTCTAAAGTTCAAAGATACCCTTTATCATCCATCCTTTTGTATTTTTATAGGGAGGCTGAATCAGTCACTATGACCTTTTCCTAAGGTGGAAATGCCAGGAAAGGTGAAATTCAGGTTCAAACACCTAGCCAAGTTTCAAAGTAAAGCCAAGTGATTTTGTGCTCTTAGTCTCCCTTCGTTATAGTAATACAATTCAGATATCAATGATATAGAGTTAGCCGATAGCTTTCAGTCCTGCAAATTAGCTGTGCAGAAATTGTGACAAAATAATGTTTTATTAGGTTACATTAGCCAGTCACAGATTGGGAGAGGAGCATTTGATTTTGTTGTTTGGTCGTGTCGATGACCATATGGATGCTGCACGCCAAGTACATATATTTGTGTTTCTGGTTGAGCTTATCCATATGTTACTTATTCATAAGATACTGGATTGGGTTGCCAGTTCCTTCTCCAGTGAAGCACACTTTGTCTGACCTCTCTGCTATGACCTGCCCATCTTGGGTACATGGTATAGCTTTATTGAAGTACACAAGCCCCTTCACCACAACAAAGTATCGATCCAGAAGGGGATTTGACTGATACCCATTCCTAATTAGCTATTTATTGTATTGCAAATTCAGCTTGGTCACATCAGGCTTGCATAAAGCTAAATTTTTACTGAAACTTGCAAAGAGCTTTTTTTTAACAAGCATTCTTACTAAAGGAGAATTTGCTAATTCGAGAAACACTTCATGATGGAAATTAACCATATTAGATCACTACAACTAATTTAGTCTAAGGTCTCAATAAATCTCAGTAGCAGGTCTATATACCATAAAATGCTTAGCATACTAAGCCTTGTTAAAATAATAGTAACACCTGCGTACACAGGAAACACTGGCACCCATTATTATGGATTCCAGTAAAATAACATATAAAGGGGGATCCTTGAATACACACATTCTCTCTCCATGCCACAAAGAAAGGGTTATCAATACAATATCTGACATGCAACACTGATTAGGAATCCATCCTTTTAAAATGGAGCAGGGGACCTAGAACTTTATGGTCCCTTCCATTTTCTGCTCCAGATTCTTGGCATGTGTGTCGGGTAAAATTTTAAATCACAACAGGGAATCCCTTGGATTCCTTATTAATGAGGCAGCCATAGAAGCCCCTCCATACGTCCCATTATCTGGTATAGTGGCATTGTGAGGAATAAACATCCATATACATTTAAATAGAAATGATACAATTAAATAAAAGTATGACCTTATCTATCCACCCCCCTCACAATCGATATATAAGCCCAGTGGGCTAGGGTAATGAAAGACCCAACTATCTTGTTTAAGGTAAGCTCTGCCTAACCTCTCTAGCCCCTACTAGATCTATAGGCTAGAGAGGGACCACACATCTAAATGTACTATTTAGCATAATTTTACACTACATTTTTCAAAGAAAACAACTAATTTGTTACAAAATCCTATGAAGATTGTACTGTTTTTAACATCCATTCCATATATGTTTCCAGCCAATCTGTCTGCGGCATGTGCTGCATTATTTATTAGGATAACTCAATCCAAATTATTCTAGTTTACTGCTGATTTAAAACTATGACTTGACAGGGCCCAAATTCTCTCTGCAGCCACCTTGTAGAGTTCTTTTTATCATAGCAGACTTGCTGTAAAATAAATATAAAAACTGTAATACATTTTATTAGTATCAAGAATCGATTAATGCTTCTTAAAATGCTAGAATAAAATACATATTAAATCTTGGATAAGGATGAGAACCAGCTCATGTTGCTCCCCACACCATACATATATAACACAGTGCACTGGTGTCTGGATGTGACTGATAATACATATTTGGTGACCTGTACTGACACAGTACTGAATGTTTTCCTCTTATGTTTATGTATTTTAGCCATGTTATTGACATACACATCTATGCTAGCAGATCACCTGTTATTAATGTGAATGACAACATATGTGCTACATTTACGGAAATTTATAACTGTTTCTCTGTAAATGTATTTTTTAGTGGACATACATAAAAATTAAATACAGCATCGTGTTCTGTTCCTCATCAAAAAACAAACTATTACATGTTGTTACTCATAAAAGGTATCATCAACAACTTGCTCATCAAAAATAAGGTACTACTCGTTAATTGTTAGATTTCCTCAATTTGCTGGATTAATTAGCATTTTTATTTGCTATCAACTAGTCTAACATTGGGACTCATTCAAACAAGAAATTGTAGCCTGTAAACTAATTTTCTATTAAATTGGCGTCTCTTTGCGATCCGCAAACGATCTACAGGTTACGGGCTGAAAATCCCTGCGGTTGTTACAACCATAACTTACGCCCCATCCAAGCATTTGTTATATAGTTACATAGTTACATGGTATTCAAGGTTGAATAAAGCCTTTTAGTCCATCAAGTTCAAAATTTTTAGATCTCTTCTGATCCTTTTAATATGTGGACTATTTGTTAAAAATTGTTAATTGATCCATAAGAAGGTAGACAGAAAAAAAAAAAAAACATTGAAACTTTGCCAATTGTCTCATAAGGGAAAAAAAGGAAAATTCCTTCCTGACCCCAGAGACTGGCTGGATCAATATTCCTTTGCTAGTTATCTAGGATAACCTTGAATGCCCTCTTTGTTCAACAAAAATATCTAACCCCTTTTTAAAGTTATTTATCAAATTCACTGTCACCACCTCCTTTGATAGAGAATTCCACAGTTTAACTACCCTAACTGTGAAGAACCCTTTTCTTTCTTTAAGGTGAATTCTTTTTTCCTCTAACCTCAAGGGATGTCCTCTTGTCAGTTGAAAATCTCTTGGTACAAAAAGTTCACTTGACAAAGCCTTACATTGACCCTGGATGTATTTAAATAAGGTAATCATATCCCCTCGAAGATGCCTTTTTTCTAGGGAAAATAGTTTAATTTGGTTAGTCTTTCTTCATAACTCAGCCCCTCCATTCCCCTTATTAGTTTTGTTGCCCTTTGCTGTAATTTTTCCAGCTCTAAAATGTCCTTTTTATGAAGTGGTGCCCAAAATTGTACTCCATATTCCAAATAAGGACGTACTAGGGATCTGTACAGGGACAGAATTATATTTGCTTCACTTGCTTCTATACCCTTCTTAATAATGCTAATATTTTACTTGCCTTTGAAGCTGCTGCTTGGCATTGAGCACTGCTACCTTGGTGGTTGTCCACAAGTACTCCCAAATACTGTTCAATATCAGATACTGCTAGATTTGCTCCATTAAGATTATAAATTGCATGGCTATTTTTCCTTCCCAAATTCATAACCTTTCATTTATTTGCATTAAATCTCATCAGCCGCCCATTTCTCTAATTTATGCAAATCCCTTTGTAGGGAAAGTACATAATTATCTGATTTAATTACCTTGCACAACTTAGTGGCATCAGCAAAAATGGAGACACTACTTTTGAGTACTTCTACATCATTAATAAATATGTTAAAAAAAGAGGACCTAATACTGAACCTTGAGGAACTCCACTTACCACCATAGTCCAATCGGGTTATGTTCCATTTACAACAACCCTTTGCTTCCTGTCTTTTAGCCAGCTCTCGATCCATGAGCAGATATTTACTGCAATTCCTGTATCCCTTAGATTGCTCAAAAGTCTCCCATGTGGCACTGTATCAAAAGCCTTTGCAAAATCCAAAAAGACTACATCCACTGAGTTGCCCTGGTCCAAGTTCCTACTAACCTCCTCATAGAAACTAATTAGATTGGTCTGACATGACTTATCCTTTATAAATCTGTGTTGACTGCTGCTTATGATCTTGTTTAAATAGACATATTCTTGTATACTGTCCCTTATTAACCCTTCTAAAAGCTTCCCAACTACAGATGTGAAGCTCACTTGTCTATAATTTCCCGGATTTGCTCTTGCTCCCTTCTTAAATATAGGTATCACCTCTGCTTTTCTTCAGTCATCTGGTAGCGACCCTGTGGTGAGTGAGTCTTGAAAAATCACATATATAGTTGTGAGCATACGAGTTGTTGCTAACGCTTGCGGGCTCGCGTAGCGAGCCCTCAAGAACTGCGTCCCTTGCAAAGCGAGGGACGCAGTTACCTGCAAATACGGGTCCTCGCGAAGCGAGGGGCCGCATTTGTGGTGGTGGAGCATCCCAACGTCCCCGCAAATGCGGATCCTCGCGAAGCGACGGTCCGCATTTGCGGAGGTGGAGGCTCCAACATCGGCTGTGTTAACACACACACACTTACAACTTTTAAAATAAAAAAATCTTAAAGGCGCCTCACACCTTACACATACACACCCCGCAGGCGAGGGCCTCAGTTGCTGGCATGGAGCACCCACACGCACTAAGAATCCGACTATAACGGCCGACCCGCGCGCAACTAAAAACAGTGAAAACACACCAAATACTCACACAAATTACATAAATAGCTTACCCATAGCAAGGGGGGGCATAGCAAGGACCTCTGAAAGTGAAGTTACACCTCCATTTAAGTCCAATTTCTCAAGTTCAGACACACGAAAATCCCCTAAGCGAGAGAAAAAATGGCCGCCAAAAAAAATGAAAACGAGGCTCAAAGACCCAGGACCGCCCAGCCACCTACAACTTACCCAAGAAGGGATCCAAGATAAGCTCGGAAACCCGCATTAACCGCAAGGGATCCGAGAAGTTCCGAGCCCTGCATTAACCCCACATTAACCATCGCAGTGGGGTCCCGATTGCCCGCGATCGGAGACCCCCGCTGCAATCAAAATTCAAAATTCCCGCGTTACAGGTCCTTAAAGGACCGTAAAGGTCCTTAAAGGACCCGTTGTAAAAGAAAAAATATATACACTGTCAATCATGGGGGTCAATACAGACCCCCATAAAACCCTCATTAACCCTGTCACTCATGGGGGTCAATATACACCCCCATAAGCCCTTCATTAACCCTGTCACTCATGGGGGTCAATACAGACCCCCATAAACCCATCACTAACCCTGTCACTCATGGGGGTCAATAGAGCCCCCCATAAGCTCTTCATTAATCCTGTCACTCATGGGGGTCAATACAGACCCCCATAAGCCTCTATGTAACCCCATCAGTCCCATAAGGGTATATTAACACCATTATGGGCCTGTTATAACACTAGATTAACCACATAAGTGCCATGATGGTCCTTAAGGACCATCATGACACTAAGTATAAACACTATACTGCACTATACCACGCCCAATAAAACATTAAAGATCAACTAAACACCCTCTACACTAACCTATTAACATCTACACTACCTACCCCCTATTAATCCCCAACACTCTAATTACAGAAAATAAAAAAGCCTAAAGTCAAAAAAATCTATATTACATGAAATAAAAAGCTAACTCACAAAAAATAAATAAACTACATTACACAAAAAAAAAAATACCTAAGTCACAAAAAATAAAAAAAGGAACATTACAGAAAAAAAAAAAACATTACAACCACCCCCTCACTACAGAAAAAAATACACATATAATACAAATACATACAATACAAATACATACAATTACAATACAATACACCCCTATCTAATATACATCACACAATCTATCTAAATAAATAAATAGCATGATCTAATATACATGCTATCTATATAGTAATACATCCCAAATCTATCTAAATAAATAGCATAATCTAATATACATGCTATCTATATAGTAATACATCCCCAATCTATCTAAATAAATACCACAATCTATCTACAATACATCCTATGCTATCTATATAAAACGCATACCCCTAGCTAACATACAATAAATGCTATCTATATATTAACTAATTTAAGTCCAAGCTAAAATAAAATAATTAAGACCACTTACCTTTGCAGATGTCCATTGGGATCAGCCACCTACGGAAAAAAAAAAATTAGTGCAACACGTTTACAGTTCTAAAATAAACATTCTATACAATCTATACATTCTAAATATTCTACTCACCTTTCCGGCATGTCCCGTCCTTATTCTTTGAATCCTTCTCCGGCGCGGCACCTGTTAAAAAAAACACAACATTAATACACATACATTAAAATAAACATAATCTACATTCTACTTACCTCCCCACAATGTCTCCGGCCTCCTCCGGATCCTCTTCTGTCACGCCCTGTAAAAAAATAAAATAAAAAAAATATATATACTTACATCAGCACTCCCGGACATCCCCGACGCTAATGAGGCTCTAGGAGACTTTTCCCGAAGAAAATAAGCAATGGCGCCTTCTGATTGGTTGAAAACGCTGTCTATCAAATTCCCCCAATCAGGAGGCGCCAATGTGTGAACCAATCACAAACGGATACACCTTAAAATCCCACTCTGATTGGATAATGCACCTGTCAATCTTTATTTAAACCAATCACAAGGCGCATATGCCTTCAGCCAATCACAATGGAATACACCCCCACAGGGTGATTGGTTAGAGCCTCTGCGCATTCTGATTGGTTGCACTGACAATAGCCAATCAAAATGGAATACACCCTCACGTACTGATTGGTGAAGGATTTGCGCATTCTCATTGGCTACTGTTAATATCAATCAATATTACAGCCAATGCGAAGGCGCAGACGTCTTCACCAATCAGTACGTGGGGGTATATTCCATTGTGATTGGCTGATGGCTGATTGGCTGATGGCAAGCCTTAGGATTGGTTCAAATAAAGATTGACTGGTGTGTTATCCAATCACCGTTGTATTTTGGGGTGTATACTTTTTTCATTGGTTCACAAATGGGTTCTTCTCATTGACTGAATTTGATAGACAGCCTTTTCAGCCAATCAGAAGCCGCAATTGCCAATTTTATTCTGGAACACTCCATAGCAAGGTCATTGGCGTCGGAGACATCCGCCAGGGCAGATGTGTGTCGTTTTTTTTTTTTTTCGTGCACGGATGCTTCCGGAGAAGACGAGGAGGCTGGAGACATCGCGGAAAGGTAAGTATAATGTAGATTGTGTTTATTTAACTTTGGTTTATGTGTACTAATGTAATGTTTTTTTTTACAGGAGTAGACGACGGAACATGGAGGACGTGACATGCTGGGACGTGACATGCTGGAACGGGACATGCTGGAAAGGTGAGTATAATATTTAGAATATTTAGAATGTTTAGAATGTTTAGTTATTTCATGTAAACGTGTTGTATTAATTTTTTAAATCTTTTTTACCGTAGGTTGCTGATCTGAAGAAACATCTCAAAGGTAAGTGGTCTTAATTATTTTATTGTAGCTTGCAATTAGGGTAGCTATATATATATATATAGATAGCATGTATTGTATATTAGATAGATAGATAGATAGATAGATAGATAGATAGGGGGATGTATTATTAGATAGTATTGTATATTAGATAGTGAGATGTATATTACATTATATAGTGGCATGTATATTAGATAGTGGTGTATTGTATTTAAGTGAATTGTGTTGTATTGTATTTTATTTAATTGTGTTGTATTGTATTATATGTATGTATTATATGTATTTCATTTTCAGGTGTGTAATTTTTTTTAAAATCTTGTAGTGAGGGGGGGTTGTAATGTATTTTGTTATTTTCTGTAATGTTCCGTTTTTTATTTATTGTGACTTAGTTTTTTTTTTTTTGTTCTGTAATTTTTTTTTTTTTATTTTTTTTTTTATAATTTTATAATTTTTTATAATTTTTTATTTTTGGTGATTTTAGTTTTTCTTATTTTATGTAATGTAGATTTCTGCTTTATGAGGAATTTAGTTACTTGAGGCACACAGTACACTCACATTGTGTGACAAACAGCATTTCAACACTTTCTTTTATTGACCATCATTTTTTGACGGGCAAGTCGCTAGTTAGATATAATGGTTTGGCTATTACAGAACTCAGTTCCCTCATTACCCTTGGATGTATTCCATCAGGACCTGGGACTTTATTAACATTTATTTTCTCCAATCTCTTTTGGATTTCTTCCTGCGTTAACCAGTGATTTAGTGATGGTAGTGTAGCCCCATTTTGTGCAGTGTCCCAACCACTGATACCTTCCTTGTATATACCAAAGAAAAAAAACTATTTAGCTCATCTGCCTTTGCCTGGTCACTAATTATCATATGGCATGTGTCACATTGTAATGTTCCTATGGCTTCCTTCATCGCCTTCTTCCCATTAATATATATAAAAAATATTTTAGTTTTAGTCTTACTTTACTTTGCAATTGACTTCTCATTTTCTATTTTAGCCAGTCTAATAGCCCTTTTGCAAGCCTTGTTGACATAAAGCTGCCTCTGTTCCCTTGTATAATTTAAATGCATGTTTCTTTTTCCTTATCATTGTTAAGCCACATGGGATGTGATTTACTCCTATCAATTTTATTTCCACATGATATTTAGTAAGGATTTAAATGTTGTCCATTTATTTTCAGTATTTTCCCCCGTAAATACTTTATTCTGGTCTATATGTTGTATTGCTGCCCTTAGCCCATTCAAGTTAGCCCTTTTAAAATGTAGAATTTTTGTTGGCCCCTTACAACTCTGTTTTTTTGTATTCAATCTCAAATGAGACACTGTTCCCCAAGGGTTCCCTATTTTAACATTTGATATTACATCAATATTACTTGTGATGACTAAATCCAAGATAGCCCCATTTCTAGTAGGTTCTTGTATTACCTGGGCCAGATAATGATCCCTGAGTGTACTCAAGAACCTGCTCCCTTTACCCTGAAATAAACTGTATAAATGAGACCAGCAGTTCAGCTAATCAAAGTCTCCCATTATTAGAACATGCCCATGCTTAGCTGCATTTCCAATCTGTAACAAAAATTGCAGTTTCTCACTTTCAATTATATCTGGGGGTTTATAGCATACTCCCACCAATATGCGTTTAGTATTAGCTCCTCCACTATTTAACTCAACGCACAAAGATTCAATGTTGCCTCCAGTTCCACTATAAATATCTTCTCTGACTACAGCTTTAAAACCAGACTTAACATACAGACAAGTCCCTCCTCCTCTTCTACCATTACCCCTATCTTTCCGAAATAAGTTATAACCATCCAAATTAACTGTCCAGTCATGAGATTCATCCCACCATGTTTCAGTAATGCCTATTAAGTTCCATTTTTCTTGTACTGCTAAAAATTCTAGCTCGCCCATTTTCCCAGGCAAACTTATTGCATTAGCAAGCATACACTTGATGTTGCTATGGCTCTGCCGTTGTGAAGTGTTTGCCACTGTATTTGAGTCACGTAGTAATATCTTCCTACTATCTATTTTAACCCTCCCCCTTCTCCTCACCCCATGTGTAGATAATTCATCTCTTTCCCCCTCTACCCTTTCTACCACAATACTTCTATATAGTCCCTCCACCCCACCTACTGGTTTAAAAACTCCCCCAGCCTTTCTACCATCCTATCTCCTAGCACAAAAGCTCCCTCATCACTAAAGTGCAATCCATCACTGCTATAGAGATTGTACCCAAGTAAAAAGTCAGCCCAGTGCTCTAAAAACCCCAAACCCTCTGCACTGCACCACTTTTTTTAGCCACATATTAAACTCCCTAAGCTCCTTCTATCTCCCTGGGCTAGCACGTGGCACTGGTAGTATCTCCGAGAATACTACCTTGGAGGTCCTTGCTTTAAGCTTATTCCTTAGTTCTTTAAAATCATTCTTTAGGACAATCCATCTTCCATTTACTTTGTCATTGGTACCAATATGTACCAAGATTGCCGGTTCATTTCCAGACCCTCCCAATAATTTATCCACGCGATCCACAACATGCCGAAGCCGAGCACCCAGGGAGACAGCAAACTGTTTAATTGTTGGGATCTGGGTGACAAATCAACGTGTCTACCTTCCTAATAATAGAGTCCCCTACTACCAAAACCTTTCTCTTGCTCTGCCTATGCTGCCCTCCCACTCCTCCAGTAGAACTGTTCTCCCGGCTTTTAGAGGGAACAGCTTTATCTGGCATTGCCATTACTAAATATATTTTTGTTTTCTATTTTCTCTTATAATACTCCTTTTCTTTGAACTCCCTCCTTTTATTTAATCTTCCACACACTAACTACACTTACACTAGAAATTATTTGCAAGCTCCCAAGTTCGCTCCTGCCCTTGTTAAAATAGACCCTGCCTACTCACCTGGACACTGATTACAGAGCACAGGACAGAAAACACTGCACTGATTTACAGAACTGATTCAAAGAGAACACCACACAAATGCACACAGATAAACCTTTACACAGGCCAAACCACACCCACTCTCAACTGGACACTGATTACAGCCCACAGGAAAGAAAATACTGCACTGATTTACAGAACGGATTCAAACAGAACACGTTCTTTCACGTCCGCAAGAGTTACAATTGCTAAAATCGCAAATCGCTATTCAATGGCTACAAATCCGCAAGCCCGCAAATGTTTTCACACCCGTAAATGGCAAATGTAGAAGAAAATCCTACGGGTATCAGATAGGACTCGTAAGTGGGTTAAAGACATATTTGTAGCACTGTAAATGTAAATAATAATTCAATACTGCACTGTAAATGACGGGGAAAGCGATGAAAGACATTAGAATTAATTGCACAACAGTCTCAAGCCCACAAATCTGCAGTAGGGAATATTTTTTTTTTTATGTTTGAATTTGGGGTTATATCGATCTCAAGAATCAATGAGTTAATAGATATCAGGCTACCCATATGGACTAGAACAGTATTGACATTAATTTTTATTATTTTGCATTTTGCGAGTCCGATAGCATATCGGACCTCTAACCGCTAATTGATTGACGTGATAAAAAAGGTAACACTAGTATCTCTATTTAGCCATTAGGCTAGAACAAAGTCACTTAAAAAACAGGGGATGCTGATATAGCATCAATAGGACTACCTAAATATCCAACTAGTATACTGACTAGAGATTCCTTGCTGGCAGTACTGTACTGGGAAAGGTAAATACATACAAATATTTATCCAACAGAACAGACCAAGCTGGATAATTTCAATACTATCTTGAGATAGATGTAAAGGGTAATCCACATATGTTAATCCAAATCATAGGTATCACTCCATTTATGTAAAACCATATTAAAAACACATTCAAGCAGGCAAATGCTGGACAATGTGTGATGCTCTGGTATGGTATGTGACTAAGACAGTCACAGTGTACATACGTTTAGGCAGAAGGATAGCCCAACCAGTGTATGTCGCGCACACAACACTATGGAGGGTGATTCACCTTACCGGAACCTTCAGCGGGGAGCGTATGGCACAGACAACGCCAAAACAGGGCATTAACGGGATTTGTTGCTCAGGTTTCTTAATTATCAGGAGTAGGAATTCCAACTTGAATCCAAGCTTTAGAGTCCTCCTACAGCATGAGCCGGTGAATGGAACCGACTGGGATCCAGTTTCTCCAATATCTGGCTTTGTCAAAGGTATGTTAGAGAGCAACGTCATTGGCCTCTTTATACTGTTTACTTCCGCATTCAATTTGCTGGCTTATTTGTTTTTTTGATTGACATGTAACGTTTATCTTATACTGCCGTAATGATGACGATCTAATTTTCTATTGGCTGTTTCTGACTCCGGAGTTACTGCCTTGCTTAATTGATCTTGCTCACACTCTGAAATGCTACATACGATTGCATGGTTTCCATTTGCGGGCTTGTTCAATTGAATCGCTTGGTAATTGTAGCAAGGTTCAAGCCCGCAGACATATGGCCTGTAAACCGTAAGTTTTGTATGATAAATAATATGATAAGGGTTTTAAAGCATTTGACTGCAATTTTCTGCATTATGATATCTCTGTCTGTGTATATACAGAGCAGTAGAACATTTAAAGTCTACACCACAAGACACATATATTAACAATGACGATTTAATAATGGACAAAATCGTTTTAGAAAATAAAAAAATAAATTAATGTTAATCTAATGTATACAGTTTTGCTTTAATAGCAGCAGATGTTTTTGATCCTAACATGATTATGCATCAGGGATCAATGGGAGGAGCCTAGGTTTTAGATAACATCTCTTCATTTCTATTGAAAGACTGTCACTGTGAAGTGGCACTTGACGATAGGGCTGAAAAGCAAACCTTGGTAGGATAACCCTTCCTCTTGGATTAAAGGCATAGTACCTGTCTAAGCCACTTTCATTGATACTTTTCTCACAAATTATCATTTTTTTAAAAACACAATACATTGAAAAGTTATTGTATACTAATCTTTTCCAAGCTGTATCATTACAGTAACTCTTGAGTACATATTAAAAAAATATTTTATTAAAACCTTATCACTGATATGTATTAGTGGTACCAGTGTTTATTGATTAATTTCTCAGTGATTCACATATGCATTGCAATGTTGTATTTTCAGCTGTAAATATTTTATGCTGCATTTGAAAACTTTTACAACAGACCACTCCATTCATTAATTATCATCTTATTATAACTGATTACCAAGGTTGTGTTTTTTGCATCATATCAATGTCATATGTGTAACTGTCTTCTAGAAGCTATTTAGCTCTACTATAAGTGGTCCCATAGGATACATTGTTGATTTATCACCATCATGTGACAAGGCAGACAGTCTGTTAACTGATTGGTTTGAAAAGTGATAATTAATTATGATCCAGACACAGTGATGTTCATCCTATTTCATTTGAAGAGTCATATGTGGGCCCCATTTCATGGCTCACATTTGGAAAATAACAAGTATTCTATACTTGTAAATCTGCTAAAAGCATTCAAGAGAAAGACTGATAAAGTACCTAAAATCATAACCCACAAGTACCTGTCCTACATGCCCTTTCACCCACCCATAGAGGCACAAAAATGCCTCTGAGAAATGTACATGTGTGAAATATGACTCTATTATCAACCTAACCCCTTAATTGTGTTGGAATGGAGCCTTGATTGCTCATATCCAACACAAGTAAGAGGTTAATACCACCACACCAATGTGATTTCCCAAAAAATCAATGTAAACCCTGTGAATTCTGATTGGATAGAAATTAGACCACAGAAATGTTGATCAGAGTGACATCATTTACTTGGTTCTGATTGCCTGAAATAAGATTGATACATTTTTCAGACAATCAGAAACTGCAAAAACAGTATTTAAGCTCATCCATCAACTAAAATGTTTTAGTTGATGGGGGAGCTTCTCCTATGAGGAGCTCCACGAAAACTATTCTTTTTAAGTGGCATTTTTTTAGGTGGATGCCAGAAGATGAGGATTATTGGCTTCAACCAAGATTGAAGAGGACAGGATTCTTCAATAAACATGGATAGGGCAGAAGAATAACTAACAGAGCTTCATTGATCAACACTGGAGGGCCTCACAGGATGAGTAAGTACACTTGTTCCCCTTACAGGTTTAGTTATTTTTTGCTTTATGTCATTTATTTTTTTATTTTTTGACAATTATTTTTTTTTTTCATACCTGTAGGGACTCCAACAATATATGGACCAGGAACTACTAGATGTGCAAGCCGGGTTCCACAGAGGAAGAGGCACAAGAGATCAAATTGCCAATGTCCGCTGGATAATAGAGAAAGCAAGAGAGTTCCAAAAAAACATTTACTTCATACTATTCAAAGCAATCTAAGCCTTTGACTGTGTGGATCACAACAAAATGTGGAATGTCCTTAAATAGATGGGAGTACCAGATCATCTCACCCACCTCTTGAGGAATATGTATGTGGACCAAGTAGCCACAGTCAGAACTGAACATGGGACAACAGAATGGTTTAAGATAGTAAAAGATCTGCAACAAGGTTGTATATTGTCACCTTATTTATTCAAATAATATGGAGAATACATCATGCGTAAGGCTGGACTGGATGAATCCAAAGCCGAAATCAATATTGTTGGAAGGAACATCAACAACTTCAGATACGACGATGATACTACTCTGATGGCTGAAAGTGAGGAGGAACTAAAGGACTTATTGATGAGGGTAAAAGAGAGTGCAAAAATTGGCCTGCTGCTCAATGTTAAAAAGACGAAGATCATGGCAAAAATGGCAATCTCACTTTCTGGCAAATAGACGAGGAAGAAATGGAGGCAGTGACAGATTTTATTTTCCTTGGATCCAAAACCTCTGCAGATGGTGACTGTAGTCATGAAATTAAAAGAAGTTTGCTTCTGGGGAGGAAAGCTATGGCAAGCTTTGACAAGCTAGAAAAACGTAGATATTAAACTATCAACAAAGGTCCACATAGTTCGAACTATGGTATTCCCAGTAGTAACATATGGATATGAGAGCTGGACCATAAAGAAATTGGAGCTCCGTAGAATTGACACCTTTAAATTGTGATGTTGGAGAAGACTGCTTGGAGTCCCTTGGACTGCAAGAAGATCCAATAAATCAATACTTCACGAAATCAAGACAAACTGTTCACTAGAAGGTGATCATGAGGCTGAAGCTCAAATATTTTGGCCATATCATGAGACGGCAGGATTCCCTAGAAAAGACTCTGATGCTGGGAAAGATTGAAGGCACAAGAAGAAGGGGACGACAAAGGCGGGATGGATAAATGAGGTCACTGAAGCAATGAACATGAACTTGATGGAGCTCAGAGGGGCAGTGACTGAGAGATGCACCTGGCGTCATGGGGAGCCGGACGCGCCTGAATGACTAAACAACAACAAGGGACTATGAGAGTCTTAATGGACCCCTTGGGGGCGTTATACTACATGGTAGTATGTAAGGTGCCATCTGGGTTCTTGAAGATGCCCCTGGCACAGGATTAATGTTAGGTGTCTTGGGGGTCTGTAGAAGACCCTCATTGTATGCAGTTAACAATGGGTGCCATGGGGGTCCATTAAGGTTAAAGACCTCTGTGGCACGGGGGTTATTTATACGTGCCACGGGGTCCATTAAGGACTTTGTGGCATGGGATTACATTTTAGATGCCATAGGAGTCCATTAGTGGTGAGTATTAATTTTAGATGCCACGGAGTTCCGATGCGGACCCCTGTGGTAAGAGGGGTTAATTTTAAGGTTTGATGTCACCCATTTCAACATTTCTATGGTTCAATTTCTAACCAATCAGAATTCACAAATTGACAATTCTTGAATTTTGATATGTTGGATCCCCAATCTCACAGCGCTTGGGCAGGGGGAATAACCAGGGATCCCCTGCTCATAGCGGGTACAAGGGGGGAAGCCCAGGCATCCCTGCCCTCATAATTGATAGGGGTATTGGGGGGACTCCTGGTCACCCCCAGGCTCCTATAAGATAGTGTGGGTAGTGAGGCGGTATCCCGAGGATGCCCTATCTCATTGGGGTGGCGATATTAACCTCTAAATTGTTTTGATAAGAGCATCAGATTTGACACATGTACAGAAGCATTTTTGCTGCCTCCAAATGTGGGTGAAGGTGGACATAGGACTTTTAGAACATCTCAGCACTCCTAAGGACTTGTGTATATCCCTTTGAGTGCGAAAATTTCACTACAAGAAGGATGTGATGGCCTTTTGGAAATCTTAATGGGACAGGTACTCATAGGTTAGGATTTTATGTATTTACTAGTCTTTCTCTTTTTATATGGTGTGTAAAGTGATTGCTCATAGCTATTTTACAAGTGTAATTTACTCATTATTTTACCTATGTAAGCCATGGAATGGATCCAATATGCGGCTCTTCAAATGAAATAGGATGAACATCACTGTGTTGAGAATATAATTAATTATCACTTTATCAACAAAACAGTTACCAGACTGTCTGCCTTTTCACATGACGGTGATAAATCCTCAATATATCACATGGGATCACTTAGTAGAGCTAAATAGCTTCCAGAAGACAGTTACACATATGGCATTGATATGATGCAGAAACACAACCTCGGCATGCAGTTATAAGAAGGCTAACTAGGGGAATGGTCTATTGTAAAAGGTTATAATTACATTTGGGGATTCCCAGGTGATAAGGGCTAGTGAGTGGAAAGAGGGAATCCCGTGGGATTTTTGGCTCATAGCGGGTATTGGGGGTAGCTGGTCATAGGCAGAGGGATCATAAATTCCCTGCATAGTTTTATTATTATTTACTCCCTTCCCGTCATTAGATTGATACAGATAAGGGATGATAAAAGTATTTTTTTGGTCAGAAGAGGGAAATGTTTTACCATTGAAGGAGAAAATATATTAAGTGGAGTCTTCAGCAGCCAGTTCATGAGACATTATCTGCTAGTCCCCAGGCACAAAGAGAGATGAGGATAGTCTGATACTTTAAACATACCACCACCATTATTCCAGGTTTGTAGATGGATAATTGATTAACTGATCTACAGTTAACATGTATTCTATATATATTACAAAAAAAAAAAAACATAGACATTTAGTGTGTCACATAGAGTACCACCCTGTTTTGAATCTCAAAAACGATTCCCCCGAATATAGAAAGATGAGCAGCCGGTCCCCAGATCTAAAAAGTTAAGAGTCATTGCTATAACTCCACCGAACATGAACCTATGGAAAGTCTCTATAGGCAACAAGCTTTGTTATTGGCGCTATGTGAGGCTCTAAAATTGTATTGTTATATTATCACAGCAGAGGCAACTTCCTCTGCTGTAATGTGTGTGTTGAGATAACTCTGTTGAGTTTTAGTGATCTTGAGAATAGTAAAATTTTCCCCAAAATTAATTTTTGATATAAAAAAATGATGGCTGTGTTTTGTATAGAAGTTGTGACAGAATGTAATTTTCTCTGTAGTCTTTTCTTTTAATCTTGCAAAACTGGACAATGAAAAAAAATATTTGTTTGAAAACTCTAACTAAGATCATAATTAATCAGCAAAAAAGCCATATAATTTGAAAAAAAAAAAAATAATGTTATGCCTCTGCTGGGCTTTGGGGGAATTCATCATACATAGGTGGAAGTTGTGTGTGAGAGTGTTTACTTTTCTGGAGAAATATGGTGGCATTTCCTGAAGCAGGGATTCTGCACCTTGGCCAGTTATCTTTTCTTCCTCCTCCCCCACCTCTCTTTACACTGATAGACAAAAAAACACACACCCTCATGATTCAGCTCTGAGGACACAAAGTGTATTCCTGTACTCATAAACAGAGTTCAAAAATTCAGATTTATGCAAAAATGTTTTATATCTATGGCTTATACAGCTTTGAATATTGTTAGTTTGGTACATACTTGATAATCAAGTGTTTTGTCTCTTGAATTAGAGTGGTGCTTTAATATGTGTGCATTGGAGATCACCTTTTAAAAAATCTTGATGGGTATTTTTTTACCATATCTGTGAAATCTGTAATTTTGCTGGAAGGTTTGTATCTCTACAGTCCTGGTCACAACTTCCTCAAAAATCTATTTCAGTTTTAAAATTTTGGGTTTATTTCGGGGTCGTATACAACTGATAACATTCATAGGCTTTGGTAAGCAATTTATACATTTCTCTGGTCCTGTTGTGGTGTGTTACATATGCAATTAAGTTCTTGAGTGTTAAATTCACTGTACAGGACACAAGTACATGAACCCAGATAACTATAGGATTTATGTTCAGTCACGGCCAGGAACTCCTCCCTTGTACATTCTGTGGGTTTGCTTTCTTGACACTCGGGCATACTGAACCAGGATAATGCAGTATCCTCTCCAGTAATATGGAAGAATAACAGAGCTATGCCTTATAATTCAACCAAAAGGAAGAACAACTTTTTTTTTTCCAACATACAAAATCACAGTAAAAACAATACATCAAGTATTATACATCCATCCATACAGTCTACACATAATACATACAAATAAATACAACAGAAGCATGCTACCTCGACAACACAGATTACATAACTACTGCTGAAGATTACCACAGTACCCCATATTATTTTATCATATATAGATCCCATTTTAACCACTTATTTTTATCCTTTAAAAAGTATTTGGCAGTTCCCTGGGCAAAATCTCTAGAAGTCTATTCCTTTGGAGGACCGTTAAAATGGACCTCCATATCAGGATTTTGCCCTTTTTCCACTTCAGGAAAACATCCCCTTAGCCAACATTAGTACATTAATAATTAATGGCTTACTAATGGGATCAAAACCCTGAGGAAAGATATTATATAAAACCAATTCAGGTGTCAGCACAATGCTTAAATTGCAGATATTCGACAAATTGAAGATACAATCTCTCCATAATGATTTCATTTTTGGGCACAACCACCACATATGGGCTTGGGTTCTCACCATGCCACATTCCCCCCAGCATTCAACTGATTTGCTTCCTGGATCTAAATCATTTGACATAATGGGGACCCAGTACCACCTCTGCAGTATCTTAACATTTATTTCCCGAAAGGGAACACAGAGTAGTTTTTTTTTATATATAATGGACAAAGCCCCCCTCCATTGTTCCATTTCTAAAGAAAAATACAAATCGGACTCCCATTTCTGCATAGCAGTCGATTTACCAAACGGAAAAACAGAATCCAAAATATTCCTACAGTTTGAAATACTAAAAACATAATCACCTTTGCTCAATTTATGCTTAAAGTTTGTTAACTCTCGCCGGGAATCTCGATTCCCATAGATCTTAATCACCTCTTATAATGTTCCAATAGAGAAATTGGGGTTACTGGAGACGGAAAAGGAATTGGCCTAGATTTCTTATTTATTACAAACCATTTCTTTAGACAATACAAAACAACCATTGGGAGGCCCTTTAGTCTTTTCTTTTCCTCTGGTTTATTCCATATCACTTTAACCAAGTCCATTTTCTTAGCAATGGTATTTTCTATCTCTACAAATTTCAATTTCCCATTATCCTGGACAAGTCTTAGAGTTACTGATAAAGAGTTACTGCTTTGTAATAGCTTCTCAGGCATGGACTACCAAGACCGCCGTTATCATACGTCCTTCTCAAGACTGACTTTTTAATCCTAAATGATCTTCGTTTGTTAATAAACTTATACAACAGGACTTGGAATCTCTCAAGTAAAAGTTTGGGTGTTAGAAGTAGGATGCACCTCAACAATTTTCGGAATTATAAACATTTTAACAGCAGTAATCCTACCTAACTAGGACAAATTTAAATTTCCCAAGTTACCAAAAGACAGTCTAATTTTGGCCAATAGGAGTTTGTAATTTAGACTAACTAATTGATTTACATCAGCTACAAAGTGTATGCCCACATGCATAATCGAGATGCTTCTCCAATTAAAATTATACCCCCAACTTTATTGGGGGTTGAATGGAACTTTATAGGACTAGGAGTAATGGAGAAAAGTAGAACATCAACTAGAACATAAACATTGCACAATTCTTGGGTCTATTCATAATTCCCTGTTTATAATTGCACTCTATTGTTGGCCATCCACACGTTAGATGAACGTATGGTACCTCTTGCAAAGTAACCGAATAACAGAAGAATTTAAAAAGTTGGGTGTCCATAGTTCGCTCAGGGTTGCTATTGCTCACCTTGGTTTTGACAGTTGTATTAAAGCATGCCTTAGTGTGATTATAGATAATGGATACATACATTTCACCAACAGGTCCTTTGAAAATATTGGGTGGGTTGAGGGCACAAAAACATTAACATTTCTAATAAATTCAACAACATAGAGCATATTTATAGATAACCAAAGTGATGGGAGACTTATGCTCTCCTCTAACACTTAGTTTGAGAGAAACTTCTGGAAATTAGCACAAATAGTATTTATCAAATATACAGTATATACAAAGTTCCATTTGTCTTGTGTGACCGCAAACGTGTCCTTCCATTAAGCCCTGCTTACTATGTAGATATCTGATATCAAGTCAATCTCCAACATTGCCATTGTCTTGGGATGAAGCTATTGTGTCTCTGTTCTCTGACAATGCTGTGGTGGAGGTGATACGTCTCTTTTTTGCCTGTATGAAGTATGTCATTGCCACGTTAATAATTTATTCTGGGCTCTTTTAGAGATCTTTTTGAACAATACTTTTTTTTAAACAATACTTTTTTATTGTATTGCCATCCCAACATCAGATGAAACGTTGACTATGCAAGCTTATATCAAATACCTGTTACATATAATCACCAGCATTAGGTAACCAAATACCATATTATTTAAGCAGCAGTCACAGTATTTTTCCTATAAGTTTAAGTTATGATGGTTCACCGATTTTCTCTTTTTCTATAATTGAGATTCAGAAAAAAACATTGTTATATACAATTAAGTTCTGTTAATGCATAAACTAGTGGTGAAAAAAGGGTAGCATAAAAAGACAAGAAACAAGAACAAAAACAAAAGCGGGGGGGGGCAGGGGGGGTATTTCTCTTGAGTGAAATAGGCTCTTTTATGCTCAGATCATCTCTAAGTTGAGTTTCTAAGTTTCTAAGTTTTTGAATGATTTTTATACATACTTGACCAAACTGCCTCCAGCCTTGACACAGAGTAGTCCAAAATCTCCTGTTTAAGGTAGATAATATGGGTGCTTTTTCATCTTCTCCATGTAGCAAATTTGACTTAATCTTCCATCTTGAACAGACTAGAGCAAACTCTTTCCTTGCTTTAGAAAAATCTAAAGAATATTTCTCAAGCAACTGTAGATTCTGATTCTGCCATTTTAGATTACATTGTTTGTGTAATGAATTCATAAGGGTCAATTTTGATTACCATTTTAAAGACAGAAAATTATCTGACTTGAACCGTCTTTTGGTCTAGACAGGCCCTGTCTGTGGACTCTTTCTCTTTCCACCTGGATCAGTGCTTTTCATTCAAGCCCAATTGTCTTGGCAGCTCGTGCATTAATAAGGAGACAATTTTAACACCAGAAACTGTTTCTGGGACCCTCACCAGATGTAAATTGTAGCATTGTGTCAAGTTTTCCAAGTCTTCAGCTTTAAGGCGCAAGTATTTATTTTCTTTAGAGAGCTTGTCAGATTGCTTTGTAGGTCTATTACCTCCGCAACTAGCATTGCCATATTTTTCTCAGTTCCCCCAATCTTCTTCTACCTGGCTGAAGTAGCAAGGTCATCCACTGACAGGTGTAGTTTGGTGGCTTGAGCAGTAAAATGGGCTCTGTGATCTCCTGGACTATTTCAGTCCGTAATTACAGGCATAAGAGTTTTGGAAACATCAGTTATCTTGATATCATACGTAGGTTCTTTAGAGGTATTTGTTGTCTACGTTGAAATTGGTTGTTTATTTCTAATCCTGTTTTTCTCTTTTTCTAGTCTTTAGGTTTCATCTCAGTAATCGCTTTACGCATTTGACAGCTCAAAAATGGGCAGCAGGAAATCAGCACTTTCTTGTCTTTATTTTGCTTCTAACTCATTTCTTGTTTTTGTTTTATATATATGGTTTTGTTGGTGTTCTGTAACTTGTTTTTTGGTTTGGTTTGTTGTTTTATTGTTTGAATTTACATCCTCTTTTTTAGTTATATAAGTTTTCTATCTCTTTATCACCATTGTTTGTCCCCTTCTTTTTTAGTTTTTTTTATCGTTTCCTTATTTTGGTTTTCTTTTCCTTTTTTTTATTTTTTATTTTTATTTTATCTCCTATTTAGATAATCAAGCTGGTATAGGAGAGAGAAAAATGCTTAATCGTCTCTTATGACTGAGCGAGATGCATCCAGAAGGTCAAGAATGGCCTTTCAACCATTTATATATGAGCTGATTGCTCGAAGAAATTGAGTCCAGTAGAGAATATAATGAACTAGGCTAGCTCTCTGATGGTGTTTGGCACGTCTCCCCATTGAACCCTCACTTCATCAGATTTAGTTAGGTAAGGAGAGCCTATTCCATTAGAAGCTTGCAAATGCCTCTAACACGTCATTTTGGCTGCAGGTGTTTCTTCTGTCTAAATGTTTAGATTATTATTATTATTATTATTATCTTTATTTATATCGCGCCAACATATTCCGTAGCGCTGTACAGGAGGTTAGTACATGGCAAAAAACAAACTTAACACCTTAAAGAATGGAGGGCCCTGTTTTTGAGCATATAATCAAATGTACATAGTGCTTGTTTCCAAGACACGGACACACAATTGAAAACTCGCAAACTTACAATCTAAGGGTTTAGGTGTAATACAAGAAGGTGACAAATACAAAATGGCAACGTGAATGCAATTTGTTTAGTCAATTGGAGGGGTCTGTGAGCTGTACTGTAGATTGTGGGTGGGAGTGTTATTAAGCTGTGGAGTGTATTTTATTGACTCAAGCCAGCAATTTATCTCCTTAATCCTCTACTCGTAAACCCTACCTTTTTAAGTAGGATTGGTCATATGATCTGACAATATTTAAGCAAGTACGTAATTTACTTTTTAGACACAGCCAATAGAAAAAGAGACCGTCACCATGACATCAGTAAAACATGGAAGTTACACGTAATTTGCAATCTGAAGCTAAGAATTAATTAGCGGTGATGAATAATATTTGCAGATCTGGCTTGCAGTCAAGCAATCTATTAGTTTATACAATGCATTAGATCATCTGTTCTAGTCAATGTTTCATGATATGTATTAACCCCTTGAGTCCTGGGATCGATATCAGTTGCATATTTGTGGGATTGAGACTGTTGTGTAATTAATTCGAATGTGTTTTAAAGTACAGCATTGTGTGTTTAATTGCTGCTACAGCTTTAATAAGTGTTGGAAAATGCCTTGTGAGTCCTATTTAGTACTTGTAATATTTCTGAAAGAAAAGTGATATGTTTTTTAGTTGCGGGTTAGACTTTATTTGAAAGCTAGCGCTACAGGTCTAATAGAATATTGATTCTGTGTAACTTTAATTATATGAAGCTCCTAATATTCAATATAAAACCAATGGAGTTCTAAGGCCAAAACTTGCATCTTTGGCTGTCCGTAGTGATTGTGGGCGGGTAACTCATAGTCAGATTGCTAGTAGCTAATAGAATATGTGGTAATATTAAGATCACTTTTAAGTGTGCAATAGAATATGGCCCATAGTCTCTTAATTTTACCTCCATACAAAGTTGCAGGTCATTTTTCAAGGCCTAGTTATAAAATTGTAAGATAGTGGAAGGTTAACGTTATAGGGGGGTACTCTATGCAGATATGCTCAACTTCCAATATGGTGTCCACCATGTAGACCTTTGCATCTGTGCATTTACAGAAAATCTCTACAAGAATTCAGGCAGGTATTCTGACACAGCATTTTATTCTCCCTTTTTTTCTAAGGGTATCATTAGAAGTAGTGTCTCTAGGTTAGGTAAATGCAAACGGTGGTTTTGAGCTTTCCGGCCATGTGTTGTTGCATGCGGATAATTGGATTTTCTTACCTTCCTCTGCTTCAGCCACCAGGATCTCCAGTCATTTTAGGTATGCTTTCTTCCGGCTACAATTACCTTGTGGGACTTCACATCACTCTCACCTCTGGGTATAAATGAAAGAGTTGGGCTTTGTCATTAATAGAATCCAAAGAGAAGGTTCTCTTTAAGCCTGGTAACTCTGTAGTCAGGACACGGGTCATTTCTGTTAGTATCCCAACAGGATAACGACCACAAACACACCTCCAAGGAGACCACTGCCTTGCTAAAGAAGCTGAAGGTAAAGGTGATGGACTGGCCAAGCATGTCACCTGACCTAAACCCTATTGAGCATCTGTGGGGCATCCTCAAACGGAAGGTGGGAGAGTGCAAGGTCTCTAACATCCACCAGCTCCGTGATGTCATTATGGAGGAGTGGAAGAGGACTCCAGTGGCAACCTGTGAAGCTCTGGTGAACTCCATGCCCATGAGGGTTTGGGCAGTACTGGAAAATAATGGTGGCCACAAAATATTGACACTTTGGACCCAATTTGGACATTTCCACTTAGCGATGTACTCACTTATGTTGCCAACGGTTTAGACATTAATGGCTGTGTGTTTTTTTGAGGGGACAGCAAATTTACACTGTTATACAGGCTGTACACTTACTACTTTACATTGTAGCAGAGTGTCATTTATTCAGTGTTGTCACATAAAGATATAACATATTTTCAAAAATGTGAGGGGTGTACTCACTTTTGTGAGATTGTGTATGTGTGTATGTGTGTGTATGTGTGTATATATATATATATATATATATATATATATATAATTTAAATATTTAAACTGTTTTTTTGTTTTGGAATGACAATTAAATAAAGGTGCACATGTTAGTGTTGGAGTTGGGGATCTTGACTTGGCCTATCTTTAAGCTTGAATATATATTTTCACTATATACTGATAAACTCTTAATTCAGTTTAAATCAAGCAATATGCCAGTGACTTTGAAATGCATTGTATTTAATTTACTGTAAACTTAACATCCTTACAGAAAATGTCATACTGCCCTAATTGCCTAATACATTGGATATATAAAAAAGACCGTTTTAGTATGTTAATTGAGTTTCATTACATCTTGAAATTATCTTGGGCTCCTCTGGAATCTCATGAAAATGGGTCTGTAATTGAATCTCATTAATTAGTAAAGTCCTCCAAGTCTGTAAAGCATAAACCAATTAATAGCTACTAAGAGAATGTGACCTTGCAACCTCTTTTAGCCTGGATTTCTGTTATACGAAGTTGTTGGTTTGTATATATCTGTTTTTCATCTCGTTTCAATGTCCTACTCACCAAATGTGCATATAATGAGGATTAATCTCTGGATTGTGACAATGCATTATATACAACACTAACAAAATGCTGCTTTGCCATTGTGACAGGCAACACAAGACATGACACTATACAGTATGTATATTTTTTGGCATTTTCTAGTGTAGCAGGTTTTTTCAGCTAGTTAAAAAGCCTAATATGGAAGTAACTAAAAGAGTGCCCATCACACTTACATGCAGCATGTACAAGATAATTTCTGTGCACGATTGTGTTGTGGAATGTACACTGATATTGACATAGTACCTGCTGTAATTATAATTTATCAGGCCAATAGTATACTAAAAACATGACAACTTTCTTTATAAATAACTGGTTTAGGTTATTTATCTGTTTGTGCCAAGTATGTTAGTATTGCGTATGGGTTTAATTGGGTCTAATTTTGAATCTCTGTACTTGTTTTTGAATTGTTAAATGTTTTTGAATTGAGGTATAAGTGATTTTACATGACCAGTGTGTCCAGTGTGTAGTTTGTCCAAGCCTTGAATAGCATATACCCCAGATGAAGGGAAGACAAACAGGTGAGGATACATAGGTAACTGCATATAGAAGGGAGGGCACTTCTACTTTGAGATGAAGGTAAATATTGTATATACACAGGTATAACATGAGATCAGAGATATTAAAACAAAGACTATGGGCTGAGGGACTGGAGCAAATGATAGAGGGGAAGCCATTTAGGCAGAGATGAATTGAGCAGTCACATGTAGTATACGATTATAGGGACACATATGAGAACCAGAAAAATCAACCATGACCTGTGCATGCTGACCTGGTCCGCACAAAGACCCTCAACCAATTCCCCCCAATAACACACACATAAACAGGAATGGGTATAATCAGGCCACAGCTTTATTAACATAACATGTAATACCAAACACGGGTAGCTGCACACCTTCCCACGGATGGAGCTCATCACAGCCCCAGAGGTCCCATGGAACCCCGTGCCCAATCGACCTCTGGCCTCGGCTTAAACCGGATACCTTACCCGCTAAGGAGCTCCGCCCTAAGGTGATGCCGCACCCCCGCCACCCGCAAGCCATCCGGGCTCAGCACCGCCAAAACTAACCATGGCCTGCAGAATACCCTCCTTTAATGTGTAAATAAATAATGACGTGCCTATCTCATTGAGGTGAACACCGTCCCACAAGTAATACGCTTGTGCCCCCGGGGTTTTAAAATCCCGATGCCTAATAGCATAACCCCCCAATCTCCGAACATATGACGACATAATCTTATTAATTCTGAGCCTAGCTTTATTCAATTTCTTTGGATCGTGGGCCCCTCTCCATTTTAATCTAGGTGTAATCTGGGACCAAATGATATATATACCCGGAAACAATTCTTTTAGCCTAGCTAAATCCCTCTTCATATTCCCGATTAACTCCTTCATGGCCATATATCCTAAGTCGTTTCCCCCTGCATGTATGAGCAATATGTCTGGAGGAGGGGGCACATCTAGCCCACGCGACTACCATTAACAACACCTGCTCTCATCTCATCCCCCTAATTCCAAACCATTTAATCAACATGGATTCCTCAGGGAATCCCAACTGGCGGCTAAAGGCGCTAACCTCCGAAACTTCTCCCACTCGAATCTAGACAAGGCATCTGCCACCACGTTCCTAACCCCGGCGATGTGGGAGGCCCTAACCATAATGTTCAGCTGAAGACATTTTAATACCAATTGCCTCAGCATCCTAACCACCGGAGGCGAAGAGGCAATCGTTGAGTTAATTGCCTGTACTACACTCATATTATCGCTGTGAAACACTACATGGTGATGTCTTAACATGTCTCCCCATAGCCACAATGCTATCGCTATAGGAAACAATTCCAATAAGGTTAAATTCCTAGTCAACCCCTCTTCGTGCCACCTAGCGGGCCAAGCCTGCGCACAACAATAACCTCTAAAATAGGCCCCAAAGCCCTGTGCACCTGCCGCGTCCGTATATAATTCCAAAACTTTGTTAGCTGTTGGAGCTTTTAGAATCATGCTCCGACCATTAAAACTCTGCAAGAAAACATACCAAATGCGTAGATCCGCTTTGTGCTCTGCCGTGACTCTTATATGATGATGCGGCAGGCGCCCCTTCCCTGTAGCTAAAGATAGCCTTCTGGAAAAAATCCTACGCATAGGTATTATACGACAAGCAAAATTAAGCTTACCCAACAATGACTGCATAACCCTCAAAGTAACCTTGTTTGCCGACAAAACCCCCCCTACAGTTTTCCATAAATCCACCACCTTATCTATCGGAAGCCTACATTCCATGCTAATTGTGTCTACTTCAATCCCCAAGAAACTCAACACCTGGCAGGGACCTTCTGACTTATCAACAGCCAGCGGAATGCCAAAATCCGCCGCTAATTCTTGAAATGCCTGCATTAATCTATGACAATCTGATGAGTCTACCAAACCCGCGAACAAAAAATCATCTAGGTAATGAACCACCGAATATAACCCTATCTTAGCGCGAACCACCGAATGCAGAAACGTACTAAACTTTTCAAAAAAGGAACAAGAAATACTACAACCCATAGGCAAGCACAAGTCTACAAAAAACTTCCCCAAGATTGAACCACCCAGCAACCGCTGCGAAACAGGATGAACAGGAAGCAAGCGAAAAGCAGACTTGATATCTACCTTAGCTAGCAACGCCCCACTGCCCGCCTTCCTTACCAACCTCACTGTTTGCTTTACCGATGCATACGAGACCGAAGCCAACTCTTTTTCAATCCCATCATTGACTGAGAGGCCCCTTGGACACGACACCTGGCCGACTTTAAATTAGCAGGATGCCTCTCTATCGCCCCAGCCAATGATGGGATAGTAAAACCAACTGCAAAACCTTCCTGCAGAAAAATTGCATCCTGCGCACTAGCACCACTACTGGCGTATAACTTTAGCCAATCCTCCATCCTTTCCAGGAGCACTGGGCTCCAACCCTTTTGCAACAGATTCCCCTGATTTTTGCGCTTTTGCTCGCCTAAAGCAATGAAAAAGAGGATGGCCACTACCACATTCCGAACATTCATGTTTGAATTTACAAGATGTCCCCCATGAGCATGAGCTTTCGTTAAAAGCAAAACAAAACCCCTTTTTTGCTTGACTTACCCCTACGGGCTTAGCCCCTGTAGCAAAAGATGGGCGTAGCGGGGTCACAATTTTTAACCAACTGCCCATATCCCTATCATCCCACTGCATTGAAGGCCTAACAGCTAACTTCTGACGAAACTTTTCATCATATGCCCACCACGCCTGCCCTCCATAGGTTCTATGAATCCCCTCGATTTCATCTAGATAACAAAATAAAGCAGAACAAAACTCCAGGTTTTTTTCACCCACTATACTTGCAAATATCACATAGAACTGTAACCAATTACTGAAAGTCTTGGGGATCTTTCTATATCTCCGCTTATGGTCCTCCTCCTCTTTTTTGACATCCTCTTTCTTATCATCTGGCTTAATTTCTATGAAATTGTCCAACGGGAGTACTGAAAACATCTCTATGAACTCCCGTTTCCATATCTTCTCCCTCAACTCTTTTGACACGTGCTCCCCAATCGGTCCAATAGAACACAGGGCTGATTTGCTCCGCACTGTAGCCATGCTACCTCAGGCCCTGCCTGTCTCTCCCCTTCTAGCTGAAACACCAAAAATTAGCCAACAGATTTACCAAACTACTTGGCGTATTATTGTTAGGTTGTGTGTTGTGTATAGACTCACCAGTATGCCTCATATCTGTTTCTGATGCTGAGGCTGTAACTACTGATGTGTCGACTGCTTCATTCCGCTCCCTTCCCCGATTTGTGGCGGGAAGTCGACTATTCCTGCTCTTTGCTGGCTCTTTTTTAGATGCATCTTGTACCCTCCGGTCCTCCCCGGAAGGCAGTCTCCGCACCCCACATCTTCTTGTTTCCGTGCCGCTCCTGCAAAAATAAGGAGAGACCCTTTCCCTCTCCCCCCTGTTATATTCACCATGCTGACATGTCCGGTAAGGTGACCTCCTCCTGGATCTAGACCTACCTTTCGGAGAGGGCGTGTGTCTATTCCTGCGAGCTGGCGACAAAGATCTTCTGCCTCTGTAAATATACGATACATTTTCCCTTCTCTCCTTGCCACTCCTGTTCCACTCCCTTTCGCCTACAGGCTGCCTGCTTGCCCTTGGGCCTGGATATATGGACTGGTACGATGATGCCGCTGACCGCAAATATTCCTGTTGACCACCCACTGGGTTCCTTCCCTCCTGTTGACCAACAGGCATGTCCTCCTCACCATGCCTCGGCGGTGACCTGCTCCAGTTGGATGTGCCCTCACCAGGATCTCCACATGTAGAAACAGGACAAAACATTGTAGCTGATGCTGCATCATGCTCCCTCCTTCCTTCCTGATGAACTTCCTGACTTGTGTCACTGATGTGACCCTCCAACTCCATCTGCACTTCTTTCTTCTATATTCCTCCCCATGTCTCCTTCTATTCCTTCTTCCCTCTGCTCCTGCCTTCCTTCTGCTTCTTGCCCCACTGCAGCGTCTTCCCCATACTGAACTCCTGCACTCTTCTTCTTGTTAGCTGTTATTCCTGTTGTGCCTCTATTTGAGGTGCCTGCCCCTGCCTGGCTTATTGACTCACTACTTGCAGCCTGGACTAAGCTGTTCTTTGTCTTCCCGGCCTTGCCTTGTATCCCCTGCTGTGCTGTCACTTGCCTCCTTGCTCCCCCAGCCCTTCTGCTTCCTTTTGACGCTGATCGCGTCATCATCATGCCCCCATGGTCAGACCTACTTTCAGATGCTTCCGCGACCCTTCCGACGTGTCTCCGCTGAGTGCCTCCCGCCGCGCCGGAACCTCTTACGCGTAGTGATCTGCTCTGCAGCTGCCGCTTCACTGGCCAGCTCCGCCTCTCCTGCTGATGTACTTGGTCTGATGAGGAAGAGGAGGGTCGCGCCGCCATCCGGTGAGTGTCTTCTGGCTCCTCAGCCCTTTCTCCTCCTCTGGGGGTCCCGCTGCCACTCTGCTGCTTCCGGGGGGTCACAATCTTCTTTCTCCTCATCTGAACTCCTTTTTTCCTGGGGATCTGCAAACTTGGGCTTAACCTCTCTGGAGGCCTTGCTCTTCTGGGCGGGCGACTCTGCCTTTGCGCAGCCCTTGCTCTTTCTTCAGCCGCAGCCACCTCCTCCTGTCTTCCTGGAGGTGCCTCCTCTTGTATGCTGGCCACCACGGCCTGTAGCCACTCCAGCCCATGTGTTGCCACTTGGGACTTGAGCTGTTCCATAAGATCCTCTACTAAAGGGGGCGCCATACTGCTTGGAGCTTGCTGATACTGCTAGGAGCTTGCTGATCCCACTCTCTATGACCCCTAAGGGCGGGAAAGCCCCCTATATATGTCCTCACTAACCACTCCCCCTATAAAACGCCAATTAGCTCCCCTTGGCATTCAGCCAGGTCAAAAGCCCCTAATTTCCTAGTCAGTCACCCGGGGCTACAGATGTTGCCGTAGTAACATAAGTAAGGAATATACAAGTGAAACAAACTGATGCTTTTGTCAAATAGTTGGGTGTATAATGGTATGGGTGAATGTGTTCTGTAGTAAATATGCTTGTTCAATATGCTTTATCTTCTGTACACATTTTCAAATATATGTGCCCTTCGTTATTTGTTCAATATTAATATTCTTAATCACAGAACAGCTTCAACTGACTCCAATTTTTTGACTATTCCTTAAACTTTACTTATTTTTTATTTAGCCTGTGATATAAGAGGACATCTGCAGTGGTACAGACAATTAACAATAGGAAATGAGAGGAAATTGACTGCAGTTATACTGTTCTTGGGCACTTAATTGGACCAAGGTCGACAGATTCTCTCTTCCTTGGCTATTGATTCCTACCAGATGATAATAATATTGAAATGTGTCTTACAGACATTCAGAATTTGCCTTAGGATACACTGTGCACAAGTTAACAAAAGCTACATATGTAAAGGTGTATAACAAGGTAACAATATAGAACATTTATGTGCTGTGGAGGGCTTACATCACTCTGTTGCCCACCATGAACTAAATAGAGACAATGCAGTTAAGTAAGATGTAGTGTAAGATGGCAATCTGCTAGTATCATTTTTCCACCCACAACTGAAACCTTGGTTTTCACACTTGCAGATTATTTATCTGATTAAATATATGCTCTTCACTTCCGTTAAGCTTAATGTATATTTACTGCCTTATGTTGTGCTTCTAACAAACTAATCTTTGCTAGTATTCTCTGCTGCATGGTTGCTTTTATCCTTTGACAAAATGCATCATGAGTTTGCTCTCCTGTTTGATGAGGGATAATCAATAACACAGGTTAGTTCATGATAACGTGTCAAAAATTTGGGAGTAGTGATGTCGCGAACATCAAATTTTCGGTTCGTGAACATCAGACGCGAACTTCAATAAAATGTTCGCGAACGGGCAAACCGGGCGAACCACCATAGACTTCAATGGGCAGGCGAATTTCAAGACCCACAGGGACTCTTTCTGGCCACAATAGTGATGGGAAAGTTGTTTCAAGGGGACTAACACCTGGACTGTGGCATGCAGGAGGGGGATCTATGGCAAAACTCCCACGGAAAATTACATAGTTGATGCAGAGTCTGGTTTTAAGCCATAAAGGGCATAAATCACCTAACTTTTCTAAATTGTTTGGAATAACATGCTTTAAAACATCAGGTATGATGTTGTATCGTTTAGGTAGCGTAAGGGTTACACCCGCTTCACAGTAACAGACCAATCTCCCCGTTTAATGCACCGCAAACAACCGCAAACAGTCCCTTTGCACAACCGCAAACTCCCCATTTGCACAAGGTTGGATACCAAGCTAGCCATGTCCCGTTCCTTGTCCTCACTGATGTCATTGAAGGTCTCTTCCTCCACCTAGCCACCAAGGGTCCCCGAAAGGTGACAACAAGCCCCCTGGGACGCCTGCTGTGTTTGGTCTTCCACCTCCTCAAAGCCACCTTCCTTCTCTGACTTCTCTTCTTCAGACTCCTCTCTCTGCGTTGCCTATGTCAGCGTTATTATAAGGTGTGTACTGTTAAGTAGTACTATTCCTATCGGTTTAATCCCTGATACGTCCACTATTAGGGGACGTGTATATGGCATTGATTTTTGGAACAGGGAGATGGAAAAAGATGCTTGGTCGGACCTCCTACTTCAAATTTGGGGCACTGCGCGTGCAATCTACGGTGCCACCAGATTTGAGTGTCACTGTGCACTGGCAAAAGTTGGCAGAGTAGATGCAATAGGCTTCACACACACGCCTGTAGGCAGGCAATTGCTATTCAATCTATTACAGTCAAAAAAGTGTTGTTTTATGTCACTGTACGCTACGGTTGCACCCGATATGAGTGTCACTGTGCACTGGCAAAAGTTGGCAGAGTAGATGCAATAGGCTTCAGACACACGCCTGTAGGCAGGCAATTGCTATTCAATCTATTACAGTCAAAAAAGTGTTGTTTTATTTCACTGAGCACAATATAAGCTGTTAGGTGTTAGCCTGTCACACACACACGCTGGCAGGCAGGCATATGCAATTAGATTACACAGAAAAAAATTATAAAATAAAATAAATGATGTTCTAGCCCTAAAAAGGGCTTTTTGGGTTGCTGTCCTTGCAGCAGATATCAGATGAGTCCTTCAGGTCTGTAGTGGAAGCTAAATACACAGCCTGGCTATCTATTTCCCTATTAAATCTCCAGCAGCTACACTATCTGTCCTCTCACAACGAATGCAGCTTCAGAATGATTCTAAAATGTATGCTGTCCTTCAGATGGAAGGCCCTGGAAGGGAGTGTATGCTGCTGATTAGCTGGAATGTGTCTGCTGACTGTAAGGTGCAGGGTCAAAGTTTCCTCAATGATAAAGAATAGGGAGCGAACCCAAAAGCGCATGTGTTCGCCATCCGATGCCAAAATCGCCTCGAATAGCCTGCGGGCGAACTGTCCGCGACATTTCTACTTGGGAGCAGCTCTGTCTTTAAATCCTGTGTTAACACAGAGCAATGAAGATACTGAGGAGATTAAATATTTTAAAGGACAACTGCAGTAAGTCATACAACAGGGGTTTATTTGTTTATTAAACATCTCATTAGTAATGCAATCAGCATTTGAAGAAAATAAACTCAATGTTTCTTTTAAAGGACCACTGAAATTGAATCAACAACCCTTCCCACTCTCTGTAGCAGAATCAGATTCCTTGCATCCAAGGATGCAACCACAGCTCTCAAACACACAACTTCCACCAATGTAACACGGATCCCTCCATGGCTCTGCAGAGGCATGATTTTTTATTTTTATCTAATTAAAAACTAGCTGTATGAATTTTTGCTGCTTAATTACAACACACGCGACACCTGTGTGGAGGTACAACTTGCCACAGCCCCTTTATTGATAATCATCTCAATACCGCAAATACCTGGGAAGGAGGAGGAGCCCGGTCCATGGCAGGAAAATCCTAGCTACCCTAAACACGCACTTAGGGGCCTAGTTCCTCAATTGGCACACTTCTAGGGTAGGGACGCACCACTGGGCCGGACAACAGTGTCCCCGGAAGACTGCTCTACTGGGATACTCCCCCCATCTGAGGCTAGGGCCAGTTGAACCCCCAGATTAACTTGAAACATAACAATTCCAGCCCTATCTCAGTGAAGTGAACCCCATCTGACATAAATAGATCATCCGCATCCTTCTCCTACAGGCCACTATGCTTAAGCACTACCCATCCCAATTTCCAAACATAGCATTTTTTTTCTAACCTTCTCTATGCTCACGGGATCCCTGGCATACCTCCACAACCTTCTCTTCACCATCTCAGACCACACCATGCGACCAGCATGAAGCAATAACATATCCGGTCTACCTAGTGATGGGTGAGTGATGTGACAGACCCACTCGCTTGCCTCCGCTTCATACCCCGGATGCCACACCAGCATACGCTCCGTGGACATTCTTCTACATGAACATGCCCAAATGCAAACCACCTCTGGACACTACAGCGACTCGATCTGCCCAGTAGATATACGAGTGGCCGATCACCCACAACTGCTTCCGGACGCCTGCGAAGGCATTGTACCGTTAGAACGCGATCGCATATGGCCTCACATAGGATTTGAAGCGAGACGATTCTCATCTACCAATACTCTTAAGCATCTCAGCCGGGAGGCCCAGACCAGCTGCTTCTGTAGCAGCACCTATCCGAAAGGCGTGCGTCCCAAACTCCCCCGGGTTCAGGCCTAACAGTTCCAATGTTATCTTCAACACTCTGGAGAGTTGAAAGCGAGACAAAGCCCTTCCGTTCTCATGCATTAGAAACAGCCTAGGAACCCCTGGCTGCTGTCCAAGCAACAGTTTGGCACAAGCAACCGGGGAACAATCCGTTTCCACTTTGTACAACCAAATCTCCTTTCCTTTTCCAGCCTGATCTGATTTAAATTTTGTTAACCAGATCACCATTCCTTTGGTCTGCAGGTGTACATCCTCTACCTGTATACCACCATCTTCTTGCCTATTGGCAGCTACCAGCTCGCCAATCCGAAAGGCCCCGAAGAAGGCTAGGGAAAAAGCTGTACGAAATAACAAGACCTCCTATCCCGTGCGACCGACTTCTTTCACCACCAACTGTAGCAACAGCGAAAACGTGATAGGATGCTTCCAGTCCTTCACACCACAGTCCTGTGCTAACCCACATAGCACCAGTCGTACCTGAAAATCCTTGGTCAGATCCCTTTTGCCCGGCTAACTTAAACATAAAAGCTAGGGCTTCAACCTGCCCGCCCAACAACAGGGTTGACTTACCGTCATTCATAGACCTCACAATGAACCATAGCAGTATTACCAGCCTCTGCTCCTCCAATCTTCACCTACAGCCATACCCACCACATCTGACCACTTGTATCGCACTCTTTTTTGTAGGCTGCCCCAAGTGGCTGGGGCTAACGACCTCCATATCAGGGCCACTACCTCTCTGCCCCGAGCTCCCCTTCCGCATTCGCCCATGGTGCCAGCGGTCTGAATCAAAAGTACCAGCGATGCCATTCTGGAAACCGGGAACTTGCTGCACCCGAAACCATACATTCAACTCCTCTGTTCTCTCCTCCGCAACCTCAGAGTATTTCGCTACCGTCTCCAGATTCACAGGCTGAACTTCACAGTCCTCATCACTTTCCGATGGAAAAATGAAACCCTCGCAAAATCTGTTCCTCAATAGCTGGCCCGGACCCACATTTCCTTGCAGTCTACTGAAGCGTTCTAGCCCCGGCAGCATTGCGTCCAGGACTGCTGGCGTCTGACCCTTTTGCAGCTCTGACAGCACCCCCTTCCTTGGACTTGGCACACCTAAGGGCAGAATATTCTCCCCCGCAGCTCGTGCAGACATGCCTAAACCAACATAGGTCCATTTACAGATGCCCTTTTTGAAGGAGATGCACACTCTCTGCGCTGCACTAGCCACTGGGAAATCTGCCACCGCCACCCCCGCTCCGAAAGGGCACCACGGCACAACGGTCCTCCAGCCACCTGACCCCATGGCTAAGGGCCCTAGCCCTGACCTGAGCTAATATCCTTTTCAGGGCTGACCACTCAGGAGCATCCATCCTAATGCAGAGCGGGCACAAGAGAGAAAAAACTGCCCAAAGACAAGACAGCACAACGAACCCAGACAACGCTGCAGCACAGGACAAGAAAAACCCACACACACTGCACACTACATATATAGCCAACCTTCCCAGCGCTGCAGTCTCCACACTGTCCGGCTGCACTGTGATCAAAGATGGCGCCCGCACGAGCAGGATGCACCCTGCTCCGCCCACCCATGCGGTTGCCACCCAATCAACAGCCGGGAAGCTAATCCCAGCAGTGTCATGGCCCCCCTGCATTAAGGACCTGCAGGTCCTGCCTATGTGGGGCTTCAGACTCAAAGTTTTCAGACATATTTTTTCCATTGTGCAGTGGTCCTTTAAAACTTACTATTGGACTGTGCCTGTGTTTCAGACTTAATAAGATATGCTCTTTTTTAACCCTTGCGGGTCCTCTCGGTACCCCTCGACTTTGTCTTTTGCGAGTTACGGGGCAGGACGCCGGTGGGCTTCTTGCAGCTTTTAGCGGTGAGTAGCTGGGGCTTTTAGGATTTCAGTTTTCTGTCCTGGCGGTATTGCCTGGCTTATGGGGCCATAAGCATGAATATACCTACATCGGGTTACCAGGTGCTGTCCTATAGGGCGTGGTGGGGGAGATGTCTTAGAGTTATAAGGTCAATTTTCTCCATGGTACCCTTCTTGGGATAGCAGGGCAGAAGTTTAAGTGCAGGTGCTGTTTCTTTCTAGGACACGTTAGCCTCTCCCACTATGGTCCTGGGGCTGGTGCAAACAGATTCTGGTATGTAGGTCCAGGTCGGGCATGGGGTCTATATCGGGATAGTTTTTAGGTGTCTCGTGGGCTATTGGAGATGGACTGGGCTTTCGTTCTTACATGCAGAGGAGTGTTCGGTGTATATACTGTAGGTAATTTAATCTCTTGGGTCTCTGCTCTGGTATGTTATATTAGTATGTCAAGGTGCGGACGGGTTGCAGCCCTGATGGTGGCCTCGGCCTAAGGGTGTCCACTGGGATGTGAGGTTTTGGGTTCCTGATCCGATGTTGCAACTAACGTTTTGGGTGTTCTCCAATTTGTGGAAAGGCTTGGTCGATGTATAGCATTATAATGGGATTGAGGGTGCCTCGTGATCCTGTTTGTTGTTCGGCTTATATATCGTCCTGGATCCCATTTTGGGGGGGGGGGTGTAGACAATTTGTTTTTCAAACCACATGTTTATGTGCAGGGGTCCGAGTCTGTATAAAGTGTGTATGGTGGCAGGGTTTAGTGCGGATGAGTTCACTTTTGCCACACTGCAAATGGTTGGATTGAGGTATTGTCTGTTGGGTCTTGTCCGGGTAGGTTGTATAATACTCAGAAGATCGAGTCGAAACGGGTCTGCAGTGGTGGTGGTCGAGGTTTCCCTTCTCATCGCCCTAGTAGGGGCGTCTCAGATAAGGGAGGTCAGAAAAGGTTGGATTGTTGGTTTTTCCGTGGATCATTCTTTCATCTTTACAGATTTATAAGGTGTATCAGAAGCTATGGGGATAGTGGCTAGTGATACAGAGTATGTGTCTTCAGAGATCCTTCTAGAGTTTATCACTGTTCGGTGGCGGGAGAGTGCCGGAGCAGTAAATCGCTTTGTTTGGTTATACGGCAGTGGCGCAGGTATTTACCCTCAGTTAAGTATTTTCCCACTCAGTAATGCGATATTGGAAATGCTTGGGCTTGGTGCCGATAATGGAGAGTATTGGTAGAGGATGCACGTAGCAGGTGTCAGGAGAGGATGGTTGAATGGTCAATTCTATGTACGCACCTCAGGTTGCTAGCCATAGGGTGATGATGGGCAGTTTGTTCGCTTGGTACATGGGTAGGTATGTGAGTGGGGAATTGGCAAGGTTGGTGGTTCTCGGTAAACCTAAGGCCAGTAGGAGGGGTCCCCCTAAGGTGGGGCGTCAGGTAGAGGAAGTATCATAAAAAAAAAAAAAAAAAGAGAAAACCGGCCAGGTAGAGAGGATAAAAGTTTAACAGGAGGTATGGCAGAGGGACGGCAGGCAACTGGTAACCTTTTCCTAAAGGCCAGAGATACCACTGTTTTGGAACGAGGTCGGTGATAAGCGTGAAGCCTTGCGGTTTCTGTGCAGCCATCTCTCAGTTCTCGCTGGTTTGCTGGTAATGATAGTTTGGTTGGGATACAGGCAGGGTATGGTGCTTGGTTTTGGGATCCAAAGGGTGATCATATGACCATGGGTCTGTATACTACGGTGATGGAAAGAGGTCTTTGACAAGTGGAAGCCTTGTGGTTCTTTGCAGCCATCTCTTTCCCGCTGATCGGATGGTAGCAGGAGATTGGTTAAAAAATAGACAAGGTATGTCGACCTCAGGTTACTGGTCTGGCGATCCAAGGGAATCATGTGACCATTTGGCTGCGATGGTCCAAGATGGAGCAGGTGAGGAAGGGAGGTAGTAACAGCCTAACAGGCACACTCATTGCTGCCCCTTTGTGGAATACGGCTCTCTTGGTCCAAATCGCATGGTTGGTTTTGCATCTTTCCTCGTTGAAATTGGATTGGTCATGCATGAGTATGATTCTACGAGGTTGGAGATTGCAGGCAGTGTTTGGGCATATTCTGCATTCGAACTTAGCACCCACTCGCTTCGTGCAGAAGCAGCCACCGTAACAGCCCTATGGGCTTTTGGAGAATGTGGTTTGGAGAATTGGAAAGCGGTGTGCGGTGATGTCATGGGCTATTAGTAATTTAGACCATGTAGGCTCATTGCCTCAGTTGTCGATCTTTTTTTTTTTAGTGGGGGAGTCGAAACCGCAAAGGTATTCTGCGGTCTTCTGCGTGGTGCGTGGTGAGGAGAGTCGCCGGGACAGTGGGAAAATGGGGAAGATCCTACCCTACGGGGGTACAGTTACTCCAACACGGGAGGCCCTAGATGAGGCTTCAGGGCGTAGGGTGTACTGTCTCTGTTCAGGCTTATTTATTGTTATGGTTATTACGTCATGTTGTGTTTACCAATAAATGCGGTGGCCAGTTATTTCCCAAGAAGTGGTCTGTGTCTAATCTTTATATTTAATAGATGATTGGGTATAAATTCTTATGTGCACATACCAAATGGGCCTTGCTTAGGTCATGGACATTTAATAACAGAAAAAAAACACTTCTCTATGTGACTAACATACTCATACAAGCCACATTTACAAATTGCTAGCTATGAGTCATAGCTACGATGGGTTCAGTCACGCAATCAACTATATTTTTAAGTGAGGTCAAACTGATGATTGCCTTTCATTTTGAAAGAAGATGAGAAAATATACTTAACCCCTCAGTTACTGCTATAAAATGAAGAAATAGCTTTGACAAGTTTGTTCAAGCATTAAAGATTTAAAAACAGGCATTCTGGGAGTTCTTCTAGGTAAATACCAAAGGAAAGCAGCACTGCAAAAGTATGCAAAGGATTTGAAACTCTATTAGAGATTTATTTGGGATCAAACGAAACAAGCCTGTACCAACAAAAAAAAAAATCTCACAAGCTAGACATTTGCGTATTGGCATTTTAGGATCAAGCACAATTTCACAGATCTAGGAGGATGATTATATAATTGTTATAAATTGGAATGAATTTGAGACAATATATTTAAATCTTTAAGATATCCTTGAATAAAATGTAGAAAATGTCAGTGTAGTAGCAAGATGATGGGAAGAGGGAAATGTGTCATGTGCTAGTGTTCCCTTGTCAGGAAGCCACATGGCAGTGTGGTGACATTGTAAACAGTAGTGTGTGTATATGTGCATATAAAGTGCTCCGGACATGTCATTAAGCCCTTTGCGAGTCCTCTTTGGTACCCATGACTTGTGGTTCGACTTTTGCCATTTGCAGGCTTGACGGCTTGTTTGCGAGGAAGAATCAGAGCAATTGAAAAGCGATTTGCGATTTTAGAGTTTGCAACTCTTGCGGCCGTGAAAGATCAAAAGCTTGGAGGGGCATTAACTTGCGATATGAACCATCGCAATGAATCGGAGGCCGTATCCCGTAATCTGATCAGAGCCCACAAAAAGAGGCTAATTGAATGGCAAAATAACTTGCAAGCTACATTTGTGAAGCCCGGATCTCCCGAAAGCTCCATTGAATTAGGCTCATGGTGTATGATTAGCCCCTTTCATGTACCGGTCCTGCCCTCCCCCCTTTACCATGCTAGAATCATTCTGACCCCAAATAACCAGGCTCATCTTCCCCAGAGTCCCTGGTGATATACTTTTTTTTAAAGTCCTGGGGAAAATGCAGCATTTCAATATCAAACATGGCTGGTTACCATTGTTACATCAATAAAGTCAAACAGCAATACAATGATTCTAATTAACAATATTAACCCATATTGAGGAAGTTATTAGGAAAGACTTACCGAATTAAACATATTTTCTCTGGAAAAAAGCTGTATATAAATACATCCAGGGTCAGTATAAAGATTTGTCTAATGAGCTTTTTGTTCCAAGAGGTTTTCAACTGACAAGAAGACATCCTTTGAGGTTAGAAGTAAAAAGTTACTGTCCCAAAGCCGAAACCATAAACCATGCACTGGTTCGTAGCAGTTCAGGACAGGAACATGATCAATTAAGCTAGCCTGTAACCTCCCATTTTGAATTAGCCAATAGAAAATGAGACCGTCATTATTACGGCAGTAAAACATAAGGGTTACATGTCAATCAATTAGGTTCAGGGGTCCGATATGCGATCAGACTCGCAAACCCGCAAAATAAATAATAATAAAAATTAATTCCAATACTGTTCTAGTCCATATGGGTGACCTGATATGTATTAACTCATTGATACCCGAGATCGATTTAGCCCCGAAATGAAACATAAAAATTAATTTAATTTCCTGCCGATTTGCGGGTTTGAAACTGTTGTGCAATTAATTCTAATGTCTTTCATCGCTTTCCCCGTTATTTACAGTGCAGTATTGATTTCTTATTTGCATTTTCAGTGCTACGAATAGGTGTTTAACCCCCTTGCGGGTCCTCTCCACTCATGGGATTTTCTCCTTCTTTTGCCATTTACAGGTGTGAAAACATTTGCGGGTTTGGGGAAATTGAGCAATTTAAAAGCGATTTGCGATTTTAGCCATCGTAACTCTTGCGAAAGTGAAAGATCAAAGGCTTTAAGTTAGAGGCTGTAAGTTACGTGTTTAACCATCGCATATTTTTCAAGGCTGTAACTCATAACCCGTTTGAAGACCGCAAAAAGACGCCAAATGTATAGCAAATTAACTTGCGATCTCACGAGCTACCGGATTGCCTAAAAACTTAAATTGAATGGTTCCCAAATATCCAAGGTGCAAATACTGTATATGTAATGTTTCTTAAAAACACATATGTTTGTAAAGAGTACTCCTTTTATAATGAATGCTGTACAGCTTTAACATTGATTTTCTAACATATATCTGAATTGTCATATCTTTATTTCTCTTTCTTTGCATCATTCCTTCCTCTATGTTGATCTTTAGAATGTCTGCACTGTTAAATTTTGTTTCACTTAAAAAAAAAAAAAAAGATGAATAATAATCATATGACCATAGAAGATTGATGAGAATGTGAGACTTCTCATTTTACACATCTTCAAGTAAATGGGAAAACCCAGCATTGTCCAACACTGTAGGGACATGTCTGACAAATCCACTTAGTATATTAAAATGAGTCATTTTCATGCTCTTTTAATTGATTCCTTTAATAGTCATAGTATTATTCTTTAAGATTACCCACCTACATACGAATATATACTAACATTTCCAGATAAATTAGTAATCAGCATTGCAAAACAGTAATGTTTTTGTTGTTGTCATAGTGCAATTATTAACACATTGGGATATAATAATTAAAGGTTCTTATTGTTCTCATATAAGATGAATAAGACCTCTTCTAATATAATTATCTGTATAAAATACCACATGAATTCCACACAGTATAAGTAAGAGCCTTTGAATATCGCAGACACTGGCAAAGCTCAGTTAGCAAACAAATATAAACAAGTTTGCCTATAGAGCTAGTGGTGCCCTAGGTAAACTCCAATGCTGGCATATCCCTTCTTCTTCATTCAGTGTAGAAAAATGGCAAAGAGAGAATCTAAAGATTAAACATGAAAACTAGAATAAACATTTCACGTATACATTTATCTTTAGAATTAAATAATATCAATCTATTTATTTATTCACAATCTTATAGCACTTATATCCACAGTACCCTCAACTGCAAGAGGATTTTAAGAACATAGTTTGAAGAATTAAGGCATGACAGTACATAATTTAGTATACAGTAACAACATGATCTGATGGGCCCTGTCCATGAACAAACAATCTAGAATATTTAGTGCTTGTATCTAAACCTTGGGGGGGATGGTCATGAGTGTGCCTGGTCATTGCGGCATGATATAACAGGGGAGAGATAGCGTGAAAGGGGTGGAAGGTTAATCAAGATGGTGGTTGGGTTGATCTAAGATTAAGTAACCTGATACTTTAAAGTAATAGTTAAGATAGAAATCAATTCATGTAAAGAGAGAATACTAATTAGAGTAAATAAGGCTAAATGAATTTAAATGTATAGTAAGTATTAATAAAATACCAAAATGAAATGGTCTTACAAATATTGCCATTGATGCAGTTGTTTAAATGAAATTACACATTAATATAGGTTTTTAAATAGAAAAGCTTATATGGTTGGGCAGGCTCTGCATATAAATAGATGACACTTTATACTTATAACCCATGCAAACCTGACTCACGGTGACGTTTTCATGGGTTGCCCTCTGCAGATGCTTTTACTATTAGATACCATGCCTCTTTTCTACTTCCACATATTAAGCCTCTTGTATAGTGATCTGTGCTTAGCCTTGGCACATGCTAATTTTAAATTTCTCTCTTATATTTCCTTTCACGTTCCTTTCCTCAGCTATGTTACACTAATGACACACTTCAAGCATGGCAACTTTATCCTGTTGTAATGGAAACTGATTTCTGTTTCAGTTCTTTGAAGCTTAAAGTATCACAGTCATTATTTCCTCAGTAATAGTTATATTAGGGTGCTGAAAAGATGTGCTGTTTTACTATATCAATCTGAGCCAACATGACTCGGTGAGATACTATTGGTGCTCTATTTGTTTAATTATCACCCACTCCACCTTCCCTGTACTTCCTTAGCCTTTACTAATCTCTTATTGAATAAACAATCGGGATACCAGGATGGGAGCACAACAGGCCACAGCATTTTATTTATTATGTAACTTAAAGATAACTTAACCAAGATAATTACTAGGAGAAGGAACCCGGCCCTTGGTGCAACCTCATGCCCGGAGTCCGCGCCCAGGGCCCCAGTCCTGTCCTTCACCACTCCCCTGAGGGCAGGGCGAGGGACTACCTTTCTAACTTCCTGGCATATGCGCCTCTCCCACCCGCCACAGAGCGGCCAAAGGATACATCACACTACTGCGATCCTCCCTTTTGCAGCTATGGCCTGCTGTACTCCCTATCTGAATTCATTAGCTTTAAGCCTATATCTCTCAGGTGCACTCCATCTGGCAGAAAAACAAATCTGCCTCCTTCCCCTCAAAATCAAAGAGCCACAAACCCCTGCTTTCTAACGAAGCTGGACATTAATTTATTGACCTTTGGCAAGCCTTGTCCAAGTTATCGGGTTTCTGGCACTTCTCCACACCCTCCTTTTTATCATCTCTGACCAGATGATAAAAACACCTGTAACTTTGTCAATCCAGCCCAACAGGCCTTGGTTCATGTCTCAAACCATTTTCTTCATTGGGACAGTAGCTACCGTGCCTTGCAAAAGTATTCACCCCCCTTGGCATTTTTCGTGTTTTGTTGCCTCACAACCTGGAATTAACATGGATTCTTTGAGGATTTGCATCATTTAATTTACAGAACATGCCCACAACTTTTGAAAATGTTTGTGAACAGCAATCTTTAAGTCTGACCACAGATTTTCTATTGGATTGAGGTTTTGACTCGGCCATTCCAACACATTTACATGTTTCCCCTTAAACCACTCAAGTGTTGCTTTAGCAGTGTGTTTGGGTTCATTGTCCTGCTGAAGGGGGAATCTCTGTCCTAGCCTAAAATCACACACAGAGTTGTACAGGTTTTGTTTAAGAATATCCCTGTATTTAGCTCCATCCATCTTTCCGTCAACTCTGACCAGTTTCCCAGTCCCGGCTGAAAAATATCCCCACAGCATGATGCTGCTGCCACCATGGGGATGGTGTTCTTTGGTTGATGTGATGTGTTGGGTTTGCACCAGACATAGCATTTTCTTTGATGGCCAAAAAGTAAAATGTTAGTCTCATCAGACCAGAGCACCTTCCTCCATACATTTTGGGAGTCTCCCACATGCCTTTTCGCAAACTCAAAACGTAGATGTTGCAGCCTCTGGGGCCTTTCAAAAAAGGTGTGTATATGTAATGACAGATCATGTGACACTTAGATTGCACACAGATGGACATCATTTCACTAATTATGTGACTTCTGGAGGTAATTGGTTGCACCAGAGCTTTTTATGGGCTTCATAACAAAGTGGGTGAATACATACCCACATGTCAATTTTCTGTTTTCTATTTCTAAAAAATAGTTTTATGTATTTATTTTTCTCATTTCACTTCACCAACTTAGACTTTTGTGTTCTGATCCATCACATAAAATTCAGATTAACAAAACATTGAACTTAAGTCTGTAATGTAACAAAATAGGTAAAAAGTCAAGGGGGGTGAATACATTTGCAAGGCACTGTAGGTCATTGCCCCCAGCATGTATCAGAATAACACTAGGGTGACCTGAATGGTGGACTTGTGAGTCTAGCAACGCACACACCTGCAACCAACTTAAGCCTCGGACTCCGATCCACCGTACCTGCCTGACCTCATCCTGCACGCCAAGCAGCGACCTGCAGTGAACCAGTGAGCTCAGTGCATGTACAAGTGCCCCGACAATCCAGAGCTGTTTTCTCTGGCCTGCAATGACAATGACATTATTTCTATTTATTAGCCGTGGCTGTTTGACGTGCTTAAGATAAAAATCGTCTGGATTTGCATCTCCCAATCCTCTTGATCACCTCCTCTAGAAAACCATAAGCTTGCCGCCTCCGTGGCTGCCCCTCTCCTAAACGAGTGGGTACCGAACTCCTCCCAAACGATGTAAGCCAAACTTCAGAACTTTAGGGAATTGGAAACAGGAGAGCACCATGCCATTCTTGTGCACTAGAAGTGGGCCGGAGACTCCCGAACGCTGCTGCAGGTAGAGCCTCACCCATTCAAAGGGACAACAGCCTATTCCCACCCGCTGCAAACTGACCTCTTTCCCTTTCCATCCTGATCCGTCTTGGATCTCTGTAACCACACTTTTACACTCTGACCTTGTAGACAGACATCCACCGACTATATACCCCCTGATCCTCGTCTGCTTGCCGCCACCAGTTCCACGATTCGTAATGCTCCAAAGAAGGACAGTGAAAAGGCCGTGCGGAAAAACAAGAATTTATGGCCTTATTACAGATCTCACCAAGCACCACCTTGTAGACAGACATCCACCAACTATATGCCCCCTGATCCTCGTCTGCTTGCCGCCACCAGTTCCACGATTCGTAATGCTCCAAAGAAGGCCAGTGAGTAGGCCGTGCGGAAAAACAAGAATTTATAGACCGTATTACAGATCTCACCAAGCACCACTGATATTCTCAGCAATAACAAGAAGGTAATGGACCTGAACATACCTCACACGACACACCTAAACACAAATACCTTTGTCAGGTCCCTTAGCCCAGCTAGCTTGAACATGAAATCTAGGGCTGACACCTAACTGATGCCGCCGACTCACTGATGTCCTTGCATTATTAGTATTATTATTATTATCTTTATTTATATCGCGCCAACATATTCCGTAGCGCTGTACAGGCGTTTAGTACATGGCAAAAAACAAACTTAACACCTTATAAATAATGGAGAGCCCTGTTTTTGAGCTTATAATCAAATGTACATAGTGCTTGTTTTCAAGACACGAACACATGATTGAAAACTCACAAACTTACAATCTAAGGGTTTAGGTGTGATACAAGAAGGTTACAAATGCAAAATGGCAACGTGAATGCAATTTGTTTAGTCAATTGGAGGGGTCTGTGTGTTGTACTGTAGATTGTGGGTGTAAGTGTTATTAAGCTGTGGAGTGTGCAGTTGTAATTATAAAGGCTGAAGGTAATAAGATTTCTTAAACATCTGATTAGGTGCCACAACAGGATACCTTTGGTCCTTTCCTCCGTAGCAGCCCTGCCTGTTAATATTACCAACTCCTTCCATTTGTCCCTTCTTGTAGCCAATTCATGTTGTTGGCACCAGTGATCTCCTAATTAGCAAGGTTATCTCACTGCTCCAAGCTCCCAAAGGTGCTTGGGGATATTGTCTCCGTGCCTACGGCGCCAGTAACCTGAAATGATCCCATTGCAAACAAGAAAGGGCATCAGCTAACCCGTTTGAGTATCCTGGAATGCGCAGGCACCCAAATACCAGATGTCAGATCAGCCATATCACCGGACGATGTAGTGGTGTTGTTGATTGCGTGGGCTACCGACATGTTGTTTTTGAAGAAGACGATCTTCCAGTCAGCAAGCTGTCCCCCAGATGTGAAGAGCTACCACTATGGGGAATAGTTCCGAGAAGGCTAGATTTTTTGTCAGGCCAACCACTACCCACTGTTCCGGCAACGTACTGGCGCACCATCAACCGCCGAAGTATGCTCTCAGGCCTTGCGTGTCCAGGGCATCAGTGTAGAGTTACAGATCTTCATTGGACAGTCTTTGAGGGTGTATTCATGCTTTTCCATTAAACATTCTCAGGAAGGTGAGCTGCGGTGATGCTGATGAAGTGATGTGGCTGTCTGATGCCCACTGTTGCCAGTGCAAGCCTCCGGCCAAACATCCTCCCCATGGGAATTATTCGGCAGGTGAAATTCAGTTTGCCCAGGATGGACTGAAGCCGCCGTAAGGTGATCCTCTTGGCTCTTCCCATTGCTTCCAACTCCTCAGGTTGACCACCTTGTCAAGGAGCAGGCTGCACTCCATGCTGCGGGAGTCTATTTGTACACCCAAGAATGATAACCTCGTAGTGGGGCCTTCCGTCTTGTCCTGAGCAGATGGGATCCCAAACCTTCCAGCCAGCTGTGTAAACGTGCCCATTATGTGCGGCCACGTATCGTGCTCTGCTGGACCCACAGACAAGAAATTATCCAGCTAATGGATAGCACGGGAAAAAACAGACTTCTTGCATGTGGCCCATTGCAGGAATGTGCTGAAAGCCTTGAAGTATGCGCACGATATGGAGCACCCCATCGGCAGACAGAGGTCCACGAAGTACCCACCCTCGAAGCTTCAACCTAGCAGGTGATGGCTGTCTGGGTGCACCGGCAGCAAGCAAAAGGCGGATTCAAAGTCCACCTTGACCATCAATGCACACCGCCCTAGCTTTCGCACAATCTCAGTGGCTGAGTCAAACAATGAGTATGATACTGATGATAAATTCCTGTCAATGCCGATGTTGACCGAACTACCCGACTGGTACGATAGATGATGGATCAATCTAAATTTACCTTTATCTTTCTTGGGGACTATCCTCAGCTGTGAGATTCTGAGGTTGGGCAGGGGGCAGAAGGCGAACGGGCCCGCCATCCTGCCCAGTTGCACCTCCTTTTCCAGCTTTTCTCACACTACATCTGGAAGCTCGGCCACCAATTTGAGGCTTTGAGGTTCCATGCATGAGTCACTGGTCTCACATGGAATCTTGAAACCATCCTGAAAACCCTCACCAGTAGCTTTGCTGATGTGGCCCTTCCTTTCACCCTACTGTAGCGTTCGAGCCACAGCAGCATTGCGTGAACTAACACAGTCCCTTGGCAGCAGTGTCACCTGTTCTTCCTCTCTCCTTTGGCCTAGTGCACCTAGCCAGCGGGTGTTCTCCACCACAGGTGGAGCAAGCGTGTCTGAACCCACAGTTAGGTCTGCATCTGCATATGTCTTTGTTAAAGGCATAACAAATCCTCCTGGCTGCGGCAGTCCCGCTCTGAAAGGGCAGTGCCGCCCCCATTGGTGCCATTGCGTTGAGCCAATAGGCCACCACCTTTTCACTCCATGACATTGTAGGCCTGGATGCCATACATTGGCAGAAATCCTTGTCATAACTCCACCACGCTGCGCCCTCATTGGTGTCATTGCGTTGAGCCAATAGGCCACCACCTTTTCACTGCATGACATTGTAGGCCTGGATGCCATACATTGGCAGAAATCCTTGTCATATCTCCACCACCCAGACCACCATATGTGTGGCACGCACTTCAGATGTCATTCAGAAGAGCGAGGAGCATTGCTCAAGAATTTTTCCCTGATGACGCTTGTAACCAATTTTCAAACAGTCTTGGGATCTGTCTTACAATTCCCTGCTTCTCCTTGCTCCCGCTATGATAGCCCCTTTCTAGTGTGTCTTTAACCCATGAAAGAGGCAGAAGCGTGACGAGTTTGACAAACTCCCTTCCCATTTGCACTCCTTTACATTCTGGGTCAGGTGTGCCAACAAGTTTTCAGGAGGGCACACGACCGTTGGCCTGAGGGATTCCCCCATGACTTTTGCCGACCCGGCAGCTCCCATCGTTGCTGCTGAGGAGCCTGGTGCAAGCTGCTCTAGTGCACAGCATGATCTGGTGGAGGTGGAGGAGGCTGTGGAGGAGGAGGTTGAAAAGGAGGTGGAGAAGATTGAGGAGGAGGTGGTGGAGGTTGGGGAGGAGGTGGAGGAGGTTGAGGAAGAGGTGGAGGAGTAGGTGAGTGGAGGAAGAGAGGAGGAGGAGGGTGAGAGTGTGGGAGAGGAGAAGATGGCACATAGTGTAGAGGGGAGGTGGGTGGTCAGGTGCCTATATATATAGGCACATCATTCTCAGGGTCAGAGGGGCAGGGGCCTAATTCCATAGAGATGGTAGCGGGGATGAGGGGCAGGCACCAGGGACAGTTGAGGGAGGACAAGAACCTCACCCACAATCGGGAGGGCAAGATGCTGGGGGCAAGCACAAGACCCCAAATTGTTCCCCCAAAAAGATGGTTGTAGTCCACTCTAGGTGGGCAGGTCATAGCAGAGAGGTCAGACAAAGAGCAGTCCACTGGAGAAGCAACTGTCAACCCACTCCAATATCTCTGGCATGCAAACCTTGTGGAAAAGCACGGAGAGAGACATAGCTAAATGTGCTGCAGTCCATCGGGTCACATAGAGTCAGACATGACTGAAGGACAGAACAACCAAATCTAAAATAATCCCCTGGTACTTGATATCTGTGATGTGGCGGTGTAATTTGGCCACTGTTTATTCTCCCAATGTTGATGTGATGAGCGAGATGTATGTGCAATTATATTTATATTTCAGGGTCCACATTGGAGCCTCTGTGAGTGGGAGAGGGTTAATATGGCAGGCAGTTTTTTATGTTTTTTTTTTGCAATGTAATCAGGTAGTGTGTCTTTATTTGCTTTATGCATGTTGCAGCAAGGCTTTTCATATTTGCATATGCATGACCATTCCAACATATGATAAAAAAATGTTTTTTTAAAATGTCAATTTTTTATTTGTGGATTGTTGTACAATGACTTGTAATGTCTTTCATTGCTTTCCCCATATTTTAAAGTCTAGTGGTGTGTTTATATGGTCTTTTACAGTGTTAAGAACTTGTCTTTAAACCCTTTGCGGGTCCTATTTGGAGGCCGTAATATTTTTGGCTAAATTTGCCGTTTACGGGTTTGAACGCCAGTGCATCTTTAGGGATTCGTAGCAATTTAATAGGGATTTGCCATTGTAACATTTACGGGCTTGACAGAGCAAAGGCTTAGCTGGGACGGAGTTCAGATTTTGACAGCCCCTAGGGTTTTTCTGCCTGTAACCCGCAGATTGTTTGCGGTTAGCTAAAAGAGGCGGATTTAATAGCCGTAACTTTTGCAGGCTCCTTTACGGGCTTCGGGAACTCAAAATCTGCTAATTTAATAGGGCCCCTGGTCTGTGTCTGCAACCCTGTCCATTTGCTGCTCCTTTTCTCTCCCAGTACTCATCTTGGGCGGTGTTCTCTTGGTGCCGAGCTCTGCACTGTTTGCACGCATCGCTTTAGCTCCCTTTGGGCGAGGGTGTGACGTGCGCCTGACTGGCGTATCTGCAACTATAAGCTTGCTCAGAGGTGTGGTACTGCATATGGGCTGGCCCTCCATGCTCATTCCCATTGCACCTGCAAACTCAGCTCCTGTATTTAGTTGAAGTGCTGGCTGTTGGGCTTCTAAGCCAGCACTTGTTCCTGGTACCTGGCCTCTTAGAGCTGCCAGCACTTGGGTAGCACTGTGTGGCAGCCCTGTCAAAGGATCTTGATGCCCCAGGGTCTTCCTGGCTGGCAGCCACCTCAGACTGCCCCCAGATTGTCCATTGGGTCACATCAGTGCCCCCTGTAGGCTGTGGGTGACGCAGACTATCCTCTAGCCATTTTACTCCATGGCAGAGCACCTTAGATCTAACTATCTGCATCAGGTGCTCCAGATTGGCTGCTTCACTTGCCTCCATGATGATGGTATTACCCTGCTATTTGTGCCTCAAACACTGACTACTTCAATAAGGATAGGGTGCCCTTAACCTCACCCACAGCCCTCCCGCACGCACACAACACTCACACACCACTCATACTTAGATACTCATAGTGTAGGGGTTGGTTTCCGCTGCCTCAGGTCTGCAATTCACTGCTGTGATCAGGACGATGGCCGGCTGCGGAATGTTGGAATGGCACAACGGAGTGGCCTGCCCACGTGACGCTCCTCCAACCAATCGCTCTCCAGGCTCCAACGGGTCAAGGGGCACTCCCTGCGAGACCCCAGGGAGCCTGAGGCCGCCTCCGTTCCCTACAAGACGAGCCACCTCTAGATGAGGACATGTGGAATATGCCATGAACTTTTTAAACAGTCAGTATGCAACTATTATACATTTTTCAAAATTATGGAAAGCTTAGTGATAAAGTAAGAATATATTACTTACAGAAAACTTACAGCCCCCTTAAATTTGAGCACCGTAACGACTGCAGGCTTGAAATTTGGCTGAGTTACTGTGCTATTAAATTCAAATGGGCTGCGAGTTATAAGCTTGAGACGCAAACCCGTAAACCATTTGTCGGCGGTCGGATTTGCGGCATTGTAGGTGATCAATTAAGCAAACCCGTAGTTACGGGGTTTCGTGGGAAGCCAATGGAAACAGAGATCGTCATCACTGCGTCATAGAAAAATGGAGGTTACGATTGGGCTCACATTCCAGTTATAATGCAATATTAATAAACCTGCTTATACTCGAGTCACTAACCCCCCCCCCATTGTCTCACTCCCCCCCCGTGTCTCTCTAACCCCCCCTTGTGTCTCTCTACCCCCCGTGTCTCTCTAACCCCCCTGTGTGTCTTTGCCTCCCCCCTCCTCATCCTCAACCCCCCCCTCATACTACCCCTCTAAGTACCCCCCCTCCCCTCTCCCCTCACTTACCTGCTCCGGCACCCGGTATATGCTAATGACGTGGCACGCATGTGACGTCACATGGGCGCCACATCAAGACCCGGAAGGAGTGGAGGCCGGAGCAGGTAAGTGAGGGGAGAGGGGGGTGGGGTATTTAGAGGGGTAGTATGAAGGAGGGTGGGTTTTAGAATCAGGAGGGGGGTTTAGAATGAGGAGGGGTGTTTAGAATGAGGGGGTGTTGAGGATGAGGAGGGAGGTTTAGGAGGGGGTTGAGGATGGGGGGGTTGAGGAGGGAGGTTGAGGAGGGGGTTGAGGATGGGGGGTTGAGGTTGAGAAAGGGGGGTTGAGGATGGGGGGTTGAGGATGAGGATGGGGGGTTGAGGAGGAGGGGGTTGAGGATGAGGGGGTTGAGGAGGGAGGTTGAGGATGAGGAGGGATGATGAGGAGGGAGGTTGAGGATGAGGAGTGGGGTTGAGGAGGGAGGTTGAGAATGAGGAGGGGGGAAGAGACACAGGGAAGGGAGAGGGGGGAAGAGACACAGGGAAGGGAGAGGGGAGAAGAGACACGGGAGATAGAGGGGGACACAGAAGGCACAAAAGGGACACAGGGGGCAGCACATTTCTCACCCTCGGCTTATACTCGAGTCACTCATTTTACCCAGTATTTTGTGGTAAAATAGGTGCCTCGGCTTATACTCGGGTCGGCTTATACTCGAGTATATACGGTAATTCTAAGATCTAACATCACTTTCCCTTTTAATAAAAGTACAGTAGTGTGTTTTTATTTGCAGTTAAAGTGCTACCTATTGGACTTTACCCCCCTTGCGGGTCCTCTCCAGCACTCATTGGGATTTGAGCTACATTTGTGTGTTATGGGCTTGCTCGCGAGTGACTTTGTTGCAATTTAATAGCAAAATTGGAAACGTAACGGTTACGGGCTTGAGAGAACAAAGGATTTGCAGGCTCAAAGTTCCACGTTCCACGTCCCGTAGGTTTTTTTCGGCATTGCTGCTTCTTAACTCGCAAGTCGTCTGCGGGTTGGTTTAAGAGAATAATTTAATATCCGTAAGTCTTTCGGGCTACATTAAGGACTACGAATTTACACGTATCCCGAATTTAATGAGGCTGATAGTAGGGAAATGGTATAATACAGAGAAACAACAAGAGAGGATAACATATGTAGCAATTCAAAGATGTTGGAGTAGATAGACCACATAGGCCTCAACCAGGCTATTGATGAAACAGTAAACTGGTTGGAACTGACAAGTGTAAAAGGCAAACATGCGATAAAGTGTAAAAGACAATAATTAAAAATCATATATATTAGTATATATAATATTAAGTCTTCTCCTTTTTAACATATTCATTAACGATTTAGAAGTAGAACTGGAAAATAATGTCTCCATATTAGCTGATGATACTAAACTGTACAAGGTAATTAAATCAGAAAAAAATATGTACTGTCACTGCAAAGTGACTTAGCAGTATGAGCAGCTAAACAGCAAGTGAGATTTAGTACAAATAAATGTAAAGTTAAGCATTTGGGCATAAAACTAAGCATGCAATTTATAATCTTCATGGAACAAATCAAGGGGTATCAGATATTGAAAGGGATTTGGGAGTGCTTGTGGACAACCACCTAGGTAGCCGTACTCAAAGCCAAGCAGCAGCTGCAAAGACAAGTAAAACAATAGCATGTATTAATAGAGCTATAGAAGCAAGTGAAGCAAATATCATTTTGACACTATAGAAAATCCCTGGTATGCCCTCATTTGTAATATAGAGCACAATTTTGGGCACCACTTTGAATAAAGGGCATTGTAGGGCTGGAAAATGAATAGAGAAGGACAACAAGACCGGTAAAGGGAATGGAGGGACTAAGCTATGAATTAAACCTAACCCAATTAAACATACATTCAGGTTCAATATAATGCTTTGTAAGAGGAACTTTTTTTTTTTACCAAGAAGTTTTCAACTGAAAAGAGGTTAACCCTTCAGGTTAGAAGGAAAAAGCTTCCACCTTAAGGACAGTAAAGGGTCCCTCACAGTAATGGCTGTCCAACTGTGGAACTAAAAGGAGGGTGGGACAACTTTAAATGGGTTGGAAATGTTTTTCAATAAAAAGCAGTTATGCTTGATAAACTAGAGAAAAGGTTTACTGATCCCGGGAATAATCCATTTGCCAGTATTTGGGGCCATACAGGATTTATTTCCCTTATGAGACAATGTTTCAAGGAGCATTTTGTTTGCCTTCTTTGGATCAATTAACAATCAACAATTAATTAAAATGTTGTTGATTGACTAATGTATTTTTTTTGTCTAAGTTACTATGTAAACTATGTGTGTGTAAGATGTGAGTATAACGTAGGTTTTTAATTGTATTGAGAGAAAAGGTCAAGAAGTACAAGCCTGTTGGAATAGAACTACTTCCTTAGAAATCAGAGGTATTAAGGTCATTAGTTGCTTTGTTAGTTCGGTGTCAGTTTAGCATTATGTTTTAGAGTAGGCCAAGAAGGTTAAATAGGTCAAAGAAGTGAACTATGTGTTTGAAATCATGTGCTCCAGATGTTGAAAGCCTATAGACAAGGCAGACACAGGACGATGTGGAGACTGGAGGCAGGGTCAAGGGTTTTATTACTGACAATAGCTATCAGAGGAATGAAACAAAAAAAAAAGGTCACAAAATGCTTTATATTCAGCTACATTGATCATTTTCTCAATCAGTAATGCATATGACTAATATTGTAAAATGTTATTTTGCCATATATACCACAGCATGCAATGACTAAAAAAAAAACCTAACTCAGTGACCTCAGATAGACAAGGTCATTCATTGGGTTGTAGTCATAACATCCAGTGTCCTGAAATGGGCTTACTGAGTAATGGTTTGCATTGCCCTAGATGACCTTGACTGATGACCTCAATTTGTACTTAGCAATCATAGTCAGTTCCTTTTTAGATGTGAAACAGATTTTTCTTTTTAATATACATACCTTGAATAATTGCTTTTTTGGTGTAGTTACTAGTTTATGCTATACTGTAAACTACAAAAAATAAAAAATTTCACGCAACATCATCTCCATGATCCATATTAAAGTTTGCCTTATAATGGTTTCAAAAAGTGCTTCCATACTGTTAGTGTTGAAAATGCTACAGAAACCTCAGTACCTGCTAAATGTTTACTTTTATAATCTTGTAACTGCTGTGTCACTAACATTTACTACATTCATGATCATTTTGGTTACTTGATTTTTGTCTCTCTGTATATGCTTTTTCCTCCATTTTTTATTATAGCCAATGAATTGTTGAAATACACTGATATAGGATTATACTTCTATAATGAAACAGGAATGTCCTAAATCAGGCGTGTCCAAGTTCAGCCCTGCTGGTTCGCACACAGGCCTGCATTTGAGAATTTCCTATATGTGGACAGGTGAGTCAATCAGGATGACTGAAGAAGAGATAGTCTCACCTTGGTGCAGCAGGGATATCTTCAAATCCAGGACTGTGTGCGGCCCAGCAGGACCAAACTTGGGCACCCCTGTCCTAAATCATTCATTAACACAGGTCCCCAGATTTATTAACCTTTGTCGTATTTGCAAGGCAGATTGCTGAATGCTGCAATGTCTACTTTCCATAGAGAAAATTGAGATTACAGCTTCAGCAAAGTACTTTGTAGCACATGTGAAATTAAATTACTTACATTTTTTGTGTCCCACTATTTATTTGTATATCTAAGTGTTTGGCCTAGTTCTTCAAGGGCTGATTTTTCTGTTTTTATTGATACCAGGATTATAACGCAAAGGGAGAAAAAAGGCCACTGTATTAATCTAGATTTATACATTTTAAGTTATAAAGATCAGTATAATCTATTTACCAACCCATTGTGACAAAAAAAGAAGTTGATCTTTTATAAGAAAACTTACACTAAAAATAATTGGGTTTCCCCCCAGTTCCTCCCACCTTTAGCAAACTATGTTAGAGAGTGGTGCGCTATACTCTAGATGTTACTAAAGCTGTGCAGTAAACAGGTACTTGTGCTCCACTCTTTGCAACAGGTTGTTAAAGATGGGTGGAGCTCTCACCTAAAGATGGTGGGAAACCCAGCACGTCAGTTTAAGTGTTCTCACATGATCTGTAAGTTTCTAACATTGATGTTTACTAGTTAAAAGTCATAAAAGCTGGACCGTGGCCAATTAGTCATTGTATGGTCCTCATAAGAGCTGTGAAATTGTTTTCCTGTAATTGATGTAAGCACTCTCGGCTGCCAAATTCTTCTTAGCACAAGTTAGACATTGCTTATGACAAATATAAATAATATGCTTTCTTTTATAGAGGTGATTTTATCCATAGATAGAAAAAAGTGTAGGAAATTATTGTTTTCTTCATTAAAATTAATGATATATTTATTAAAGGGATTATGTTACTTCTAACACATAAAGTCCCTTCTACATAGTAGAGATTATGTTTTAAATAGAGTGTATTGGCCGCTATCGATACAATTTTTAATGGGAACACACTCCTATTTATTTCTTATTTAGTACTTTAGTATTTTTTTTCTTTTAATCTTTTTATTGAAGACATAAATTATTATAGCATTATATATTGCAAGTTATGACCACATTTTACACAGATTATATCATAATGCATTGAACATGAAATCCCATTGGAATAAACAAGAGACATCAGAGAAGAGTTATAATAGGGAGATACCAAAAGTCTTATTTTATAGCTCTTATTTGTTCTGTAGTTAAGAAGAATAAAGTTTTTTTATTGTTACTTTGTTTCTACTGGGGATGTAAAGCAGAAGGAGCTAGAACAATTGCTTTCATCCCGAATCTTCAATTCTGCAGTGTGTTATTAGTAATTAGGAAAGATATTTAGGATTATTGCAGAAGACAGTAAATATAACTCTGGTTATCAAAAGGGAGGGGAGGGGGGTACAAAAGAAAAGGGGATCAGGTTCAATCTAATAACATTGTTGGAAGAAATTTTCAATAATCATAGCAAATGTTTGGCTTACCTTCGGGTCAGGATTTCCAGTTTTTGTCATGTGATTTTTAGAGGCCAAGGCAATAAACTGAAATAGTTTATCCTGAGGGGTAGTTAACTTATTAATATGAATGCCTAAGAGGCAAGAGTCATGCTTTAGTATTTTTAAAGGACCATTATGTTTTGGATTTCTTTAATAAAAGCCACACAATCAAAATAGTAAAGAAATCTCACGGGTGTATTCCTTTTCAAGATAAGACACTTGATACTTATTTTTCTAGTCGTGACAGACTGGAGGGATTATATATTTTCACACCAAAATCACTACATGGTGAGCAAAGCAGACATCCAAAAATATCAGCGTGATGAATCACTAGTACTGCTGGATTGGGAGGAGAAGTGTAAAGTGAGGTCATGTTTTACTGGCACTAGTGACTCAGAAAAAAAAAGGATTCACTGCTGGAGGTCATAAACGTAGGCTTGCTAAACAGGGAACACATGAACTAATAGGAATACTGTCGCATGGATTCTGTGCTTTAAGTTCATTATTTTGTTTGCTGCACAGAGTTGACACTATCAAAGTGATCCATTAAAGCACAATAAAAAATGTAAAAAATAGTACAGAATATTTTTGCCTCAACATAAATTTCAAATCTAGTTTTATGTACAGTTACAAATATTGACTGAACACATAGTGTGTGACATTCATTTTCGAATTTGCATAAGGCTTAAATGTGATATAATAGGTCACCCTGAAAAAGGTGTATATCTCAACAATAAAGTAATATAGGAATAACTACAAAGCAGGTCTTAAAAACCACCAGAAGTGAAATGTTCATAATAAAGTAAATGGCAGATGACTTAAGTAAGGTCAATGTTCAATCATTCTCTTTATGTGCTTCATTATTTCATGCCATATGTATTTTAAACACAACATAATAAAAGTTACATTTTAAATAATTTGGAGATATATTTCTTATTGGCACTAATGAATTCTTAAGTCAATAGAATGTATATAAACATTCATAAAAAAACACCCGAAGCAAAATTTATGAGGTCAAGCCATTTGCAAGTAGCTAATAGAATAAGGCTAAACATGTTTATCTCGGAATGGACTCCTTCCCTGGCTCCTGGATAATAATAATTTCTAATTATTTCAAATAATAAAAATAAAAAGTACCATATATTTTGTCCACCCCTTAACTGAACCTTGTTTTGTCTGATCTCACAATAAAGAGCATTAAATAATGTAGGGATAGAGTCTGTAGCTATGCATAAGTGTATAAACCATTTGCCAAAAAAAAGTCTTTATGGACATTTTATATGGGAATATGTTAATAAGGTTATTCAAATCAAAAGAATCAAACTCATATTCTGAATATATATTTGTTGTTACCTGTTAATCTGCATATAAATTGACATTACTCACAATATGTATCCTAATCATGAGTTTGAAATTAAGTAGATAAGAGTAATTTGAATATTGCTGTGTTATAGGATTTGCAGGTTTCAGTTGATGCAGAGAAAATAATTTAGTTTTATTGCAAAAAAAATCACACTATTCATTCATCTGTGTAATAAAATAACATTATATAAGTGGTTTGTATTATGCTTAAAAATTTTCATAAATCATACAAACACTTATATTCTGTTAATACAAATCAACAAAAGATAAATCCATTAGACCTTGCAGCCATGTAGTTTATCTTAAATTAAAAACCTTGCACCTAACAAAATTAAAAATATGCCTTCCTGTTAAATACTATGAATACTATGGTAGGAATATTTCAGAAAATATAAAATAAAAATATGGGCCATATGTATTATAGTAACTAATGGAGTACTCATGAAATCATATTAAATATGCCACATAGGATAACATAGAAATTAAGAGGTTCTTAACACTTCACTATTTAGTACGTCTGGCTAGTAGTCTTAAACCTACCTTATAAAATGTGTAAACTTGGCCTATACTATATCACATAATATTTTTTGATGCTTATTGACTATTATTTAATTAATATTAGGAATGACATTTGATTCCTGCTCACAGCTTGCAGGCAAGTTCTGGTCACCGGAAACTGAGCTAGAAAAAGTGAAATCAGATCTGGGCAACTGGCTACGAAACCTGACATCCACATTCACTGCATGGTATTGTGCGTCAGTGTATTTCCATGGAATGGTTCATCATGGCTTTTTTTAATAACAGGAAGGTGACTTACCAATGACAGTCACATGGCACCCATATTTAGGTCCACTGTTTCCAATTATGATGTAATCAAATCTACAGTGGCTTTATAATATAAACTCATTTTAAATTGTTTATAGCACAAGAAAAAGTACCTTACTAATTATAACTTCCAATTATGGAAGACAGCATTTTCTTTATTCCAATCTTTTATATATATTGACATTTGTAATTTTTACAGACCAACAGCCTTATTAAATTGCGATTCAGCCAATTGAATCGGGCTCTATATAAGCATAGAGCATATTTTTTTAAGGAAGTTTTTAGTTAGTGAACTTCTTTTCAAAAGCAAGGTCTTCACTAACTAAAAAAATATGTGGTGTGCTTATACAGAGCCCTATTCAATTGACCAAATTGCAATTTAATAAGGCTGCAAATATGTTATTAAAACTACTGGGATCAATCTCAGTTACAATAATGCTATCAGTTCAATCCCAGATAAATTAATTACAAAATCTGTTAAATGAAACATGCAGTGTGTTTTCTATAAATGATTCAGACGTGTAAAAGCTATGATGTTTTATAATTTAGTCCATTGCTGTATCAGTGATGAATTTTATTCTGGACTCTCCGCTAAAGTATAATAAGTCATTCACTGGTGTCTCATTGACAGAAGAAATTGTTTCTCTATTCAGCTACCATTTTGAATCATGTGAGGATCAAGCAGAAGCCGTAATCTCTAGGATCAAGCAAAAGCCATTAAACAGAAAGCACATTTTTTCTTTGTTGCATTTGAAAGAATGCGTTTGAAGTATTCCACAATTTTTTTTTCAGATGAAGGTAACACTGATGAATAAAATGCTTTGCATATTTAATTGCTCTGGTTGTCACATTCCCGTCAAACAATGATCAGTAATAGCACTGGATAAACTATCAGTTTCATACTGCTATACAATTCGTGCATTTCAAGCACTCTCAAACATGTTTAATTATTATTTTACATTTTGTAACAAGTAAATCCTATTATTTACATTTTTTGGAAGTCTGTGTTCCTTTATATTAATCAAAACATTTGTATAATATGTGGTGGATAGTCAGATTTCTTATGTTATGGAGAAGGCACAGGATTCTGCTGTTGAATGCTGCTCTCATTTATAAGGAGTGACTCTGGTCATTTACTGCAACTCCACACATCTGACAGGGTTAAATGACACACATTCCTGAGAAGCAACTATACATGTTGGGTTGTTCAAATGGATGAGTTGGGCAAGTAACAGTGTGCTCACATTTTTGGACCTGTAGGCTTCTCAAACACGCATGCAAATTTGTGTTAGAAATGTTTTATTGTTGAATAGAGAAGGTCTAGACCAGGAGTCATCAACCTTGTAATACCTACTGCCCACTTTTGATGCTAAAACGTCCTTACCGCCCACCAGTGCCGCAGTAATTCAATTTACCCTATCTCATTTCTGGTAACATAAATCATATGACCCTAGCAGGGCCGGATCCACCTTTTTGGAGCCCCTAGGCAGTGAAGTGGAGGACCCCCTGCGAATGAGTACACAAGGTATGCATGAACCGATTTTTGCATTTTCTGTGCATTTAAGTTTCTTTTCCTGTAAGTTCCTTCTTGTATTAGGTTGTTACCTCTAGTAGCCAGTCTATGAACTGCAGCATTTCATTTTTTTAAAGCCAGGAGCCATTTTTTTTAAAGTGGCACCCCTCACAGGGAAGTGCCCTTATGCAGTTGCCTACTTGGCCTAATGAGTAATTCGGCAATGGACCCTAGCTATGTATCACCCTGTACTTACTAGATAATGACCGATGTCCCTAGGCTCTCTCACCAGCTCTCTAACCAACCAAGCATGGTGCTGCGGGTCTCCGGCGTGTGCCATCACTGGTCAGAGACGCTACCTAGTGAGTACCCAGCCACCCACCATGAAAGCTTGAATCACCCACTAGTGGGCGGTAGGGACCAGATTAACTACCACTGGTCTAGATCCTGAGGAAGTGTCTTGAGCACCGTGGAATGCATTGGTGAAGGAGAATTAAGTAGTATACTTTAGTTTGCAGCACAATGGACATGTAGCTATCGCTGCTGCTATTCCCACTTAGTATTTATGCCTCTAGAGCCTTACTGAGAGGTCCCTGCTGTTGTACTCCAAAACAAGCTGTGCTCATCAATCCATCAGAATAGACCCAGTGAATTTAAAAAGTGGAAAAGGGTAAAGACCACAGGGCCGATGGACATCATCCACATTAGTAAAATCACATTTATTTAATAGTATAAAAATATATGTGCGCTTAGATTCAAGATTTGATAAAACAGATTAACGCATAGACAGAGCATGTTTGCGTCAGTTACCCAGACACTCAGGTAGTTATTAGATTTTTAATAACCCAACAACCAGACCAAAATTGGTGGGCCAGTTGTATACTCCGGCTTCATGCCATCAAAGTAGTACAACACGTTTCAACCTGCAACAGGATCATTTTTAAGAGCTGATGTTTAATCTTGTTTTGAAAATTGGTGCCAATTTAAATAGTTTCTTATGCTTATTAACATATAATGTGACAATAATGTGTGCATGTGGGCATAATAAATAGTTGCTTCAATCAATTAATCTTATATCACAAACATAAAACTGTCTATGAAAGAATAAATACATGATCAGAACTAAAAATAAAAAAATATGTCTAAATCTATTTCTAAAACTTTCCATGATTGCATCCCATAGATTTTGAAAGTAGATCTAAACATATATTTTTTTATTTTTAAAATTTAAAATGTTTATGGATAGAAGAACAAAGCATTTATGGGCACATTTGCATGTCCCTGATCATCTTCCCAGAGTGCTGTGTAATACCTGTATTTCTCGGAATTCTGAGCAGGAAAAACGTTTTTTTAACTTGTTTTAGACATTCAAATGTGAGCACAAATGTACTATTTATATACTGTTTTTATTTTTAGTTATATACATACATTTATTCTTACATGGTCTGTAGTGATGTCCCGAACAGTTCGCCGGAGAACTATTTGCGGCGATTTTCAACGCAACGAACGGCGAACACATGCGCTTTTCGGTTCACCCCCTATTCTTTATCATTGAGGAAACTTTGACCCTGCACCTTACAGTCAGCAGACACATTCCAGCCAATCAGCAGCATACACTACCTTCCAGGGCCTTCCATCTGTAGGACAGCCTCAATTTTAGAATCATTCGGAAGCTACATTCCTTGAGAGAGGACATATATTCTACCTGCTGCTGATTTAATAGGGAAATAGATAGCCAGGCTGTGTATTTAGCTTTCACTACACACCTGAATGACTCATTTGATATCTGCTACAAGGACAGCAACCCAAAAAGCCCTTTTTAGGGCTAGAACATCATTTATTTTATTTTATTATTTTTTTCTGTGTAATCTAATTGCATATGCCTGCCTGCTAGCGTGTGTGTGAGGCCTATTTCAACTACTCTGCCAACCTTTGCCAGTGCACAGTGACACTCATATCTGGTGCAACTGTAGTGTACAGTGACATAAAACAACCTTTTTTTTCTGTAATCGATTGAATATCAGTTGCCTGCCTACAGGCGTGTGTGTGAGGCCTATTGCATCTACTCTGCCAACTTTTGCCATAGGATAGGAATGAATAGTACAACTTAATACACCACTTCTATCTGGTGGCACCTTAGATTACATGCGCAGTGCCCCAAATTTGAAGTGGGAGGACCGACCAAGCATCTTTTTCCATCTCCCTGTTCCAAAAATCCATGCCATATACACGTCCCCTGATAGGTGACGTAACAGATAATAAACTGATAGGAATGAATAGTACAACTTAATACACCACTCCTATCTGGTGGCACCTTAGATTGCACGCGCAGTGCACCAAATTTAAAGTGGGAGGACCGACCAAGCATCTTTTTCCATCTCCCTGTTCCAAAAATCCATGCCATATACACGTCCCCTGATAGGTGACGTAACAGGTATTAAACTGATAGGAATGAATAGTACAACTTAATACACCACTCCTATCTGGTGGCACCTTAGATTGCACGCGCAGTGCCCCAAATTTGAAGTGGGAGGACCGACCAAGCATCTTTTTCCATCTCCCTGTTCCAAAAATCCATGCCATATACACGTTCCCTGATAGGTGACGTAACAGATATTAAACTGATAGGAATGAATAGTACAACTTAATACACCACTCCTATCTGGTGGCACCTTAGATTGCACGCGCAGTGCACCAAATTTAAAGTGGGAGGACCGACCAAGCATCTTTTTCCATCTCCCTGTTCCAAAAATCCATGCCATATACACGTCCCCTGATAGGTGACGTAACAGGTATTAAACTGATAGGAATGAATAGTACAACTTAATACACCACTCCTATCTGGTGGCACCTTAGATTGCACGCGCAGTGCCCCAAATTTGAAGTGGGAGGACCGACCAAGCATCTTTTTCCATCTCCCTGTTCCAAAAATCCATGCCATATACACGTCCCCTAATAGTGGACGTAACAGGGATTAAACCGATAGGAATAGTACTACTTAACACTACACACCTTATAATAATCAGACAGAGGCAACGCAGAGAGAGGAGTCTGAAGAAGAGGAGTCAGAGGAGGAAGGTGGCTTTGAGGAGGGGGAAGGCCAAACACAGCAGGTGTCCCAGGGGGCTTGTTGTCACCTTTCGGGGACCCTTGGTGGCTGGGTGGAGGAAGAGACCTTCAATGACATCAGTGAGGACAAGGAACGGGACATGGCTAGCTTGGTATCCAACCTTGTGCAAATGGGGAGTTTGCGGTTGTGCAAAGGGACTGTTTGCAGTTGTTTGCGGTGCATTAAACGGGGAGATTGGTCTGTTACTGTGAAGCGGGTGTAACCCTTACACTACCTGATCGATACAACATCATACCTGATGTTTTAAAGCATGTTATTCCAAACAATTTAGGAATGTTAGGTGATTTATGCCCTTTATGGCTTAAAACCAGACTCTGCATCAACTATGTAATTTTACGTGGGAGTTTTGCCATGGATCCCCCTCCAGCATGCCACAGTCCAGGTGTTAGTCCCCTTGAAACAACTTTCCCATCACTATTGTGGCCAGAAAGAGTCCCTGTGGGTTTTGAAATTCGCCTGCCCATTGAAGTCCATGGGGGGTCGCCGATGTTCGTCCGTTCGCAAACATTTGATGAAATTCGTGTCCGCGGTTCGCGAACCGAAAATTTGATGTTCACGACATCACTAATGGTCTGTATTATGTTAGGGATATAAGACTGATTGTTTACAAACTACTAATTATTATGCACACATGTGCACTTTTTGCCACCGTATATGTAATTAAGTGTAAGAATCGATTAAAATAAAGTCTGTTTAAAAAAAAAAAGATTAGACATCAACTCTGAAAAAAGACCCCTGTGTTGGCAGGAAAGCATGGGCCCACCTTGATGGTACATACTGGAGGTACCTGGACCTGACTTAGTTACAGACTGCTGTATCCATATGACCTACAAATTGTGGGCAGGGCACTGTTGTATTAAAAATCTAAAACCAACATGTGTGTCTGGGTAGCATGCTCTGTGTCTGCATTAAATTGTTTTACCAATTCTTGAATGTAAGTGCACCCATGATTGTATACTATTTAATAAAATTGATTTTACTATGAGTGATGTCCATTTGTCCCTGAGGTCTTTACTCTTTTCCTGTTTTTAAATTAATTCTGAAGGAGTTTAGTTTATGTGCTTTTATGCAGGACTATCTCAAACATATTTTAAATAAGCTTTTAATGTTGTTGCATTGCATGATTAAAAACGACAATATTACAATATATGTCCCTTTTAGTTTTTTCTTACATATCTTCATTACTATATATATATATCTTTAATTAAGCCTCAGTCATAGGGTAACTTCTAGACCCTTGGACCTGCATGTAGTGTAATAGGAAGCTGTAAGGACTCTCACGAGCGGAAGGCTACAAGTCTAGAGTCACATACTGGGTGGATGCAAGAACCACAGAAGGAAATTGGTGGAGAGCTTTGCATCCAAACAAGGGGAAACATATATGAAGGACATCACCTAATACTCTAAATAATGAAACTAGCCATCTTATATGTATTAAGTGGATTGCAAAATTATGTTTCTCTTTATTTTCCAATCGTATACATACAGTATTTTGTACTGTATCCTTGTGAGTATATATTAAATATTTTCTCTATTGGTATGTAATTTTGTTATTTATAGTGTTTTTTTCTAAAAATAAGACATAGTAATGTTTCTTTATACATTACTATACTGTAGAGCTGGTGGATATATGCAGTATAGTTTGGTATTTACATAAATGACCTCACTAATAACAAAAAAGAATAGAGTAGTGAAGCATGTCTAGGCAAGCAAAGGGTAGCGTCCATTTTGGCCAGATTCTCTTCTTTTCTCTAGTCAACACAAGTTGCATGAATTTATCTGGTCCTCCATTCTAGAAAACTCTGGTCAGTATCTCTGAATCTGTACTGCAAGGTGGCAAACAGATATTCTTCATGCACCTCAGCTACAAACCACACAATTCCAATTGGAAGTACAAATGTCTAGCAATAATGTTGTATGTTCTCAAGTCCCAAGTTGAGGGGACAATATAGTAGTTCTATGCTCTCCACCCAAGGCAGATTATTGCCTTGAGCCCATCAGCTCATATCAGTCACGCACGGCACTGATCTGACTCAGTTGGTTAGGAAGTCTCCTACTGCTCCAGCTTCTAATTTATTTAACTTGATACATGCATGAAGTATGGTTGCTATGATTTAGATCCAATTAACAGGAATATCAAATGATATAAAGGACTGACATATTAGAAATCACAGCAGCAGACTAATGGGAAATACCATACCTTTGGAAGACTTAAGATTCAAAGGCTACTACAAGGGACTATTCCAACATGTATCATTGTAGGTCCCTGAACTTTTTTATTGTGCATTTCTTAGTTCATGACAGCCACACAAACATCATTTATGCATACACATGTTACATGACTTTGCATTTCATGTGTATCAATTAGAGTTAAGGCAGTTATTTTAATGTAAACCAAAAAAGAGGAAACTAGGAATCAGCGTTACTGATAAGGGTCTGCTGTAAACAGAATATTTTAATATTGTCTCTAAAAATATGATGGTGTGAAGTCTTCTAACAATTTTAAGAAGAAGCTAATTTAAACTGAGTGTTTCTTGAGGTATCCACAATTATTTGTTTTGATCATTCATAAATAAATGTATAAGGACAGTTGGGCTAGTCAGGGTGTCTTCTGTCAAACTGCACCCTCAAGCATTAAGTGTCAGTTCAGTTCAGACATGTTTTATCAGGCATGGAAAACATTACCTGTTCCATCCACCTTGATTGCCTTACTGTAAGGGTTTCAGATTTATCAAAACCAAGATGAGTCATGAATATTTTTCCTTACACCTATGTTTGTGTGGATGTGATGAATGTGATGACAACCCTATTGTAAAAGCAGAAACATCACCACCAATTAGTGGTACTCAAGGAAACGTCATATTGGTAATTCGACCACAACACCTCATTGAGGTTTTTAAAAAGCAATGACATAAAATACTATTTCTGGCATTTGCAAGAATTAATTGCTTGAAGTTACTTACTCTAGATTTAGAGTTTTATACATTTAAGTTAGTCTTCAATACATGGAGATGATGACATATCACCAATTACATTTTTAGCATTTTCAGCTCCCTCCTCCCAGCTTTACATACTCTGTACTCACCGTTCTTAGGGTAATAAAGTAGTGGCGTGCTGTGCGTGCCAGTATTTTACTATGTGAGGCTTATCATCTGCCACTAGCCTAACCCTAAACCCTAACTCTGTCATTGCCTGATTAGCTATATACTCCAACCTGTGCTTCTTTACCAGCCTGCTGAGTCAGAGATGCAGAGAGACCCTCGTCACCTTTTTTTGGACAGACCACAAGTACTTGAGATACAGAATGCCTCATACCATTGCCATTGTACCATCAACCAGTACTTGAGATGCCAAATGCCTCATACCAGTGGCACTACTCTGTCAGTGCCTGATTTACTGTATATTCCAATCTGTGCTGCTTTACTTGCTGAGCCAGAGTAGTTGAGAATCCCTCTTCTCCTTTTTAGACAGATCTCTCTATTGAGATAAATATTGCTTATTTGACTCTTAGCCTTCACTGCTTGATCCTGATTAAGCCTATATGCCCATTATTTTGCCTCCGGCAACTTGGACATTACCCCTCAGGAACCTACCCAGTATGTATCAGTCATCAGATCTCACAGTAAGTGCTGTATTGGCAATTATAGGAAATCCTATCTATTTTCTGGCTAATACACAATGTCCTTTACTGCATGTAATTGTGCATATCTCCAAACTCACATCTAATAACCTGTTTTAGTGATATTAATTTGATCTTAGTTTTGTAGATTTCTTTCCTTGTAACCTTTGTTTTTGTTCATTATTGTAACAAATGTAATGTACGCTAGAAAACATGATAGCACTGAAATTGAATACCCACCTCTTACGTTCAATGAGAATGTTATTGTTTAAGATGTGTTTTAAGTGTTATTATCTCACACATTCCAACATTGCCTCTGCAGAATGAGTAGTAGATGTCTATGAGTTTTGATAGCATTGTGACATGGGGTGTCAGTATTCACATACTTAAACACCTCAGGTCAAAATGATATTGAGTTTATGGAGCAAGCTTTAGACAGTGTGTATAATTGAGATGGCTTTTAACTGGTTTTGTCCTGAAAATGGATACTTTAAGTAGGAAACCCATGGGATATTATGAATTAAAGGTATGTAAATGTCTATTGGCAAAAAAAGTAAGTATAAGTGGCTTCCTGATGGAACATAGTGATGAGAAAGTGAGCATAGGTGAATGTTATAGGACAGTCATATTTATTAAGATGTGAAGCTTGGATAACTGCCTTTGGGCACATTTAGTGTAATGTGCCATCCCCAATAGTTCTCCAGGCTTCACACCTTTGTACATACTGCCCAGTGTGTTCAACATTCAATTATGTGAATCAGGTTATGTGCAGTTATATATATATATATATATTATTTTATATATACATAGCCTTTTACAAAGCTGGGAAGTTCCCTAATTAGGGCAAGACATATATATCTCCCCTGTATGTTACAGCCTGTAAGTGTGTCTAGATATATATATATATATATATATATAATATATATATATTCTTGGGGGTTTTGGCCTTTTGGGTGTACATCTTTCTTGCTACCCCTATTTGAGAAGCTTTTGCATAAAAAGAAAAGGAAAATATATATATATATATTTTGAGAAATTTAGGATTTTTTAGAAAATTTGGAGAAGCATATTTGAAGTTCACTTTACTTTTTTGCAGCAGCAACATTTTAATATGGCATATAATAAAGACAGTTTTTAGTACTCAAGTGTTTTTTTTCTTATCAGCTGTTGTATAGGATTATACGGTGTTAAGCACCAGTAGGGAAGTACATTTCATTGTCGATCTTATCTATAGCACATATTGAATCAAAGGACATTTTACAATATTCATTTAAGTTAGTAATTTAAATATACTGCTATTCTTTATTGCAATGGAACTTGCTATAAAGCAAAAGCTCTGCTTTGTACCAATGTCTTCAAAACATTTACTGTATCAAGTGAAGTCTTTCAACCAGTTGTTTCTATATAACATTAGTAGTAACAATAGGTTAGGATCTATAGTATTTATTCTAGAGTTCATAAAGTAAAAATGATGATATTCTTGTTTATTCCAGTTCTACCCATCAGGAAGGCATTAGCAGTGAGAGTTGGAACTTCCTATAAGCCAAGGAGGGAGAAAGACCTTTGCAGTCTCTGTGGCATTGTTCACTGTTGTGTACCTGTGTGTGTGTTTGTGCCTAAATGTGTGTTGGTGCATCCCTCTGTATCCTTTAAGGAAAGGGAACACATTGCAAAGAAAAACTTTTTCCCAGCCGGGTGGTGGAGTAGTACCCCGGTGGGTATATAGTTTTATAATGTGTCTTGGTGTGTTATTTACTTCTCAAGCTGGGCAACATTTCAAATTAGGTGGGTGGAGCGCCCTAAATTGTGCTGGGGAGAACACTGCAAAGTAAGAAGGGTGATAGGACAAGAGATCATGCCATAATATTAGAGGTTGATAAGCTAGAAAAGTATTACTTTACTGCTATTGTGGTGGATATACAGATTAACTTCCCAGCATAAAGAGTAGCTGTCAGCGAACTGAAATGTTTAAAATATATACAGGAATATATTAAAGCAGAGGTTCCCAAACTTGTTCTCAGGACCCACCAAGAAGCTAACAGCCTTATTAAATTGCAATTCTGCAAATTTAAAAGGGCTCTATTTAAGCACATAGCATTTTTTTTTACAGATGTTTTTTGTTAGTGAACTTCTATCCAAAAGCAAGGTCTTCACAAACTAAAAACGTCTGTAAAAAAAAAAAAATGCTATGTGCTTAAATAGAGCCCTTTTAAATTTGCTGAATCGCAATTTAATAAGGCTGTTAGTGTCTCAGAATGACTGAACCGCTAAGTATCACACCTGTGCTTAGGCAATAATATCTATAAATCATGGCCTCTTGTTGGTTCTTGAGGACAGGTTTTGGAACCACTATCCTTCAGAATAACACCAGGCAGCATATAAGATTTGACAGAGTGAGACTCGTATTGTGTTGGCCATGGATGTAGAAGTAAAGGAAAAGTGACAGTTTTATTGCCAATGTGGAAGGTATCGTGGAACTGTGCCATATTCTAAAATTATCCATTTTTAAGCATATATTAAAAAATATGGTTATTCCATCAAAACAGATGTTTTTCATACTATGCCATATAGCGATTGGAGGGCATTGGTGCAAAATTATTTGGGCCCCCATATATACAATGGATAAAGTGTAAAGAGACAAAAGATAACCGCATACAATAGTGGTGCACTTTTCAATATAAACGAAATGTGTTAGAATATCAAATACCGTATATACTCGAGTATAAGCCGACCCGAGTATAAGCCGAGGCACCCATTTTACCACAAAATACTGGGTAAAATGAGTGACTCGAGTATAAGCCGAGGGTGGGAAATGTGCTGCCCCCTGTGTCCCTCTTGTGCCCTCTGTGTCCCCCTCTCTCTCTGTGTCTCTTCTCCCCTCTCCCTTCCCTGTGTCTCTTCCAACCTCTCCCTTCCCTGTGTCTCTTCCCCCCCTCCCTTATCACACTCCTCAACCTCCCTCCTCAACCTCCCTCCTCAACCTCCCTCCTCATCCTCCCTCCTCATCCTCAACCTCCCTCCTCATCCTCAACCCCCTCCTCATCTTCAACCCCTTCCTCAACCTCCCTCCTCATCCTCAACCCCCTCCTAAACCTCCCTCCTCAACCCCCCATCCTCAATCCTCCTCCTCAACCCCCCCATCCTCTTCCTCTCTCCTCAACCCCCCATCCTCAACACCTCATCCTCAACCCCCCTCCTCAACCCCTCCTCTTCATCCTCAACCTCCCTCCTCAACCCCTTCCTCAACCTCCCTCTTCAACCCCCTCCTCAGCCTCAACCCTCCTCAACCTCAACCCTCCTCATCCTCAACCCCCCCTCAACCCCAACCCCCCCTCCTCAACCCCCTCCTCAGCCTCAACCCTCCTTAACCTCAACCCTCCTCATCCTCAACCCCCCCTCAACCCCAACCCCCCCTCCTCAACCCACCCTCCTCAACCTCCCTCCTCAACCCCCCATCCTCAACCCCCCATCCTCATCCTCTCTCCTCAACCCCCCATCCTCATCCTCTCTCCTCAACCCCCCATCCTCAACCCCCCTCCTCAACCCCCCTCCTCAACCCCTCCTCCTCAACCTCCCTCCTCATCCTCAACCCCCTCTTCAACCTCCCTCCTCATCCTCAACCCCCTCGTTATCCTCCCTCCTCCACCTCCCTCCTCAACCCTCCCATCCTCAACCCCCTCCTCAACCCCCCATCCTCATCCTTAACCCCCCATCCTCAACCTCCCTCCTCAACCTCAACCCATCCTCAACCCCCCTCCTCAACCTCAACCCCAACCCCCCTTCTCAACCCCTCCTCCTCACCCTCAACCTCCTCCTCAACCTCCCTCCTCATCCTCAACCCCCCATCCTCAACCTCCCTCCTCAACCTCAACCCCCCTCAACCTCCCCCCTCAATCCCCCTCAACCCCAACCCCCTCCTCAACCCCCTTCCTCAACCTAAACCCCCCTAAATACCTCCCCCCTCTCCCCTCACTTACCTGCTTGTGCTCCGTCCTCTGCTCCTTGACCCGGAGTGCATGTGACGTCACATGCGCGCAGCGTCATTAGCATATACCGGGTGCCGGCGCCGGGTCAAGGAGAGGAGGCCGGAGCACAAGCAGGTAAGTGAGGGGAGAGGGGGCTGAAAAACGCGGCTTATACTCGAGTATATACGGTAAATGGTAATTATATGCCACCAGAGATCTGAGGCAATACAGATTCTCCCTCAATTATAATAGTATCACTCCAAGCCCAAGTATGGATGAATGATGAACTGCCATCCAATATTTATATTGAAGACAATTTGGTAATATTATTACAGCAGTTTGTATTATGTTAAGCCATACATTACATATATTGCATGCCGCTTGTATAAATTTATCTGATTGCTTAAGAAAAGAGAAATAAAATGTTTTGTTTTTTTCTTTTTTTTAAATGTTACTCATATTTTAATTTACAAAAAAAACAATTTTTAACTTGATTAACTTATTAACCTTTTATCTTTCATTTCCCCACTCTCAATTAAATTCTGCCTATACCATATTCGGCTGGTATAAACAAGGGTAGATCAGATTAGAGATTGTCAGCCTTATGAAATTGCGATTCGGCCATTTGTAAAGGGCTCTATATAAGCACATAGCATATTATTTTTACAGAAGTTTTTAGTTAGTGAAGACCTTGCTTTTGGATAGAAGTTCACTAGCTAAAAACTTCATGTAAACAAAATATGCTCTGTGCTTATATAGAGCCCTATGCAATTGGCCAAATCACAATTTAATAAGGTTGTGTATGTTTTTATTTAATTGATGAATTCAGTCAGGCCTAGGCCACCTTTATATTAATACATGAGAGGGGGATATCGATGAGTAATTACACAGTGTGAATTCATATAGTAAATAATAAAGGGAAATATGAAAAGAAAAAGGAGAAAATGAAAGGGTGAAAGGAATAAGGTGGTGAATGAGCATCCTCTTTACAAGATGACAATACAGGGATCCTTATAAAGCATCAGTTAGAATTGTTTGGTTTACCTTAATCTCCATCTCCTGACTCAGCACTGAGGAGTTAGGGGAGAGATATGCAATTTGTGGATGTTGTCCAAGGTTCTCATATTTGTAAGAACAAGGGGTAGGAGTCTGTCAAGATGTGCGTCATCCTTTTGTTAAGCATTATAAAGTTGACTTTAAGAATGATATCACAGAAGTGGAGAGATTGGGCTTTCCAGTTTTTAGCTATATTGTTTTTAGCAGCTAAAGCTATAAATTGAAATAATTTGTTATGATATGCATTTAAGGTGTCAATGTGAATACCTAGGATTCAAGATTCCAGACTTTTGTATGTACTGTCACAGATTGTGGACATGTTTCTGCAGTTTTATGTCTTGTAACTACATGACCCATGCATGATCCATTCAGGCTAGTTGATGGAATAACTGACACGACAACTTGAGTTGGGAGAAACAACGGGCCACAGCTTTATTTTGACACAATGTAAACAAATAACTGTAACTTATTTAGATGACTAATTTAGTCCTTTCCTTCCGGGGGAGGAGCCCGGCCACGAACAGTGACCTCACGCTTTGAGCCCTGCCCAAAGCCCCAATGCTTATCTTTAAGCACGCCCTGTGAGGTGGGGCCATCGCCCCCTTAGGCCAGTGGGCCGGGCAACTCACCTCCCGCCGCACAGACATAAATTAACAAAACACAACATACAATAGCCACTTCTCCGAATTCTTTAACCAAAAATATATATATTAATTTCAATATTTCTTATTTATATTATATATATTATATATACTTTATTATTTTTTTTTTTTTAAAGGAATAAACCATAACATCTGTTAACAACAAAATACAGGGTGGGTGGGTGGGATTCCAGTCGGGAGACCGCGCTGCTGTGTTCAATGGCGCGAAACGGGCTTCCGACACGCCCCCCGACGCTCCTGATTGGCTGATAGCCTCACAGGCTCCGCTGGGTCACGTGATGCTACAGGCTGACCCAGGGAGCCTGTGCAGCCTCCGCGTCGTTCATGACCCATGCATGATCCATTCAGGCTAGTTGATGGAATAACTGACACGACAACTTGAGTTGGGAGAAACAACGGGCCACAGCTTTATTTTGACACAATGTAAACAAACAACTGTAACTTATTTAGATGACTAATTTAGTCCTTTCCTTCCAGGGGAGGAGCCCGGCCACGAACAGTGACCTCACGCTTTGAGCCCTGCCCGAAGCCCCAATGCTTATCTTTAAGCACGCCCTGTGAGGTGGGGCCATCGCCCCCTTAGGCCAGTGGGCCGGGCAACTCACCTCCTGCCACGGAGCATGCGAGGGACGCCTCCCGAGGCTGCGATCCCCCCCTGCTGGACATTAAAGCCAAAGCCCGCAAAACACTCTCCCTAAACTCCAACATCATCAACTCATACCCTATTTCCGCAAGATGAACCTTATCCTTTGCGAAAAAATCATCTGCGCCGACCGGTTCGAAATCTTGAGAAACTTTGTTTTCTCACAAAGCTCGCAATCTGCTGGTTTATCTTCTGTCTAGCCTTATCTAAGCATACTGGGTCGCGCGCGTTACGCCATGATCTTCTCTTAATCATCTCAGACCAGATAAGGAACGTGCCAGGGAACCTCTTCACCCATTTCTCGATGTCTCGTCTCATCACCTTTAGCATTCGTCTCATGGGAACTGTCCCCAAATCGTTCCCGCCGGCATGAAGAATGATAACACTGGGCTGCCCGTAACGCTGCGCGTACGTTTCCAAGAGGCCGTCGAGCTGCGCCCATCGCAGACCCCGAATGCCACACCACCTTACGCGTAAGTCCGTAACAGGAAAGCCCAGTTGTGCCTTTTCTTCGGTAACTGCGGCTAACCTATGGGCCCAGTACACGTAGGAATGGCCCACAATCCATAGTTGCTTCTGTTCCCCTGAAAGTAGAAAGCAACACCATTAAACCACTGCATTTGGCCGTACATAGGAACGAAAACGGTCTGAGTCCCACCTCCCGATGCGCTTTACTGTCGCGTCGGGCAACCCCAACCTAGCCGCTACAGTGGCAGCTCCAATCCGAAAGGAGTGTGTCCCAAAGTCGGACTGCTTGAAACCGAGCCGATGCAGTGCGCTTTTTAAAACTCTTTTAAACTGATACATAGACAGTGCCGTTCCATCGGCGTGGACCAGCAGCGAACACCGTCCCACCGGTCGCTGCTTAAGGTACTCCACTACACATGCATATGGGCAACACTCTGTGCCAACCTGATGCAGAACCACTTCTCTTCCTTTACCCACTTGGTCGGTCTTTGACCTCCGCAACCACAATACCACCGTACCTTCCCTGAGGCAGGTATCCACCAATTGCAGACCCCCCGAACCGTGTCTACTGTTCGCGACTAACTCCCCTATCCTAAACGCTCCAAAGAACGCCAGGGAAAAAGCCGTTCGGAAAAGTAGAGATTCAAAGGGATCCCTGCAAACCACCACCAATTCCTGAGCCAATCTCAGCAACAGCGCAAATGTTATTGGCCGCCTACTATCTGGCCTTTGCGCACCGCTGAACATTCCGCGCACCACCTTGCGCACTAAAAACTCCTTAGTAAGGTCCCTCTGCCCAGCAAGCTTAAACATAAAAGCGAGCGCCGTGACCTGTCTCCCTACTACGGGTTTTGATTCGCCTTGCTCGGCGCACCGCAGCAGGTACCAAAGCAAGATCCCTACGCTCTTGTCCTCTGTCGTGGCACCACCTGCCAGTGCCACTAGGCTATCCCATTTAGCCCACACGCGTCTATAAGCGTTCCACGTCGCTGGGGCAACAGACTGTCTCACGAGTCTCGTTACCTGACAGCTCCAATCTCCCAGAGCTCCTCGGGGATGAGCTCCCCCAGGGCGTTCGCACGAGGAGCCAGCGCCCTGAAACGATCCTCCTAAAACCGAGAGAGGGCGTAAGCAATTCCGTTATTCACATTTGTCACGTGTCTTGCTTGAAACCATATGTTCAAGCGAAGGCAACATAGCACAAGATGCCTGAGCAATCTAATCACTGGTACGGATGCCGCCGTGATGTTGTTCACGGCTTCAACCAACCCCCTATTACCCGAATGGAAAATGACTCGCCTGTCCCTGAAACAAGGACCCCATAAGTGCACTGCTACCACCATAGGAAACAGCTCCAGGAATGTAGGGTTCAGCAGTAAACCCGCCTCTTTCCATTCCTCCGGCCATGCCGCAGCGAACCATCTCCCTTGGAGATACGCCCCACAACCGATCGGTCCAGAACCATCGGTGTGCAGGTCTAGCTCTGCGCTGGTGGTGCCCTCCTTTTGAAGGACCACCCGCCCGTTAAAGTCTGCAAGGAACATCGCCCATACCTCTGCATCGTCACGCATGGCCCTAGAGACTGTTAGGAAATGATGCGGCTTCGCAATCCCTACCGTAGCCAGCGACATCCGTCTACAGAATATCCGCCCCATGGGGATAATTCTGCATGCGAAATTCAACTTCCCCAATATTGATTGCAGCCGCCGCAGGGTCACCCTCCATGCGCCCCGCAGCGCCGTAATCTCGGCTTGCATGTCCTCCACCTTCTCTAAGGGAAGACTGCACTCCATTTTGCAGGAGTCAATCCGAATCCCCTGAAAAGTCAATTGTTCCGTAGGGCCCTCCGTCTTGTCATGGGCCAGTGGTACCCCGAATTCTGTACAGATTTCGGTGAACACCTCCAGCATAAAACGGCAAGCGTCGTTTCTCGCTGGGCCAACAAAAAGAAAGTCATCCAGGTAATGGGTAACACTCTTGTACCCCGCCTTGATGCTCACAACCCATTGTAAAAATTTGCTGAAGGCCTCGAAGTAAGCCCAGGATATCGAGCATCCCATGGGTAAACATAAGTCGACGAAGTAACTTCCGTCTACGAAGCACCCCAGCAACCGATGGCTTGTCGGGTGCACGGGGAGCAATCTGAATGCTGCCTCGATGTCCACTTTTGCCATAAGGGCCCCCTGGCCCTCCCTCCTCACCAGATCGACCGCCCGGTCAAATGACTCGTAAGACACAGTAGCCTGGTCTTTTGATATGCCATCGTTTACCGAACGGCCTCTGGGGTAGGAGAGATGCTGGATTAATCTAAATTTACCCTTCTCCTTCTTAGGGACCACCCCAAGAGGAGACACAACTAAACCTTGGATGGGCGGGGCCGCAAATGGCCCGGCCATCCTCCCCAATTTTACCTCATTAAGCACCTTAGCTTTGGCTACCCCTGGGAAATCCCTAGCCGACTTCAGGTTTGGGACAAGAAAACCTTGAATGTCGACCCCACATGGAATCCGGAATCCTTCTCGGAACCCGTCCTCCAATAGGCGCGCCGCTTCGGCGGTGCCTGCCAATTTACCGTAGCGCTTTAGCCACGGCAGCATGGCGGGGAGGCGTATGGGCGTCTTGCCCCTTTGCAGGAGGTTCGCCCCTGCCTCCCTCTTTGGGTCTACCGCATCTAGACAGGGGGTGTTCACCTCCGCAGTTTGAGCATGCATGCTTAAACCTGCAGTTAGGCGCCCATCTGCAGACCCCCTCGTTGTACGAAAAACAGGTCTTAAGACCTGCTCCTGAGGCGTGGGTGGGGCCCTTAGCTCCACCGGCCCCGCTCCGAAAGGGCGTCGTGACTCTCATGGGTGTCATGATGTTTAGCCAATACGCCACTGCTTCGTCGCTCCACGCCATACTTGGCCTTGAGGCCAAGTATTGTCGGAATTCCTCATCGTACCGCCACCAGGCTGTACCCCCATAAATCTTGTGAGCATTCCGAATTTCGTCTATGTAGACGAACAATCCCGAACTCTGTTCAGGGTGCCGCTCACACAGTACGCAAGCCCAAATAGAAAATGCTTGCAGCCAGGTATCAAACGTCCTGGGTAGCCTAGCAAAGGATTTCCCCTCCCTGGGGCCCCTCTCGGCCAGGTCTGTTTGCCTAGACATAGGGAGAAGGGAAAACAACTCTATAAATTCCCTCCTCCAGATCTTTTCCTTTACATCCTGTGGAAGGTGTGCACCTAAATTATCCAACGAGCAGAGGACTATAGGCCTCATGGCTGCGTCGGTAACCCCCACAGTGTTATTCCCAACTGCTGCTATTGCGCTGCCTACCGGCTCGGGCGCGCGCAAGCTAGCTAGCGCCTCGCTCGCGCTCGCTGGCGCCACTACCGCTGCTGGCTGGGAGCATGCACCCTTTGCTAGTCCCCCTATCCACGCTCCCATTTCGCGCTCGCTAACTGCAATGTTATGCGCAGCTAATAGAGTCCTTAATGACCCAATAAAACCACCCTTGTCTGCTGCGCAGCTCAATTCTGAGCGCTCACCTGCTTCTGGAAGCTTTGGAGTAGATAAGGCCAACGGAGTATCCCCGCGTCTCTCCTGACGCTCCGGGGACTCTGACCGTCTGGCCCTCCGCGGGCTTCTCCTCTCAGATCCAGTGCAAGCACAGCTGCACCGACAAGATCTTCTGCTTCTAGACCTGGATCTCCTTCTGGATCTGTGGGTACAAGAAGAACAGTCACTAGCTCTCCGCGACCTGCATGCCCGCGCCCATACCGCCCTTTCCTCGTCTGAGGAAGGGTCCTGGTCAGCTAAGCTTGCGCGGCTGGAGTAGGCTAGCACTGCCTCCGCCGCCCCCTGCAGGGGGCCCCCTGAGACTTCCTCGGGCGTTGGAATATCCAGCTGTTGGTCAATCTTAGACCCTTTGCGCTGTGGCCTAACCGTATCGCCCTCAGTCTCTACTCTGCTACGCCTTAGCGGTGTGTGCGTAAATAGCAGCGGACTGTACCTGCTCGTAGCCTTCTTAGCTCGAGTGGGGCGTCCTAGGCTCGCCACTGCCGCTGTCACAGGCATGTCCTCAATCATGACCATGCTGTCTTGGCTGTTCATCTCTCTGATGACCCCATCTCTTCTCTCTCTCGTCGTCGCCATGCTCCTCTCGCTGCCAGTTGGTCGTCCCTGTAAAGTACCAGAAGCACTGTTAATGAGGGAAACCCCAGGGACCGTCTGCTTGGCACCGTGAGGGCCTGTAGGAGCCTTTTTAGGACTCCCGGCTTTTCTCTTACCCCCTGCACCCCCCTTACGGGGTGTTAGAGGGGTGTTTCGCGACCTTTGTCGCGGCCTAGGACCTTTAGGCAAGTTGGCAGGTGGTGGCCGGATTGCTAGGCCCTCACCCCCACCGCCCGTGATCCTGGCGCTCGCCTGCCTGGGGGGTATGGGGTCCCGGCCGCCCTGACCTGTAACCCCCCCATCTCTGGTGTCTCTGCTACCTGATGGACGTGGGTCTGGCAGCCCTACAGTGGTGGGATGGGAAAAAATTTCCCTGGAGGCATCAGAATTGGCTAGGACACCAGCCACCGCAGGCTGTTCCTGTACAATGTGCTGAGCTCCAAGCGCAGAAGGCATGGGAGGTCCCAGCCTGTCCTGCACCCACCTGACCCCTTGGCTTAAGGCACGGGTCCTAACCTCAGCCAGTAAGGCCTCTAAGCCTTCTGGATCCATAGTAAATGCTAACAGGGGAACAAACAGGGGGAACAACAAGCAGAAAACAGGCACACACAGACACAGGAACACACAGAGACAAAGCACACCACAGGGAGACAGGGACACACACACACACAAAAACGGAGGAGGAAAAGAAACACAAAAACGGACAAAGATAGCCTCAACAGTGATATCCCCTTATATGCTGGTAAGCTGGGGTGAAATCTCAGTAATTAAACCTTCCTACTGTATTTTTTAGCTGCAGGACCTCAGACCTCCGTCCATCCAGTCGGGAGACCGCGCTGCTGTGTTCAATGGCGCGAAACGGGCTTCCGACACGCCCCCCGACGCTCCTGAGTGGCTGATAGCCTCACAGGCTCCGCTGGGTCACGTGACGCTACAGGCTGACCCAGGGAGCCTGTGCAGCCTCCGCGTCGTTCAGTCTTTCATGTCTTTCATGTCTGTATTAAAATAATCTAAAATCTTTTGTTGGCATACCCCAGCAGGCTTCCTCCCTCTTCACTGCCATTTTACTGCATAACACAGGCTTCCTTCCACCTCAGTATCATATCACTGCATAACATAGGCTTCTTCCCACTCACTATCATATCACTTCATTACACAGGCTTCCTCCTTCCTCACTTTCCCCGAATTTTACTCACTACATGATACTTTACCAGGGGAGAAGAGTGTGTGTGAGGGTAAGTGGGATATGGGCCATGAGGGAAAAGAAGTGGAAGGGAACATGAATTAGTGAAGAGCAAGAAGCAGCAGGCAGAGAGAGGAGGGAGAAAGTGAAATGGGGAAGAGTGAAAACAAGAAAAACAGAATAAAGAATGGAAGTGAGTTGGAAAGACATTAATCAACTGAATATATTGCAATAGTAAAGACGTAAATACAAAGGTCAGGTATTGTGATGCAAAAATACATGCCTGAAAAAGTGTACTAGCCATTTTTAATTCTAATGTTGGGTATACCTTTGTGCAAATAATCCTTCTGCTGCTCTTGCCAGGAGTCCTGACCATTGCATCTTCCCAGGCTTGTTAAAAAAAGGTGGGAGTCAAAAGGTTTCCTGGGTCAAAGCTTTCCTGGGAGAGACGAACTGATGCATAGTTCTGGTGCCCTCTAGTGGCATTTTGACTGTCCTCTATTCAAATAATCTGGGAGGGGGATTTGTCCCACCCATCCCCCCCAGTTCCTACACCTCTGACAGTGTGGAGTTCAGCATGCTGGGGATGTCTATCAGGGAAAAGGTCAGAGAGCAAGGGCTCTATGACAGCAAAGTACAGGGGCGATGGGTCCTGTGAGTGGGGAGCAAAGGAGAGGGGATGGCTGCTGACAAGGACTGGGTGCTATGTAGGGATGGATGCTAAGGGTGTTGGGTGCTGTGTGAGGGTAGATGTAGAGAGGGACTGGGTGCTTTGTGAAGATGTCTGCTGAGGAGGACTGGCTGCTATGTAGTAATAGCACATGTTTATGTATATATATATATATATATATATATATATATATATATATATATATATATAACATTGCATGTATTGTATATATGCCTATATAGCTACCTTGTCATGGTAGAGGGGCTTGTGTACTCCAATGAAGCTGTGAGGTATACCATGTAGAGTTCATAGCAGAGAGGTCAGACAAATTGCGGTCCACTGGAGAGGACCTGGCAACCCACTCCAGTATCTTTGCCAGGAAAAGCATATGGATAGGTACAGCCAGACAAGCAGACAAATGTGCGAGGGGTGCTGCAGTCCATATGGTCAGACATTTTTTTTTTTCAGGGCCCTCTATTCTCTAGCTCTGCCACCGCATAGCTACATATACATTAACACTGTATTCATATTTTTTTTTGTTTTTTAACCTAACTTTTCTGTTTTAAATCTAGTGCTTCAAATAAATAACAATATGGTATATATGGAATTTCAATGGTGCTTTAATGTGAAAAAAAAAACATTTTATTTTTTCATAAAATTAAAAATGTATATGAAATGCATGATACATGGATTAACTTAGCATCATGTGTTGATTCTGTAGGGAGTGGCAACATTACTAAGAATTAAAAACATATGAACCTTGAGAATGCACACACTGCTGTTACAAAAATGCCACTGTAATAATTTAGAGTATTAAATATTTTCAGTCTAAAATATGTTACACAGGAATATACAGTACTAGAGTATTGCCCGTCAAAAAATGACGGCAATGAAATTGTAAGTGAGCTAATGCTGTTTGGTGTATAATAATCAAATAAATAATACATTAATAAATTAATATACTTTACCTACTTTGAAGTAATATATGCAGGAAGCATTGTGTTGAAGAGCTGGCAATCTCTTGTGCTGTTGAGCTGCTTTGTAAGCGTGATGAATGTGTGCAGTGTAATAGTGTGCGTGCGCGAGACCAAACCGTTAGCGTAGCTGTGTACTTTCGCATTGTATAAGTTATTGTTCTAAAATGGCGGCTAATGTGTGGTATGCGGCTGTGGCGGAATATCCGTAGCTGTTTTGTGGTGTTTTGCGTGTTTGTGGTGGTGTTTTGCGTGTTTAGAGTCCTGTAGCCTCGTTTTCGTTTTGTTCGGCGGCCATTTTTTCTCTCGCTTAGGTGATTTTCGGGTGTTTAAACTCTGAAATTTGGACTTAAATTGCGGTGTAACTTTACTTGCAGAGGTCCTGGGTGCACCACCTTGCTGTGGGTAAGCTTTTCATATGTTTGTTGTGTGTATTTATTGTGTTTGTAATGTGTTTGGGATTGCGTCCTTGTTTTCGAATCTCGTATGTGGTTTTTCGGCAAATACGTAGGTGTTTGGTGGTGTTTTGAGTCTTTAGACTGCTGTAGCCTCGTTTTCGTTTGTTTCGGCGGCCATTTTTACTCTCTCTTAGAGACTTTTTTACTGTCTTTTATTTTGAGTTAAATTGAGGTGTAACTTCATTTTTTGAGGTCCTGGATGCTCCCTCTTGCTGCTGGTAAGCTTTTTATGTATGTGTTGTGTGTATGCTTCGCAAGGGCCGCAGGCTCGCTGCGCGAGCCCGCAAGCGTTGCAACGGTTTGCATGCTCACAATTATATATGTGATATGGCTGCTATAACACATCGTCGGTGGAGTGTTGTTTTTGTTATTTCTTAACATCTTGGTAGTCATTGGTGTATGTTTAAAACCTTGCTACATGCTTTTCACCTAGGCCAACAACCAACTAGGAATCATATCACTCATTACATCACTCCTATCTCTGCCTGTTCTAACTGTATGCATTTTTTACTTACACCCTACAGTAGTAATGGTCAACTTAATTCACATGAAGGGATGTAGATGTTGCAGAGTGATATTAGCCTCTTTGTTTATTAAAATGGTTTAATCACTATGAAAGACATGTGTGTGTTTGCGTCGCTCAGACGTGTCCCACTCTCTGTGACCTCATGGACTGCAACACACCATGCTGATCCACTTGGTATTCATGTCAGAGATATTGGAGTGAGTTGCCAGTTCCTTCTCCAGTGGGCCACAGCATACAGTTCCTGGTATTCCTAGGTGGTTTCCTATCCAAGTACTGACCATGCCCAACCCTGCATAGCTTCAGGATGGTGTGACCTCTTGGTTCCCTGACTGGTAGCAAACCCAGAAAGCACTAAATCCTAACCACTGGACCACCAGAGATGTAGTGGTTGATTAATGTAAAACAGAGGGATCGGTTTTATGGTGCACAAGAGAGTAATAGGAGAAAACAAACGTTGTGCTATTGAAGTAGGACATCTACTCCCATTTCTGGAGAAGAAGGCTAGTGGCCTAGATCTGGGTTGGTTAATGTGGAAGAGTTTGTGATGTTATGATGACCACTGGGAAGGTCATTAGGATTAGGAGTTATTATATTGACAGATAAAAAAGCAGGCACACAATGCAAAAAAAAGCCCTAGTCAGACCTTGCCTAAAATACTGTCTCAAGTATTTGGATTTGGTATCTCCAAAATATTTTAACAATTCAGAAACCATTCAGTGGTGATGGTGGCCATATTGAATTTGCAGGGTTTTGTGATGTAAATCCAGAAGTCAAGATAAATCATGTCAGACGTTTCCATCTTTACAACCAATGAAATTCAAGAGAAAAACAGATGATTATTAGAAAAACATTATTTAAATTAAAACCCTGACTGAGCACACCCACTCCCATCTAATACTGTGTCTTGGAAACAAGCACTATGTACATTTGATTATATGCTCAAAAACAGGGCCCCCCATTCTTTATAAGGTGTTAAGTTTGTTTTTTGCCATGTACTAAACCCCTGTACAGCGCTACGGAATATGTTGGCCGATATAAATAAAGATAATAATAATAATAATACTTTGTGGAAGCATCTTTTTAATTTATTATAGCAGTAAGTCTTTGTGAAATAGTGTCTAGCAACGTGGCACAACTTGACTTTGCAATTTTATTTAATTCTTGCTTGCAAAAAAATTGCTCCTTCAAATTTCTAGGGGATCGCCTGTGCATAGCCCTAATTGGGTAATTTCACAGGTTTTATATGGAACTAGCGACTTGCCCGTCAAAAAATGACGGTCAATAAAATTTAAATGTTGTGAAATTTGTTTGCATCTCCAAATGAGTCAGCTACATTTGTCCCTTTTTTTTTCTAAAAATAAAAACACATAATTATTTTTAACTTTTTATTTTTTAACTTTCAACTTATATTTCCCAAACATTAAACTTTGTAACATGCAACTTGTATATGAAACATTTGTGCAACATTTTGTTACCAATACTAACACTTTTCAATACATATTTATCACTGAGTAACTGCAGATTATATTAACTTAGAGTAATTAAATTGTTTTAGCAATAACATACTTTTTCTCCTTTGTAACATATTTGTTAAACTGTTGTTAAACTAAATTAGCATTGAATCCAGAGGAAGGCAAACAATAAAAAACCCCTATTGAAACTTGTCCAATTGTATCAAAGAGGGAAAAAAATTAATTCCTTCCTGACCCCATTAACTGGCGATCGGATTTCTCCCTGAATCAATACTTTGTCTTTAAATAATACATTTTAAATTCTTACTAAATACTTAAACTTTATAGTAACAATACATATTTGACTATACAACATATATATTTACCCAACTTTTGTAAACATTCCAAAAACACATATTTAACATTTTAAATTGTAACTTCAAACAATAAAATTTAACTTTTGTAAATTATGGTTAAATCAGTGAATTGTTTTTGTGGGGCCAATCATGTAAATATAAAACTTGGAACCCATTCCAATCTGTTTCAGGATATTTTACTGTTGTTTTTTTTTTTCATTTAGTCCATTCTGCAAATATCAGATATATTTTCATAATTGAAATAGTGGTCCCCTGTTTAAAGAGTCCCAGAGTACTTTAATTTAGTACTGGAAGTCAAACCACTGTTCTCTATCTTTTTTTGTCCATTCTTTAGATGTTTTACTTGAAATATTGTTTTTGTGCAATCATATTGAGTCCCATAAAATGTTGGCAGTAAAATGAAACCATTGTCCACTATCTTTCCAACACCTCATAGTAGACAATGTTTTTGGTGTAAACACATCCATCGTCCAATAAATGACCTTGAGTTTCGTTTTCTTCAACATGCACTTTAATTTCTTTTGGATTAGTGCACCTTGAAAAAGCCACATAGAGTTGTCCATGTGCAAAAACTGGTTCCTTTAAAAAAATCCCAACTGACTTAAAAGTTTGTCCTTGGGATTTATTAATGGTCATAGCAAATGCCATGATAACTGGAAATTGTCTCCGTTGAAGGACAAAGGGCAAACCACTCTCACTTGGAGCTAAATCAATTCTTGGTATAAAAACTCGTTCACCTTTATGGGTCCCAGTTATAATTTCTGCATGTATAAAATGATCTTTTAACTCATGCACAATTAATCGGGTCCCATTACAAAGTCCTTTTTTTGGATTCATATTTCGCAATAACATAACAATTGCACCTTTTTTCAATTGTAAAATATGTGGGGGCATTCCAGATGGTGTTAACGAATTAATAAATTCGATAGTAAAATTCGATTCACTGTCTTTATCATCTGACAGAATCGAATCTGCACTGTAATAATTCTTTTGTGGGGCATTGATGTATTTTAAAATTTCGTTATTTACATTCAAGGCATCGATATTTTTTGATGTTAATATTACTTTGTTTGCAATGTCTGTGTAATCCTCATTATTAAGAGTGTTTAGGAATATGGCTGATATGAGTGATTCATTGCAAACCATTTCTGATGGAATTTCAATGGTATCATTTGGTAAATGCTGTATTTCTGGATGTTTTCCATCTCCGATTTTAATGAGCCAGTCATTGAATTCCTTTTGGCCTTCAGATCTCATATTTAATTCTAATTTGAGATGTGTAAATATTTGCCACAGTTTACTGGTCTTGATACATGTTTCAATGATCTCTGTTCTATTTCCGTGTGGCACAACAGGTAATGTTTGCCTAAAATCGCCTCCTAACAGCATCACCTTTCCACCAAATGGCAACTTATTATCCATCACTTCTTTTAAGAATCTGTCAATACATTGCAGTGCATGACATGACATCATTGTTGCCTCGTCTATGATAATTAGTTTAGTTAGTTTGAATTTTTTTGCTTGTATGGAATTGAGTCGAATATCTGAGACTGATGTTTCCAAAATGGGAACTGGCAGCTTAAATCCACTATGCACAGTTCTACCACCATCTAACAAAAGTGCAGCAATTCCAGTTGTTGCAAATGGCAAAGCTATCTGATCCTGTGATCGAATATAACTCATCAAACAATTGTACAGATAAGTTTTTCCTGATCCACCTGGTCCGTCTAGATAGAAATACCGGTCTTTGACCATTTCATCATCTGTAGCATTTGTGATGGCATGAAATGCTTCTAACTGTAAATTATTTAAAGTTGCCAGTTTTTCTTGGGTTTTTTGTTTTTGAAGCTCAGTGTCATAATCATCAAAATTGATGTCATCTATAAGTCCTGGATCTGGTAAATTAAAACTTGCACAATTTAATCCATGAGCCAACAATATTTCTTGGATTTCCAACAATGTTTTTAACAGAGCTATTGGTTCTCTGTAACGTTTCAAGAAATCTTCTGACATGTTTAATTTAAATGTTTCCCACAAAGTGAAAGCATCAGGTACATTGCAAAATATACAAATGAATGCAAATTGTTGTCTCATTTGCTTAGGCATTTGACATAGTGCTGCTTCTTCCAGACACCTCTCCCATTCTGTATCATCAGCTATGAAATTTTGATGTCTTGCAGCTAATAGGAATGTCTCATAAACTATGTCATTCACTGTACGTAAATGCTCAAAACTCTGTGCACCGGGAACATGTAACAGAAGTAATCTTAAGCTGAAACGTTCAATGTCCCTTGGACTGACGGTATAAATTCGTGGTATGATTTTATGGGTATCTCTTTTTCGTAGTCGCCATAGACCATTTACAAATACATAGTGATATGGTATCTCTATGTATAAAAATTGTCTGGCATGCGTATCCTGACAGTTTAATTTAAACCACGCAGTAAGCGTAGTATCTCTGTCTTCACTTTGATATAATGCAGTTCTTTCATTTCCTTCAGTAAAGCAAACCATCTGACTTTGAGGCAAATGTACAGCTAAACGATAGATAGCATGTGATCGATCATGCATCTCAAATTTCAAAAGGCGCCACATTGCTTCCGGAGCACTCACATACCGAGCATCTAAATAATTTGAAAGTTCATCGTGTAAAATTGGATTTTCGTTTTCATTTCCAGCACCTTGTACAACAACAGTAGCTGCATCATATCCTTTGTATATATATTTATACACATACTTAATTGATTTAATCGAAGTGCAAGCTTCCACATTGATGTGTGCATTGTACTTCATGAGCAAATGTGGATTGTATGGAACGACAAATCTATTATCAACCTTTTGGCCCCGGATAATAGCTGTTTGTCCTTGTGTTCTTTTATACAAAGGATATCCATCACAATTTGCATAAGTTTGCATTTGAAATTGTTTTGGAAATTCTTTAGTACATTTTTTATTTTCCATACATGGTGAATTCGGATTCATCTCTCCACATGGGCCATGAATCATTCTATGTGTAACAATCTCCCAAAGTTTTGTATATATTTCTTGGTCTGGCAATTGTGCCGAAATTACTGAATCCACTCTCTCTGCAGTTTTTAACTTGTCTTTTTCCTGCAGTATTAAAAGTATGTGAGCATGTGGCAATCCTCTTTTTTGAAATTCAATGGTGTAAACAAAAGCCACACATTGTCCAAATAAATGTGCTTTAGTGATATCATGAATTAATGAATTGAGTTTGATTTTAATTACTCTTGCCACTAAATCTGGTCGGTCAGAAGTAGTTTGTGCCAAATTCAAATTCTCCTTTATCTCTGGCCATTGTGGATTACAGGTGAATGTAATAAATAAATCTGGTTTTCCAAATTTAGTAACAATAGCCATGGCATCATTATACCTTTCTCGCATATTGCGAGGAGATCCTTGGAAAGAGGATGGCAAAATAATTGCTCTTCCAGCTGGAATGTCTCTGTTGGCAGCTAAATCTGCCACATAATCCATTAATCCACAATACTGTTCTACTCGTAATTTATTTTGTTGATATTTAATAAAATTTAGATTATTGGCTTCAACTTGTAAATATGAATCAATAATCCATTGTTGAGTGAGTTTTCCTCCATGTAAAATTGGATTAAAACAATCACGGATAGCAGTTTGTGCCACTTTATATTCCAGCATGGAAATATTAGATCGAATACGAAGTTTAGTATTGGGATAACTTTCCAATTTTAATTTTGGTTCCCATCCTGGTTCCCCATTTGGAAAGAAAATGGGATATGTCATTGGATCTAAATTACAGCTTAATATATTGATATTAATAAATGGTTGTTCTTCATTGCGTGGATATATTCTAATATCCCGCTGAAAAGGTGGTTCACCATCTTCATTTTTAAACACCATGGCAACCTCATTTACAGTAGGTAAATTATATCTTCTCTGATCAGTGTTGCGATCTCTTTTTAACACCATATTGACTCTTGGTGTAGGCAATTGATGTCTTTGAGCATGTTCCTGTTGTTCTTTTTCAAGCTGTGCTAATTGTTTGTATGCTTGACTATATGGTTTTTTTTTCATAATTTTATCCAGCTGTTCAAAGACTATGCGCAAACACTGTCTATTTTCTGGAAGAGTCATTCTTTGTTCCACAGCTTCCATCGTATCTAAGACATATAACTGTGCAAATTTCCTTTGCTGTCCTTGTGGGTGTAAATGTGAAGTTCTGTGGTATATTTGACCTTGAACTCTGAAACAATAAGGACCATGTCCTGGTACATTTTCTGCTAATGTTGCACCCATTGAAGCAAATGAAATTGCACTGTTATAAGACCTTATGTTTTGTTTAAAATTATTATAATTTGGAAATGTTGGATCACTCATAATGCATTCTAAATAATATGGAAATGGGTGTCTTACTGGAAGTTTGACCTTTCCTTTCTGACAGCAACTAATGAAATTTCCGTCATAAGGTCTTTCCTTTATAAAATGATAGGCCCCACAAAACTGAGAAACCACATTAAGTAATCCACAATAATGAGTATCTACTTCTACTGCAGTAGTAAACACATTATCATGCATTTCTTCAACATAAATATCAGACCCACATTCTATATGTACATTTTTTTCTTGTGTGTCTACATTCAAGTCATTCTGCAAAATAGAATCATTGCACAATGGTTCAGAGAGATGTTTTTCTTTACTTTTACGTTTCTTGGAAGCCCCAACACACTCACTTGCGGCTTTCTTACTCATCTTTCTTTTATTTAAAAGTCTCTGTCGATCTTCTTCTCGCAAGCGTTGTGAAGTCTCCGGTGTCTGAGCATCTCTCCACCTTTGCTTCCTTTCCCTTGCCATTTTTCTTTTGCGTTCAACTTTGTCTTCTCCATTGTCCGCCATGTTAATCTGTAATTGTAAATAGAAATGCAATTATTGTTTATTCTTTGTTTTGTCTACATTTTTTTTCCTTTTTGTACTGTTCGATGAAAGTAGATAAATAAACTAATAAAACATTTTCAATTGTTGCACTTTAGACTGAAAGAAATGAAACCATTTTTTAAAGTATTTTATTGACATATATGAAATCGGAAATAGCTGCACATATCTATCTTTATATTATTAATCCTTCAATGACATTCCTTCTTGATTGAATTCACAGCATACCATCAATTTATTTTTTTTGCAAGTGTTGTAAGCTTCTTATTTTCTTTAAATATTATTATTAATTAGTATTGTCTTTTCATGATTTTTCTTTTTTTGAGTAAATATCATACATTAAATGACTCAATAAGTACTCTCTATTTTCCACAAATTTAAATTTACACCAAATTCATAATAATAGCCTTCTTGTATGCATCACTACAAAATTAAATGTTATACCTGTGAGGATGATGTTGATGTTGTTCCAAGGCTGCAAACGTCACGCTGTCTGTTTATTCCCTTGCAGATCTGAATAAACTGTAAAATCAAATAGATAATATTTGTAAACTTTTGCTTCATCAATATCATTAAATGAACATATATTCGGCTACATTAAAAACCTCATAATTTAATTTCTGTACCTGTCCAAATGATCCTTATGCTGTTCAATGTGTTGAAACGTCACTATCTCTGGTCATTCACGTAGATTTCCCTGCAATTATACAAAATAGTAATTGATGTATAATATGTTACTTAATCAATGAGGCTTAACCTAACTATTTTTGCATACATTAAAAACCTGAAAAAAAAATATATCAATAAATCAGCATGAACACACATATGTAAGCATAGATTCTAAACATACACTCAATCTTACTGTTATTTTTTCAATAGGAATCAATGAATAGGTCTTACCCTTAAATTAATGTCTGACTAAATATAACCTCAACACATCAGCATGGAGGCTTTTTTTTTTACTGTTATTTTAAAATGAGTATGTTACAAATGACTTCTTAAAAAAATGTACATTACTAATGAACTAATAATCAATTAATGTTCATTAATATTCAACTAATGTGTGACTCAATCTAACATTAACATTTAAGCATGAGTATATCGGCTTTATTTTTTATTTTTGGTTTATTTTATACAAAATATTGCACATTCTTAACCTTTGTTCAAATTAATGATTATTAATGATAGATTATGAAAGTTAATTACAATTCTTACCCACAGGTAATCACGACATAACACAAAATAGTTCTTAAATTAATGTACATTAATAATTAATGAATTAATGTGTTCCTAATTAATTAATGTACATTATGAATGTTATTAACAATTGTTTCACACAGGTAATCATGACATATAACCAAATAATTGTAAAATTAATGTACATTAATAATTAATTACTAAAAAATAATTTTTTATTGATCTTCTTAATTTTGATATTAATAATTAATTATTAATTAATAATGTACATTATAAATGTTATTAACAATTCTTAATTATTAATTAATAATGTACATTATGAATGTTATTAACAATTCTTTCACACAGGTAAGCACAATATTATTTTTCTATTAATTACTACCAATTTATTAATTAATAATTTTAAATAGGCACACTAATATTTTTCTATGACTTAAATTTCTTCTCTATTATTTATTAATTAAGTACCAATTTATTAATTACTAATTATAAATAGGCACAATATTATTTTTATATTAATTAACTTTATTATCTATTATTTATTAAGTAATTACCAATTTATTAATTAATAATTCAAAATAATATATTTACCTTTTTTAATATAACAATGCTGAAGCAGTATACTGAAGAGCTAACAATCTATTGCGATTTCCCGGCATCCGAAAACATCCAGTCAGACTGTCATCACCTGAGGAGAAAGTGTCAGTCCTGTGTGAAATGTGCCCTATATATAGGCTTTGTGACCAATGTTTTAGGCGGGAAATCCGCAGTTGCGCGAGCCAAATGCGTTGTTTTCGGCGGGAAATTCTATGTGGCGCGAGACAAAGGCGGGAATTCTGTGTTAATGCGTAAATCGGTAATCTCGTTTTCGTAAAATATACTCGTTACTGTCTTTTTACTCATTGTGCGGTTAATCCGCATCCTTTATCTCGTTGTTTTTCTAACACATACGTCTGTGGCGGTGTTTTACGCAGTTCGTAGTAGTATAGCCTCGTTTTCATTTTTTTTGTCGGCCATTTTTTTCTCGCTTAGCCGATTTTCGATCTTTGTAACTCGGCTAAATCGATCTAAATTGCAGTTCCAACTAACTTCCAGACGTCCTGCCTGGTTCCCCATGCTGTAAGTGACCTTTATTTTATTTATTTTTTGTGTATTTAGTGTTTTTTTTAGTGTTTTTCTTCCGCCGCCTATCTCGTAATTTTTTTCACCTCGTATTTTTTTTTCTAATTGCTACGATGTAACGGCTCGCCTCGCTACGCGAGGCTCGCCTGCAATGAGCGCCTGCGGCGCTCATTGCCAAAGTGCTACGATGTAACGGTGCTACGATATAACGGCTCGCCGGGCGATGAGCGCCTCCGGCGCTCATCGCAAAGTCGTACGCACTACGCAACAGAGCGGTTTAACGGCTCGCCTCGCTGCGCGAGGCTCGCCGGGCAATGAGCGCCTGCGGCGCTCATCGCAAAGTCGTACGCACTGCTCAACGCAGCGTGACGACGTCTCGTAGTTAGACAATTATAATATGTGATTGGGTTCTGTGCTCGGACTGGGCCATTCCAAGATTTTTCTGAAGCCATTCCTTGGTTGAATTGGATGTTCGCTTTGGATTATCATGGTTATCATGTTTGAATGTGAAATTCCTCTTCATCTTTAGCTTTCTGACAGAGGCCAGCAGGTTTTGTACCAAAATTTTTAATATTTGGAGCTAGTCATTATTACATCTATGTTGACTAGAGCCCCTATCCCAGCTGAAAAGAAGCAGCTCCAAAGCATGGTGCTGCCAGCACCATATTACACAGTAAGGTGTTCTTTGGATGATGAGTTGTATTGACTTTGCTAAAAACATAGATCCCGATTTAATTGCAAGCCCGCATCTTGCGTGATACAGGCCGTATGTCTGCGTGCATGCTGCAGGCTCTCGTTTGTCTCCGATTCCAGTGTTATTCAATTGAACAAGCCTGCAAGTTACGGACCCGAACGTAGACCATGCATTCGTGCGTAGCAGTTCAGGGCGGGAACATGAGCAATTAAGCAAGGCCATAACCACCCTTTTCGAAACAGCCAATAGAAAATGAGACACCATCATTACGGCAATAAAACATGGAGGTTACAGGTCAATCAATTAGGTTTGGGGTCCGATATGCAATGGGACTTGCAAACCCTCAAAATATAAATAATAAAAATGAATGCCAATACTGTTCTAGTCCATATGGGTGGCCTATGAATTAACTCATTGATTCCCGAGATCAATATAACCCCAAAGTGACACATATGAAAAAAATATGATTTTTTTTTTGCAGATTTGCGAGCGTGAGACTACAATTAATACTAATGTCTTTCATCGCTTTCCCCCTTATTTATAGTACAGTATTGATTTGTTATTTGCATTACAGTGCTGCAGACAGGGGTTAAACCCCCTTACGGGTCCTCTCTAGTACTCAGAGGATTTTCTTCTACATTTGCTGTTTACAGTTGTAAAAACATTTGCGGCCTTGGAGAATTGTAGCAATTGAATAGCAATATGCGATTTTAGCGATCGTAACTTTTGCGGACGGGAAATATCAAAGGAAGCTGTAAGTCCCGGGCTTAACAACCCCAAGATTTTCAACAGTTTGGAGCCCGCAAAAGGCGCCAATTGAAAAGCAAATTAACATACAGCCTCACTTAAGGGTTCCAGTAACTTACAGTTGCTCAAATGAATCAGGCTCATATCTTTTCAAATTAAGCCAAAAGTTCAACCTTTGTTTAATTGGATTATAAGACATTTTTTCACATGGCTTGGGATGAGTTATTCTTGTGTAAAATTTAGACAGGCTCGAATGTTTTTTTTTTTTTTTTTGCGAGAAATTGCTTCTGTCTTGCCATCCTTTGCTGTAGATCAGACATGTGCATAATAAGGGATATTGTTATCACAGGCAAAGACTGACCAGTACCTGCCAGAAATTACGGCCATATGTTTAAAATTGCTATACATACCTATGATGGCCTCTCTGATACATTTCCTCATTGTCCTGTGATCAATTCATCAGTTTTGGAGGGAACTCATGATTTAGGCAATGTCCTCATAGTGTCACTTTTTTCCACATTTTAGTGATAGGCTTCACAGTGGTCCATAGTACATCCAGTGCCTTTGATATTTTTTATACCCCGCTCCTGATCAGTACAAGATCCAGTAGATGCTCTAGCCATGGATGCAACCACAAACGTTTCAAAAAAATCCTACGGGATCAGCTGATATTTATTTGGAGTTAATATATTTTTTATGTGATTCGTTAAAGGGCCTGTTGCAAGCGAGAAGTAAAGGCCTGTGTGTATCTAGCTCACCATGTATTAGTTCAAGAAATGTGTATTTATAAATCAACAATAAAGTTATAAGGTTTCAAAATGAATGTTAGCCTGTTTGAGCTGCTATGTTTGTCTCCACCTCCCTCCTGTAACATGCCTCAAATTGTTTCGATAGAAACAATTGAAGTTATCTGGTAGCTGTTTAATTAATTAGGAGTTCTAATGTTAGCATGCCTTTTATATGATAGGACTGTAAATTAATTTTCCCATATGATTTTTGTCTTTGACAAAGTTGCATGTTTGGAACGAAACGTCCGACAGGCTTAACACTATTGGGATACTTCATTCCTTTTCCCACTTTACCTTGCTCACTGATCGTTTTACTGTGAGGCTTCCGTGTTTGGGACTCCCTTTTGATTTGGCATTTAGCTTACAATACAAGGGCAGTTTGCTGCCTGCAGTACATGTTTATGAGACATGTGTACTGATTTGGGATTAGTTTGTTTGTCATATTTGTCAGATAATTGTCATATTTGTTTTTAGGACCCTTAGAACTTTATTGAACTTTATTGAGGGCTAATTGGAAATAGTGCTCAGAGCACACTAGCTGAGAAATGAGTACACCTTGGGGTGATTGATAACGATAAGGACAACTCTTCTATGTGGTATGAATTTAGGTACCTGATTACTGAAATATTCTTGGTCTATCCAAAATGAGTGAGTGAAGCGGATGCACATTAGAAAAAAGGTTTTCTAAAAATGGAACAATAAAACTGTTTTGTTTTTTTGATGTGGTTTGTTCTTTTGGTTGAGTTTATTTGAATTCTCCAATATATTTCACATAAGGTCATTTTTAGCTTTTCTTAAGATTTGCCATAGTGCTTGCTTTGCAGTAAAATTTTATAGAATTCTCAATATCTGGCACTTGCATTTGCCGTAACCTTGACATTATGTCATATGAAGCCACAGGAGCCTATAAATTAGTAATCTCTAAAGTACCAGACCATTTCCTTAACATTAAGCTCATCAGAAAAATATGTGCTGGTTTCAAGTTAAATTTATATTACTTTGAAAGAACATCATGATTTATATTGTTTATGCCACAAAGGCCTGGACTACCTTTTTGTATGCTTCCAAGACTCCATTTAGCTTTTGAATACTGAATGATGCATGGTATTATCATTAACCATTAATTTGATAACTCTTCCAAATTAATATATACATTATACAATAATGTATATGCTATATAAATATGCAGCAAACATTCTGAAGATATGAACATATGAGTGCAAATAATAATAATAATAATAATAATAACTGTATTTTTTTCTGCTTTTATAGATCTAGATATATAGAGCATGTATAACAATGGTGGGTAACTTGATGCTACGAGAGCTTCCAGATGTTAAGGGTTTTAATTTCTCTGTCCAAGAGTCTTTATCTGCCTCATTGCAAATAAAGTCTTAAGAGGACAGCTTTGTGGGCAGGTAAAAGGGCCAATGCCGGTATAGAATAAGATGATGACAACCTCTTTGGCAGATCCTCCTCCACCCCATAAACAAGTAATAGGTAGTGCGAAGCAGCTTTGATAGTTTTAAAAGCTATATTGAATTTTTTTTCTCCAGGAACTGAATTTATTCCTAATAAATTATTACACAAATTAAACCCTATTTTATGACCAGTACAGTGGCCCTTGCAGTTAATGAAATCAAGAGAGCATACTAGAAGATGAGATATAAGTTGTAACAAAGGTTGAAACAAACAATTAGATGAAATTAGAGACAGCTTTGTAAAGGTTTGAGACTTTGAGTTATTACATTGGGATGACAGACGGTTCAAATATCAAGACTGAGGTCAGGAGGATACTATTATAAACATTTCTTAATAAAATAAAAGTATATAAAAGTAAATAGATACTGTACGTAGTTATATTAATCATGGCTGAGTCACATTATTATGAACACCAGCTAATATCCCGAATAACTGCTGTGTGCAGCACAGACAACAGCTAGATGGTGAGGTAATGAGTCAATAAGATGCTGGAAGATTGGCAAGGGTATCTGGAGCCATGCAGACTGCAGTGCATCTGACAGCTGCTGAGGAGTGAGTGGTGGAGGATCCATACAAAGAACATGGTGATTGAGGTGGTCCCACAGGTGCTCAATTGGTTCAAGTCCGTGGAATTTGGAGGCCAGGAAAGTATTTGGAAGTCTTTGTTGTGCTCCTCCAACCACTCCCAGACAATTTTGGTCATATGACATATTGAATTGTCCAACTGGAAGATCCTATCCGCTCCAGGGAAGACAGTAAGCATGTATGGGTGTACTTGATCTGCAAGGATGGATAGATAACCCAATCAGTTGAGAGTGCCTTTTCAGAGGTATGAGTGGACCAAGACAATGCTAAAATTCCCCAGACCATAACGCTGCGTCCCCAGCTTGTGTTCTTCCAACAATGGTTGCAAAGTGTATGTTTGTACAGTCAAAGGAGCAAAAAATTTGACTCATCAGAAAAGGCAACCTTTATCAGAAGAAGTCTAATTTTGGTATTGCTGTGCCAATTGAAGCCTTTTCTGATGATGAACCCTCATCAGCATGGGTGCATTGACCAGACATTTACTTTGGAGCCCTATACGCAACAGGATTGGCTGTACTGTAGTGTTAGACACACATCTGGTAGCCCCCAGGTTCATTTGGACGGCGAGTTGCTCAACTGTAGTGTGTCGGTTGGCCCTCATACACCTTTACAGCCGATGTTCTCCTCTGAGATCATGTCAGAAATACTGCCACCCTGAGCACAAAAGCCACTGATCACCCCCCTTTCAAAGTTGGGTAAATCACACATTTAACCCATGACAGCGATGGCTGATATGATTGTGTTAGTGAAATAATTTAAATCCTGATATGATAAGACATATAATGTTGACAACCGTTTGGAACAACAGTTTTTCTTTTATCTTCCTATGTGTTTTAAAATATCTACAGGCATCAATGATAGTGAGGGTCAATTTCATAACTACTGGAACAAAATGTTTTAGGTTAATGTATTCTGGAGGTTGAATTGAAAAGCAGTGCACAGTGACTGAAATATGCACAGATGGGAAAAATATTAGCAAGTCTTAAGTAGGTCAGAGGGGACACAAAAAGTAAGTCATTGTTTTTTCTGAATCTTAATCCTTATTTTGTAACATAAACATATTTTCTATTTATTTTTCATCATTTATTGTTCATTTTTACTCCATCCTGGTGGTTTGTGGCCTGCCTGGGTTTCCCGTTTTCTGTTTTTCCTCACAATGGCTGCATTCCCATACATAAATAATTATAGCACACAGCAGTGCAGTGGTCATGTGGAGACGATTGGTATTTCCCAGGTCGTGCTCTGGAATCCAGTTGTCTATAAGACATGTGGCAATTTCTTGCCAAGAGAGGGATGTGTACAGATGTTTTCTGTTTTCTGTGACATGGTTGACAAAACCAAATCCTGAAAAAAAATTTGTTTTTGCACCTAAAAATATCAACATGCATAATTTCAGAACAAATTCCCAGGGTACACATTAGAGTTCTGTATATTTAACTATTAACATCTTGTCTATGGTGCAGCAGCTCATTACCACACACTGTGGACCCATTTAGACAAAATGTACAGCTGCTAACAAATATTAGATATTCAATTAGTGCTAAAACAGTCCATTGGAAAAAATTATAATATTGTTTATTTCAATGAAGTCATTTTTTCTCGAACACAGGGAACATTATAATCTTTTTAAAAGATCCTCCATATTCCATAGCATCGCACAATGGAATGCAACTTTATAGACCACCAATAAGTCAAAAATACTGGGTCTCTGTAATTTAAACATTTCAGTCTGCATATTTCTTTCCTCTAATATAAATAAACAAGAGTTTCATACGACATGAGCATACCAAAAATGTTCCTATGGTCTATTATGGTTATTATCTTAAAAGCCTGCTTGTAACATTAATTGTTGACATTATATTTTTATTATTAACAATGTTTAAAAAGAGCAACAGTTTTGACATTTTGAGATTTCTTTTCTTATATTTTTGTTTTGTTGTGTGGAATTAGAATATCATTTGTCCTATACAATTTTAACAACAGCTAACGGAATCTTGAGGGAGTATTCTTTAAATATATCACTAAAATGGCATATCTGTTTTCTCTATTGTTTAAAATCACATATATAGTTGTGAGCATGCGGGCCGTTGGTCACGCTTGTGAGGGCAGCGGGCGAGAGCCTCAGTGGTCCGGGGCTCGCGCAGCGAGCCGCGGCCCTCGCATTAGTGAGGGCAGCAGGCGAGAGGCAAGAGCCTCAGTGGCCTCAGCGAAGCGAGAGCCTCAGTGGCCTCAGCAAAGCGAGGGCCGCGGGCGAGAGCCTCAGTGAGTCGCGGCTCGCGCAACGAGGGCAACGGGTGAGAGCCTCAGTTGCTGGCATGGAGCGCCAAAGGCGCTCCTTGCCAGCAACTGCGATCCTTGCAAATGAAGCGAGGGCCGCGAAGCGAGGGCCTCAGTTGCTGGCATGGAGCGCCGAAGGCGCTCCATGCCAACAACTGCGACCCTCGCAAACTTTACGTCGCAACGCAAACAACACGACACACCAACTACGACCCTCGCAAACTTTACCTCGCAACGCAAACAACATACGAGACACGTTAACACACATTACGACCTCGCAACACTCGAACGCAGCTCGCGAACATTACAAAATTAAAAACACAATAAATACACACAGCACATACATAAAAAGCTTACCTACAGCAAGAGGGAGCATCCAGGACCTCAAAAAACCACCTTACACCTTCATTTCACTCAAAATAAAAGAGTTCAGACACTAAAAAATTTGCTAAGCGACAGAAAAAATGTCCGCCGAACAAAACGAAAATGAGGCTACACACGCAAACACCATACGAGACACGTTACCAGACATTACGACCTCGCAAAAATCGTCCGCAACCCGCGAACATAAAAACATTTAAAACACAAGAAATACACACAACACATACATAAAAAGCTTACCTACAGCAAGAGGGACCATCCAGCACCTCAAAAAAGCAACTTACACCTTCATTTACATCAAAATAAAAGAGTTTACACACTAAAAAAAACGCTAAGCGAGAGAAAAAATGGCCGCCGAACAAAACGAAAACGAGGCTACAGCACTCTCAACACGCAAAACACCACAAGAAACTCGCAAAAAAAAAAAAAAAAAACACCTACGGATATTCCGCTAAGACGCATACCACACATAACCCGCCATTTTACGCCAATGCGGAAGTACACGACTATGCTAACGGTTTAGTCTCGCGCACGCACAGTATTACACTGCACACATTCAGCAAGCTTACACAGCAGCTCCACACCACTAATGCTGCAGCAACATCAAAACAGATTGTCAGCTCTTCAACACAATGCTTCAAAATAGGTAAAGTATATTCATTTATTAATGTATTACATATTTCATTATTACACACCAAACAGCATTAGCTACCTTACAATTTCATTGCCGTCATCTTTTGACGGGCAATTCTCTAGTTACTATATAATTATGAGTTGCCACATAAGGAATTATTAACAGGGCTCTTGTAGAATACCTGATATTGCTCAAATATTACATAAACAAATAATAATGTACACATGTAAAAAAAGATGAGGGAACTACATTTGTCATAGAGGTAGAGGGAATATCGTGTTACCCAAGGCCCTCCTGGTCACACTGTTGCTTTTACTTCTTCTTCCCTAGCGCAGCATCTTTGGGTATATGTTGCTTGCATCCACATATAGGCTTTTAGCAGGTGTGTTGTGCCTTCAGGCACTGGAGATACAGTGTAGGTAAAGTAAGATCCATGGTACTGTTATTTGGCCCAGACTTTACATTCACCAACTCTATTCTGGTTGTTGCACTGATCCATTCTGGTCATTGGTTCTTGCCAGAATGAGGAAGTGCAACAGGACCTATATAAGACTGAAGCAACTGAGTATCATTTTTCAGTTGTCTTGGCTTGGTATTGTTGTTCTGGTACTCACTTTCTACCAATATTTTCTGGTTAAAGGGCCACTCAATACAGCACAGTTTGGACCACATAAAAAGAAAAGATCTCTTAAAAACATGTTGAAATACTTTTTTTTTTTTTTAAATATGTTCTTTTTTCAAATAAATTTATAAATTAAATTTATGTTTACATGGAGACTCTCACATGCCTCCAGACACACTCACAGCAACTGCTCTTTGCCGTGAGCACAAGGGTGTTAACCCTTCCCAAATTCATCAGTGCAGGGAAATGACTGATGGAATCTACCAAAAATGACAGATAGGGGTTAACCTGTCCAGCTGCATTCCTGAATTTCAGTGAAAACCTATAAATCTTTATCTTCACATGGAGCTTTACCGACCAGTGCGGCAGATGTTGTTAATCATGGAACAGTCAGGAGTCTGTTTGTAAACATACCTAAGACCACAGTTTTTTAGGTGTTATTAGTGTAATTAGAAAAAACAATAGATCATTTTAACATAGAATCTTGTGCTCTTTCACACCATGTAGAGCACTTATAGTGAGGTAAATGGCCCTTTAATTTTGACAGGCAACAGCATTTTGACATCCCACAATCCTAATTTTCTAACACACAAATATATAGAAAGAGATATGGATCTGTGTGTTTAGATATGTTATGTCAGAAAGTATCAGATATGCCTACAGATACACATTACTGGATACAAACCTTTTGAATATTCTATGGAACTGCAGCCTCAGCTTGAGACGGACTTCTTTCCCTACCAATATACTGCCATAGGCCATGACTTTGTTTCCCTAAGCAGAAATAAACCACTCGTACAACTCAATAACAACAAATAACTAATTAAAAGACAAAAATAAATAATTGCTGCATTAATACATTGACCTCATCATTTTTCTCCTAATGGTAAAAATTAAATCACTGGTATGTACTATGTATAATGTAATGGTTTAATTAGTAAAGATTTTCATACACATATTCCCAAATGGCTTGGAACTTATTGTTTGTTAGTAACTTGCAGACTTGGAGACGTCTGTAGCAGACAGTTTATCTTTGCAACAGCTATTTTGTGGTCAGACCCCCCCAACCTAAATTTTAAAAGCATAATAACGGATGTGAAATTTATTTAACCTTCTGGCAGCTAAAAGGATATTGATTTGATTTTTTGTGTGTGTATAAATACATTTGAAGGAAAAGGCTGTTAACCGACTCATTACTGAAAGGAATCTGTAAAACATTAGATCTACAATGAAGCCTAGTGATTGCATAACTAAATTCCATCTTCCAGTACTGTTACTTCACGAAACAAACCACATACCAATTTTGTTAAATAACTTGTCAGCTGAGGAATTAAATTGCTGGCAGTTACCAAAATTAGAACTGTGAGTTCTGTGAGTTCTTTCCTTTGGAACATTGCTTAGTTTTGGTATTGTGTATCAAGCTGTTAAACATGTTGATTATTTTTCAGGAATCACTCACAATAGAAAAACAAACTGTTAGATGTACACACCATGTACAGTACAGTGTTTACTAAATACTGTTCTGTGGAACTCTAGAATTTAATTTGTTTTGAGCAGTGTTGTTCCCTTTTTTGTACTCTCTGGAAATATAAGGAATCAGATATACAATTAGGAGTTATGGGGCTTACACAATTCTAGCAATGAGTTTTGATCATTTGGTCCAGTCTTTGGATCTTTGGTAAGGATTTTGTTGTGCTATAGTGGCAATGTGAGATGCTTGAGAAACATTTGTGATCTTATGGTTCTTGACCTAGTAAGACCCATAGTCCCTAACCCACAAAAGGCACAACTGTTGTAGACACAACCGGGCGCAGCGAGTATATTAAACATAATATGTAAAGGCATATGCAAATCTCCTATGACAGGGGAGGAGCCCCAGGCTTAGGCAATAAAACCCCATCCCCTGAGCCTGTGCAGGGACAGCCCCTTTTCACCATTGGCCCAGGCAACTCCCCAACCCACCACGGTGACTCCGGAAGAATCCTCCAAGGAGGTGTTTCCCCCCATTGCTAAGGCCTGCCGTACCCCTTCCTTAAATTCCAACAAAAGCAGTTCCAAGCCTATTTCCGTGAGATGTACTCCATCAGCCAAGAACAACCCATCAGCTTCATTGTCCTCTAGCTCATGATAGCGCAAAGATATCCATCCGATCTTCCTGATAAAGCTCGACATCAGCTTGTTTATTTTCTGCTTTCCCTGTCAAGGCTAGCTGGATCCCTGGCATTTCTCCACGCCCTCCTTTTTACCATCTCCCACCATATTATGGTTACTCCCGGGAACCTTTCCTTCCAGCCACTGATGTCTCTCTTCATATCCCTCACCAACCTTTTGATGTATCCTAGATCATCACCACCTCATTCCTCTCAGACCACACCAGTGCACTGCTCCGTGCTCCTTGGGCATACCCAATTGCAGACCATCCCGCGAGACCATGGCAAAACGCTCCACCCAATATATGTACGAGTGCCTGATCACCCAGAGTTAGTTCCAACGGCCTGCAATGGCAAGCCAATCTAGTAAGCAACTGAAGATGGCCGGACGTAGAGCTTGAAACGACTTGATTGCCACCTTCCAATCTTCTTGAGCTCCTCATATGGCAGCCCTAAGCCAGCTGCCTCTGTTGCCGCCCCTATGCAGAATGAGTGAGTTCCAAATTTTGATTGGCATAAGCCTAATTTACAGATTTTGAACACTTTAGGAAATTGGAAGCTCGACAAATTGAGCCCATTCAAATGCATCAATAATGCCCCCGCTACTGCTAAAGCAATTCTTGGTTAGGCCAGCATCAACCCATTCTTTCAGCCATGCCGATGCACACCTCTTTTTGAAAAGGAATGCCCCAAATCCATGCGCGCCCGACACATCCGTGATTAATGCTAGGTTAACGTTGGATAGCCTTCGTGGGTGAATGATCGCTCTACCGTTGAAGGTCTCCAAAAATGACAACCATACTGCCACTTGCGAAGTGATGCACTTGCATTATACCAACCATGGATAATGTGAGCCACTGATAGAGTATCCTTCCAAACAGAACGCAGCCTCTATGTCCACCTTGGTCAACAGGCCACCAACGCCAGCCCCAGAACAATCTCAGTCACCGAGTCAAACTACGTGTAGGAAACCGAAGACAACTCCTTAACGATCCCATAATTTACTGATTGACCGTTTGGATAGGCCACGCAAGGGGTTAAAACACCTGTTTGTGGCACTGTAAATGCAAATAAATAATTAATACTGCACTTTAAAAGACAGGGAAAGCGTTGAAAGACGTCAGAATTAATTGCACAACAGTTTCAAGCTTGCAAATCTGAAATATTTTTTTTATTTTCTTGTTTCATTATCGTGTTATATCAATCTCATGAATCATGGAGTTAATACATATCAGGCCACCCACATGGACTAGAACATTTCCTTCATTCTTTTTTATTATTTTGTACATTGCCGGATTGCGAGTCTGATTGCATATCGGACTTCTTTTGATTGACGTTTAACCTCCATTGTCTCAATGATGTCATGATGACGGTCTCATTTACTATTGGCGGTTTCTAAATCGGTAGTTACGGCCTTGCTTAATTGATCATGATCACACTCTGAAATGCTACTTACGATTGCATGATTTACGGTTTAGGCTTTCTGCCATGTAGTTTGTTAAAATTCGAGGTTGCTTGAGACGGTACTGCTTCCTACAAAGGAATGTAAGCAGAACAACCCAGACAACGGGCCACTGAGAAACCTGACATTACCCCACTAAAAGAGTCAAGCAACAAACAACTACAAAATACACCTGAACACTAAACACTTCCCACAGGCAAAGGGAATAATTAGAAACATAGTCTGGTCAGAGAAAAATCTATCCCAACCAGACAAGAGAGCCAGAAGCAGTGACCAGGGAGAAAGTATCACAGACACCTACAGTTTAAAACACATCAGTACCTGAGGGAGCCGCAGAGTTAAAAAATGTAAGCCAATAGACGCTGGACAAAAGTCCAAAAGATATACCGTGAAAATATTATTGTAAAAAGTACCAACAAAGACTAAGATGTAAAGACAGCATGCTGCTCCCGAAGAAGGGACACTCACATACGCAGAATGACAAGAGTGGACAAGAAATCTACATACTATTTATACGTTTAATATAGGGAATGGCGGGAGTGTCAACAAGAAGGAATTCTAAAGACATACAATCATATTACACACCATGGAAGCGTCCCAAAAAAGCATCACAAGCGTCCCAAAAAACCTACATGCCAACAAAAGAAACATCCAGACTAAGCATGGAGAACTCCGCTCCAAGCAACAAAGGAGATATTCAAAGAAGATATTCACCTAAAAGACGTAATTTAGATCAGAAATCAAATCTGAAATTAAAAAAGAAACTACTGAACTTACTGAAGAAATAAAGAAAGTAGATGCCAAAACTGTGTCACTGGAAGAGAAATACAATGACCTTCTACAGGCGCACAACAGTCTGGAGGAAGAAACAACAACACTGAGAGAAGATCAGACCCATCAACAAGCGGCACAGGAAGAGCTTGAAAATAGATCAAAACGACAAAACATCAGGATTAAAAACTTGCCGGAGTCAGTAAAAGATCTTCACTTATATATGGCAGAACTATGTGAATTCCTTATGCCAAATACAAAAACAGAAAATTTCAGACTTGCCAGAATCCACAGGGCATTGGGTGGCTGAGCAACTAATTCAGACCGTCCAAGAGACGTTATAGCTCGCTTTCACTATTTTACCACTAAAGAACAATTTATGAGAGCGTCTAGAAACGGAGTCCCGAAAATAGAGGGACAACATCCTAGTATCTTCTCAGACCTATCCCAGTGACCCTGTACAAAAGGAGGACAATTAAACCAATTCTGTAAAGTATACTGGAACATGGATGGAAATACACAAGGGGCTTCCTATTCCGCCTAAATATAGCAAAAGACGAAAAGATCTTTACTGTCAGAACCTTAAAAGAAGGAGTCACTCTTCTGGGACATACAAGTATCAGAAGATACCCCAAACAGCAAGAGAAATCCCAAAATCCCGCTGGGGCCCTGAATCCCAACTCACGGCAAAAAAAGACAGCAGAAGTTCGGAATAATTTGGTTTGACTGTTTACATTTGGAACAAATCAACTCAGACTTAAACTAAAGCTCATAACACAGTAGTTCTAAAACAGATCTTAGGAGCTGGAACACAGACAGTACATAATTACTGTAAGTACTAAATGTTGACTAGTAAGAAAAGTTTACAAGAACCACTCATTTATCCGTAATAAAATGTTTAACTAAGGTGTCCCTTAGGGGCATTACTATTTAATCAGTTGCAAAGTGAATCATCTCAGTATTTGATTGGAATACTATTTGATTCACCAATAAAAAGTTTCAGAGGACCGCAATCGCTCGCCTCTAGGTACATTTATTTTACTGATCTAAGTTTAATAGTGTTGTTAATTAAAATATATAGAAGTGTACTAAAGCTGTTAAAGACTTACAAGTATTTTGTTTACGTATAAAGAAAAGAACGTATGGTTTAAGTAGATAACATTTTCATTACCTTAAGGGAAAACTGTTAGCGAGCCATAAGACAGTTAAACTGGATTCAATTAACTCTCATTTTTCTCATTTTAAACCAGTTTACATAACCTCTGGGTCTTGTCTGCTCGCTCCCCAGAGGGAGGCCATCTCTTTAAAAAGTATCTGCAGAAAAGGTGGGCGCAGGTTTGTCCTGACAGGTATAGCTAGAAAATTAATGACATGTGAGTCATGGATATCAATATAATATCACATATTGCTTACGGGTTGAATGAACCTGTAAAAAGGGGAATAGTTATAAAAGAATATTTCAGATTAGGAGCAGATTTAATACTGATTCAAGAAACGAATTAAAAAAAAGAAGAGATACCCAAATACTGGGGCAGAATCTACACACAAACATTCCATGGCACAGCCTCAGAAAAAAAAAGAGGAGTGTCAATCCTGATGCATAAATGACTGAATTTTAGACATGGAAAGACACAAAAAGACGAGGAGGGTAGATATATAGTAGGTCACGGAATCATCAATGATAGAAATATATTATTATTATCTTTATTTATAACGCGCCAACATATTTCTTAACACCTTATAAAGAATGGAGGGCCCCGTTTTTTAGCTTAGATCAATCTTCAATATATACGCACCAATTTCACAACAGAACCCTTTTTTTCACAAAATATCAAATGTAATAGCCAACTGGCAGGAAGCCATCTGGACCATAGGAGGGGATACGAGCGCAGTTATAGCCCCAAGTAAAGTCAAATCAAACACACACAACCCAAATGTAATGCCCACAGCAACAAAAGCATTTAAATCCATATTGAAACCTCACTGCCTGTTTAATGCATGGAGGGGAATGAACCCAAAAGAAAAGGAGTTTTTATACGGCCAGGCAAAAAATCCCACTCTAGAATAGACTACATATTGTTACAGCAACAGATAGCACCTAATCTAATGGCAGCATCGATTTACCCCATATCATGGTCAGACCATGATCTAGTTAGAATATCCCTGTGTGACTTGCTACCAAAAGTTCGTTCCCCTAGATGGACATTGAATCCTAATTTGCTAAATGACCCAGAATTGAAAGAAAAAATTACCAAAGCAATTCCTTAACAATGGTGGGGAAATAGATATATCGGGGGTAAGGGCAGTTATCAGGGAGAAATGCAAACAGCCGGGAGCTGCAGCAAAAAAAGTAGAGTAAAATCAGGTCATCCCCTTACATAAGAAATGAACAGAATTACAAAAGATTAACAGAATTACAAAATTACAAATTCCCCAGTTAGATAAAACTAAGGTGCACACTCTCGGAAAGCCCATTTTAAGAGAAGAAATTAAAAAAATCCATAGTAGACTCCAGATCAGGGCTCCTGGTCCGGATGGATTCACTAACTATTACTACAAACAATGTGTGGCGTCACTTCTACAGTATCTTCAGCAGTTATTCAATGGTTTTCTATATGGGAAAATTATGAAAACAGAATTTTTAGAAGCAAAAATGATTGTACTACTTCAGGGGGGCAAATATCCTTCACAATGTAGTAGCTACAGACTAATTTATTTAACCAATACAGATGTGAAACTATACTCCAAAATTTTAGCAAACAGATTGGCACCATTATTACCAGATCCAGATCCATCAGGACCAGGTAGGCTTTATATCGGGGAGAGAAACTCCAGATAATACGAGGAGAGTCATCAACCTTATAGACATAGCCTCCAATGGTGGGACAGCCATGATGCTGCTATCGTTTGAAGAGGAAAAAGCATTTGACAGAATAGACTGGGCTTTCATGAGAGAGACTTTACTGAAATTTGAAATAAGTGAAGGCTTTCTAAACAGCATAATGTTACTATATTCCAATCCGAGTGCTTATATATCATATCAAGGGTTTAGATCACAATTATTTGATATTGCTAGGGGAACGAGACAGGGATGCCCCCTGTCCCCCTTACTTTTCACACTATGCATTGAACTACTAGCAATAGTCATAAGAGGACATCCAGACATACAAGGGGTCCACTTAGGGGACAAAGACTACAAACTAAATCTTTTTGCAGATGACATATTACTCACGGTCATGGAGCCAGTAATCAGCCTTCCAAATATATTCAAATTACTCACTAAACTTAACCAAATTTCAAGGTTTAAAGTGAACACTAATAAAAGTCCTCAATGTATCCCTGCCCAAGCAATTTTAGTGCCAATTTTCACATTCCACACAAGGGGCCTTATTCTATTAATGGCCGTAAAATGGCCGCAAAGCTGCGATTCCTTGCGGCCATCTTACGGCCGCGTGTAGAGCTACTCCTACCCTGCTATTCAAATGGACGGCCGGCCGCACATCATGCTAACGGCCGCAAGCGTTTCTCCAGCGCCCGTAAATCTTGTTTTCCAGCCGCAAAGTCAGAAAACTGTAAATGCAAATATAAATTCAAGATAGCACTGTAAAGCTCTGTAAATGCTAGGCATCATAATGGGGGACATGAGGATTAATAGCAACACCCTCTCAAGCTTGCACATCGCCCAAATCCGATATTTCATTTACGGTTTATTTTCCGTCCCAAAGTCCCGCGGGCTCTTCCTTGTTAAAACCCGTACGGGTTCGGAGCTTGAAGGCCGCAAACTCAAAGCATTGTAGAAGCCAATATATATTCAATCCAGCACTGCAAAGCACTGTAAATGATGGGGAACATAATAGGGGGGCATGAGGATTAATAGCAAAACATTCTCAAGCTTGCACATCGCCAAATTGTACTTTGATTTTAAAATCTGTCCAAGTCCCACGGACTTCAATGATCAAGCCCGTAGCTCGTTATTCAAGCCCGTGCGGCCTTGGAGGGTGAATGTCCTCCAAGCGCGTAGCTCGTTATTCAAACCCGTGCGGGCTTGCATGATAGAACACGAAGATTGAACATGAAGTTAAATTTCTTTATTTGCAGATTTCAGAGTAGGGGAATGTTGAGCTATTAATTCTAAGACCAAACATCACTTTCACTTTTAATAAAAGTACAGGATGGCTTTTCTATGCTACAACTTGTAAGTAAGCCCGTTACGACCCGTGGGTCTATTTTACCCATTTACGAACTTGACGGAGGCTAATTCCGCAGCCTTTGCGGGTCTGATGTGCTCCAAACCCGTGGGACTTTGTACACGGACATTTTACATGAATTAAACTAAAAATAATTTTCAGATTTGAGTGTAGGGGAATGTTGTGCTATGAATGCTAACACCTCCAATCACTTTAACGTCTCATCAACGTGCAGGATGGCTTTATTATGTAATATATATTAACGTATTCCTTTATTTAGACAGACCACGATGCAAAAAATAAGAAAAAAATTGAAAATTAAAATAATACTTGTGTACGTCACCCCTATCAGAGTATAAAATATTGTTCTGATTCTATCCTGCACATCTATATGTCTAGAACTGGTGGCCACTAATGGCCAATGTTTAGTATGAACCTTTATAATAAAGGAGAAAAGAAATTGGCACAAATAGTCTATATAAACCTATAATAGTAGTAATGAGAACAGACCACCTAGTACAATAAAAGAGACAGAATGTTTCCTGGCAGGAAGAAAAAATATATATAAGTGAAAATACTTGGGGAATTATGTATAAAAGCAATCCTCATCTATGCACATGCAAATCATTGGATATGCTTTAAGTAACACAATTTAATGTGAAAAATAATAGTAAAAATAATGCATATAAATGCTGTTAAAAATGAACAAATCACAGTATGCACTTGGGTATGGATATTGTAGAATTCCTTGAGAAGGAAATTCCTAAATATATCAATTTAAATGTAATACAACGCAATGATACAAAATGGTGAAAGAATAAAATGGGGGTTGTGCAACTCCCCTCTTACCTACAGCACCTTGCAGAGGGTACCAGATAGGTGTTTATGCCTTGATAGGCCACTGACTTCATTATCCACCATGTAAAAAATCAGCTGGGGGATATGGTTTTACAAGTGGATTTACCTTAAAAAGTAAAGGCTGATAAACTGCAGAGTGCACTAATTGTGCCCAGGTGAGAGGGGTGTGGCTTGACTGTTAAACTTGTATAAAAGGTTTGTGAGCTGGTTTGGGGTCTGTTTACAAGTGGATTTACCTTAAAAAGTAAAGGCTGATAAACTGCAGAGTGCACTAATTGTGCCCAGGTGAGAGGGGTGTGGCTTGACTGTTAAACTTGTATAAAAGATTTGTGAGCTGGTTTGGGGCCTGTTTACAAGTGGATTTACCTTAAAAAGTAAAGGCTGATAAACTGCAGAGTGCACTAATTGTGCCCAGGTGAGAGGGGTGTGGCTTGACTGTTAAACTTGTATAAAAGGTTTGTGAGCTGGTTTGGGGTCTGTTTACAAGTGGATTTACCTTAAAAAGTAAAGGCTGATAAACTGCAGAGTGCACTAATTGTGCCCAGGTGAGAGGGGTGTGGCTTGACTGTTAAACTTGTATAAAAGGTTTGGGAGCTGGTTTGGGGCCTGTTTACAAGTGGATTTACCTTAAAAAGTAAAGGCTGATAAACTGAAGAGTGCACTAATTGTGCCCAGGTGAGAGGGGTGTGGCTTGACTGTTAAACTAGGATAAAGGATTTGTGAGCTGGTTTGGGGCCTGTTTACCAGTGGATTTACCTTACAAGTAAAGGCTGATAAATTGCAGAGTGCACTAATTGTGCCCAGGCGAGAAGGCAGAAGTTAATAGAAACCGGAGAAGGGGAACTTGTGAGCTTGCGAACATTTTCATTATCAAGTGCAATTCTAGTAAAAGCCTAGGAGTTTATATAAAAGGAAGGCCTTCAAAGAAAAGGGAGGGCAGATTTATAGTGCAAAGGAGGAAAACTTTATATAAATATATTATTTTATATTCTTTATTTTCCCACTGAAAATTCGTAGACAATAATAATAATTATGAGTCAGTCCAGTGGCAACCTTATTCAGTGTACATCCTGTCATATGTATGCAATACTGGAACAGATGATCCAGGGTCCATACCTCTGTGAGAGGTGTGAGCATGTTGCCTCTCTGGAAGCTCAAATTGGAGATCTGGAGAGGAGAATTGCAGCACTTAGTGATATTGCTCCACTGGAAAGGGGGTTGGTGCTCACTGAGCACAGTTTAGCTGGGCCTAGCATGGAGGGTGGAGCTGGGGCTAGTGAGGATGTCCAGGGAGGCAGCTGGGTTACAGTTACAAGGGGAAGCAGGGGGAACAGGAGGAGGCAGGCTAGTTCTGAGTTGGCAAACAACAACAGATTTGCCAGATTGAGTGAAACTGTTGGCAATGTCCATTCAGGAATGGCAATGCCAGATAGAGCTGTTCCCTCTAACAGCCGGGCGAACAGCTCTACTGGAGAAGAGGGAGGGCAGAATAGGCAGAACAGACAGGTTTTGGTTGTAGGGGACTCTATTATTAGGAAGGTAGACAGGGTGATTTGTCATCCAGATCCCAGCAATCGAACAGTTTGCTGTCTCCCGGGTGCTCGGGTTCTTCATGTTGTGGATCTGGTAGAAAAATTATTGGGAGGGGCTGGAAATGAACCGGCGGTCTTGGTACATATTGGTACCAATGACAAAGTTAGTGGAAGATGGAGTGTCCTAAAGAATGATTTTAGAGAACTAGGTAATAAGCTGAAGGCAAGGACCTCCAAGGTAGTATTTTCTGAGATACTACCAGTGCCACGTGCTAGCCCAGGGAGGCAGAAGGAGATTAGGGAGGTTAATGCGTGGCTAAAGATGTGGTGCACTAAGGAGGGGTTTGGCTTTTTAGAGCACTGGGCTGACTTCTCACTTTGATACAATCTCTACAGTAGGGATGGATTGCACCTTAATGATGAGGGAGCTTTTGTATTAGGGGATAGGATGGTAGAAAGGCTGGAGGAGTTTTTAAACTAGTAGGTGGGGGGGAGGGACTAGATATAAGTAATGGGGTAGAAAGTGTAGAGGGTATAAGGGATGAATTAACAACTCATAGGGGAGGAGATGGGGGGAGGGGTAGTATAGTCAATATGGAGGTAGTACTAAGTAATTCAAGTTCAGTGGCAGGCACTTCAGAACTACAGACTCATAACATAAGGTGTATGCTTGCTAATGCCAGAAGCTTGCCAGGAAAAATGGGAGAGTTAGAATTATTAGCAATTAATGAAAAATGGGATTTAATAGGCATTACCGAAACGTGGTGGGATGAATCTCAAGACTGGACTGTTAATCTGGATGGTTATAACCTATTTAGGAAAGATAGAGGCAATGGTAAACGAGGAGGAGGGATTTGTCTGTATGTTAATCCTGAATTTAAGGCTATAGTCAGAGAAGATATTTATGGTGAACCGAGTGATAAAGTTGAATGTTTGTGGGTAGAGTTAAATAGCGGAGCAGCAAATTCCAAAAGAATATTAGTAGGAGTATGCTATAAACCCCCAAATATAGCTGAAAGTGAGGAAATACAATTATTGTTACAGATTGGAAATGCAGCTAAGCACGGGCAAGTTCTAATAATGGGAGATTTTAATCACCCTGAAATAAACTGGATAAATGAGACCAGCAGTTCAGCTAAGGGGAGCAGGTTCTTGAGTACACTCAGGGATCATTATCTGGCCCAGGTTATACAGGAGCCTACTAGAAATGAAGCTATCTTAGATTTACTAATTACAAATAATATTGATATTGTATCAAACGTTGAAATAGGGCAACCTTTGGGAAACAGTGATCACAACACAGTCTTATTTGAGATTGATTTAAAAAAAAAACATTTTAAGGGGCCAACAAAAACTCTTAATTTTAAAAGGGCAGATTTTAACGGTCTAAGGGCAGCAATACAAAGTATAGACTGGGACAGAGAACTGATAGGTAAAAACACTGAACATAAATGGACAACATTTAAATCCTTACTAAATATACATACACATCAGCATATACCGTGTGGGAATAAAAGTAAAAGGAGTAAATCACAACCCATGTGGCTTAACAATGATTTAAAGATCAAGATACAGAGTAAAAACCAGGCATTTAAATTATACAAACAAGAGGGGACAGAGACTGCTTTATGGGAATACAAGGAAATCAACAAGGCTTGCAAAAGCGCGATTAGACTGGCTAAAATAGAAAATGAAAAATTAATTGCAAAAGAGAGTAAGACTAACCCTAAAATATTTTTTAAGTATATTAATGGGAAGAAGGCGAGGAAGGAAGCTATGGGAACATTACAATGTGAAACAGGCTGTCTGAAAATTAGTGACCAGGAAAAGGCAGATGAGCTAAATAGGTTCTTTTCTTCGGTATACACAAGGGAGGTACCAGTGGTTGGGACACTGCGACATAATGGGGCTACACTACCTTTGCCAATTAATTGGTTAACACAGGAAGTAATCCAAAAGAGGTTGGAAAAAATAAATGTTAATAAAGCCCCGGGTCCTGATGGAATACATCCAAGGGTACTAAGGGAACTGGGTTCTGTAATAGCCAAACCATTATATTTAATTTTTCAAGATTCACTCAACACAGGGTCTCTACCAGATGACCGGCGAAAAGTTTATGTGATACCTATATTTAAAAAGGGAGCAAGAGCAAATCCGGGGAATTATAGACCAGTGAGCCTCACTTCTGTAGTGGGGAAGCTTTTAGAAGGGTTAATAAGGGATAATATACAAGAATATGTCTATTTGAACAGGATTATAAGTAGGTGTCAACATGGGTTTATGAGGGATAGGTCATGTCAGACCAATCTAATTAGTTTCTATGAGTAGGTTAGTAGGAACTTGGATCAAGGCAACTCAGTGGATGTAGTCTTTTTGGATTTTGCAAAGGCTTTTGATGCAGTGCCACATGGGAGACTATTGGGCAAACTAAGGGATACAGGAATTGCAGTAAATATCTGCTCATGGATTGAGAGCTGGCTAAAAGACAGGAAGCAAAGGGTTGTTGTAAATGGAACATACTCCGATTGGACTAATGTGGTAAGTGGGGTTCCTCATGGTTCAGTATTAGGTCCTCTCCTTTTTAACATATTTATTAATGAATTTGAGGTAGGATTGGAGTGTGGGGTCTCCATTTTCGCTGATGACACAAAGTTGTGCAAGGTAATTAAATCAGAAAATGATGTGCTTTCCCTCCAAGGGGATTTACATAAAATTGAGGAATGGGCATCTAAATGGCAGATGAGATTTAATACGAATAAATGTAAGGTTATGCATCTGGGAAGGAAAAATAGCCATGCAATTTATAATCTTAATGGAGCAAATCTAGGTGTATCAGATATTGAAAGGGATTTGGGAGTGCTTGTGGACAACCACCTAGGTAACAATGCTCAAAGCCAAGCAGCAGCTGCAAAGGCAAATAAAATATTAGCATGTATTAAGAAGGGTATAGAAGCCAGGGAAGCAAATATAATTCTGCCACTATACAAATCTCTAGTACGCCCTCATTTGGAATATGGAGTACAATTTTGGGCACCACTTCATAAAAAGGACATTTTAGAGCTGTAAAAGGTACAGAGAAGGGCAACCAAACTAATAAGGGGAATGGAGGGGCTAAGTTATGAAGAAAGACTAACCAAGTTAAACTTATTTTCTCTAGAAAAAAGGCGTCTAAGAGGAGATATGATTACCTTATATAAATACATCCAGGGTCAGTATAAAGATTTGTCGGGGGAGCTTTTTGTGCCAAGAGGTTTTCAACTGACAAGAGGACATCCCTTGAGGTTAGAAGTAAAAAGATTCCACCTCAAAGAAAGAAAAGGGTTCTTCACAGTAAGGGTGGTTAATCTGTGGAATTCTCTACCAGAGGAGGTGGTGACAGCGGATTCGATAGATAACTTTAAAAGGGGACTAGATTTATTTCTAATTAAAAAGGGAATTCAGGGTTATAAAGGATAATTAGAGAGACAGTAATGATCCAAATTTTTTACATTTCCCCTTTAGACAATTGGCTAAGTCTCGCTTGTGTTTTTTTTTTTTTTTTTCTATTTGCCTTCCTCTGGACTAATTAATAATAATTAAAAAAAAAAAAAAAAAAAAAATTAATAATTGATTAATAATTAATTAACAACTAATGAATTAATAGTTAATCCGCATATTGCAGATCAAAGGAGATCTTAAAAGGTTGAACTTGATGGACTGAAAGTCTTTTTTCAACCTTAAATACTATGTAACTATGTAACTATGTAACTATGTAATAGTTAAGGCTTCCAAATAGGCCAAAATTCCATCCCAGTGACAGTGACTGTGATTTCATTTGACATCCGGTTTCATTATAACATGGCTTCCTCAGGGCATAATTTTTGTCTTATTAACCTGGCATTACTTATAGGAAGAAATTAGGCCCATTTCGCGTTTTTTTTCCTTTAATTTTACTTCCTGCCAGTATGTGATTGGTTTGTCTGTGTCACGTGTCCCAGAACAGGAGCATTATGGGCAATACAGTGTATAAAGGAGAGTGCTCTCCTATTGGCTTACGCCTAAATGCGTTTCAACTTGGAACGCATAGTAAACGAAACCACATTATTATTTGAACGCTAGAAGCGCTCTAATGCGTTCCTGCTTGAAACGCCGGGCTTAAGATGGCGACCGCTCACACAACCTTCGGTTTAAACAGGATATTGCGTTAGTTGCGTTTCAACGCAAGCCAAAAGAGGGGCCATGTTAAGGACACTAGCCACACTTCATTCGTTATCATGCCTGTTAATAGGCAGTGAAAATACTTATGTAAAGAGAAAAGTGAGAAGGTTATCTCCCTCAATGATATGTTCCCCTATAACACACATATATATATGTGCTACAGAGGGGACATAACAAGGAGATCTTTTAGGATCAAAGGCAAAATTGCCAAGTTTCATTAGAAGGTGAATACATAAAGCTAAGGCTAGCAATCTGGCAAAATTAATAATGGGGAGCTAAAAGCTGAGGTGTATTGTTAAAGTGAGGGCTAGTGAATATATAATCTTTGACTTCTAGTGCTAGATAGAGTAATTTAATTAATATCTATACATATGTGAAGTCTAAATCACCATCCATATGTGTGGACACTTATAGTAAAGTATACAAATTTGTGTAATGTGAAAGGTACTAGTTGTAACTAATCAATACTATATACTAATATTCAGCTGACTATTTGTGATATAAAAAAATACTGCATAGTGGATGCATAATGCTAAAGATTAAAGCTTATTAATAAAAAAATTATAATTAAATAAAGGGTGTAAATGTGAACCCCTCATTTAGCCCATCAGGCGCCTTAGAATTCAGAAGATAGATCCACCTTGCTTCATGTTGTAGCAGGATCTTTTTTCTATTACCCTCTCTCTTAGTTTTGGAGATCATATCGACTACGTGGAATCCTATATTGTATGGATGGTTTAAATGATATCTCATCATATGTCTTGCCACTGGAGTGTCTAATTCATTACGGATTGAGGATATATGCTATAAGATTCGTCGCCGCAAAGGTCTTTCAGTTTTCCCCACGTATAATTTGGGAGATGGGCAGAAAATTACATATACCACGTATGAAGAGGAACAATCATAAGACTCATTTAGGGGATATTTTTGACCAGTTTGGGTGTGTATAAATTCTTGTTCCTGTTGGATATATTGACATGCTTTGCATTTTTTACATTTCTTTAATCCTTTTCTATTCAACCACGTTTCTTTAATTTGATTTTCAGAAAATTGACTATGTACTAGATGATCTCCAATAGTGTTTCCTCGTCTATATGTCACAGATGCTTGCGGAGATACAAATTTCTTAATTACTGGATCTTCAAGAAGGAGATACTAATATTTATTCAGAATAGACTTTATTTTCACATGGTCACTTCCAAATTTCATTATGCATCTCACCAATTCTTCATTTTTTTGTTCAATTGGTTTATAAAGAAGCTCTGTTCTCTGGATTTTAACAGCTTTTTGATATGCCCTTTTAAAAACCCGGTTAGGGTAACCTCTATCCCGGAAACGTTTTTTAAGGTTATCAGCTTGAACTTGAAATTCAGCTAGAGTCGTACAGTTTCTTCTGAGTCTCAAGTATTGCCCAACTGGTATTCCCCTTTTCAGAGGTTCAGGGTGCTGGCTGGTCCAGTTTAATAACATATTTGTTGCAGTGGGTTTTCTGAAAATGGTGGTACTTATATCACCAGTTTGATCCTTGATAATTTTAAGATCAAGAAAATTAAGTTAATTTTGGTCATATTCATATGTAAATTGTAAATTAAGGCTGTTGATGTTGAGAATTTTAATAAATTCCTGAAGAAGTTTTTCAGTGCCCGTCCAAATAATTATTATGTCATCAATATAGCGATACCATATTAATATTTTTCAGTAAATTGCTCCATAGCTTCAATGAATATTACCGTCTGTTCCCAAAAACCTAAATAAAGGTTTGCGTAATTGGGAGCGCAACTTGTTCCCATAGCTGTTCCACGTTGTTGAATGAACCAGCTATTCATAAACAGAAAGTAATTATGAGTTAGTGTAAAGGTCAAGAGACAGAGTAGAAAGTTATTCCACTCCTCTTTTTCTTTACTCTCTGTTTCCAAAAAGTGTTTAACCGCCATAATACCTTTTTCGTGCGGAATGCTAGAGTATAATTGCTCCACATCTACTGATACCAGGATTGCATGTGGTGGAATTTGAACGTTATCAAGATGTTTGATTAAATCCGTAGTATCTTTTAAGTATGCTGGCAGTGATTCAACAAAGGTTTTTAAATTGTAGTCCACTAATTGACTTATTCTTTCTGTTAGATATCCATTTCCTGATATTATTGGACGTCCAGGTATTGGTAGTTTGTTTTTATGGATTTTGGGTAGGCTATAAAAGACAGCTATTCTCGGTTCTTCAGCATAAAGATAGTCAAGATTTCTCTTGCTGATTAGGCCCTTGTCTTTAGATTCTGTTAGAATCGCACATAGTTCTGTGCTATATTCTAGAGATGGATCTCTAGTTATAGTTTTATATGTACTAGAGTCTCTTAGTAGTCGTAAGCACATTTCTTTATATTCAGACTTGTCCATTATGACAAGATTTCCACCTTTGTCAGCAGATTTGATCTCGACATTTTTAGCCTTTAATTCAGTTAAAGCCTTAAATTCTTCTCTTGACAGATTGTGTTCTTGAAAATGTTTTTTGTTGCTCATTTCCCATTTTTTGAAGTCTTTTGACACCAGACTTGTGTTGAGTGTTCAGCAGGGGTAATTTTGTTGGTTACCTTGGGAATTCTCTACATCGGAGTAATCAGAGGAGCTCACATCAGTCTGCTCTTGAGATTTCACATGACTAATTTTATAGGCTCTCGCAGCTTCAAAGTCTTGTCTCTTATAAATTTGTTATGCTTTTGCAGCGATAATTCTCTTTTAAATCTTGCAATCTGATTCTGGAGTTTATCATTCAATAGATAAAAACCTGGTTGATCCTTGCATTTAATGGCTTCTTCTCTATTTTGAGTGACTTTGATGTTAATAGCCAAGATATTTTTGTCTTCAGAGTTTAAAATTAAACCCATAAGATCCAAGGAACATTGGTCAACTATTTTTAACCACTTTTCAATAAATGGAGGATCTAAGAGATGTCCAGGTGGGATCAATTGAATTCTGAGACCCCTAGGTACCAACTTATGTTTTACATAATTTTTCAAGCTAGATACCTCCCAAAACTGTTCTAATTTGTTTCTTGAGAAGTTTTAAGGATTCTTTAAATATTGAGTGTATGTTTGTATTCATACGTTCATTTTCTAGTTGTGGTGTACTATATATTGATTCAGCTTCTTGCTGCAATTTATCAAAATCCCCAAAATTAGTAAATTGGGCCGCCATAAGATAAATATAAATGAAACAGTACTCCTGTTCTGGAGTTCTGGCTTTATTATGTGCTTAATTGTTGCTCACGGGACCTTTTTGGTGCAAGTAAGCTGCAGCTCAGTTTTAGCTAATTAAGACCTTGACGAGAGGGTTTACGTAGCATTTGAATAGCAACCGTGGCTTTCTTGCGGCCAAAACTCTTGCGGCCATGTAAGATCACTTTAATGACCTAGCTGTGCCCAAAAAGTTACACTATAAGGCTGCTTAGGAAGAGGAACTACAGATAACTCTAGACAACAAACAATGGGGAAAAATATTAAAACAAGCAGCAAATTCATCCCTAAACATTACACTAAAGGAAATCTCCGATAAAACCATCATGAGATGGTACCTCACACTATCTAGAATCCAGCAGTCCAATAAGGGAAGGAACATGCTCAAGTGGTTGCCCAAACTTAGGGAACCTGAAACATATACTATGGGACTGCCCCAAAATTAAACATATTTGGATAGCAACATATTCTTCCATAGAGAAGCTATGGGGAACAAAAATCCCACAAAAAAAATAGGAAGCACTACTGGGCTTGCCAATGCAAGGCCTTACAAAAACAATTCCTAACATCCCAAATCTTTCTAGCAGCTAGATGCATAATTTCCAAACACTGGAAACTACCCGCTCCAACTTACGAATCAGTATTGCAAAACATCCAATTCATTCAGTCCGTGAGCAGCCTGTCAGCCAATAGAGACGAGAGTTACAGGAGATGGTCCTCCTGCTGGGATGTATGGAGTCTGAGAGCCACAGGTTGAGACTGGTGGGAGAATCCGGTATGTTTTTTTTTTCTTATTCTTTTATCACTGTTAATTAGTTAACATAATGACATATACAGTCAGAATCTAGTGGCAGTTGACAAGAAAATTGTGAAATCGGTAGAATTCTTGTAAAAAAAAAAGAAAAAATGTAAAACCTTGTGAGACAAGGAAACAAAGAATGTTTTCACTTTAAATTGCCAATTGTTAGTTCATTCAAGATGTGAATTTAATATATCAATGTATGGATGTGAATCTTTCTATTCTCGCAATAAAAATTATTGAAATAAAAAAAAATTCTAGGTCTAAAATTAATCTTGTGTTTCATTAAATGAAATATGGATTTGCAGTTTATGGAAAGAAATACTACTACTAATGGTATATATACAGTATATTTTTGTGAATGCATTGAATCTGCAATATACCATTCACTTGTTTCAAAAAACATTGTATGAAATTAGCAATAACTATTTAATGTATTCACATCTGTGTGTCTTGTTAGTACAGATATGATTCCTATTACATTATACTTTCCTCACACAATAATGTATATGTATTGGTACAATGCAAACCATCACAACAGGTCAAAATGATAATGTGTCATTATAAGCAAACAGCATACTGTTGCTCTAGTACCAGTATTGGAACTTTTTTAATGGTATTGGGTTATTACTTTATCCTCCTCTTGTGTCTGACTAGGCACATTATACAGTCACAGGGAATCCATCACATAGGGCCTCATTAAATTCCAAGCCCGCAGTTGCCTTCATACAGCCCGTAAGTCAGCTTGAAAATTGCAACAGTTACAGATCAATTACATTTACTCAAGCCTGTAAGTACGTGGCAGAAAGCCAAAATCGTACATAATGCTTCTATATGTAGCATTTCAGGGCCTGATCATGATCAAGTAAGCAAGACCCGTAACTTACTGCTTAGACAGAGCCAAACCCTTAACTTGCAGCTTAGACAAAACCAATAGTAAATGAGACCGTCATCATGACGTCAATAAAACATGGAGTTTAAGCCACTATCATTAGTGTTTAGAAGTCCGATTTGCGATCTGTTTCGCAATCCAGAAATGTTGAAATGTATAAAAATCAATAAATCTACTGGTCTAGTGCATGTGGGTTCCATGATATGTATTAACCCACTGATTGCGGGGATCGATATAACACAAATAAAACTTAAAAACAATATTTTTTCTGTAGCTTGAGACTGTTGTGCATATAATTTTTATGCCTTTCATCACTTTCCCTGTATTTTAAAGTGCAGTGGTGTGTTTATATTTGCTTTTGCAGTGTTACGAACAGGTGTTTAATCCCCTTGTGAGTCCTCTCTAGTACTCATAATATTTTTTTCTACATTTGTCAGAGTCGGTCGGAGTTACAATTTAGCAGCCTGTAACTCGCAAATAGATTGCAAATAGCTAAAAGTGACCAAATTAATATGAATAACTTTTTCAGGCTACAGTACGGGCTACAGTAACTACAATTTGGACAATTGAATGAGGCCCATAGGGTGTGGGAACTGAGAAATATCTCCCAAGTCTCTTTAAATTCACAAGCCATGTTTTAAAAACACGTTTGCTCTTGATCAATTTCTGTGATGTTCTGGTGTTAATATTCATTACTTAATATCATTTACTTCTCATACAAAAATGTTTGTATTTTAAAAACACACCCTTTTAATTGTTTGTGTTTCCATGCTGTATCATGCGTAAATTCTTACATCATCTAACGCTGATCTAAATTCCTTTGTCTATGCCTCAGTTAATGTTCCATTATGTAGCTTACAAAGTGATCCTTCTTTGCTTCAAGGGCCCTCCTTACTTTATATTATGCAATGTCTCATCTTCACCACATTACACTAAAGGGGTTCGCCTGTGTGTGAAAACCTTCTGTGTGGACGTATTTTATTTATGAATCTACTAGGTCAATATCATTATTATTATCATCATTATTATTATTTCTCTTTATTTATAAAGCGCCAACATTTTTCTTAGCGATATTGGGTACAATTAGCAAAATACAAAGATATAAATAAATCCCAAGGTACGTAGAAATACAAGTACAGGTACACAGTGCAATGCAAATAAGAAACAAATGGGTCCCCGAACAGTTTGGTGCAACAGAAGTCAGGTCCCTACTCAGTGGATCTTTGAACCTCGAAGGTAAGGTTGGGTGTGACACGAGAGGGTGACAGATGCAAGATGGCATTAAATGAGATAGTAGGCGGGTACGAGTGGAGATGGCATTAAATAAGATAGTAGGCGGGTACGAGTGGAGGTGGCTGTATGTTACACTGTAGATTGTGTGTGTGAGCAATTTAATTATGTAGAGTATGCAGTTGTGTATATTAGGGCTGAAGGTGATAAGCTTCTTTAATTAGATTTGTTTTTAGTGAGAAGGGGCACCACAAGAAAAGTTCTGAAGGAGGGAGTGAAATGAGGTGACAAGAGAGGAGGAAAGAAGAGGGTAATTATCAGAGCTAAGAGGGTGGTTGGGCGAGTATTTTGAGAGGTGGGCAGAAATATAAGGGAATACACTGTTGAGGGCTTTCTTATGTTAGAGCCATGATTTTACATTTTATTTTAGAGGCTTCGGAAACCAGTGGATTGACTGACTGAGAGAGAAGCACCATTGTCATAATATCATTGCATCACTTGTACTGCTACCTAACAAAATGGCTTTGGTCAGTGTTAACCTCATAAATTATGGTCATGTTAAGTAATTTACTCCCTTTATAAATATCATATCATACAAGGCTGATATTTGATTCAGTTGCAAATTTTAGAATGACACAACATCATGATCCAATAGAGAGATGTTTTTATGATCACAATTAAAAAAAATGAAAAAAAGCTTGTGTGGTTTGACTACTTATGTAGCAGATATAACGGTAAAATAACAATGTCACTGTCTGAGGAAATACTATTAGATCAACAATCCCATGAAACAATCCCATGAAACCCAAGACAGATTTGATCTAGCAAATAAGGTCAAATCAGTAGAGACCAGTACCAAAATCAGCTTGAACATATCTGCAAAATAATTTTTTAAATTCCTTCCTGACCCCAGTTACTGGCTAACGGATTCCTTCCTGGATCAATACTCTCTCTCTCATTAACCAGGATAACCCTAAATGCCCTTTTTCATTAAAAATATATCCAGTCTCTTTTAAAGTTATCTATCGAATCTGCTGTCACATCTCCTTTGGTAGAGAATTCCACAGATTAACCACCCTTCCTTTGAAGAACACTTTTCTTTCTTTTAAAGGGGAATCTTTTTACTTCTAACCTCAAATGATGCCCTTATGTCAGTTAAAAACCTCTTGGCACAAAAAGCTCACTTGACAAAGCTTTATACTTACCCTGGATGTATTTACATAATGTAATCATATCCCCTCTTAGTCGTCTTTTTTCTAAAGTTGAATTTTAGTCTTTCTTCATAACTTACCCCTCCATTCCCCTTATTATTTTGTAGCCCTTCTCTGTAAATTTTCCAGCTCTAGATTTTTATCAAATGGTTCCCAAAATTGTACTTCATATTCCAAATGAGGGCATACTAGGGAATTGTATAGTGGTAGAGTTATGTTTGCTTCCCTCTCTTCTATACCCTTCTTCATACATGCTAATATTTTATTTGCTTTTGCGGCTGCTGCTTGGCATTAAGCACTGTTGCCTAGGTGGTTGTCCACAAACACTCCCAAATCCCTTTTCAATATCAGATACCTCTAGATTTGCTGCATTAAGATTATAAATTGCATGGCTATTTTTCCTTCCCAGATGCATAACTTTACATTTATTCATATTAAATCTCATCTGCCATTTAGATGCCCATTCCTCAAATTTATGAAATTCCTTTGGAGGGAAAGTATATCACTATCTGATTTAATTACCTTGCACAACTTCATGTCATCAGCAAAAATGCAGACAATACTTTCCAGTCCCACTTCTAAGTCATTAATAAATATGTTAAAAAGGAGATGACATAATACTGAACCCTGAGGAACCCCACTTACCACATTAGCCCAATCGGTGTATGTTCCATTTACCACAACCCAATGCTTCCTGTCTTTTAGCCAGATCTCAATCCATGAGCAGATATTTACTGCAAAAACTGTATCCCTTAGTTTGCACAATAGTCTTCCATGTGGCACTGTATCAAAAGCCTTTGCAAAATCCAAAAAGACTACATCCACTGAGTTGCCTTGATCCAGGTTCCTATTACCCCCCTCATAGAAACTAATTAGATTTGTTTGACATGATCAAGCCCTCATAAATTAATGTTGACTCCTACTTATAATCCTGTTCAAATAGACATATTCTTGTACATTATCCCTTATTAACCATTCTTAAATATTTCCCATTAGAGAAGGGAGGCTCACTGGTCTATAATTCCACAGATTTGCTCTTAGTCCTTTCTTAAATATTGGTATCACCTCTGCTTTTTGCCAGTTATCTGATAGCGACCCTGTGTTGAGTGAATCCTGAAAAAAAGAGATATAATGGTTTGGCTATTACAGAACCCAGTTCCCTCAGTACCCTTGGATGTATTCCATCAGGACCTGGGGCTTTATTAAAATTAATTTTTTCCAACCTCTTCTGGATTTCTTCCTGCGTTAACCAATTATTTGGTGAAGTTAGTGTAGCCTCATTATGTTGCACGGACCCAACCAGTGGTACCTCCCTTGTATATACCGAAGAAAATAACCTATTTAGCTTATCTGCCTTTTCCTGATCACTAATTATCAGACCGCCTGTGTCACATTTTAATGTTCTTATACAGTAGCATCTTTCCTGGCCTTCTTCCCATTAATATATTTATAAAATGTTAGGGATACTCTTACTCTCTTTTGCAACTATTGTTTCATTTTCTATTTTGCCAGTCTATTAAGTCCTTTTGCAAGCCTTGTTGATTTTCCTTGTATTCCTGTAAAGCAGTCTCTGTCCCCTCTTGCTTGTATAATATAAATGCCTATTTTTTTACTCCATATCTTGATCTTTAAATCATTGTTAAGCCACATTGGATGTGATTTCTCCTTTTACTTTTATTACAACATGATATATGGTGATAAGTATGTATATTTAGTAAGGATTTAAATGTTGTCCATTTATGTTCAATGTTTTTACCCGTCAGTTCTTTGTCCCAGTCTATACTTTGTATTGCTACCCTTAGACCGTTAAAATCTGCCCTTTTACAATTAAGAGTTTTTGGTTGCCCCTTACTATTTTGTTTTTATAATTCAATCTCAAAAGAGACTGTGTTGTGATCACTGTTTCCCAAAGGTTGCCCTATTTCAACATTTGATACCCTATCTATATTATTTGTGATAACTAAATCCAAGATAGCTTCATTTCTAGTAGGCTCTTGTACAACCTGGGACAGATAATGATCCCTGAGTTTACTCAAGAACCTGCTCCCCTTAGATGAACTGCTGGTCTCATTTATCCAGTTTATTTTCAGGGTAGTTACAATCTCCCATTACTAGAACTTGACCATGCTTAGATGCATTTCCAATCTGTAACATTCATTGTATTTCCTCACTTTCAATTATATCTAGGGGTTTATGGCATACTCCTACTAATATTCTTTTTGAATTTGCTGCTCTGCTATTTAACTCTATCCACAAACATTCAACATTACCGCTTGTTCCAGCATAAATATCTTCTCTGACTATAGACTTATATTCAAGCTTAACATACAGACAAATCCGTCCTCCACCATTTCTCCTATCTTTCCTAAATAGGTTATAACCATCCAGATTAACAGTCCAGTCTTGAGATTCATCCCACCACGTTTCGGTAATGCCTATTAAATCCCATTTTTCATTAATTGCTAATAATTCTAACTCTCCCATTTTTCCTGGCAAGCTTCTGGCATTAGCGAGCATACATCTTATGCTCTGAGTTTGTTGTTTTGAAGTGCCTGCCTGTGTACTTGAGTTATTAGTACTACCTCCCTATTGACTAAACTATTCCTCCCCCATCTCCTCCCCCATGAATAGTTAATTCATCCCGTATCCCCTCTAAACATTCTACCCCATTACTTTCATTTTGTCCCTCCCCCCACCTACTAGTTTAAAATATCCTCCAGCATTTCTATCATCCTATCCCCTAGCACAAAAGCCCCCTCATCATTAAGATGCAATCCATCCTTGCTGTAGAGATTGTACAGAAGTGAGAAATCATCCCAGTGCTCTAAAAACCTCCCTAAGCTCCTTCTGTCTTCCTGGACTAGCACGTGGCACAGGTAGTATTTTAAAAAATATTATTTTTGAGGTCCTTGCCTTAAGCTTATTGCCTAGTTCTATAAACTCATTCTGTAGGACACTCCATCTTCCACTAAGTTTGGCATTGGTACCAATATGTACCAAGACCCCCGGTTAATTTCCAGCCTCTCCCAATAATTTATCTAACTGATCCACAACATGCTGAACCTGAGCAACCGGGAGACAGCAAACTGTTTGCTTGCTGGGATCTGGGTGACAAGTCACCATGTCTACCTTTCTAATAATAGAGTTGCCTACCACCAAAACCTGTCTGTTGCTCTGCCTCTGCTGCCCTCCCACTCCTCCAGTAGAACTTTTCCCCCGGCTGATAGAGGGAACAGCTCTACCTGGTATTGCCATTCCTGAATGGGCATCCCCAACTTTCACTCAATCTGGCAAATCTGTTGCTGCTTGCCAACTCAGAACTGGCCTGCCTCCTACTGTCCCCCCTGTTTCCCCTTGTAACTGTAACCCTGCTACCTCCCTGGACATCCTCACTAGCCGCATCTCCACCCTCCATGCTAGGCCCAGCTAAACTGTGCTTCCTTTCCAGTGGAGCAATATCAGTAAGTGCTGCAATTCTCCTCTCCAGTTCTCCAATTTGAGCTTCCAGAGAGGCATCATGCTCACACGTCTCACAGAGGTATGGACTCTGGATCATCTGTTCCAGTAGTGCGTACATATGACAGGATGTACACTGAGTGAGGTTGCCACTGGACTGACTCATAATTATCGTCTGCAAAAAATTAGCAGGAAAAATAATAATTAATAATAAAACAATATATTTCTGTAAAGCTTTATAAAAACAAACTCTCAGTGACCTCATGGACCACAAAACACTGTGCTTATCCACTTAGTATTCATGGCAGAGATACTGGAGTGGGTTGCAGTTCCTTCTTAAGTGGACCACAGCATACAGCTCCTGGTATTCCCCATCCAAATACTGATCAGGGCTAACCCTTAATGGCTTCAGGGTTGTGTGAACTCTTGGTTCTCTGACTGGAATCAAACCCAGGTCACAGCGATGAAAACACTGAATCTTAATCATTGGGCTACCAGGGAACCTATGGGAAGCAAATACTGGTTTTGTTATGTTAAAACATACGCTCTTTATTTTCTACATGAGCCCAATGCTTATTCTTTACATTCACTGCTCTGATATTGTAAGTGGGCTAAGTCAATCCACTTAATTCAAAAACTTATGTAAACATAGTAGGTCTGTTTTTTCTTGTTTTATTATAGCACAAAGTGGTCTTCCTTCTCTGATGGGTTCTATGCAGAGCTGATAATCTCTGATTTATTGCCTTAATTGATTAGGAGCTTGTGGTATTTTGAAGAAAGGTAATTAGAAAGAGTCATCTGGGTACTCCTGTATGATAGTGAAAAGTCTAGTTGCAGCTTTTTTCTTTTTATACATACATATTTCTTGTTGACTTGTTAAAGGAGTCTATTGATACATAACAATTGTAAGTTATTCAATAAAATATATATATATATATGTATTTATTTATATATCGTATATACTCGAGTATAAGCCCGAGTATAAGCCGAGGCACCCATTTTACCTCAAAATACTGGGTAAAATGAGTTACTCGAGTATAAGCCGAGGGTGGGAAATGTGCTGCCCCCTGTGTCCCCCTCTTGTGTCCCTCTCTCTCTCTCCGTGTCTCTTCTCCCCTTTCCCTTCCATGTGTCTCTTCTTCCCTCTCCCTCCCCTGTGTCTCTTCCAACCTCTCCCTTCCCTGTGTCTCTTCCCCCTCCCTTATCACCCTCCTCAACCTCCCTCCTCATCCTCAACCTCCCTCCTCATCCTCAACCTCCCTCCTCATCCTCAAACCTCCCTCCTCATCCTCAATCCCCTCCTCAACCTCCCTCCTCATCCTCAACCTCCCTCCTCATCCTCAACCTCCCTCCTCATCCTCAGACCTCCCTCCTCATCCTCAACCCCCTCCTCAACCTCCCTCCTCATCCTCAACTTCCCTCCTCATCCTCAACCCCCTCCTCATCCTCAACCTCCCTCCTCATCCTCAACCCCCTCCTCAACCTCCCTCCTCATCCTCAACCTCCCTCCTCATCCTCAACCCCCTCCTCAACCTCCCTACTCATCCTCCCTCCTCAACCCCCCTCCTCAACCCCCATCCTCATCCTCTCTCCACAACCCCCACTCCTCAACCCCCCATCCTCAACCCTCCTCCTCAACCTCAACTCCCCTCCTCAACCTCAACCCCCCTCTTCAACCTCTCCTCCTCATCCTCAACCTCCCTCCTCATCCTCCCTCCTCATCCTCCCTCCTCAACCCCCCCATCCTCATCCTCAACCCCCTCCTCAACCCCCTCCTCAACCCCCCACCTCAACCCCCCTCCTCAACCTCAACCCCCCTCCTCAACCTCAACCCCCCTCCTCCTCATCCTCAACCTCCCTCCTCATCCTCAACCTCCCTCCTTATCCTCCCTCCTCAACCCCCCTCCTCAACCCCCCATTCTCAACCCCCTCCTCAACCTCCCTCCTCAACCCCCCTCATTAACCCCCCTCCTCAACTCCCCTCCTCAACCTCAACCCCCCTCCTCAACCCCTCCTCCTCAACCCCTCCTCCTCATCCTCAACCTCCCTCCTCATCCTCAACCTCCCTCCTCATCCTCCCTCCTCATCCTCATCCTCCCTCCTCAACCCCCCTCCTCAACCTCCCTCCTCAACCTCCCTCCTCAACCCCCTCCTCAACCCCTCATCCTCATCCTCAACCCCCCATCCTCAACCTCCCTCCTCAACCTCAACCCCCCTCAACCCCCCTCCTCAACCCCCCTCAACCCCAACATACCTCCTCAACCTCAACCCCCCTCAACCCCAACCCCCCTCCTCAACCCCCCTCAACCTAAACCCCCCACAACCCCCCTCCTCAACCTAAACCCCCCTAAATACCTCCCCGTCTCCCCTCACTTACCTGCTTGTGCTCGGGCCTCCGCTCTTTGACCCGACGCGCATGTGCCGTCACATGCGCGCAGCGTCATTAGCATATACCGGGTGGCAACCTCAACCCCCCTCCTCAACCTCAACCCCCCTCCTCAACCCCCTATACTCAAGTATATACAGTAGTTTTATTACATTTTCAAAAAGATCTAAGAAAATAACATAGATATATTGATAAAAGCACAGAAATCTCTCCTGGAGAGACTCACACAGTCCTGGATTCCTGGATTTCTCTATTGCCCAGGTGACTCAGTCACTAACACAGCTATTCTGATTGACTCGCCTAGGCACAGCAGAGAAATCCAGAAATCCAGGACTGTGTGGGTCTCTCCAGGACTGAAATCCGGCACCTGTGCGCTAATCTACAGTATCTCACAAAAGTGAGTACACCCCCTCACATTTTTGTAAATATTTTATTATTTATTTTCATGTGACAACACTGAAGAAATGACACTCTGCTACAATGTAAAGTAATTAGTGTACAGCCTGTATAACAGTGTAAATTTGCTGTCCCCTCAGAATAACTCAATACACAGCCATTAATGTCTAAAATGTTGGCAACAAAAGTGAGTACACCCCTAAGTGGAAATGACCAAATTGGGTCCAAAGTGTCAATATTTTGTGTGGCCACTATTATTTTCCAGCACTGCCTTAACCATCATGGGCATGGAGTTCACCAGAGCTTCACAGAGCTGCCACTGGAGAACTCTTCCACTCCTCTATGATGGCATCACGGAGCTGGTGGATGTTAGAGACCTTGCACTACCCCACCTTCAGTTTGAGCATGCACAGATACACAGATGCTCAATAGGGTTTAGGTCTGGAGATATGCTTGGTCAGTCCATCACCTTTACCTTCACCACTGTGGGCAAGACCATACAGCTGTTTCGCAGGACAGGTTCCACTCAGAACACGCCTCTCGATGGTTGACCAAAGAAGTTGAGTGCATATGCTCCGTGTCATATTCAGAGGTTGTCTTTGGCAAATAGGCGTATGAGTGCTGCCAGCATTGCTGCAGTGGTTGAAGGGGTGGGGGGTGAGCCTTTCAGTTCTCAGACCATACGCCGCACACTGCATCAAATTGGTCTGCATGGCTGTCGTCCCAGCAGAAAGCCTCTTCTAAAGATGATGCACAAGAAAGCCCACAGTTTGCTGAAGACAATCAGACTAAGCACATGGATTACTGGAACCATGTCCTGTGGTCTGATGAGACAAGATAAACTTATTTGGTTCTGATGGTGTCAAGTGTAGTGAAATACAAATGAGTTTTGTATTTCACTACACTTAATGCACTTTGTCACTCACTATTTATTATCACTTTAAACAATGAGCATATAGGATCTATTCCTATTTATTTAGTATAATCAATCAAACTAATATACAAGGAAGCCCATAATAATAATCTCCCATTCCCCTACCAACTTTATCTCGTCAGAATTTCAATATTTTAACAACAGTTTTTAACAACACAAATAAATGTAAAGTTTTATATTTTTTTGCTGCTCTATATTGTCAATTTGGGCAGGGTGTGTGCACTTATATTCTAAAGGATACTTGTCCTGTCCTCTATTTTTTTGTTTCTCAGTAAATTATATCCTCAAGTAGCACCCCTACCCTGTATCCTGGAATCTTTGGATACCTGGAGCCACCTATTTTTTCTCTTTTTTGTACCTATTATTGTTTAAAAAAGATTGATAGTTCCTTCAGCCAATCCGAATGGGATATAGGGTTGTATCCCATTCTGATTGGCTCACACCTTGGCACCTTCTAATTAGCTGAAATTTGATTGACAGCCTTTTCAGCCAATCAGAAGTCGCCATTACTAATTTCCTACCGGAATTTCCTACTGGAGGCCTGATTAGCAAGTGCGGAGCTCCATTAGTTTTTTTTTTTTTTTTGGAGCGCTGATTCATCAAGGGCCCAGCTAGGGCAGAAGAGGAGAAGGCCGGGGACATCGGGGACAGGTACGTTTTCAATTTATAATGTTTATTGTTTATTTATTTTTTGTGTTTTATGTGTTATACTAATAGTATGTATCTTTTTTCCAGGGACCTAACCAGAGAACAGAAGATGGACTGGGTCATGCTGGAAAGGTAAGTTTAATACTTTATTTGTACTATTTATTTATTTTATGAAATGTTTAATTTTTTACTAATCTGATGTCTCTTTTTTACCCAGGGGGTCCGATCAGAAGGGACATCTGCAAAGGTAAGCAGTTTTATTTATTCTATTTTAGCTTAGATTTAAGGGTTATTGTATAGATAGGGGGTGATGTTCAGATAGGAGGTTAAGTATAGATGGGGGTAATGTCTAGATAGTGGGTTAAGTATAGATAGGGGGTTAGGTATAGATAGGGGGTAATTTCTAGATAGGGGATGTGTATGGTAGTTAGGGGTATATGTATAATGTATTTATTACTGTAATGTTATGGATATTTGTATATGCCTTTTTCTTTGCAGGTGTGTAATTTTTTTTTATGTCATGTAGTGGCGGGGGGTTTGTGATGTTTTTTTTATTATTTTTTGTAGTGAGGGGGGTTAGTAATGTCCTTTTTTGTGTACCTTAGTTTTTTTTTTTTTTTGGGTAATATAGGTGTTTTTTATTGTGTCTAATTAGTATGGTAAGGGATTTAATAGGGGGTTAGGTAGGTAGTATTAGGTAAGTCGGTAGGGGTTAATAGGTTAGGGTAGAGGGGGGTTAGTTTAGATTTAGTGGTTTATTTTGGGGGAATAGTGTAGTGTAGTGTTTGTACTTAGTGTCATGAGGGTCCTGGAAGTGTTTAATGTGGGGAGGCTGCAGGGGTCTCTATAGGGACCCCTGTAGCATGGGGATGTTTAGGGAGCAGGGGGGAGCATCAGCTGGCGTTGTCTGGCTGCTCTGAGGCAGCACGTACATATAGGCTTTAGGATGCCTTGCTGGCACTTTTTGTGCCCGTAGGGGTTTTTCCGAGGTGCAAGTTTCACCACATTTCCTAATGGATCCAGCATTTTATCAAGTTGTCTCACAAACTCATAAACCCCTATATTATAAGTTCCCACATTTAGTAATCTAAGATTCTTATCATTATTGTTTACTAGCGAATTGCCCGTCAAAAAATGACGGCAATGAAATTGTAAGTGAGCTAATGCTGTTTGGTGTATAATAATCAAATAAATAATACTTTAATAAATTAATATACTTTACCTATTTTCAAGTAATATATGCAAGAAGCATTGTGTTGAAGAGCTGGCAATCTCTTGTGCTGTTGAGCTGCTGTGTAAGCGTGATGAATGTGTGCAGTGTAATAGTGTGCGTGCGCGAGGCAAATCCGTTAGCGTAGCTGTGTTCTTCCGCATTGTATAAGTTATTGCTCTAAAATGGCAGCTAATGTGTGGTATGCGTCTGTGGCGGATTATCCGTAGCTGTTTGGTCGTGTTTTAGGTGTTTAGAGTCCTGTAGCCTCGTTTTCGTTTTGTTCGGCGACCATTTTCTCTCTCGTTTAGGGGATTTTCGGGTGTTTAACGACGAAATTTGGACTTAAATCGCGGTGTAACTTTACTTGCAGAGGTCCTGGATGCACCACCTTGCTGTGGGTAAGCTTTTTATATGTTTGTTGTGTGTATTTTTTGTGTTTTTAATGTGTTTGGGGTCGCACGGGTTGCGTCCTTGTATTCGAATCTCCTATGTGGTTTTCGGCAATTCCGTAGGTGTTTGGTGGTGTTTTGCATCTTTAGACTGCTGTAGCCTCGTTTTCGTTTGTTTCGGCGGCCATTTTTTCTCTTGCTTAGAGAATTTTTTAGTGTCTAAACTCTTTTATTTTGAGTTAAATTGAGGTATAACTTCTGTTTTTGAGGTCCTGGATGCTCCCTCTTGCTGTAGGTAAGCTTTTTATGTATGTGTTGTGTGTATTTATTGTGTTTTTCCTTTTTTCATGTCCGCGGGTTGCGGACGACTTTTGCGAGGTCGTAATTGGTTGTAACGTGTCTCGTACTTTTTTGCGAGGGCCGCAGTTGCTGGCATGGAGCGCCTTGGGCCAGGGCTGCAGGCTCGCTGCGCGAGCCTGCAAGCATTAGCAACAACTCGCATGCTCACAATTATGTATGTGATGGGTTTGTAATGTCCTATGGCAGACATACAGATCTATTGACTATAATGTATATACAGGACTACGGAATATGCTTTCTGTTCTATAAATAAAAATAAGATAATATTTTTCTATACAAGCAAACTAAAAAAGACCACTGCACAAGAAAAAAATATATATATGTTTAAAAACGTTTCCGTCTAAAAGCATAATAATGCAGGAAAACAATCATACAGCTAGTTTTAATTGGAAAAAAAATGTTACTATCACTCTGCCGGTTGTTTGCTTGAGTGGGGCATTAACATTTCTGGAGCAATTTGTATTTTTTAATGCCACAACCTGCTTCTAAATCAGTGATAGGGAAGGAGTGTGGTGTCAGTCTTTTCAAGTTATCAAACAAAGGCACTGGATAATTTCAGTCACAAATCCTATTCATGCAGTTCTCAGAATGTAATGCAAAAACTTAACCTAGTTTATCCACCTTAATAATCCACATCTTGCTGCCCTAGTCCAAGGATAAGCAATTTGGGACCTGGAGCCACAAACAGGCCAGGATTTGAGGATATCCCTAATGCATACAGGAGTGACTATCACTCCTTGAGTCATCCTGATTGACTCACCTGTGCACAGAAAGGAAATCCCCAGTTCCAGACCTGTGTGTGGCTCTTCTGGACCCACCATGCCTACTGCTGCCCTATGTCCATTCTTACTCATAATATATACTGTATATATATATATATATATTTTTTTTTTTTTTTTTTCTTTTTAATCTTTAATTCATATTTGCATGCATTTATATCCAATAAAAAAAGTGTATTTGTGCTAAAAGTAAATATGAATAATAATAAAAAAAAAAAAAAAAAAATATATATATATATATATATATATATATATATATATATATATATATATATATATATATTTAGAATAATGGATTTCATGTTCATTGGTGCTGCTACTATTTTACACTATAAAATACAATTTAAAAAGGTAAAAACATCTTATCTTGACAGTACCTCTAAGACATATTAACGCATGTGATTGATGATTCAGTAAATAGCCTAGCTATTGTATCAATCACACCTGTAACTGTATATTGCCTTCCAGGACAGCTTAAAGGGTAATAACTCACATGGTTAAACACAGGTGCTATTTTTATTTTCTGTGCACAATATAAGCTACCAGTTATGTTTAGTTTTGAGTGACAGGGCTGAACTAGAGGTCATGGCCTGATAGCTGATCATGCAGCTTTCTATTTTCTTGTATTTTTCTCAAATGAAATGTAGTTTATGGCTCCAAGGTAGATTTAGACAGTTATTGTGTTGCAATATCCCCAAACTTTCCACCCCTTAAGTTATATAATTTGTGTCCATGAGGCATGCAGCTTCAGCTGTCAGATGCATCTAGTGCTGTCAAATATCCATCACTAGTCAGATTAAAGCATGTCGACTTTAGAAATGGAAAGCAAATATTGTTAAAAGACCACTGCATAATGGAAAAAAATCTTTGAAAACTTTGAGTCCAAGAGCATAAATAAGCAAGATTTTGATGCATCTGCAGGCCCCTAGAGGGATACATATGGTGGAAGTTGTGTCTGTGTGAGAGGGCATTTACATTTCTGGAGAGCTGTGATTGCATTGAATGATGCAAGGTGGCTAATACTGGGCCAGTGAGAGGGAAGGTGTGTGGTGTCAATTTCAATCGTATGCTATCAAAGTCTCTAGACTTCTGCCTATTCTATCCTCCCCCAGCTCTCCCTCTTCTGTTAACTACAAACACACAACTCCATGATCCAGCTCTCAGAATGTGATATAACAAACACAAACTAGATTCTTATACTCATAAACAGAGTCTTTACAAATTCAGATTCTCACAAAAAATATTTTATGCCCATGGCTTACGGGAACAGGGAAAAATAATTGCTGTTTTCGAAGGTGCTTAACACCAGTCAACTAGATAATTTATATAAAAAACGTTATTAATAATAATGAGAAAACAACACAGCTTTAAAAAAGGACTCCAAGATAAATGAAGTGGGCAAGGTCGTACTCAATTTACCAACAATAAATTGAACTTGACACCTAAAACTTCTTTCTCCATGTGCCCAAGACCACAGCAACAACCACTGATAGACGCAGAGAAGAAAGCCTATGATCCTCAAGGGATGCCTATGGCTTACACAGCTGCTAATATTGTTACTTTGGTACATACTTAACAAACAAACTTCTTTTTGGAACTACAGTGGTCCTTTCAATAAGGTAACAAGAAGCAAAAACAGAATCCTATATTAACAATTGAAATTAATAAAAAACAGTTATGGGTCTTGTGTTTGTGTTAATATCCCATTAATAAAACAAAATGGCAATAGATTACTAGAGTACTGAAGTGTAAAATTGTTGTCATGACTCATATCACAATCCATAGAATGCTTGCAAAATGTTTTAACTGGCTACAAAATAAAAAAATGATGTACTTAAACACATGGGATGTACAAATACCAATAGTAAAAAAAAACATTAGGACAACCCGGGCAGTGGGTATTTGTTTTTTAAATAAGCAGTTAAAATGAGGCAATTGAGATAGATTTCAGCAAATATTTGAATTCTTGATCACTGGTTAGTTCTCTCAAAACAATATTTTAGAACCTGTCACCAGGGCTGAATTTACTTAGCCAACCCATATGTGCACATTGGTGAGGATTCTCCACACACGCTAAACTTGCAATACTTTGTACACACAATAATCAAAGTATTGTGGTATATGGGAGGAAATGGAAATAATTAATTTCCAGATGTAGAGGCCTAAGCGCACAGTAACACAATGATGTCAAAAATGCCAAGAATCTAATTGGATATCACAAAACCAAAAGTATTGTATGATAATTCAAATAATACAAACCGATACAAACCAATGGTTTCACACATCTGGGGGCGTGATGAGATGGCTTGAAACAATGGCGTGAAACAATGTATAAATACACAAGTATACTTTTATACTCAAAAGTCTCTCAGTCCCGAAATGTGGACCTGTAAAGTCTATATCGACATTTGTTGCTGGTGGATATGTAAATAAATATGTAAATCCTTAATATGTAAATCCTCCTGCTACTGTCTTGCTTCTCACGGTTCACTTAAAATCCTTTTGAAGAACTGTTATACACTCTAAGCCTAATATCTCTGTAAATGTTCAGGTCATGTATTACTGGTTTCTATGCCGGGGCTAGGTGTATCTATGATATATCATGAGGCAGACAGTACTCACCAGCAAAAGGAAAACCGTAATGCAATATATAAACTATGTAATATGGTTTTATTAAGTAAAATATAATGACAAAGACGTTTCGCTGTTTTTTCTCACAGCTTCATCAGTGATATGTATCCTATACGAACCACCATAAATACTGATAGTGGGGAATGGAATCCTTGATAAGCTTGTGTCGCTGGTGCCGCTAATACAATAATACAATGTACTGTATGTGAAAAGGGCTATTACATTGGGGAAACCAGCCAGAAGCTACACATGAGGATGAATCTTCAAAGACTCTCCACAAAAAAAGCATAATGAAGACAGTTACTGTACCCCATTTGGACATTATTTCACCCAGAATAACCACTCCATACAAAACCTGAAAATCAAGATACTCAGAAGACATTTCAAAAGTCCCCAAGAGCGTAAAACTTTTGAATTAAAAATGATTACATATTGGCTTAAATATGGATTTAGGATTCTTATCTCATTACCAAAATGTTTTGTGACTCATGTTTTATACATTCCACATGTTTAATTGATGTTGTCCTTATCGCAAACTGTGATGACATTTACTTCTCTGCTATGTTGTTATCTAAACCTGATCTAAAGACTCACAGGGCATTATTTATGGTGTTTGTCTGTGTCCAATGCTACATTCTGAACAGATATATGACCCCTTTCTGGCACATCTTTCAGTACTGCTAAAGACTTGATTAAAAGAAGTCAGTTCTCGAAAGCTTGTCATAATAAATGAATATGTTTGTCCAATATAAAAGGTATTACCATATGCTGAAATACTCTGATTATTCAACCAGATTACTGGACAATCACGGCTACCTCACTGTTTATATATATCTTAAATCAGTGTTGCTCCAGACTTGAGAAAGAGAAGAAGCTCTTGAAAGCTAGTCTTATATTTATGAATATGTTTGTCCAATAAAAAAGGTATCAATATATTATGCAATACTCTGATTATTCATCTGGATTACTGGACACTCACAGCTACCTCACTCTTTTTATATATATATATATATATATATATATATATATATATATATATATATATATATATATATATTCCACAACAATCATGTTGTGTATGGTGAGCACTAGAGTGAGAAAAGCTCTACACCGTACAGAGTACTGAAAACAAATATATATATATATATATATATATATATATATGTACATATAAATATTTTTTTTATATTGTGCTGATGTCTTACAGTTAATGCAATTCTACAAAAGTTTTATTTTTACAGCTAAATTTAGGTTTATAAGCAGATTATTGAAAAAGAAAGTAAACGGAACTGCTCTTTTAAGATGATTAATTACAAAATATTTTTTCAGATGCTTCCAAGCATATTACCTAATGGCATTTTGCAAACAGCTGCAGGATGTCAGTGCAAGATCTGGCACAGCTTTCAGAAATTAAGTAAAGATTTATTGGTCTCAAGTGGAAATGAAGCCATTGCAGGTATCTGCATACGCCGGTAGCTGGCTGATGTCATTGATGTCTATCTACAGCTTAATAACATACTCCCTGGCACCAAACATAATGGCATGTTGTTAGCACGGATCATGTTTACACTTGAAAAGGGAAAAAATACTGTAACTGACTGCTTTCCACTATTTCAAAGCTAAACTCTTTAGCTATGTAAGCCATGGACATACAACATTTTTGGGGAAAATCTGAAATTTTGAAGACTATAGGAATCCATTTTGTGTTTGTAAAATCACATCCTGAAAGATGGATAAGGTGTGTGTGTGTTTGTAGTTATCTGTGGAGAGAGAGGTTGGGGAGAAGAAAAAATGCAGAAGTCTAGAACCTTTGTTTAATAACTGGATAAGATTGAAATTGACAAAATACCACTGCACTTTCACTGGCCCAGAAGCAGGATATTGCATAAAAGGATGCAAACCATAGCGCTTCAGAAATATAAATGTCACACTCACACACACAATTTCCACCAATGTATCATGGATTCCTCCATGGTCCTGCAAAGGCATAAACAAATGTTTATAATCAAAAACTAGCCGTAACTATTAATGTAATGTAATTATGTTGTTATTCAGGCTTAAAGTTTTTGAACATTTCTTTTCATTGTGCGGTGGTCCTTTAAAACAAGTTATTGTCCTTCAAAGGTATAAATTGCCCAATTATATAACTTTATGAATTATTACTATTTTTAATCTCTCTTTGCTCACCTCATTGTATCTGTCACAACCTTTTTCCATCTCTCATCCATGAGTGTGTGACTGTATAAAATTAATAGACAGCAAGCTGTGTGTCACGATCTGCTCCTTCAAGGGGGCTTGATATGAACCTAGTTTAAACCTACCCCAGCAGAATCATGTAGTTCCTGTTCTCTGTGACACAAAAGATGGCTTCTGAAGAGGTACAGGCAGAGAATACTGCATACAGGTTATTAGTGGCCCATGGAAAGACCACTCCCCAAGTCATGATACAACACACAGAAATAGTCTCACACCTTGTATATGTACAACATATTTATACTCTCCAATGCCACACCCTTATGTACATTTGTGTATGTGTGATGTCAGCGCATCTGTCTTGCAACCTTTGGCTATCAAAGCTCTTGAGAACAAATTCACCAGATATCTATAGCTGGCTAGTGAACAAACCTTTATGTTAAACTCAAGTGTTTGCTTAGGACTACTTGAAGTACATACATCTGTCTTGACCCAAGGTCTGTATGTGTGAATGTGCAATGATCTGCAGCTAACTTCTATGCAGAGCATTTTTACCAATTCCACATATGTTCTATATAACATTTTCCCTCTTATAATATATTATAACTAGGATACATAATAACCATGTACAGGCAACACATAACCACACAATAACACATAATCCCAATGTAACAATGTCATGCTCCCTTGGCCATATTCATAAATTACTGGTAATATGAGTCCTTAAACAATTAAATCATGACGCTGTGCGTCTCCATATTGTCTCTTCTAATGCACAGAACATGGCCAGCAGCATTCTGATCACATATATAGTGGCGAGCATGTGAGTTGTTGCTAACACTTGCGGGCACGCATAGCGAGCCCGTGGCACGGTAGTTGCTGGCAAGGAGCACCGAGCTGCGGCCCTCGCAAAAAACTACGAGACACTTTACGACCTCGCAAAAATTGGCCGCAACCCACGGACATGAAAAAATGAAAAACACAATAAATACACACAACACATACATAAAAAGCTTACCTACAGCAAGAGGGAGCATTCAGGACCTCAAAAAATGAAGTTACACCTCAATTTAACTCAAAATAAAAGAGTTTAGACACAAAAAATTCTCTAAGCGAGAGAAAAAATGGCCACTGAAACAAACGAAAACGAGGCTACAGGGTTCTAAACACGCGAAATACCTACGAGACACGTTTACGGCCAATTATGACATCGCAAAAATCGTCCGCAACCCGCGGACATGAAAAAATGAAAAACACAATAAATACAAACAACACAACCAGGGCACAGCTCTTTTATGGTTCACATCCTATCTAAAAGATCGTACATTTAGCGTCTCCTTCTCTGGCACCTCTTCTTCACCTCTCCCTCTGTCTGTTGGCGTTCCCCAAGGTTCTGTCCTAGGCCCCCTCCTCTTCTCCATCTACACCTCCTCCCTTGGCACCCTCATAAAATCCTTTGGATTTCAGTATCATCTCACAGTGGAGATGGTATTCTTTTCACTACAGGCCTTGTTACTTGTGAGGCATTTCAAGGTGTTGTCGGGCACATTGTAACCAGGTTTGTTTTGTGGCATTGGTGCAGTAAAGGCTTCTTTCTGGCTACTCAACCATGCAGCTCATTTTTGTTCAATTATCGTCGCATTGTGCTCCTTGAAACAACCACACCGTCTTGTTTCAGAGCAGCCTGTATTTCTCCTGAGGTTACTTTGTGGGTTTTTCTTTGTATTCCAAACAATTCTTCTGGCAGTTGTGGCTGAAATCTTTCTTGGTCTACCTGAACTTGGCTTGCTATCAAGAGATCCCAGAATTTTACACTTATTTGTGATTGAACATTACTGACTGGCATTTTTAAGGCTTTGGATATATTTTCATATCTTTTTCCATCTTTATGAAGTTCCATTACATTGTTTTGCAGGTCTTTTGATTTTTCTGCTCCCCATGGCTCAGTATCTAGCCTGCACAGTACATCCACGTGAGAGCCAACAAACACATTGATTATTTATACACAGACACTAAATGCAATTTAAAAAGCGGCAGATGTGGGAAATTAATTAATCTAATTGCCATATTAACCTGTGTGTGTCACCTTGTGTGTCTGTAACAAGGCCAAACATTCAAGGGTATATACATTTTTGATCAGGGCCATTTGGGTGATTTATCTTATTATTATGATTTAAAAAGGTGCCAAACAACTATGTGATAACAAATGGCTTCATATGATCACTATCCTTCAATAAAATACATTTTATTTGCATAATCAGTCATATTTTCAAAATAAATGCCAACATTTCTGCCAGGGTATACAAGCTTTTGATCACAACTATATATAGAATTACTCAATGTAATGCATGCTTCTGATATAAGCAGCATGTGTTAGATTAGAAAAAGGTAAAAACAGGGAAACTTAGATATACCTTTAAGACTGACCCTTAAATATGTTAACAATCTGCTTATCTAATTGGATATTTAAATGTTTAATACCAGTTCAACGCTGGTATTAAAAACTTTGGTGCGCAATGATCAGCTTCATATGCTACCTCATCCTAGTCTCATGAGAGACGCATGTCCCTATTTCATGGTACACAGCACATATTCTGATCCTACAACTAACCTTTATCTCTCTTGCTAACTATCACCCGAGTGCACTCATGATTCACTTTCTCTTACATTATCTAACAGTGAACTTTTATATGCATGGCAACAGATATGAACATTTTCTGCAGGCTTATTGATGACTTGGAGGCTACACAGTTGAAACAGGTAACAACCACTTACTTGACACATCCAATGAAATATTTGTGTGCAAAGAAAGAAAAGTAAGAGGTCGCCTGTGGCAACAGAGCATCTAAAGGTTATTTTGTAATGTCAGGTTGGGAATGACCTTTTAATGTTGAGCACTTTAAGTTTGTGTTTTTGAATGCCATGAAAAGACCAAGCAGTGAGTAAGTCATGTACCATTTTCATTTGACATTACTGAACAGCACTGACTCTTGTAGCGCCTGTATTTTTCTTGCATAGTTTATGATACACATCCAAAATGAATCTTAGTAAAGGTCAGCCTGACAGGAATAGAAAGGAAGTAAATGGGTCTTGCCTTTTTGCCCAATATTTAAATAGATAGCAATGATGTTCTTGTATCCTGGCAAAAGCAGCAGCTGGGAATTTGTGTATCAAGCCAAAATAACCATGATTTGTCCTGTTGTCTTCCACAGTTGTCAGTCTACATTTATTTGGCACCGTTCTTTATATTAAATGTCTATGATAATGCGCTATTAGTATTTTTTTTGTATATTATGGAAGTGAAGGATATCAAATAAGTACTGAACTAAAAGGAGACATATATTAGAGCTTCTTCTTTTAGGTTGATGATGTACCAACGTGAGACATGCACCTGCATTCTGCTCTGGGAAGCTCTAGATTGAACAATATCCAAAGTTGATTAATACAGTCTACCAATAAATAATAGAAATACTGTGATAGCCAATAGACCATGTCAGCGTGCCCTTTTGACTAGTAGCTCCCAACCAAAGCTCCTTTTGATTGAAGAGACTGCTGGGGCTTCCTAATCAGTAGTTGGCGGTTTGGAACACACAGGCCCCAGTCAGAATTCTGGGGAAACGTACTGGAAGTAACACGCACAAAATCATTCTCAATACTAATTCCGTTTATTGCCACGTCATGGCATAGGTTATATACTTGCAAAAGAAGGCGGATATTAGAGGTGATTTGCAGTTCATGTTAGTCAGTTACAAGGACAGATAATCAGGTGTTTTTCTGCTTCTTAGAACAACTAGAAATGTTTTGTGTTTTAGTAAGGTCATAAGACATCCCAAGGATAGGAATGTGATATTATGGTTAGGCTATATCTCGGGAATATGTCAGCAAAATATGTTAACCCCTTCATCAGCAGAATATGTTAACCCCTTCAGAGACATTGTCATTCTCAGTTTAAACAGTTTACCACAGTATTAAGGCAATTTGAAACATGTTTAAAATAAAGATTATTCTTTAAGCAAAATAAGAAAAATTAATTATGTAATACCCCATAGGGTTTCATAAACAAGTGTACTAGACAGTTAAAATGTAGCATTGTGAATTTAATGACATGAGACAGAAGTTCAACGACGTGTAATGCAAATATGGCTGTCCTCTTCATACAGTACTAATATTATAACTGATTCAAGGAGATCTTTGGCAGGATGTTGCTTATTTAACTCAGCAAGTCTGCACATGTTGCGCAGAACTGTCTACACACATTTACAGCATTTCATATGTGTGGCCTTTTAAATAAGTACGGTAATACAAAACATGTCAAGGATTGTCTGGTGATATTTACTCCAGAGGATGTTATCACTAGGCCTCTCTTAGTGCTTGCAAGTACAATTAGGTTTTCCCTCTCCTATGAAAACATTCAGTATAGGACTATTTAACATTCCATTAAATTTGGTTTATCTTTCATCTCCTTTTATATAATTATATGTTCCCATCCATACAATCCTCATGTGACTTATATCTTGTTTTGTAATATTCAGTACAACTTGTAATGATGCTGCCTATTTGGTCTACATTATTTCTATAATAAACAACAACAGCCTTATTAAATTGCAATTCTGTAAATTTAAAAGGGCTCTATTTAAGCACACAGCATATTTTATTCACAGAAGTTTTAAGTTAGTAAATACCTTGCTTTTGGATAGAAGTTCACTAACTAAAAACTTCTGTAAAAAAATATGCTGTGTGCTTAAATGGAGCCCTTTTAAATTTACTGAATCACAATTTAATAAGGCTGTAAAGTGTTCAATCTGTAACTGTGTTCTGTATTCTGAGCCTAAAGTTAGAGATAAGGAAAACTATAATTAGAACACAGTATTATTCTAATATTTTAAATTGCTGTCTATTGGCTTCTATCTAGTTTAAAGCAGGTAACTATGTCTTGACCATTTGGTACCTCTTATTAACATGTCTGAAGGCTAATATAGGAGACTAAACACCTGAATAATTTTCAACTATGGCTGCTTATAGCATTAGTATTGACATTTTGACTTACATGTTTATATGGGTGCTTAAATACATATGCTTCAGTTGACATATATTGGTTATCAGTACATTACATGTCAATTAGGTGAACAAACAGGGAATATCTATTGTATGGTGATAACAACATTTTATGCTGCTTATTTAAACCATGTAATGGGCTTTATTATTCAAGTGATTTAAATGTTTTTTTATTTTTTTTTGGTCAATGACTGGACACAGTCATCAGGTTTGCAAACTACTCTGACATCTCACATTTTGTGTACGAAAAATGCGGTATCCAAACACAATCATTCAGAGGCTTCATTGAGGACTTATAAGTCTTTTGCCCAGTTATGTGAGCATGCATAGGCTTATGTGCAGAAGTGGATTGACAAGGCATGCTGTAGGACACACTGGGCCTCATTCAATTGCAATTTGGCCTATTGAATATGGCTCTAAATAAGCACATAGCATATATTTTTAAAATAAGTTTTTGGTTAGTGAAGACCTTGCTTTTGGATAGAATTTCACTAAAAAACTTCTTTAAAAAATATATGCTATGTGCTTATTTAGAGCCCTATTCAATAGGCCAAATTGCAATTGAATGAGGCCCACTGTGTCTGTGGGTATTAAAGATATAAATCCATCAATCTACATAATACTCCTAAATTCAGGGCCCTGCAGTCTACATCCTACAGAAATCCTGCTAATAACAAAAGCCACTACTCTTCAGCAGGAGTCATACTTTTGGTGTGTTTTCAGTGTCTTTTTTTAGTTATAAATATAATTTTTGTGTGGTAAAAGTTATCAGAACAAACATCTATTAGAACAGCACATTATTCCTTGTAGAACTTTAAATTAACTCAAATTAAACAATAACATATCCACATTTTGGATTCCCAACCAAACGTGCTGGATTATAATACATTCACTAAGCTTTTGTAAGGGTAATTAATGGTTGTGATTGTGATTTTCTGCATAAGAAAAAGATATTGCAGCATCCAGAAATCTGCTGGCTATGTGACACTTAGGGCCTCATTCAATTGCAATTTAACCAATTGAATAGGGCTCTAAATAAGCACATAGTATATTTTTTAAAGAAGTCTTTAGTTAGTAAACATCTATCCAAAAGCAAAGTTTTCACTAATGGAAAACTTCTTTAAAAAAATATACTATGTGCTTATATAGAGCCCTACTCAATTGGCCTAATCGTAATTGAATGAGGCCCTTAGGCCCTCATTCAATTGCGATTTGGCCAATTGAATAGAGCTCTAAATAAGCACACAGCATATTTTTTTTAAAGAAGTTTTTAGTTAGTGAAAACCTTGCTTTTGGATAGATGTTTACTAACTAAAAACTTCTTTAAAAAAAAACTGTTATGTGCTTATTTTGACCCCTATTCAATTGGCCAAATTGCAATTGAATGAGGGCCTTACTGTATATATTGGATTATCAAATGGTAGTTGATTTATTTATATGTAAACTATAACTAATTAAAATCTATCTCATTTCAGCATAAAGGTGACTTTTGAAAAAATAATAGAGAAAAGATATATTTGAGCTACAAAATAGTTGATTAACATTAAGTTACTACTGACCCCAAGGTTTCAGACTTATCATGTTAATGAAATCATATTTTAAAAGTAGCAGTAACATTAAGTGTAAATATCTTAGATTTAATTTGAACCCTTTAATCACTGTATTTATCATTTGAGTCAGCAAAGGCATCTAAAAGAACAGAGCAATCAGTATAGTAAATCAACAGAAGAATGTTTTAAACTCCCCCTCAAGATATTACAATACTTTCATATGTTGACAATGTATTCAGCAATATATGTTTTTCCTTCTAGTTCTGCTTTACAGTAAGAATCACATACAAGCTAAACAGAAATGATAGATGTATTAAAAACAGAGAGATTGATTACATCTAACATATATCAGTTTTTGAGTGTATTATTTATTCTTCATTATTATGACAAATTTTATTATTGTGCTGTATGTTTTGATTTTGGTTGTCTTTGTAGAAAATCAATTTTGGATCTCTCCTGTTTCATGCCCGTCTGAGTGGCATGCAGCGGCCGCTAGGTGGCGTAATGGTTGCTCACTGAGACTTTGTTTAGTTTGTAGGGTTGCGGTTAGGTTTAGGGTTAGGGCTTAGGGTTAGGGTAGTGGCAGATAAGCTTTACATAGTAAAATATGGGTACGCACCGCACACCAGTACTTTACTATGTAAAGCTTATCATCTGCCACTACCCGAATCCTAACCTCTAAATCTAACCCTAATCCTAAACAAAGTCTTGGTGAGCCACCGTAGTATCATCTACTGGCTGCTGCACCCCACTGCTTGGGGGCACGAAACATTAAAGGTCCTCAAATGTTTCTCTTTATAATCCAGACAGATTGTGAAGTGAAGGGTAGGTGGCAATGTTTGACTTAAAGTTTTAGGGTTAATTTAGAACGTTTAAAAACATTGCTGTTTGTACACTAGTATTAGTACAATTCCTTAATTGTTAGATGTGTTTGAAGATTTCAAGGAAAGAGACAAATACATTATGGAGTTTTTTAACCTCAGGACAGTTCTACCAATTGACTGTAATCAGATCTTTCCAGTTATGACTGCTCCGACAGTAACAGCAGGTAAGGAGCTGCTATATGGTGCTGCCTAAATTGTGCACAGTTTGCAAGCGCTGCTCAGATCATATACTATTTCCAAGCTTAAACCTTTACCCTTACCATAACCCTTAAGCTATGATATCGGCAGCAAACTGTTGGCAGCGCCATCTAGCGAATGTTCACTGCCACTATGCTGCCTGTGCTGGCGCAGTCATTATAGGAAAGGACCCTGTGATCTTCTTTAGAATAATCAGTATATCAGTGCTAACAACCTTTTCAATTAATCCATTTTGGCCCAAGATATAAAACAGAAATATGTAATGGCTGAACCCACAATAACACCTGATAAGTAGCTGAGGTACATCTGCACATTGCATCTAGGCGCAGTGAAGTCAGACAGAAAGTAGTAAGAAGAAATGAAATCCCCCCTGAGACTAATCATGTTTACAAACTAAAAATGAAAAGCGACTGATGATCATCAGAGCAGACGTCATTCCCTAAAGAGGTCACTGGCATTACTTCTCTTTCCTCCTGGGGGATTTGTAGGATTGCCCCTTTTAAGGCTCTGTTCATTTATAGAGCACTAAAGATTCAGCTGAAATGATCTAATGATCTGTAGAAGAACTTTGACCTACTCTCCTGATCCCTAAGCAGTGTGATCAGAATGAGAAACTCCCATGGATACTATTTCTAAGTAAACAGTATGCTAAAGTGCCTTAATAAAGCCAATGCATTAGTATCCACACACCACTTACTTAAGTTATCAAGGAATAAATCCTATTAAATCAAAGTACCACTAATAACATGTATACCCAGATATATTAAAGGCCCACTGAAATCACATATTTATAATATGCTCTTGGTTTGATTATTGATAAATGTTTTCAGAACATTCATAATAACTACAGACTTTAATTTTTAACCATTAAATTCCATTTTGCACTACTGGCAGTAGAATTTGGATTCAGATATACGGTATCTATATTCAATTCCATTGAATGACAGCCAGTATAAATTGTAACCTGACAATATATTGTAAGTTTGCGAGTTTTCAATCGTGTGTCCGTGCCTTGGAAACAAGCACTATGTACATTTGATTATAAGCTCAAAAACAAGACCCTCCATTCTTTATAAGATGTTAAGTTTGTTTTTTGCTATGTACTAAACCCCTGTACAGCGCTACGGAATATGTTGGCACGATATAAATAAAGATAATAATAATAATAGGACTAAACAGAAGAGCAAGTCCCAGTAAGATGACCCTCCTGCTCATGATTTTATGCAATTCTATGTTTGTTTGGTTTTTTTAGTAGCCAATTGCAAAAAATGCTTATTATGACTCAAATTTTAAATGCATTACATTACACAACTGGGCCTTTTTTCTGTGAGTTAGGGAGTGCTGATTGTGAAGTTATGATCAGCAAATGAATTCTAAAAAAAAACAAAGGAATAAGTGTTCTGCAAATCTGTTAAAAGAACATAAAAGAGATTATAAAGTACATGAAAAATCTTCAAATAGAAAAATCCACAGAATGTGTGTTTCTTCAAATCTTAGAGCCCTTGACTTTTCTACGTCTGATCTTGATCTAAGAGGCAGTTAATTTCTTCATTAAATTCCTCTCACATTTCTCGGAGGAATCACATCAATGAGTCTTTCAGTAGGGAGTCGTCCTGGCCAGATCTATGTTGTTATTCCAAGCAGAGGGAAGAAGGTCAGGCCTGACTGGGATTAGAAAAGGTTGACTTTACAATTTTCTGTTCATATTTTTGAAAAAATCACATTCTTTTTTAAATAACTATTTAGAGTCTGAGTACCATTACAGATTCATAAAAAAGATTGATTATGAGTTTCAAAGGAATTTTGCTTGTGATACACTTGGCAACAATATATAAGCTAGTCTATAACAATTAATAGGTTAATAGTTTAGGAACATTGTGCATTTTAAGCAATATAAACTACCACTGTAGTTTGGGAAAATGTCATGTTTGTGAAGTATGTAACAGACTAGAAGCATTTGCAGCTATCTATGGTGGTCAAGTGGTTAGGATTTGATGCTTTTACCACTCTGACCTGGGTTCAATTCCAGTCAGGGAACCAAGAGGTCACACCACCCTAAAGCTGAGCAGAGTTTGGCCTCAACATTACTTGGATGGGAGACCACCTAGGAATACCAGGAGCTGTATCCTGTGGAGAAGGAACTGGCAACCCACTCCAGTATCTCTGCCATGGATACCAAGTGAATGAACATGGTGCTTTGCAGTCCATGAGGTCATGGGGAGTCGGACACAACTGTACGACACCCACCCACATGTTCCCTAAGATCTCAAGATAGATAATAAGTGTTTACAGAGTAATTAATGGGATATTCTAATTAGAGCCTTTTAGTTGTGCTGCTAAAAGCTAAAATGGATTCTATAGACAACCTACCGCCCCTAAAACCAAGTGGACCTGCATGACCATGGACATAAAGATGTGTCTGGTGTGTTAAGGTCCATGAGATCACAGAGAGTTGGAAATGACTGAATAATGCAAAAAAATAAATAAAGAAAAACATAAAAGCAAATTTAGAGAAAGTATTATTTTTAACAGAGTCAATATGTAAGAATTTCCATATTGGAACTATACTGTACTGGCAGTTGGCCTGGCACCCAGATTTCAGTGAGCCTAAGTAATGCATGGTGATGCATGCGGGTGCACGCATGCGCTCCAAACAAAAGCGCCCCCTGACATCTGTGCGCCCTGACATCTGCGCGCATCGCATCTCTTGCATCCCTCCCACTCAGTGCCAGACATAATATATAGGGGGACAGGGGAGAGCTGTATATACCTTGACACATTGACGTCAGGTGAGTATTCTGCACAAAACTAGATATTTCAAAATAATACCTTACCAGTCCTAGAGGTGACTGGCTGTGCAGAATACTCACCTGACGTCAATGTGTCAGGGTATATACAGTTCTCCCCGTCTCCCTCTATAGTTTGTCACTGTGCCAATGCGGGCACTGAGTGGGAGGGATGCTTGAGATGCGATACGTGCAGATGTCGGGGATCGCTTTTTCACGGGCGCACTTTTGTTTGGAGCTCATGCGTGCGTGCACGTGCGTTGGTGTGCATTACTCAGGCGCGCTGAAGTCGTGCCACCAGTTGGCCTGGAACATTAGAGAGAAGTTAGTTGTTAGTTGCACTTCCATTTAATCCTGTTAATTTTGACATTGCGTTGGCCTTTAAACAGAACTGAATACTATATTCAAGGTCTCTCCCAGGTGACTGAAAATCAAATACACTCCACACACTCCCATTTAAAGCATAAAGTAATATGAGTTAAAAATAAAGGCTTCATTTTTTTTTTTGCTTTCTTAAAACATTTTCCTATTACCAAGCCAAGTTCTTCAAAAGAGCATATTATAAATATAACACTTCAGTGCATCTTCAAGTTGTGCAACTTGACTTCAAACTAATATAAAGTGCCAACTATGCAGTTCAAGCAGCCTTTGATATAGAAAGTTTAAAGTTCAAACCTCAAACATAAGTTATCATTGGAGATGTGTGAAATGGTCCCAGGGTGTTGGTCAGAAATCTCTGTGTCTGCAAATATTTTAGTAGATTAAAATGAATGTATATGTTCTAACAACAGCATTTTGATTTACTCAGCATGTCCGTCCCAAATGTGACTCACTATGATGCATCATATTCTATTTAAAGGTTTTTTTTGTGAACTATGATCCAACATGTGTTGTATATTTAGTCATTCTGTGGCTATTTTTATACTATCTATCTATAAACCCAGATCCACCCACAATGATGTGTGGACCTACATTTACTCCTGACATCATTCCTAACCTAAATAATGCTAAATATAAAAATTAGATTGTTCAGAGAGAAAGAGGAGAGGGAGGGGGTGGAGAAAAAAATTATAAGAATGAGTAAGGAAAGGTGAAAAGTAGAGAAGAAAGGTTGTTGGAGAGTTGGAGAGAGGTGGATTCCTCTGTAAAGTAAGAAATAAATAGGAGAAAGGGAGATTCAAGAGGATGGGGAAAGAAGTGAAAGAGAGGGACATGAGGGAGAGAAGTGAAGGAAAAAAGGTTACGTATATACTTGAGTAATAGCCGAGTTTTTCAGCCCTTTTTTAAGGCTAAAAAGGGCCCCCTTGGCTTATACTCGAGTCACTCTTCCCCCCGTGTCTCTCTAACCCCCCGTGTCTCTCTAACCCCCCCGTGTCTCTCTCTCCCCCCTGTGTCTCTATAACCCCCCCGTGTCTCTTTCCCTCCCCCCTCCTCATCCTCAACCTCCCCTCCTCATTCTAAACCCCCCCACCCTTTCCCCTCACTTACCTGCATCTGAAGCTTCTGCTCCGGCCTTCGCTCCTTACGGCGCCTGACGTGGCGCACATGTGACGTCACGTCATTAGCATATACCGGGTGCCGGCACCCGGTATATGCTAATGATGTGACGGCATGTGACACAGGGAAGGGAGAGGGGGGGGGAGAGACATAGGGAAGGGAGAGGGGGGAAGAGACACAGGGAAGGGAGAGGGGGACACAGAGGGCACAAGAGGGACACAGGGGGCAGCACATTTCCCACCCTCGGCTTATACTCAAGTCACTCATTTTACCCAGTGTTTTGTGGTAAAATAGGTGCCTCGGCTTATACTCGGGTCGTCTTATACTCGAGTATGTACGGTATGTGAGAGGACTGCAGAGGGGAAGGGCATGTTAATGATGGGGACTAAAAGGGAGGAGCGAGGAGGGAGAAGAATTGCAAAAAAACCCAGTGATAAGCAGGTGAGAAAATTAGTTTGCGGGTAGAGAAGGTGAATTTCAGTTTTGAAGGAGCATAAGGACAAAGAAAAAGAATGGTAAATTAGAGGGAATAGTGGATATAGATAGAGTAAGAATGGAATGGAAGACATCTAGGTACAAGGAAAATGAGAGCCTGGAGAACAAGGAGAAGAGAAATTTGAGCGAAGGATGGAATCAGTGGTGAGAAGGTGTGATGAACAGACGATGAGGGGAGGAAAGGCTGTAGAGAGCAAGATAGGAGAGAGATGTGTTAGGGAAAATAAATGTAATCGGCTAATATGGATGCCTATAATATCCTAGATAAATTATTACAAATGTAAGGGATTTTATTGAAATGTAACCAAATTATATTCAAAGGCATTTCTAACATGATACTTTACTGTGAATACGCTACATTTTGAAATGTGCCTGCAATTCACAGCTGAGGGGGGAGAAGAGATAAAGATAAGAATAAAGTTAAACAAAGGAAATGTAGATAGCTGAAGATGCCAGTTAATAGGAAAGTTACAGATGAGGCCAAATGAGTGGAAGGAAGAAGTAATGAACATGAGGCCAAAAGCGAGAAGTGTGAGGGTGTTATAAGTTGTAATTAAAGTAGAGTAATGGAATTATGTCCAACAAGACTACATATTAGCAGGGCATTTTATTTTGGGCTCTGTCTTTCTGTTTGAAGCCAATACCTACAGGCAGCAGATTAATTTAAATTGTGTTTTCACACCGCTGCTAATAATCTCCTCTGGTGCCAGAGCATTTTCAAGTGGAATCATGTTTCTGTACAGCCAGCTGCAATGGATTTTATACGTAGAACCATACAATGTGAATGCATTAAGGGGGCATGGATTTCACTGGGAGTATAATATACCTATGTATCTCTTTAATTTTGTGTACTTTATTTTATTAAGATGTGATTAAAAGCTCTTGTTTTCTACATATTTTTCTTACAAATAGTTCCTAGCTCTTGTTCTCAGCAGCTCATAAAAACAGAGTACTCCTAAGTACAGAGTACACTGTCTCATAGTAATCTGTAGCAACATTCTACAACATGCTCCTTGAGAGAGGTCACTGATTGGCTAATTTGAAACACTGCACTTTACACTCTTTGTATTCATGAGCTGCATGAGCTACAGAGGGCAAGTAAAAGTAAAAATTGTTTGACTTTAGGCAGAAATAAAATAGAGCTTGTATGCACTCCTTAATACAATAAAGTGCATAAGTAAGTAGACACATTGGCATATTATATCCTTAGTGAAATCCAGAAACATTTCAATTAAGTGTGTATTGCTTCTTCTCTACAGAATCAGTAAAGACATAGAGGAAAATCTCTTAAGACACACAATCCATATCAAAAACATACATATCCTGGCAGTGGAGGAGGGCCCCAGTGCAAAAAAAATGTATTTTTGTTTAATTTTGTATTATTATTTTTGTTGATTTCTGTAGTGTAGTGGGCCCTCAGACCCCCTGGCTCCACGTGGGCCCACCAGGTGGTTAAGCAGATAGTGCTATATCTTCATTTCCAGCACTTATTCTCTCAGAGAATGAAGTCACATGTGTGTGATGACATTTGGGTTTCCCTTCTCAGCAAAAAAGAAGCGTGGGCAAGGGAGGCATGGCAATACCGACTGAACAACCATTGAATTTCATCAAGATACTGCCTAAGAAGCTCAAATTAAGATAGAGAGGCTGGTAATTGGTAATATATGTATACTTTTTTTTAAAGAAAACGTGAGTGAGCAGGCAAAACACATTTCTTTTATTTCTTATGGGATGCATATTCACCTGTAGGTTATAACAGAATGGCACAATCTTAAAACAAAACATGGCAACAAAAAAAAAAAAAATGACCCTGTTTAAAAGTTTGCATACCCTTAGTTCTTAATACTGTGTATTGCCCCCTTTAGCATCAATGACAGAGTGTAGTCTTTTGCATTAGTTGTCTATGAAGCCCCTAATTCTTGCAGGTGGTATAGCTGCCCATTCATCTTGTCAAAATGCATCCAGGTCATGCAAAGTCTTTGGTCGTCTTGCATGAACCGCACGTTTGAGATCTCCCCAGAGTGGCTCAATGATATTTAGGCCAGGGGACTGTGATGGCCTATCCAGAAGTGTAAACATTTTTCTGCTGTAACCACTGGAGGGTCAGTTGTGGCTGAAATCTTCCTTGGGCTACCTGACCTTAGCTTGGTATCAAGAGATCCCGAATTTTCCACTTCTTAATAAGTGATTGAACAGTACTTACTGGAATTTTCAAGGCTTTGGATATTTTTTTTATATCATTTTCCATCTTTATGAAGTTCCATTACCTTGTTACACAGGTCTTTTTACAGTTCTTTTCTGCTCCCCATGTCTCAGTATCTAGCCTGCGCAGTGCATCCATGTGAGAGCTAACAAACTGATTGACTATTTATACACAGACACTAATTGCAATTTAAAAAGCCACAGGTGTGGAAAATTAACCTTTAATTGCCATATTAACCTGTGTGTGTCACCTTGTGTGTCTGTAACAAGGCCAAACATTCAAAGGTAAGTAAACTTTTGATCAGGGCCAAAAAATTAAACATTTTGCATGATCAGTCATATTTTAAAAATAAATGCCCAAATTTCACAATTTCTACCAAAGTATGCAAACTTTTGAGCACGACTGTAAATACAAAAAAAGACAGCACTGGTGCAACATCCCCACCAAAGAATTGCTCAGGTTCATTGCATCACCTGCACCGGCTCCGCTACCTTATTGTGGACAAGAAGCAGGGTGAATTCATTGATGGTTCAGCAGTTAGTGTTATCTCTCCCCTGCCAGCGCTTTTTCTCTCAGGGGCAGGGAATCCCGAATTAAGTCACGTTTGTGTGATGTCATTTGGGATTTCCTCCCCTGCTAAGAAGAAGCACAGGAAGGGGAGGGATGAAACTAACTGCTAAACCACCAATGAATTTCACCTGGATACCCACTAAGAAGCTCAAATTAAGGTAGGGAGGATGGTTGGGGTTTGGGGTCAGGAAGTAGGTGGGGTGGGATGTTCCACTACACTACAGAAATAAAATACAAAAATGTAAATACAAACAATTAAGAAATTAAGACAGCACTGGGTCCCCCAGAGTAGTTACTTTGTTACTGTTTTAAAACCATTAGTGGTTGAGTTTCAGCTTATTTTGCATGTCTTACAAACTGTACAAAGAAGTATAAATAAGACTATGTATTTACTTTACGTTATTATCGTGCCATGTTTACCAGATATGAAAACTGCTGAATTCAAACTCTCCAATCACTAACTTCAAAGGACATTCAGTACATTATATTATGTTTGTTATCTCTCTATCTCTGAGCAACCACTTTCATTTTAATGCAACAAAAAATTGAATAGAAGAAAAGTAAATATAAATGTATAGAAATAGCATTGAGTAGTGCCTTTAGATCATATGTCATTTCTGTCAGTGCAGAAATGAGCTATTCAGAAGCTTAAAAACCCTTAGCTATGTTTGGAGCATTGAACTTTTCTAACAGGTCCACACCTGACTAGTGGAGAATGACAAATGGCTGACATCTGTTAAACTAAACAAACATTTAAATAGTAGAGACCCCCTTTTCATTGCCCTTTTGTCTACCTTGCTCTACATTTGTTGTCTCACAATCAGTGATTCCAATGTTGGTGGCCCAAATAGTGACAGGTGTCCCCAGTCATGTCCCATGGTGTCACGCTATAGCTCAGAGGCCCTTACTAGTCTATACATTAGACCTATGACATTATTTATTCTCTGAGCAGACAAAAGCATGACCTAGATGTTAGGTGCAATATTTCATGGTGAGCATGTGCTAAATAATTTGTCATGGTGCAAAGAGGTGATATGACAAATTGTGACAGTTTTACATTTTATGAAGAATGTTACCATGAGACAGTGTCATATTTATGTCATGTAGTTTGATCCTAACCTAAAATGTCAAGTTGTGATGTACCAGTGGGCCTGCTAGCTATGTACCATAAAATGGTGCATTAGTCAATATTTGCCAGATGTCATCCCAGAAAATGTATGTCACACAAATGACTTTATTAGGTGTCTGTGCACGACAGCTATCACACTATTTTGTGCAAAGACACATGTATCAGTTCACAAACTAATTGTTTGGTTTTCTCAGCTTACACACAAGAGGCCAATAAGAAAATAGTACTGTATGTGGAATAACAAATGTTTACACTGACTTAACACCTGTCATCTATAACACTGCCGCCTTGTAAGTCTTGTTTTCAGTTGCTGAGGAGGAATGTGAATAAACTTGGAAACACAATCATTGGACATCTGCTGACAGGTATTTTTTTCCAACTTAGCAGTAAAGTTCATGATCAATAGGATTATAGTACATTTTATATTAATTATCTTTTTGAATAGACTTCTGGGTAGATTGGTTAGTAGTAAGAAAAACTTGAAGAAACAGGATTGGTACCCAAGACCTAATACATTGCAGATTCTTGTGGGATGGTTTTAGGGGCTATACACGCAAAAACTAAAAATGTAATTACCTAAGCCAATTCTTCATCAGTTTAAAAAAATAAAACAACTTGTCCACATTATTTTGCACGACCTATGTGATGATGCAGAGTGTATATGATTACTTCACGGTCCCTTTAATAATAAAATAGTGGCATAAAACACACATGCATAATAGGATTTCATGTATTAAATATATAAATTGTTATAATGTTTGTCTGCATTCTTTCTCATTAATACCTGTTATGAACCTGTTGTGGTCCCAACATGCTTAGAATGTCAGCTTGAAATTAGATATAGGGTTATCCTCACACTATTAACGGCCTTATATTATTAATCGAATAAATAAAGTGACAGTTGTAGCTGCAGAAAACTAGAGTACAGTTTTTATTATAGACTTATGCACCAATGTATGTAGTGAAAATGGTTGCTATTTGACCCTGAATACAGTGGTTCCTTGCACCTCTGTAAAAGGCCATATGCCCACCATACTAAGGAAATTCCTTTCACTTACATACAAGACTTGAAGATGCTATTCAAACAATATTGAGTGTTTACAGCTGCTCAACTAGAACTTCATGTCTTACTATAGTCATGAGCTCTCTAACGTTCCAGGGTCCATTTTTTCCTAGGTGTGATAAACATGTTATGTTTCTGCTTTAAATTTGTCTCTTTTAAGGATATTTAATAGGAAACCTTTGGAGTTAAAGCTCTGCAACCCACCTACAAAGATGTTCTACATTGGTTCTTCAAGGCTGTTGTTGTTGTGTTGTTCACTTGTGTCCGTCTCTCAGTGACCCTATTGACCGCAGCTTGCCAGGCCCATCTTGTCCCTGGCTGTGGTTTTCTTGGCAAAGATACTGGAACATGTTGAAGTTCCTTCTCCAGTGGACCGCTATTCGTCTGATCTCTCTGCTATGACCTGCCATCTTGGTTGACCCTACATGGTATAGCTCATAGCTTCATTGAAGTACATAAGCCCCTTCCCCATTACAAGGTAGCAATCTGGAAGTGGTCTTCAAGTCTATTACACATATTTATCGAGCTGGAATTTTTTTTTATATTTGAGGGCTTTTTTCCAGGTAGATAGACACTGCATCAGTACTAAATTTGATTAACCTCTTTACTGATCGAAATTTGCACTGTAAACATAGTTGTCTTATACAGTAGGAAGATTACATATACTCTTAGATTCACTAAACTTCCAAGGGCTATGAATTACTTCGCAGAAGCTTTCAGAAAAACACTTCACAGCCACCTATGACGCTTAGTGAATCTAGGGCTAAACTGCAAGCTTTTGGCTTAGGTTTTTATTGTGAAGTGAAATAATCATATATTTGAGTCTTGTAAGAGAGTAGTTGTAAAATCAGTGAATTTGGTTTCTCTGGAACAAAAGTGTATAATTACTAGGCATCAAGGAATAGCTCATTCCAAATATGCTAAACATAAAACAAGATATTGGGTAACTATATATATATGACTATAAGAATCTAAACACGCATAAAACGCATAAAACAAAATAAAGTAAAGGTTATATGACAAGCCATTCCTGCAGGGAGAGAGGAAATGGAAGGGGTCAGGAATGGAATTCAGGCACACGCTACAACACTTACAAATATGTCAGGAATGTAAGGAGAAATAGACACAGGCTCCGGACACAAACACAGGCCATACATGGCTTTTATAAAAACAAAAATGAGGAATCTGTGAGGTAACTGCCAGGAAAGCAGATGTAATTTCATGTGGACATACCCATTAAAGAGAGCCTCAGTGTGAGTTGAAAAAGACTTATGGCAGAAAAGTCCTTGTTTGAAGTCTATTGGGATTTATTCAGAACAAATCTGGGAGTTTTTCCACAGTTTGTTAATAACAGAATTCAGAATGTTATAATATTACTGCTGTAAAGGCAAGCACCGCAAGCTGTAATAAGAGTTAATGTTGGGATATAGTAATTAGCACCATTATTGTCTAGCAGATTATGACATTTTTATTGACTAGAGAAGTAAAAATCATAGGCTTAACATTTTACCTTATTTGATTTAAAGGAACAGTGCTATTTTTGGAAAATTTGCCCATTAATAAAGGTTGTAACAAGCTGCATAAAACATTAGCAAATACATAAGCCATGAGTAATTTGTGGGTGTGTTAGGGTAATTATTGTATCTATTCAAGAGTGCATTTTCCCCTCTCATGCACATGCTCAAATGCAGAGAGTTGCAAGTAAACTTGCAAATCCTACTTGCGCTGCACCCACCCCATCAAGTTTCAGATTGATTGCATCCAGCCCTCTTACAGCCCTATTAAAATCGAAGCCCATAAATGCAACGTGAGACCGGCAACGGCTGCGGGCTCGAAATGTGGCCAAGATACAGAGCTATTAAATTAGGACAGGCCGTAGGTTACGGGCTTGAGACACAAACCTTTAAACCATTTGTCGACCGTTGGATGCAAGGCCATGAACGTGATCAATTAGTCAAACCCGTAGTTACGGGTTTAGATGGAGCTAAGGGTAACAGAGATCAGCATCTTTACCGTCAATGAAAAATGGAGTTGAGATTTCAAAGTCTTACGGGTTTCAATTGCAAGTTACGATTGGACCCACATTCCAGAAATAATTCAATTTTGAAAAAGCCGTAAATACGATATTCTATAACATGCAAGTCCCATTATATGTATTACCACATTGATTGCTGGGATCGATATAACACAGAAATTAAACATGAAATAAAGTATTTTATATTGCAGATATGCGAGCTTGAGAATGTTGTGCTATTAATTCTAAGACCTAACATCACTTTCCCTTTTATCAGTACAGTAGTGTGTATAAATTTGCATTTCAGGTGCTACGCATCGGATTTTAACCCCCTTTGAGGTCCTCTCTAGTACCCGTTGGCTTCTGGTCCCCGTTTGCATGTTACGGGGTTGAACGCAAGCCAAATCATTGCAATTTAATAGCATGATTGGAAACGTAGTGGTTACGGGCTTGACAAACAATGGATTTGCGGCAGCGAAGTTCCACGTCACATAGACTTTTTTCCCACATAACCTGCAGAACGGCAGCAGTTTGCATTACGGGGCCAATTTAATAGCCTTAAGTCTTACGGGCTACATTACGTGCTACGGTTTTACACGTTAGCGGAATTTAATAGGGCTATAAGAGTATATCCGAATAGAGCCTAAGCAGCAATCAGTTCATTTATGCACTAGAGAAAGAAACCACTCTTATTAACCATGAACAGTACCAAACTAATAGAACCAAACCTTGTATTTGAAAGCAAGGAACAAATAAACCAGAGGACTGAATAACATCCAATTAAAATTGAACCTTTATTAATTCAAAATAAATTATAATAATCAAATAACCGTGATTTCAAAATTAAAAAAGGAGGCTATCCTGGGTACACAATCAGACACATATAAAAATAGTAAGTTGCACATTAAAGTAGAATAATATTAAGGGTCAGAATAAATGAAAAACAATATAAGGTTAATTTCTCCAAAAACAAAAAAGGAAAAATGGAAGTGTTGCTAATCAACTCTATTTCACTGACCTCAATAGACCAAGGTTAATTAAGGGGTATACAAAATAGAGAAGCGAGAGGCGAATTTTTTAAGGAAAGGGAGGTTTGTCAGTTCTTTTTATTAAAGACACAACTTCAGCAATACAATATAAGATAGCAGGTAATCAAGTACATACACAAAATATAACAGCATCACCTGAGCCTTAACAAGGATTGCCTAATACACCTTTTAATCGTATACCAGAAAAAAAAACAGGGTTGAATGTCTGCATATCCCTCTAGTACCGTGAGTGTATGTGCCTATGGACTTTCTTTGGATTGAAACCCTGCCACCCAGATTAAGTACATATTTAAACTATAAAGCAAAATAAAATTCCTCTCCTACCTTAGGTAGCATGTGCAAAGTTTGTGTTTCAATAAAGACAGCAAGTGCTGAGGTCTCTAATGGGGAAGGGTAATGCCGTGTCAGTTTTCATGAACTAGCAAAATCTGCTAAAATGAACATTTCCTCTAAAATTATTTTATACCCATGACTTACATAGCTGCTATGCTTTTGTTCCATACTTCAGAGACTTTACAGTTTTCTTAGCCTACAGTGTCCTTTACCCATCTGAATGCACAGCTTGTATTAGATATATTTGGACCAGTTGTGCCAAGCACAAATTTAATGCAAGCAGGTAGAGTCAGATCTGGTTTACTGTATTCCTTTAACTCCACTTAACAAACCCCATGGGTGGAGGAAGGGAGTTAGGCACCCATTAGCATGTGACATCACATGACATCACACAGAACCCCAGAATCCCCTATATGTTCCAATAGCCTCAACTGATTTAGCATTTGATTTATTTACCCAAGGTCCCCTTTTAAAAAACAAGTTAACACAAATGCATAGACAGAAATAGCAATTCCTACTACAATATATTAGATTAAATAAATCAAAGATTGCAGTTTATCCCTACTCTCTAAAGCATTATGTTAATTATAAACTCTAGTTCTTCTAATGATCATACTATAAATATGAGCCTTCCATTGTACATCATCTACTAAGTAGTGAAAGTAAAAAAAGAAAGAGATAGCTAAGTTTGGCTAGCAAGTACAAAAGGCAATAGATCACTTCAGAAAAGTTACTATATAGATATTGTCAGAGTAGGGATAATACAGAAACCAGGAACCTGATTCAATTGCAAGCCCGCATCTCGTGGGATGTAGGCCGTATGTCTGCGGGTATTGCTGCGGGCTCCCGTTCATCACAGAATCCGGAGCTATTCAATTGAGCAAGGGCTCAAGTTACGGGCTGAAGCCTCAAGCTCGTAAAGCCCTCCCGGGGCCGCAAACTGTTAATGGGCTGGCCAAGATGCGATCCGCTGTTACGATCCAATTATGGTATAATGTAGTGCAACACAGGTTTTCAGCCAATAGAAAGTGGTCTAGCCACAGATGATTGACAGTGGGAGATTATAAAGTTGCGTTCCACTCACCCATGCATTGACTGTGATGCAGATTCTGACAAAGTAGCACTCAGGTCCCGGAGTTGGAGGTAGTCTGAAATCTAGTCTTTGCTGTGGATGCCTCCATGTTGGGTTCAATCTGCTTGTCCATGTCCCTTCATTTCCTTATCATTTATGTTGAGCCTTTGCCGATCATCTTCCAGATAACTCCGTTGAACTTGATACAATGGTTGATTGTGCTGAAAATCTCATTAACCATTTATTCTTGAGAGCAGTAATTTGCGGTTTTGTATTATACTATTTATGATTTTACACTTAATCCTTGTTAACACATATTTACAGATTACACATAATAGAAATACACCGAATTTAAAGAACACACATAGAGACACATAAAGCTAGGTCACTCCATACTACACACTCCCAAGTTGAAGAGCAAGTCACCGCCCAGCAGGAACCGGCACAGGGGAAGAAGGAAAACAGAGGACCTGAGGGCCCTAGTTTGGAGGAGGAGGATATCATCTGGCTAGGGATTTAACCCCACTATCCCTATCCTCCAGAGACTCAACATCTTGCCAGGGCCCTCATACCAGAGGCACAAGGCAGACATGAACCACCTCCCCCTCCCCTCAGCTGTGCATCAGGCTGGCTGCCACCACCACCACAGGGCCCACCAACACCACCGCCCTTATTTCCCCAGGCTCCAGTCGGGCCCCATACCCGCCCCACTGGGATACCACCACCTCCTCACCAGGCCAGGCCCCAGGGGCCTCCATCCCCAACATCAGGCTAGGCTGCGCAAGCAGAAATGCTGGCCCTCATTCGGCAGCAGATGTAGTTTCTCCGGGGGATCTGGGCCAGCATTTCCGCCAACCATGCAGAGGTCATGCTCAGCATGGCAGGCGCAATAGGAAGGAGAGGAGGCACCACCTAACAACTTAATTCTACCTGGCCGGGCTGCTCAGGATGGGGGCGGACCAGAGCGCATTCCAGCAAGTTACTGCAGAAGCCATGCCACGCCCTGTGGTCCCCAGCCCCGCCTCCTCCACAACGGAGGCATCCTCTGTCCACCCTCAGTCCGGCCCCTCCTCTCCTCCCCTCATGCCTCCACCACCACCACTGCCGGTGCCGCTACCTCCCCGGGGATGCCTCCCCTTGTCCCACCACCACCACCAGGAAGGTGGTGGCTGGCCACTGGGGATTAAGGCCCTGTGGCTAGGCAGAGGCAGACCTAGGGGCTGCGCAAATGTTTGTGCCTTCTCAACAGCATCTGGTCCAAATGTTAATCTAATCTAGCCTCGCTACAGAGTCTTGGATCTTGGCCTATTTGACAGTGATATTTTGTATACAGATGGCTACCTTCCATCACATGGTCCTTGATCTTCTTCTCTGTGGACACGTAGGGTTATGTTTAACATTTCAACAATTGATGGTCACTGGGAAATGCTGTTGAAAAGAGATGCTGCAGTCCCTATCTTTTTTAAGACCTTATTTTGTAGGTGTTTTCTTTTTGTTTTAGGTACAATTCAGGTCCATGAAGGCATCTACTTCATCTGCAAGCATTGTGAAGGAAATTTTGAGGTTTAAGGTTTTCACAGTGCCCCTCAGGTAGACATTCTTTCAATGACAGCCCCCCTTAACATGTAGCTCCCGCAATCTTAAAGCTAGATATAGCCAGATGACATGATTGTTGTTAGCTTAAATGTAGATTAATACCGCTATGGGGGTAGACTTGCAAAGTATATCAATGGCATGTTAATGACAGCCTGCATTAATATATTCACTAGTGAAGCATGTGATCCTTACCCTTAATATCAGTCTGAGAACAGATCCTTGGGACTGATGTAAGTAACAGTGAGTCTGGCTGCTGACCTTTGTGTCCTCGCCGTATTAATGGGTATTTTCCCCTATTGCTGATATCATGAGTATCATTTAACATGTGATAACAGCTGTAAAGCTGATGGATATGATATCAATGTTGATGAAAAATATCATATTGCGAAGGTGATAGTACACCTTGACCACTGACGCTGGTCACAGCTAAGCATTTATTGTGAGATGACACATCACTATTAATAGTCATGGCCAGTGAGTTATCCAGAGAAAGAGGTAATAGTTAGTAATGCTTGCAGATGGGAATCAGGTGAGTTGGTATATTGACACAATTACAGTATCTAGCACTGTACTGTACATGCATGTTGATTTTTTTTTATCCTCCTCCGCCTTCACACATGCGCCTTCACACATGCGAGCCCAGCAAAGTCTCGCAAAACGAACCAGCTGTGCAGATGCGCAGCACTTAGGCTGCAACAAGCGCCCTTACCAGCGGCGCTGTCACACGTGCGAGCTTCGCAAAGCGAGGCGATGCAGCGGGGCATTGTGAGGGTCACAACTGCGAGCCTAGCACGTAACACTAAAAACCTTTAAAAAAAAAAAAATAAATTATATATATTACAACACACTCACAGACAGCACAGGGGGAGAGCCAGGAAGCCTGGGAGTGAGTTTACAAGCGATTTTAAGCAATATTTGGGGGTTTTCGTAAATCTAAAATCGGCTAAGCGAAGGAGAAAATGGCGGGCGTAAAATGTAAAATATTCTGAAACTCCATGAAAACGAGGCTGAGCAAAGCCAGTCACGCGAGACTTAAAAAATACACGACAGCAAAGACAGTAACACTTACAGGCACGCGGGACTTTGAAAATAAAACAAACGGCCTTTAGTGCGTAACATGCAAACATTCAGTAGACACACATAGGACAAACACATAGGCAAAGCAGGAAAGTTGAAGTACACGGGGAAGAGCCTCGCAATGAGTGCCGAAGGTGCTCAGAGGAGCAAAAGCCTCACATTGTGTGGCAAACAGCATTGCCAACCTTATAAATTTAATCCCATAATTTTTGATGGGCAAGTTCCTAGTGTAAGTCTGTAAAACCTTTGCGGGTCCTATTTGGAACCCGTAAGCTTTGGGGTGCCATTTTTTGTAAGTTCTGGGTTTAACCATAGCAAAGTTTTCAAGACCATAACCAGTAACCCGTTTGGAGCCCGCAAAAAAAAAAAAAACCAATTGAGTAGCAATTGAATGAGGCTCCAAGTCTTCTGTCAATGAGTGAAAAATTAACAAAAGAGTCCAAAATGTTGTGTAACTGAAGATGTATCTGAGACTGTGTCAAAGAAAAAAGAAACAGAGAGTTTGAAGGTGAACCTGTGCCAAAAGAAGTAGAGGCAATTGGGTGATAGAGAGAGTGCAGGTCAATACAGAATGTGCATGGCTAGTGCTTGATAGAAGTAGATTGAAAATATTGAAGCAGTAAGAGGTTAAAAAATGTTTTAGGGTCAGTTTTAGTATAATAGTGTACAAAGAAGTAATGAATACTTGTAAAGAGGGAAGCCCATAAATATCACTATTTTATACAGTGGCAGAGCTAGAGAATGGAGGGCCCAGGTGCAAATAAATATGTGGCCCCCTCCCAAGGGGGAGTTGTAATTTTTTTTTTGCACTTTCCCCCAATATCAATTTATTTAGTGCCCTTCCCCAAGTACCCTTCTCATAACAGCTCACCACCACTTGTAGCATCCATCCATACGTAGCACCCATTCCTTGTCAGCAGCCAACACCTCTCAGCATCCATCCCTAAACAGCTCCCAACCCATCTCAGACCCTACCTCACATAGCACCCATCCCCTCTTTACTTTGTTGTCACCGTGCAGCCTTTGGTTTCTGATCTTCTTCCCTGCTACAAATCCCCAACATGCTGAACTGCTTCACACTGCCACCTTTTGGAGCTTCAGCAGATATGGAGGGTATGTGGCTAAGAGGCCCACAGGGCCTAGGGGGTCCAGAGGAAGCCATGGTGAGATGGCCTGCGGTGGGGGCCAAAAGGGGACCTTACACTACAGAAAATAATAAAAAATAAACAAATGTCCCAGCATGGTCCCCACAGAGGAGGGCCCTGGTGCATTGCACCACCTGCACCACTAGTAGCTCTGCCCCTGACTTTGTATTAAGTTAAATAAAAATGTGAGTGGAGATAAAACTGGCTGTGTACTAGAATTGTTCTTCAAGAGAGTGGCAAAAAACGTTAACATGACACAGCAAACGTTACAGATATTGCAGAAATGAAAAGTACACATATAAATAAATATTTTATCTGCCGTCATAGAGCTTGTATAACTTTCAAGCTCAATTTTCTAACACGTTCACTCAAATTTTTAACAACCAATGGAAATTCTATTAATTGAATGTGCATTTTTGATTTCTGAAATAATGGGACCTTTTGATATGTCAATTTATCTTACTTGTAAGACTACCTAAATATTAAATTGGGGATTACCTAACTACTTATTTCTTAATTTGACAGAAAAAAAGGATCCTTTTATTTCAGGAACATGAACAGTAGGTAATTCAAACCCTTTCAAGAAACATAGTAATTCATTCAGGAGCATAATCTTAAAAGCACTTTTTACACCTTAAATAGACCATAGCTCCAGACTTTAAGCTTACTTGATCTTTTCCCTTAAAAAAAAAAGACTAAAAATAAAATAGAAAAAGTTTGTTTTTTATATTCTTTTTTTTTATTAGACTGCTTAATAATAATGATTAGTATTATTATAATAATTACATTCACTATTATATACATTATTATATTGATTCATTTGACAAACTTTGGTACTTCAGTAGAATATTCATATTATTCATATCTGCATGAGACACTGAACAGAATATGAACTTTTTTATATTTACATTGTTGGTAAAAGAAAAATACTAAATATAGCTGGTGTTTTATTTTGTGCTATTATAAAACAAGCCAAATTTCATTTAAACATGATTATTTTTAATTTTTATGCAATCCAACTTCATTACGTTTAGACTATTTTTGTTAATGGTACAATTGCAGGAAAAAATGCATCTATTTAAGAAGTCATGAGTTAGTAGTACATAAATAACCACATGGGAGTTGTTCCAGAAGGCAGAAAGGGCCAGGGTGGAGTAACTTCCTTCTTGGAATCTGTAAGTTCCTCTCTTTCTCTCATATTCAATTCTACATTGAAAGTAAGACGTCACATTTATGACACATTTCACTTAGCTTTGTTTTACTGTTCTGAGTGTCCCTTAGTTCTCAAGATTTGCAATTTCCCAGAAAAAAAGCTGCTTTTATTACTATTGGGGCAGGAGATTTAAACTGGCCAAGGTTGGATTAGAAAGGCTTGAGCCAGGTCAAACTTTTAGGGCATTGATCCTACTGTAAACAACACTGACTGAGACAGTCCATTTAATCAGGGACCAGGTGGCAACCTTTCAACCCTATCAATGCTAGAGGGCTTCCTTCATTACTTTAACCTCTTAACTATCAGAGAGGCCATCAATTCATCAGTAGAGAGATATCAGCACATCATAGCTGTCTAGTCTCTCTGTGGAGTAAACCATTGTATTAATATTACAGTGATTATTATTATTACTAGCGACGTGCCTGTCAAAAATGACGGGGCAATCAAAAAAAGTGTTGAAATGCTGTTTGTCACTCAATGTGAGTGTACTGTGTGCCTCAACTATATAGGCCTCTATAACACACTAATGAACGCATGTAATAACACTATAAGTGCCATGAGGGTCATCCAGGACCCTCATGACCCAAAATGTAAGCACTACACCATTTTAACCCAGTCTCCTAAGGGGGTCTATACAGACCCTCATAAGCCTCTATTGAACCCCATTATTCCCAGAAGGGTATTTAAAGACCCTCATGGGAAAGTTAGAAGCCTAACATCACCCCGTAAGTGCTATGAGGGTTCTCCAATACCCTCATGACACTAAGTACAAACACTACACTGCACTATACCCCCAAGAAACCATTAAATCTAAACTAACACAGCTCTACACTAACCTATTAACACCTACACTACATATCTAAACTACCTACCTACCCCCTAATCAACCCCCCCACTAGTATAATTACAGAAAATAAAAAAACCTACCTCACAAAAAATAAAAAATCTACATTACAGAAAATAAAAAAAAACTAAGTCACAAAAAGAAAAAAAGGAACATTACAGAAAATAAAAAAATACATTACAACCCCCCCGCCAAATACAGAAAAAACAAATTACACACCTGAAAAGGAAATACATAGAATACATACCATACAATACAACACAATACAAATAAAATACAATACCCCCTATCTATCGAACATACAATCCTATCTATCTAAAATACATTCCCCAATCTATCTAATATACAATAAATCCTAACTATCTAAAATGCATAGCCCTATCTAACATACAATACTATATAATATACAATACATCCTAACTATCTAAAATACATACACCTAACATACAATAAATCCTAACTATGTAAAATACATAGCCCTATGTAACGTACAATAAATGCTATCTACATATAAAAACCCTAATTCTAAGCTAAAAGAAAATAATTAAGACCACTTACCTTTGCAGATTTCCCTTCAGATCAGCAACCTAGGGGAAAAAATAAATAAATAGTACAACACATTTACAGAAAATAAATAAACACTCTAAATATTCTATTCACCTTTCCAGCATGTCCCCGTCCTTCTTCTTTTCTTCTTCTCCGGCGTGGCCCCTGTTAAAAAAAAACATTACATTAGTACAACATACATAAACATAATTTTTTTTTAATTAAACATAATATACAATGTACTTACCTCCCCGCGATGTCCACAGCCTCCTCCTCTTCTGCCCCGCCCTGGAACCACGCCCTAGAGCCTTTTCCGGTAGAAAATTGGCAATGGCGCCTTCTGATTGTTTGAAAACGCTGTCTATGAAATTCAGCCAATCAGAAGGCGCCAATGTGTGAGCCAATCAGAAAGAGATAAACCGCAAGTCTTAATTATTTTATTTTAGCGTAGAATTAGGGTTTGTATATGTAGAAAGCATTTATTGTATGTTACATAGGGGTATGTATTTTAGATAGTTAGGATTTATTGTATATTAGATTGGGGGATGTATTTTAGATAGATAGGGTTGATTGTATATTAGATAGATTGGGTGATGTATTATTTATTTTCTGTAATGTAGATTTTTTATTTTTTGTGATTTAGGTTCTTTTATTTTCTGTAATTAGAGTGTTGGGGGGTTATTAGGGGGTAGGTAGGTAGTGTAGGTAGGTAGTGTAGGTGTTAACAGGTTAGTGTAGAGGGGGTTAGTTTAGATTTAATAGTTTATTAGGGGGTATAGTGCAGTGTAGTGTTTATACTTAGTGTCATCATGGTCCTTGAGGACCGTCATGGCACTTATCTGGTTAATGTTAGGGTTGTAACAGACCCATAAGGGTCATAATATACCCTTATGGGACTGATGGGGTTAAATAGAGGCTTATGAGGGTCTGTATTGACCCCCATGAGTGATAGGGTTAATTATGGGTTTATGGGTGTCTGTATTGACCCCCATGAGTGACAGGGTTAATTATAGGTTTATGGGGTCTGTATTGACCCTCATGAGTGAAAGGGTTAATTATGGGTCTATGGGTGTCTGTATTGACCCTCATGAGTGACAGGGTTAATTAAGTGCTTATGGGGGTCTGTATTGACCCCCATGAGTGACAGGGTTAATTAAGTGCTTATGGGGTCTGTATTGACCCCCATAAGTGACAGGGTTAATTTTAGGTTTATGGGGTCTGTATTGACCCTCATGAGTGACGGGGTTAATTAAGGGTTTATGGGGGTCTGTATTGACCCCATGAGTGACAGGGTTAATTAAAGGTTTATGGGGGTCTGTATTGACCCCCATGAGTGACAGAGTTAATTAATGTATTATGGGGATCTGTATTGACCCCCATGAGTGACGGGGTTAATGAAGTGCTCATGGGGTCTGTATTGACCTCCATGAGTGACAGGGTTAATTATAGGTTTATGAGGTCTGGATTGACCCCCATGAGTGACAGGGTTTTTTAGGAGTTGATGGGGCTCTTTGCGAGGGTCTGCATTTGCGGACCAAACTGCATCCCTCGCTTGGCGAAGGACGCAGTACTTGCGAGCTCACTTTGACCCCCATGTGTGACAGGGTTAATTATGGGTTTATAGGGATCTGTATTGACCCCCATGAGTGACAGGGTTAATTAGAGGTTTATGGGTGTATGTATTGACCCCCATGAGTGACGCAGTTAATTAAGTCCTTATGGGGGTCTGTATTGAACCCCATGAGTGAAAGGGTTAATTAAGTGCTTATGGGGGTCTGTATTGACCCCCATGAGTGACCGGGTTAATTAAGTGCTTATGGGGGTCTGTATTGACCCCCATAAGTGATGGGGTTAATTAAGTCCTTATGGGGGTCTGTATTGACCCCCATGAGTGACAGGGTTAATTAAGTGCTTATGGGGGTCTGTATTAACCCCCATGAGTGACAGGGTTAATCTGTATTGACCCCCATGAGTGATAGGGTTAATTAGGCGTTTATGGGTGTCTGTATTGACCCCCATGAGTGAGGGGGTTAATTAAGTGCTTATGGGGGTCTGTATTGACCCCAATGAGTGACAGGGTTAATGAAGGGCTTATCAGGGTCTGTATTGACCCCCATGAGTGACAGGGTTAATTAATACCTTTTGGGGGTCTGTATTGACCCCCATGAGTGACAGGGTTAATTAAGGGTTTATGGGGTCTGGATTGACCCCCATAAGTGACAGGGTTTTTTAGGAGTTGATCGGGCTCTTTGTGAGGGTCTGCATTTGTGGACCAAACTGCATCCCTCGCTTGGCGAAGGACGCAGTACTTGCGAGCTCACTTTGCAAGCTCGCAAAGCGTGACAACGTTTCGTAGTTTAACAACTATTATATGTGATTGTTAGTGGCAGTACTTTAGTATTAGCATTAGTATTTGTATCATTATTATAGTCCTTAACGCATAAAGCCCTCAACAACAGTGCACCCCCTTATATCTCTGCTCTTGTTTCAAAATACTCTCCCAACCGCCCCCTTCGTTCTGCTAACGACCTTCTTCTTTCCTCCTCTCTCATCACCTCCTGTCACTCCCATCTTCAGGACTTTTCTTGTGCACCCCCTACTATTTGGAACTCCTTGCCTCGCTCCATTAGATTAACATCCTGCTTCAAAACCTTTAAAAAATTACTAAAAACACACCTATTTAAAAAATCATATCACCTTCAGCCTTTATAATTACAACTGCACACTCCACAGCTTAACACTCCCACCCACAATCTACAGTACAGCTCACAGACCCCTCCAATTGACTAAACAAATTGCATTCACGTTGCCATTTTGTATTTGTCACCCTCTTGTATCACACCTAAACCCTTAGATTGTAAGTTTGCGAGTTTTCAATTGTGTGTCCGTGTCTTGGAATAGCACTATGTACATTTGATTATATGCTCAAAAACAGGGCCCTCCATTCTTTATAAGGTGTTAAGTTTGTTTTTTGCCATGTACTAACCCCCTGTACAGCGCTACGGAATATGTTGGCGCGATATAAATAAAGATAATAATAATAATAATAATAATAATAATTATAGTCAATAATAGTAATATTATTTTATTATTATTATTATTATTATTATTATTAACAACAATAATACTAATAAAATAATTCCATCAATACAATTGCTTATTTAGAGTCAACTATATTACACATCACTTGGATACAAGGACTACATAAGGATTATGACAATACATGAATGTGCCCTAAAAAGAAGAATCTGAGCACCCTGCCTGTCAGAACTTATAGTCTAACACAGAGCGATAGAGACAAGAGATGAAGGGATCGCTTGATGAAAAATTGTCCAGTAAAACAGAAATGTTGCTTGTCTCCTGATCAGCTCTAAATTAGAAGAGCAAATTAAACTGCAGTTGTAGTTTGAAATGTGGCAATTACATTCAGTTTCTGCTTGGCATTTCACTCAACCTCTTTTTTCAGTGAGGATTTCTTCTCCTCTTTCATTCTATTGGGTAATTCTTATAACCCCTCTTCATTTATTTCTCTTCTTCCATATTCCTTTCGCTCTCTTCATATCTGCATATAGGGGGACCTTCCAACATAGCATATTACAATTTACTTGCACCACTCACCATGTATGTCTCCTTGTACATTGTATGCTGGCCATTAAACCCATTAATACTGTATACTCCTACACTTTATTTTTTTATTTGGAATAATATCTCTTACAAGAACCACACCTCATGCCATTGATAACAGTAGTTGTATAATCCTGTAAAATGTTCTAAAATAAATTCTGGCTATTTTGAAGCAAAATGTGAATAACTTATAGCCAATGTATGCATTGTTGGAGCACACATTTAACAGACATAGTTTAGAGAAGTCCTCATACGTGGCCCTTACATCTTTAAAAGGGAATAGATATAAATATAATTAGAAGAAGTACTTAGGAGTACAGTTGATTATTATTTGTTTGTTTTAGAAACAGATAATGCTGAACAGCTGGCATTAATACTGTCTAAAATTTGTTAGAGGATTCCAACTGTTCAACTTATTTGTTTGCTCTAATTTTTATGTCTCATGCTACATTTTGCCAAAATTAACAAGGTTAAGATTTCTATATGTTCCTAGATAATAAAAAAACAACAACAAATAAACATGTTTCTGCATTGTTTAACATGTTTTTACATTTTATGCAATATCATGGTGAATTTCATATTCGTGTACCAAACCTCTGATGATGATTCTGTGTTCAGTAGGATATGTAAACTATCAAACATGATCAATTTTCAGGACAAATAATAAGGCAATGTTGAAAATAAAATATATTATTTTAGAGTCTGAAATAAATGCCAGTGACTGCCAAGAGACCTGGGTTTCTATGCTACCTCTAGATGCACCACCTTTAAATAAACAGGATATACAATTAATATATGACACAATTCATCCTAAAATACCTTCAACATGTTAGAGATACAAAAATAACTTTTTTTTACATTTTTGAAAGCAGTTATGTAAAAGTTTTCTTACATCACTAGCAAAGCCCAATGATGCCATGTAAATTGTAACATCATATAAATTGACATATTTGTCCACTGTTGAGTTTGGTAGAAGTAGAAGCCCTAGGCATATCCTGTTTCAGTTTCTTATGCTCGTGAAACACAGTGAAAAGTAATTTGATATGGTGTGGAATTCTCCACCTGGGCTGAATGATGATAAATGAATTATGATGTACATGCTCTGTTTCATGCAGTGTCTATAGGAACATAAATGCAACAGAGAGAAGGGAATTTGTTCTACCATTCTCTGAAGGTGGTTCTTCATAATCATATTACCCCTCTTTATTATTGCACTCCAGAGCGCAAATAATTCTGTATTGCTAAAACTTATGTTTGTGCCATGTATCCATTTACATCTTGTCTGATGCAGTGTTGATTATGATGCTTTTCTCTGGTTCATTTAGTTTTATTTAATGTTCTTTTTTCTATAATTAAAGACTAATAAAAAGAATATTAAAGCACCAACATTTTCGATAGTGGTATATATACAACGATACAACAAATTACCCCCTTGTGAATCGCTACCTTGTGGTGGTGAAGGAGCTTGTGTACCTCAATGAAGCTGTGACCTATACCATGTAGAATCACCCAAAATGGGCAAGTCATTGCAGAGAAGTCAGACAAATCGCGGCCCACTGGAGTTGGATTAGCAACCCACTCCAGTATGTTTGCCATGAAAACATATGGATTAGCACCACCAGAAACACGGACAGATATACCAGGTGGGCTGCATCAGTATGGTCACCGAGAGTTGGACACGATTGAAGGATAGAACAACAACAAAAACAACAAATACTAAGGTATACAGATAATACACACAACAGTTTAGTAAGCTATTAGAGAATTTGTTGCAGTTGGCATTTGTCAAGAATTCAAAGTGAAACATAAAATTAAGTATTTTGATGTCAAAACTCAATTTCCTTGTCAATCTAATGTCTGAGTCTGTGAAAAGAATGAATACAAATGTCCAGTAGTCTAAAAAGTCTACGGCCACACCTCACCAATGTAAAATGCAAGTGAAAGTTCTTGTTTATATGACTGGAGTTGGGACAATACAATTTTGATAATCATTTTGAAGAGTTAAAATGTAATAAAGAAAAAACAAAAAAATAAACTATTTTATAATACATAATATTCAATTGTCATTGTTATGATTTCCTATATTACATTTAGCATTAGTAAAAAAAACAAAGTCCTGGTGTCCTCACTTGCTATTTACAGATTATCCTGGGAGACTTTAAAACATCTGTTATTTGTTCTCCATCAGCTAAAGCAAGAAAACAGTAAATAGCCTGCCGTCAGTTTATATGTTTATTATGGCATAGCCATTCACAACTTTTAGAGTAGACTCCCAAAAGGAAATGTGATTCATTTAACATGCAAGTCTGCCAGCAATATATTTTATTTACTTGTAAGGTCTGTTTTGTATATTATACTATAGCTCCCTCTCCTGGTGTAATGGAAGTCTGCAGCTGTAAGTTAGAAAAATAAATATATGAAGAAACATTTGAGCCCTTTCGATTATTGTTGCATACTGTAAACTCACTGCTAAACCCATATCGTTGACATTTTTGTGCCAATAGAAGCTACATGCTACTTTTTAGATAATAGTACATGTAAAATCTGATTCTGTTAAAAAGGATAACAAATTAAAGGGACTCTCTGATCCCACAATCAAGCTGATTTTTTAGGTTATTCATAAATAGCATGAAAAGCTGCCTGTACAATGCATAAGCCATTTTTTTTAAAGTGAATAATTCCTCAGATACACAGTATTATTTCTGATGCGTTCTTAAGCAAACAAGTGACTTTTGGATATTAACAAGCTGCTAAGTGCTAATTAGTACCATAGGCCCCTATTCAATTGTCCAAATCGCAATTACAGAATCCCGTAATGGAGCCCGTAAAAGTTACAGATATTTAATTGGCTACATTTTGCTACTCACAATCCATTTGCGAGATACAGGCTAAAAACCCGGGCAGTTGTCAAAAACGTAACTCCATCCTTTCTCCTCCTTTGATGTTTCAAGCCCCTAAATGTTACCAGTGCTAAAGAAGCAAAATCCATTTTTAATTACAACAATTCAACAAGTCCGCAATTGCCTTCTAACCCCAAATGTATAAAAAAATTACACTAGATAGGACTCGCAAGTGGGTTAAACACCTGTTAATAACACTGTAAAAGCAAATATAAACACATTACTGTACTTTAAAATACTGGGAAAGCAATGAGAGGCATTTGAATGTTCGTGTTATATTGATCCCAGGAATCAAAGAGTTAATACATATCAGACCACCCACATGGACTAGAACAGTTAATTTATTAATTTTTATTGATTTCTACATTTCTGGATTGTGAATCCGGTACTAAACACTAATTAATTGTAATCTAAACTCCATGTTTTACTGATGTCATGATGACAGCCTCATTTACTATTGGCTCTGTCTAAATTGTAACTTATGGGTTTGCTTAATTGATCATGATCATGCCTTGAAATGTTACATGTGGGTTCATGGTTTGTGGGAGCTGTACTTGCAGGCTTATGTCAATTAAATACAACTGTAACTGAGACAAATTTCTAAACGGCAGACATACCGGCTGTATGAAGGTAATTACAGGCTTCAAATTAAATGGGGGCCATAGTCTGCTTGTCTGCCTTTGTGGTGGCTAACACATTCATCATGCAATTATATCCCCTCCCCATCCCCTTATCAATTACCCTGAACAACAAATTATCATACTGATATGCACATTAGCATAAAGTAACCAAAAAACAATGCTACCTCAGGAATAATTTAACGAAGAAAAAGGCTACCACAATGTATAGACAATTCCATTGCTGTTTACAATTAAATCAACTTCCCGACTGTGCAATTTTAAGCTTAACTTAATATATGGGAATTCAATAGATACATAAATGTATAAAGTGCTTTAGTAACGAGTGCTAATGGGGTAATATTAAGGCTTTGCTCCATTCTGACATGTTTCCTCTGCATACAGACTTCCTCACAGATCTTGAGGACAGTGCAAGAAAATGGGTAATAGCCTAACAAAACAATATTGTAAATGTATAAGCAAGTATTCAATATTAAATAGTTCATAAATCACTTACGGTAATTATTTTGGGCACTGGTTATCCAATCATGCATTTCAAATATTTTTCTACACAAAACTGTTCAGAAAAATACTGGTTTAATGATGTGATCATCTAATATAATTGCATGATGTTGAACAAACTGTATATTCAGATAACATAATTATCAGCTATTAAATGGTCCTAAAAAGAAGCTATTTAATGTTTTTAGGACAAAGTATGTGAATATGTTTTACTTTTGCTAGACCTTCCCATATGTCCCAATTTTCTTTATTTACTATTAAGTACAAGGGAAACTTTCATAGAAAGACCTGCCATATGGTGTAGGAAAACATGTTGTAAGGAATTACAATGCAACTAAAATTCCAGTAATACCACTAAACACACTTGGGAAAAAGAAACAGCTTGAATTAGCAATGCGGAGAATTCCAGGAAAGGCCAGTAATAATACATTGAGTCAAAGAGCACCACTATTGGATAAGGGATATAACCTTGGTTCACTTAATAATACTAAATACTGCAGTGATGCAAGTAACCACATTCAATTTATTAAAAATCAAATACATGTATTTAAAAAACACTTTTGTAAAATGTGTATAAAACTGACTAGAACAAACTTATCACTCATCACAGTGTCTTTCAGGTATACAGTGTGAAGTGTTAACTAAGTGCAATTTACATGTTAAAAGTAGATTGACCAATGACCTTGTTGACCATGGGAAACTATGGTTGTTTACTCAAAAAGGTCATTAGCTGATCTAATTTCATTAATGAAGTCAGAATTTTTGGGTCTTGCATGAAACTATTTCATACACTTTTGGGGAGTTCCATTTTTGAAAAAAAAAATCTATTTTATTTAAAAAATATATATTTATGCAGCTTACTTACCCTTATACGATTTACTATAAAGTTAAAAACAAACAAACAAAAGTATGTTCTGTGGACCAGATTTCACCAAATCTGTCTATTAATGTTCTTCATTTTATGTAAGCCATACACTGTACAAGCTCTTCTTTTGGGAAAGCTTTCAATATGAACCAATGCATTTTTTATGATATTTTTTATTGAGCGACGCCAATCATGATAGATGGGTAGTAAATGAAATGTGTTGAACAATGTTCAAGAATATTGTTTTTCCTGTGACAAATAAAATAAACATTTGTATCAAACTCCCATTTAGATTTTTTTGTTTTGTTTTGTTATTTAAAGAGAAAGAAAAAAGAAAGCTGTGGGTAATTTTGGTAGATAAGTAAGAAGCAGAGTTGAGTGGGGGTGTGAAGATCCACTCCTAGGACAGTCATGGTTTAGAGAATCTATGATAATGTTGGCTTGTTATATTTTGTGAATTGTCAAATGATTCAGAGGAAGGCAAAAAAAAAAAAAACATTTGGAACTCTGACAATTGTGTCATTAGTTCCAAAAACTGGTAATCGACTGGTACCCTTGATCACTATTCTACCTATTCTAGTTAAATTACATAAACTTTTATGTCATTTTAATAAAAAAATATAAGCTTTTTAAAATATCTGTTGAAGCTGCTGTAACAATCTCCAAGCATTTTTCTTTCTTTAGTTTGAAATCTTTTTTCTTGTAATACTATAACTTAACCTTTTAGCCAGTCCCTTAATGAGGTAGGTGCAATTAACTTAATAGAGATAATTTCCTTGGAAGGGATATTTACCCGTAGGTATTTCAAGTATGATGTAATGGCCTATTATGTCTGAACACAAATCTAACAACCAAAAGATATTTCTTACATCTATGCCAAATCTATGTGAATGGTCACCAAGATGGAGTATACATACTGGAATTGCAAGATGTATTTTATTAACATAAACAAATTTATACTCAGTTTTTGTAGTTATATCCATTGATGTAAAAACACTTAATCATTATTAATTACTAGCGACTTGCCTATCAAAAATGACGGCAATAAAAATGTAAATCTTGGAATGCTGTTTGCCACACAGTATGAGCCTCTGACACTCTTAACCTTTTAGTTATCTACAAAGAAGTACAACAATTATAGTAAAATTGCATATTTTTTTAACATGCAACTTGTAGTTCAACAACTGGTAAACCATTATTTTTTAACAATATAAGCTTTTTTATTTGTCAGCTATGCATGAATAATATAACAATGGGTCAAGTTGGTATGAATCAGTATTACATATCGCTTTTTAACATGCACCTTGTAGTTCAATGACTGGTAAACTTTTTTTTACAATATTAACATTTGTAAATTGTTAACTATGCAGGAGTAATATAACAACTGGTCAACTTTGTATGCATGAGTATTGTAAAATATTACATAATGCTTTGTAACCTGCAACTTGTAGTTCAAGTATTGTTAAACCACATAGGTATTGAATCCAGAGGAAGGAAAACAAAAAAGAACCCAGTGAAACTTATCCAATTGTGTCAAAGGGGGAAAAAAAGTAATTCCTTCCTGACCCCATTAACTGGCGTTTGGATTAGTGCCTGGATCAATACTCTCTATTTAATTATACATTTCAATGTAGCAAGAAATAATCATTCTCCTACTGACATGAACCTTTAATTATATACAATAAAAAAAAAATTCAAACCTTTCAAAATACAATTTTAACAGTACAAACATTAACGTAATGTGATAACATTTAAAGTTGATTTTTATCAAAATGCATGGATCTTGATTATTGAATCCAGAGGAAGGCAAACAGAACCCCCCCCCCCCCCCCCCCCATTGCAACTTAGCCAATTGTGTCAAATAGGAAAAAAAAAAAATTCTGACCCCAGTAACTGGCAGGCGGATTACTCCCTGGATCATTACTCAATATTTAATTATACATTTAAATTTTCCAAGAAATGTTCATTATTCTACTAACATGAAACCTTAATTACATACAATGAATCCACTTTTCACACCTTGTAAAATACAATTGTAACATTACAAACAGTAACTTAATATAATAACATTTAAACTGTAAATGTCAGAAAATACAACGTAACTGTTTTGTGGGGCCAATCTGGCCAAAAGGACACTTCCAAGACACTGTCTATTTTATTTTATTTTTTACTTGTTTTGTGTGATTTTTGTAGTTTTTGAAAATGGCACATAGAGTTTCCTATGTGAAATAGTGGTCCTCTCAAAAGAGTCCTTATGACATAAAAGTTCGTCCTGGAAGTAAAACCACCCTTTTCTATGTTTTTTGCCATCTTATAGAGTTTCCTAAGTGAAATAGTGGTTCTCTAAAAAGAGTCCGACTGACATCAAATTTCGTCCTCAAAATAAAACCACTGTTCTCTATGTTTACAGAACCTCATAGTAGACAATGTTTTTTTGTAAAAAACAGCCATCATCTAATAAATCACCCTGACTTTGGTTTTCTTCAATATGAGCTTTAATTTCCTCTGGATTGTTGCATCTGGAAAATGCAACATAGAATTGTCCATGGGCAAATACAGGTCCCTGTAAGAAAATACCCACAGATTTAAAAGTAAAATGGGAAATTGTCTTCTTTGAGGGACAAAAGGCAAACCACTCTCCCTTGGAGCCAACTCAATTCTTGGTATAAAATCTTGTTCACCTTTATGGGTACCATTCATAATGTCTGCATGTATGAAATTATCTTTTAAATCCTGCACAATTAATCTGGTCCCAAAGTCCTTTTTTGGGATTCACATTTCTCAGTAGCATGACAATTGCCCCTTTTCTAAGTTGCAAAATGTGTGTTTGCATTCCAGAGGGAGTTAAAGAATTGATAAATTCGATAGTAAAGTTTGATTCACTGTCTTTGTCATCAGCCAGAACCGAATCTGCACTATAATAATATTTTGTGGGTGCATTGATTCATTTAAAAATGTTGTTATTTAGATTCAAGGCATCTATATTTTTTTATGTTAATATCACTTTGTTTGCAATGTCTGAGTAATCCTCGTTATTGATCGTATTGAGAAAGATTGCTGATATTAGGGATTCTTTGCAAATCATTTCTGATGGAATTTCAACGGTATCATCAGGTAGATTAGTTATTTTTTTATGTTTTCCTTCTCCACTTTGAATAAGCCAATTATTGAATTGATTTTCGCCTTTAAAACTCATATTTAGTTCTAATTTCAGGGGTGTAAGTATTTTCCACAGTTTACTTGTCTTTATACATGTTTCGACAATGTCAGTCCTATTTCCATGTGGCACAAAAGGTAATGTTTTCCTAAAATCTCCTCCTAACAACATCACCTTTCCACCAAATGGCAAATCATTATCCATAACTTATTTTAATAATCGATCAATACATTGGAGGGCATGACATGACATCATTGTTGCCTCATCTATTTTAATTAATTTACTTTTTTTTAATGTTTTGGCTTGTAATGAATTTAGTTGACTATCCGACACTGATGTTTCTAGAATGGAAACTGGCAGTTTAAATCCACAATGCCCAGTTCTGCCACCTTCTAACAAAAGTGCGGCAATTCCAGTTGTTGCAAATGGCAGTGCCATTTGACCCTGTGCTCGAATGCAACTCATTAATAAATTATAGAGATACTTTTTTCCTGATCCACCAAGGCCATCTAGATAGAAATAACGCTCTTTGAGCATGTTATCGTCTATTGCATTTGTAATGGCATTAAATGCTTGCAATTGTAATGCATAAAGTTCAATTTTTTTGGTAATCAATCTCAGTGTCATACTCTTCAAAGTTAATTTCATCTATAAGTCCTGGATTAGGCAGATTCCAATTTGCCCAATTTAATCCATGACAAAGAAAGATTTCTTGAATTTGCATTAATGCTTTTAATAGCGCAATGGTCTCATTTTAACGTTTCAAAACAAACAGTCTTCACACATATTTAATTTAAATGTTTCCCACAAAGCTAATGCATCAGGTGCATTGCAAATGATGCAAATTAATGCAAATTGTTCTCTCATTTGCTTTGGCATTTGACATAGTGATGCTTCTTCTAGACATCTCTCCCATTCCTTATCATCTGCCAGGAAGTTTTGATGTCTTGCAGCTAATTGGAAAGTATCATAAACTATGTAATTCACTGTGCATAAATGTTCATAACTTTGCGCACCGGGAACATATAAAAGAAGTAATCTTAAACGGAAACGTTCAATGTCTCTTGAACTAACGGTATAAATTCTTAATTTTATTTTATTAGTATATTTTTTTCGCCATTGGCCATTAACAAATACATAGTGATATGGAATCTCAATGTATAATGTACGTTAATTAATCAATAACTGTGATTAATGCAAAACAAAAAGGCTAAATCATGTTTTCCTAAAAAAGGACCTCATTAAATCATTGTCAGGCAATGAGCATTTATACAGCTATATAAATCCAGTGTAAAATATAGTTTTTTTTTAGTACAGTGTAAAAAAGAAATGTTTTGCAGTTCTCAGAGCATAATAAAGTTATTTAAATATTTAACTGCTTTGAGAGTCCTATCACTGTCAGGCAATGAGCAATACTATAGATATATAAGAGCATTGTAAAATGTACATTTTTTGTAGTGCACTGTAAAATAGACATTTTTTGCAGGTCTCAGAGCATAATAGAGTGTTTTAAATATTTAACTTATTTGAGTGTGCTATCCCTGTCAGCCAATGAGCAATACTAATAAGGTAATTGTCTAAAACATTTTTTGTGAAATTATTAATTACTAATTAATTAATAAATTAATAACCCTAAACAAATTAACAAATAACTGTGATTAATGATAAACAAAAAGACTTAATAATGTTTTCCTAAAGAAGGGCATCATTAAATCATATACCTGTAATGGTGATGTAATTGCAGATGAAATGCTGCAGAGCTCAGGGTCTGTGTTCATTCAGGTCCAGTGTTCACAGAGATGAGCAAACTGTAAAATGACATGAAAATAATTTTTAATGTTTGCATTCAATTAATTAATTAATCACTAAAAGTATGATGTTTAATTGGCAAACATGCAAAACATAAAGGCCTAAGCATCAATATGAAATTTAGCAGGTGTCAGAGCATAAGAAACTGATTTAAATATTTAACTGCTTTGAGGGTCCTATCACTGTCAGGCAATGAGCATTCATACAGATATATAAGTACAGTGTAAAATATATATTTTTTTTAGTGCACAGTAAAATATAATTTTTTTGCAGGTCTCAGAGCTTAATAAAGTTTTTTAAATATTTAACTGCTTTGAGAGTCCTATCATTGTCAGGCAATTAGCAATACTACAGATATATAAATGCATTGTAAAATATATATTTTTTGTAGTGCAGTGTAAATGTGATTTTTATTTCTTGTAATTAGTAATTAATAAATTAATAAATAAATAAATGTATAAGAAAGAGCTAAGCATAATACAGATATAGAAATGCAGTGTAAAATATAATTTTTTTGTAGTGCAGTAAAAAATATACATAATTTTTTTTGTTTTTTTATTAATTAATTATGTCACAGTAATAATAAATGAATCAATGAATACATTTATTAGAAAGAGCTAAGCATAATAAAGATATATTGAAGCAGTTTAAAATATACATTTTTTTAGTGCAGTGGAAAATATCCTTTTTTTTTTAAATCAGTAATTATTAAATTATTATAATTGAATAATTAATTAATCAATGAATCAATGTATTTGAAATAGCGAAGCATTTATGTCCTTATAAAGTAAAGGCAATTTAAAATATGATATTCATAATATATATATTTTTTATTAATAATTAATTCATTATTATACTTTACCTATTTATAAGTAATATCCAGCAATCAATATCCCGAAGAGCTAAGAATCTCTTTGGATTTTCCGGCAGCAGAAAATGTCCAGTCAGACTGTTCATCACCTGAGTAGAAAGAATCAGCAATGTGGCAAGTGTGCCGTATATAAGGGCTGCAAGGCAAAACCATTTGTTTAGGCGGGAAAACCGCCATTTTTAGATTCGTAATGTTATTATTTGCAAGTAATTTTTGCAAAATGGCAGCAATTTTCTATGTCTTACTTGCCTCACAAGCATTTTTTGTCCGTTGCAATGGCTAACTCGTACGTGCCTGGCTGTGATTTGCACACTTTAGTCTCCTTTAGCCTCATTTTCATTTTTTTCGTCCCCATTTTTTTTCTCGCTTAGCCGATTTTCGAGTGCCAAAACTCAAATTCGACTTAAATTTGCATGCAACCTTACTCCCAGCGTCCTGGCGTTCCCTCCGGGCTGTGTGTGAGTCCCAGGTGTTTCAATTCCTCAACTGCTCGCCTCACTTTGCGAAGCTCGGAAGGCTTCTATGCGTCAATCGGTTGCCTTGCTTTGTAAAGCTTGCAAGCGTGACGACAACTCGCAGTTTGACAACTATTATATGTGATTATACTACTAGAAACTTGCCTGTCAAAAATGCCTTCGCAGCTCATTGTGAGCCTCTTCCCCCGTGGGTTTAGAGTTAGTACCTTGGGTAAAGTGTTAACTGCCTTGGTTTAAGTCTTATTGGCTTGAGTTAAATGTTACTGCCTTGTATTAAGTGTTACTGATTTGCGTTAAGCCTTAGTACTTAGGGTTCGTATTTACGTCCTTCGGTCTCTTTTTACGTCCTTCGGCCTCGTTTTCGCGCTGTTTGCTTCTTTTCGGCAGCAATTTTTTCATCGCTTCAGCAATTTTCGATCATGACAAAAGGCAAAATATGCTTCAAATTAACTTGCAACCACACTTACAGGCTTTGAGGCATATTTGTGTGTTTTTGAAGGTATTTTCATTTTGGTGGTTCGGACGTTTTGAAAACTCTGCAGTCCATCTACGTGCTTCGGGTCCTAAGTTATACGTGCTGTTATTTTGCGGCCGTCGCTAAGTCATTGCAGCTAAGTCCCGCGTGTTTCAACTGTTCGTGCGCAAAGTCCTACGGGCCTCGCGATGAGGGCCTTTGGCACTCATTGCATCCTAAGTCCAGCGTGCTGCAGGCTCGCAAAGCGTGACCAAAGGCCTGTATATCCACAACTATTATATGTGATTTAGATGAAATGATCATAAACTTGTCTTGTTCTAATGCTACTCATGACAAGTGGAGCTGACATCCGTGACATCAATCCACTTAGGTACCTTTTGTTTTTCAGTAACTGCCCAGGAGATATAAGCACAAGTGTTTGGACCAGCCACAAGCAGCATGGCAACAAAGCTAGTCTTGGGGGACAGATCCATTTTAAATATTCAGGATACCTTATTTGAGTACGGGTGGATCAATCAGTAGCTCAATTATTTTGATTTATTTACTTGTACTGACACAGGAATATTCTAAAAACATGGTCTATATTCAGCCTCGGAGGATAATAATTGGACACGGCTTGTTTTTCTTGTTTTTCGATATCCACGGTATTTTTGCGAGGTCGATTTTTTTCCCCCCGAGATTCTGAGGTCGTATTTTTTTTTTCTAAGTCCTGCATTCCTCAACTGCTTGCAGGCTAAGTCCTGCGTGTTTCAATGCCTCAGCGGCTTGCTTTGCATGGCTAGCAGGAGCTCCTTTCGTGCTCATTTTAGTCTAAGTCGGGCGTGTTTCAATGCCTCAACTGCTCGCCTCGCATTGCGAGGCTCGCAGGACGATGATCGCCTTAGTCGCTCATCTCCTAAGTGCTCCGAGCTCAGAAGGCTTATATGTGCCAATGGCTCGCCACGCTTCGTGAGGCTCGCAAGCGTGACGACAACTCGCAGTTTGACAACTATTACCGTATTGGTCCGAATATAAGCCGCACCCGCATATAAGCCGCACATGTAAAATGCAAGGGGAAAAAACAGAAAAAAAGATAGTACTCACATATAAGACGCACCCTTAAAATTGGAGAGAAAAAGACAAAAGTCAGAGAGAAAAAGACAAAAGTCAAGTAGATTTAGGGAATAAATAGTGATTTTATTTTAACATATACTGTACCATATACGGTATCCAGTATTTGGAAAACATTATAACTGTAACTCTTTAGGCAGGTTGCCAATATTATGGTAACATCAACAGAAAGTTCAGGAAACATAAAACATAAGGTAACAAGGAAACTTTTTACTATTCACAGTCATCACTGGTGTCACTACTGATTTCGTCACCAGTATTCGCTTCATCACTGTCACTGTTATCTTCATTCTCCTCCCATAGCAAGTTGTCCTCGCTACCATCCAATGCATTGGACACGCAGCATTTTTTGAACCCCTGGATGATGGAGTTAGAAGAAATACTTGACCATGAATTTATAATCCATTGGCACAGGAGTGTCACTGACGCTTCTTAATCTTGCCAGATGGTGTAAGAGCATGATCCCCTTCCCGAAGCCAATCTGAATACTGCTTGCGTAGGTTGTCTTTGAACGGCTTGTTGACAATGACATCAAGCACTTGTAGCTTTGAAGTCATGCCACCAGGTATAACAACAAGGTCTGTCTTCTGTGCAGCAACTTTAGTCTTCACTTCAGGAGTGAGATGACCCTTGAAAGCATCCAAGACTAGCATGGTTCTCTTAGTGAGTAGTGCTCCAGGTCTGCAGTTCCAAACTACAGACAACCAGTCGACCATCAGTTCAGTTGTCATCCAGCCTTTTTCCTGGCAACGAATCACTAGGCCATCAGGAATGCTTTCTTTGGGCAAAGTTTTTCGCTTCAGAATAACATAGGGGGGTAACTTTCCTCCGTCAGCAGTGACAGCTAACATCACCCTTATTCTGAGTTTTTCATTACCAGTTGTTCTCAAAATGACACTTTTTGCCCCTTTCTGGTTTACTGTTGTATTGCTTGTCATGTCAAAAAATACTGGGGTCTCGTCAGCATTGCCCATCTGGTCTAATGGGTATGAGTGACGCTGCCGCAATTGGATGACATACCTCTGGAAACTAGTCAGTTTCTCCTCAAAATCTGCCGGCAGTTTCTGTTCCAATGAAGTGCTTCGTCGATGAGCGAGACCCTTTCTCCGCATAAAACGACGGCACCAACCAATACTTGCACGAAATTCCCTCTTATTTATTTTTAAGGTCTTTGCAAGTTCTAAGGATTTCAGCTGGATTACTTCACGAGAAATTGGCATTCCATCTTTTCTCATATCTTGAATGTAGGAATAAACCCCAGCTTCAAGTTTTGGATATTTGCCTTGTTTAGGTCCCCTGAAAGATTTTCTGGTGGAAACTGAATTTTTCAATTTCTCCTCCGAGGCAACCCAACGTTGCACATTGGATTCATCCAAGCCATATTTTTTTCCAGCCTCTCTGTTGCTTGTTGTCTTTGCATAATTAACAACTGCAATTTTGAAACTTGCATCATAACTACGCCTCACTCCTAGGCTTGTTGATGTTTTTCTCTCCAAGTGATCAGCCATTGCAAGAAACAGGCTTTCTAACATGTACTGTAACTTCTTTTGCAGGTTACAGGCCTTACAGGATGCTAGAATCACTAAAACCGGAAATTGGTATTCAATTGCTACAATTTAGTCACATGCGCGCAAATCGGCAACCTTAACGCGCAAATCGGCATTGAGTTTGCGATCCCGAATATAAGCCGCGCACACGTAACTCAAATCTCGCAAATCGGCTGTCATTTTTTCAAGGTCGCGAATATAAGCCGCACCCTTAACTTGCAAGCTCAAAAATCGGAAAAAAGGTGCGGCTTATATTCGGACCAATACGGTATATGTGATTATAATGCTGTTTGCCACACAATGCAAGGATATGGGCCCTCTGAGCCCCTTCGACGCTAATCGCGAGTCCTGTGCTGAGCGCCTTGGCCGCTCATCACATGGCTCGCAATGAGCACCTTTGCCGCTCATTGTGAGCCTCTACCCCTGTGTACTACCTTGGGTTAAGAGTTAATGCCTTGGGTTAAGTGTTACTGGCTTGAGTTAAATGTTACTGCCTTGTATTAAGTGTTACTGGTTTGCATCAAGTCTTATGCTCGTATTTTCGTCTTTCTGTCTCTTTTTACGTCCTTCAGCCTCGTTTCTGCGTTGTTTACGTTTTTTCGACAGCCATTTTTTTCTCGCTTCAGCTATTTTCAATCATAAAAAAATGCAAAATATGCCTCAAATTAACTTGCAACCTCATTCAAAGGCTCACTGGCTCTCCCTCTGTGCTGTGTGTGAGGGTGTACGTTAATTTGAGGCATATTTGTATGTTTTTTAAGGTATTTTCATTTTGGTGGTTCGGCATTAAAGTCTTAATTTTGAGAGCCTCCCAGAGCAAACGTGCTTCAGGTCCTAAGTCATACGGGCCGTCATTTTGCTTCCGTAGCTAAGTCCAGTGTGTTTCGACTGTTCGTGCTCGAAAACCTACTGGTCTCACAATGAGCGTTTATTGCAGCCTAAGTCCTATGTGCCTCAACTGCTCGCTTCACAAGGCTCACATGTTCTGCGTGCTGCAGACGTCAACGGCTCGCCTTGCTTTGCGAGCATCGCAAAGCGTGACCAACGGGCCGTATATCCACAACTATTATATGTGATTTAGATGAAACTTGTCTTGAAATACATTCCACCATTGTTCTAATGCTACTCATGACAAGTGGAGCTGACATCCGTGACATCAATCCACTTAGGTACCTTTTGTTTTTTAATAACTGCCCAGGGGATATAAGAACAAGTGTTTGGACCAGCCACCAGCAGCATGGCTACAGGGCTAGTCTTGGGGGCCAGATCCATTTTAAATATTCTGGATACCTTGTTTGAGTACAGGTGGATCAATTGGTAGCTCAATTGTTTTGATTTATTTACTTGTGCTGACACAGGGATATTCTGAAAACATGGCCTATATTCAGCCCTGGAGGATAATAATTGGACAAGGGTGTTATATTTGCATTTCTTCTACTCTTCTCTTCCTACTCTGTATCTACAATATTCTCTTCATCTGCCCTATCACAATCTTCTTACAATATGTATATATTCATAATCATTACCCCATATCTTGCCCATTCCATCCATTCATTTCCTATCCCCACACTCCTTTTACTTCCCCCTGTTTGTCCTTCTCTTTTATTGAAGGCTAGAATATGTGTATAACATAGTAACATTTCTGTTTTGTTTTTTACAATATTCATTACTGTATCGGTTTCATGGTGACAACAAAGTTAAGCATTATATAGTATCACCTATAATAGTTGTGGATATACAGGTGAAAGTGATCATTGCATTGCGAGCCTCGCAAAGCGAGCAGTTGAGGCACGCGGACCACAGGTGCTCATTGCAGGGCTTGCGATAAGCGCCGCAGGCGTTCATTGCGAGGCCAGTAGTACTTTGCGCAGTGCACAAATGTCACACTGTGTGGGATCTCTTTTTGTCATGAGTGGAATATAGGTTTTCCTCCAAAGAAAAAGGGGAAAAAAAAACACCTCTAAGTAGAATAGATTAATTTAATAATTGCACTGGTTAGAGAGAAAGCAAAATCTGAACCAAGAGCAATACTAAAACTCTATTTTGACATAAAGCTGTAGAAAGATAGTTTTAAAACTTAACCTTTATTTAATGTATCAATAAATATAGGGGGATTGAAATAGTTAAAATACACTCTGAAGATACATATCTTTTTTTTTTCTAACATACTGTATAGTGCAATGACCACAGTATATAGCTCATAAAGTTTAATGTAAATACTGTTTCAACTCTGTAACAACTTAGAAAGTATTCAAGTGCATTGACTGCAACTATAATTTCATAAGGTAAGCCAAATAATAAGTACTGAAGCTACCTCCATAAGACAAATAGTACAGAAAGTATCCAAGTGTAAATATCTGCTACCATAGTATCAGAAGGTAAGCAAAATAAATAAGTACTAGAGATACATCCATAAGGCAAATAGTACAGGGAACCCCAATTTAGCAACATTTCTGTTCCTCTAGGTTAGCCACAAAGAGAGCTCCCATAACTTACTTCCTGTGCTAAATGAGCAGGCCGAGTTTTTACATTTTCAAAAAGAATGACACTCGGCTAATAATACCCCTAACCTGCAAATAAGCATATAATCAAGCACTGTGGTAAGTCATAGTTACATAGTTACATAGTAAATTAGTTTAATCAAGTTATAGTTAGTTGAATTTAGTCCATCAAGTTCAACCTTTTTAGATCTCTTCTGATCCTAATAATATGTGAATTATTAATTATTTGTTAGAAATTATTAACTGATCCAGAGAAAGGCAAACAAACTAAAACCCATTGAAAAATTGACAATTGTCTCATAAGGGGAAACAAAATAAAATTCCTTCCTGACCCCAGGTACTGGTGATTGGATTTCTCCCTGGATCAATATTTCTTTGCTAGTTATCTAGGATAACCCTGAATGCCCTTTTTATTCAAAAGATGATCCAACCACTTTTTAAAGTTATCTATCAAATCCGCTGTCACCACCTCCTTTGGTAGAGAAATCCACAGATTAACCACCCTTACTGTGAAGTACCTTTTTCTTTCTTTAATTTGGAATCTTTTTTCTTCTAGCCTCAAGGGATGTCCTCTTGTCAGTTGAAAACCGCTTGGCACAAAAAGTTCCCTTTACAAATCCCTATAATGACCCTGGATGTATTTAATCATATCCCATTTTAGGCGCCTTTTTTCTAGAGAAAATACATTTAATTTGGTTAGTCTTTCCTCATAGCTTAATCCCTCATTAATTATGTTGCCATTCTCTGTACGTTTTTCCAGCTCTAAAATGTCCTTTTTATGAAGTGGTGCCTAAAATTTTACTCCATATTCCAAATGAGGGCATACTTGGGATTTGTACAGTGGCAGAATTATTTTCTTTTGCTTCTATGCCCATCTTAATACATGCTAATATTTGACTTGTATTTGCAGATGCTGCTTAGCATTGAGCACTGTTACCTAGGTGGTTGTCCACAAGCACTCCCAAATCCCTTTCTATATCTGATATCCTTAGAATTGCTCCATTAAGATTATACATTGCATGGCTATCTTTCCCTCCCACATACATAACTTTACATTTATTCATATTAAACCTCATCTGCCATTTTGTTGCCCATTCCTCTAATTTATATAAATCCCTCTGGAGGTAAAGTACATAATTTTCTGGTTTAATTAATGTATATATTCGAGTATAAGCCGACCCGAGTATAAGCCGAGGCACCTATTTTACCACAAAATACTGGGAAAACTTAGTGACTGGAGTATAAGCAGAGGGTGGGAAATGTGCTACCCACATGGTCCCTTCCCTGTGTCTCTTCCCCTCTCCGTTCCCTGTGTCTCTTCCCCCCTCTCCCTCCCCTGTGTCTCTCCCCCTCCCCTGTGTCTCTCCCCCTCCCCTGTGTCTCTCCCCCCTCTCCCTCCCTTGTGTCTCTTCCCCTCCTCTCCCTTCCCTGTGTCTCTTCCCCCCTCTCCCTTCCCTGTGTCTCTCCCCCTCCTCTCCCTCCCCTGTGTCTCTTCACCCCTCTCCCTTCCCTGTGTCTCTTCCCCCTCTCCCTTCCCTGTGTCTCTCCCCCTCTCCCTCCCCTGTGTCTTCCCCCTCCTCTCCCTCCCCTGTGTCTCTCCCCCCTCTCCCTCCCCTGTGTCTCTTCCCCTCCTCTCCATTCCCTGTGTCTCTTCCCCCTTCTCCCTTCCCTGTGTCTCTTCCCCTCCCTCCCCTGTGTCTCTTCTCTGTGTCTCTTCCCCCTCTCCCTTCCCTGTGTCTCCCCCCTTTCCCTCTCCCGTGTCTCTTCCCCCTCTCTCCCTTCCCTGTGTCTCTTTCCCCCCTCTCCCTCAGGTCTCTTTCCCTCCCTTCCCTTATCACCCTCCTCAACCCCCCTCCTCAACCCCCCTCCTCATCCTCCCTCCTCATCCTCCCTTCCTCAACCCCTTCCTCATCCTCTCTCCTCAACCCCCATCCTCATCCTCTCTCCTCATCCTCTCTCCTCAATCCCCCTCCTCATCCTCTCTCCTCAACACCCCTCCTCAACCCCCCTCCTCAACCCCCCTCGTGATGCTCGGTCCTCATGCTCTCTCCTCTACCCCAATCCCCCTCCTCAACCCCCTGCTCATTCTCAACCCCCCTCCTCAACCTCTCTCCTCAACCCCCCTCCTCATCCTCTCTCCTCAACCCCCCTCCTCAACCCCCCTCCTCATCCTCATCTCCCCTCCGCATCCTCAACCCCCTCCTCATCCTCTCTCCTCAACCCCCGTGCTCAACCCCCTCCTCAACCCCTCCCCCTCCTCAACCCCCCACCTCAACCCCCCTCCTCATGCTCAACCCCCCTCCTCATCCTCTCTCCTCAACCCTCCTACTCAACCCCCCTCCTCAACCCCAACCCCCCCTCATCTTCAAACCCAGCCCCCCCTCATCCTCAACCCACCTCCTCAACCCACCTCCTCATCCTCAACCCCCCTTTTGTGGAGGTGGAGGCTCTACGGCACCTCACAATCGGTTACAAACTCCCACAGAAGTGAGACTTTGAACAAAATAAAACACGCAATGACTAAATACAGACTTACACAAAAAAATACGAGCTGCAGGACTTAGGAAAAACAAAAATACAACCTTAATGGCCGACCCGCGCACAGCGAAAAACATAAAAAAAAACACACAATACACACAAAAATAGAATAAAAACCATACCCACAGCAAGTGGGGTTTACACACTCGAAAATCCCCTAAGCGAGAGAAAAAATGGCCACCAAAAAAAACGAAAACAAGGCTACACGACCCCTAAAGCCGCAAAACACCGCCAAGCACATACGACTTTTCTAAAAACTTGTACGAGGTACAACATACACCATTAGCAAGGACACTAAATCATCCACACCTGCGTACCACATACACATTAGCCACCATTTTACAACACTAATTTACAGAATGCGGAAGTACCCAGCTACACAAACGGTTTCCCCTCGCGCACGCAGCCTATTTACACTACACACTGCACACATTGCTGACACTTACACCTCAGCTCAACAGCACTGCAAATCTACATTGTATGCTGCAGGAACATCAAAACAGATTGTTAGCTCTTCACCACATTCCTTGCTGCATATAATAATTACAAATAGATAATGTATATTAATTTATGATTTCATTAATTCATTAATTATCAGATAAAAAAATATACAGAAAACAAAACAAAAAACACAACACAGTATCGCAAAAAAACACAAACACCTTCACCGCGCGCCAAACAAGGAACACCAATGATGCTCATAGGACACAAAGTACAGCAGGGCAGAGCCTTGCAATAAGCGCCAAAAGGAGATCAGCGTGGACCTTACAATAAGTGCAAAAGCGCCTCTGTTAACAAAAAATACAACAACCCAGAGGCTCGCAATGAGTGCCGAAGGCGCTCATTGTGAGCTACGTGATGAGTGCAAAAAGGCGCTCAGCACAAGGCTATCAATGAGCGCCGAAGGATCTCAGATGACCAAAACACTTACTCTCTGTGGAAAACAGCATTACCTGGCTTACAATTGTGTTGCCGTCACTTTTTGACGGGCAAGTTGCTAGTATAATTTAAGAGGGAAAATGTTATATAGAACATATGTGGAATTGGTAAAAATGCTCTGCATAGAATTTAGCTGCAGGTCATTGCACACTCACACATACAGACCTTGGGTCAAGACAGATGTATGTACTTCAAGTAGGTTTTTTCACTAGCCAGCTATAGATATCTGGTGAATTTCATCTCAAGAGCTTTGATAGCCCAAGGTTGCAAGCCAGATGGGCTGACATCACATATACACAAATGTACACAAAGGTGTGGTATTGACGAGTATAAATATGTTGTTTTGATCATTCAATAAAGGTTTGAGAGATCGTTTTCACATACCCACAGTGTGAGACTATTTATGTGTGTTGTATCCTGATTTGGGGAGTGGTCTTGCCATGGGCCACTAATAACCTGTATGCATTATTCTCTGCTTGTACCTTTTGGGCCTTGCCCTCTCCGAAGCCATATTTTGTGCCACAGAGAACAGGAACTACACGATTCTGCTGGGGTAGGTTTGAACTATGTTCATGTCAAGCCCCCTTGAAGAAGCAGATTGTGACATATACTATCCCTCATTAACTGTTCTAAAAGCTTTCTCACTACAGAAGTGAGGCTTACAGGTCTATCATTTTTTGGATGTGCTCCTGCTCCCTTCTTAAATATAGGTGTCACATCTGCTTTTATCCACTCATCTGGTAGTGACCCTATGGTGAGTGAGCCTTCAAAAATTATATATAATGGTTTGGCAATTACAAAACCCAGTTCCCACAGAACAATTGGATAAATTCCACCAGGACCTGGTGCTTTTATCTTTTCCAATCATTTCCTGCATTACTAATTATTTGGTGAAGGTAGTGTGGCTCCATTTTGTTGCTGTATCCCAATCACTGGTACCTCCCTTGTGTATATGAAGAAAAGAACCTATTTAGCTCATCTGCCTTTTCCTGGTCACTAATTATCATATGGCCTGTTTCACATTGTAATGTTCCTATTGTTTCCTTCCTGGCTTTCTTCCCATTAGTATATTTACAAATATTTTAGGATTAGTCTTACTCTCCTTTGCAACTAACTTTTTATTTACTATTTTAGCCAGTCTTATAGCTAGTTTGCAAGCCTTGTTTATTTCCTTATACTTATATAAAGCAGCCTGTGTTCCCTCTTTCTTGTATAATTTAAATGCCTGCCTTTTTTCTTTATCATGATCTTTAAATAATTTTAAGCCACATGGGATGTGATTTACTCCTATTCTATTTATTTTTACATGGTATATGCCGATATGTATGTATATTTAGTAAGAATTTGAATGTTGTCCATTTATTTTCAGTATTTTTACCTGTAAGTTCTTTATCCGAGTCTATATGTTGCACTGTTGCCCTTAGCCCATTACAATCTGCCCTTTTCTAAAATTAAGACGTTTAGTTGGCACCTTAGTTGTTCCTCTATTTCAACATTTGATATTACATCAATATTATTGTTGATGACGAAATCCAAGATAGCCTATTAGGTTCTTGTATAACCTGGGCCAGATAAGGATCTCTGAGTGCACTCAATAATCTGCTTCCCTTAGCTGAACTGCTGGTCTCATTCATACAGTTCATTTCAGGATAGTTAAAATCTCCCATTATTAGAACTTGACCGTGCTTAGCTACATTATCTGTAGTAATAATTGCAATTCCTCACCTTCAATAACATTTGGGGGTTTGTAGCATATTCCTACCAATAGTCTTTTAGGATTTTTTTCTCTGCTTTTTAACTCAACCCACAAGGATTTAACATTATCGCTAGTTCAACCATAAATATCTTCTATAGGCTTAAAATCAGGCTTAACATACAGACAAATTCCTCCGCCTCTTCTATTATTACCCCTATCCAAATGAACCATCCGGTCAGGAGATTCATCCCACCATTTTTCAGTACTGGCTATCAAGTCCCATTTTTCATGTACCGTTAATAATTCTAGCTTGAACATTTTCCCATGCAAGCTTCTTGCATTAGCAAGCAAACACTTTATGTTTTGAAGTGCTTGCCACTGTATTTTTGAGTTACTTAGCAATACCTCCCTATTATCTATAGTAACCATCCCTCCTTCTCCCCCCCATGGGTAATTAATGCATCCCTTTCTAACTTCACACTTTCTACCTAATTATTTTTATCTGTCCCCCCCACCGACTAGTTTAAAAACTCCCCTTCCTATCATCTGCTCCCCTAGCACACCAGCTCCCTCTTCATTAAGGTGCAATCCATCACTGCTATAGATATTGTACCCAAGTGAGAAGTCAGCCTAGTGCTTTGAGAACCCCAAAAGCTCCTTCCTGCACCACTTTCTTAGCCACACATTTTTTTAATCTCCTTAAGATCCTTCTGTCTCCCTGGGCTTGCACGTGGCACTAGTAGTATCTCAGAAAATACTACCTTGGAGGTACTTGCCTTAAACTCGTTTCCTAGTTCTCTAAAATCATTCTTTTGGACACTCCATATTCCACTTTGTTATTGGTACTAATATGTACCAAGTCCGCCGGTTCATCGACGTTCTGGATTTTGTTACTGTTGTCAGTCAAACGGAAGGTGAGTGGTTTTAATTTGATTAAGTATTGAAGAGCAATGAGGAGGAGAGAAAAAGGTATTAGAAATAGATGACCAATAACAAATATATGTTTTATAAGTATTGCTAGGTCCCTCTTATTTTTCCAATATTTTATGGTCGGTTTCGTCCAGTTATATAGGTACAGAAAAAACATGCGATATTGTGACTAACCAAAAATAAAAGAAAGAAAAGAATGTTTAATATTTTATGACTAATTTTTTAATAGTAAACTTCTATCAATAAGTATAAACTGGAAAGGTTTGTTTAACAAATCATTCTTTAATTTTTAGTGATTTTTTTTCTGTCTCCATATAAAGACAATAGTATTTATAATGTAAACATCAGGATTACATTGTGTGGACAATGCCACAAGTACAACCTAAATAACCAATTTTGGGTTATTGTCACTAGTCTCCCTAAGTCTTCACTATCACTGCCTCTGATTGTTAAATTTAATATATCTCTTGGTCTTCTGGCAAAGTAGGCCTTCTACTGTTTCGAGGGTTTATGCAAGTTCAAGTGCTAATGCTTTATTCACAGAATATTTGGTTTTGTCAGGATATATCATATTAAACTGTATGAGTTTCTTAAGCGTGCAGAAGATCCCAGGGAAGGGGTCTATTCCTGCCTTTAGCAACAGTAACCCTCCCTCATGTATCTCCTAGAAGGTATGGGGATCTCGTGCCTGTACCGTTAGATCAGGATCAGCAGCATCTGCTCAGGAGCAGAAGGTCACAGAATAAACCTAGCCGGTATCATCTTCTTCTTCAGTGGGCTTGAAAAGGCCAAGTTGACCAATCATACCCAGCAGATTCCAATTTGGTTCCGCCAGGAGATGAGCAGAAGCTCAGGGTAGCAAAGTGATTTTAGAAAAGTCTTCCCTCTCAATGAATTACACAATTGTCTATGTGTCCCGGAAAGAACATGGTTTATTTGGTTAAGGCAGTGTATTTATGCAGTTTTGAAACAAAAGATTTACATGTTAGTGGCCTGTACATATTCAAACTCAATACTAGATGTGCCTCCGGGGGTATGTGGCTGATTGGTCCATGAAAAGCCAATAAGAAGGCAGTTTGGCTTGGACGCCTTGGGGACGGATCAATGGCAGGCACTTACAGGAAAAAATGGCAAAAAAAAAAGACAAAGGGGAATAAATGCATGTAATTCTCAAAAAACAGACACAAGATGGCAGTGCAGGTTTTTCTCAGCAGCCGATATGGCTGCAAAATTATTTAATTCCTGAGCCAGTGACTATGGGTTAAGGAGAAAGCAGAACTTCACAGGGTTTAATTCTCTACATCGGTTCATGATATCTGGTGAGAAATTTTTATGGCACAAGTTCAGAATCAGAAAAAGTATTTGAGTAGGGGAGCTTGGATATTTTGTCCGATTGTCTGCAATTTTCAACTCTATGGACTCTTTTAATAGCCAAATACAATGGCTGGTCATCTAAGAACAATCCTTTCAAGAATGTGTAGCTTTCTGGTATGCCAATTAGTTTTATGTTGTTAATCCTAAATGTTTTGATGATTGACTAATTTTGCTATAATTTGTGAAATACTTCTGCCCATACTAGTCAGCCTATCCTGGAGTTTTGGGTAGCAGTTTTCTGTTCAAATTCTGTTTGGAGTTAACATCTGTAATTGTTTTTTTCATGGACACGGTATTGTCCTTTCCAATTAACTATCTCCATTAAAGATTCAGTGTTAGCTGTGAAAATTGTAATTCATTTAGCGACTACTAATTTGTCTGCTACAAAGTGAATAACATTTGGTGCTTCTGGGTCTGTAGTTAGTGTTTCATTTCCAATAGGCATGGTGTCTGAAGAGCCCAATATTTTTTCTCTACATTTGCCCATTGTTCTAGGAGTAGCTTAAAAATATCACTCCATAGATTTAACAAAGTAAAATGTAATAGGCCTTATTCAATTGCAAGGCCACAAGTTACAGTATCCAGGTCGTAAGTCTACGGGCTTGAGATTTGCTACAATTACGGAGCGATTCAATTGAACAAGCCTGCAACTTACAGCCCAAAATCCGAAAACGGAAACCATGCACTCATATGTAGCATTTCAAAGCTTGAGCCAGATCAATTAAGCAAGGCTATAACTCCTGAATCAGAAACAGCCAATAGAAAATGAGACTGTCATCATTACAGCAGTATAATGAGCAAGATTAGATGGGAATGGACTTATAGTAGTGTTTCTGGTTATGAGCATTAGGGAAGGGATGGGATTGTGACTTGAAGGGGGAGAGGCGCTTGAGGCAGAATAAAAGAGGAGGAAGAGCAAGGAAGGTGAGATGGTTATTTTGTTGGGGATGTGATGTGGAGAGGCTGCAAAGGAGGGTCTGAGAAAGAGGCAGGAAGAAAAAAGAGTGAAGATTGAGGTACTGTGTTTTGCCAAGGACATGATAGTTATAATAATACTAGTCACTTGCCCCTCACAAATGACGGGTTAATATTTAAAATTTCTGTTTCCCCCCCTCTGTCTCTGTCCCCATTCTTCCTCCACTGTGTCTCTCCCCCCTTCCCCTCTCACTCCCCTGTGTCTCTTTCCCGCCCTCTCCCTCCCCTGTGTCTGTTTCCCCCTGTCCCTTCCCTGTGTCTCCTTCCCCTCTCTCCTTCCCGGTGTCTGCCCACCCCTCCCTCCCCTGTGTCTGTTCCCCCCTCTCCCACCCCTGTGTCTCTTCCCCCTACCCTGTGTCTCTCCCCTCCCTCCCCTGTGTATCTTCCCCCCTCTCCCCTGTGTCTCTCCCCTTCCCTCCCATGTCTCTTCCCCCCTCTCCATCCCCTGTTTCTCCCCACCCCTGCCTCCTGTCTCCCCCCCCTTCCTCCTATGAGTCTCCTTCCCCCCTCTCCCTCCGCTGTGTCTCCTTTCCCCCTCTCTTCCTCTCCTATGCCTTTTAACCATCTCTTGTGTTTCTCTCCCCTTCTCATATGTCTCTCTCCCCCTGTCTCTCTCCCACCCTCTCCCATGTCCCTCTCCTCACCCTCTCCCACCCTCCTGCAGCGCAATGGGCAAACTCGTCTCTCCCCCTTTCCCTCCCATGTGTCTCTTCTCACCCCTATCCCTCCCCGTGTCTCTTACCCCCTCTCCCTCCCCAGTGTCTCTCCCCCCTCCCTCCCCTGTGTCTCTTCCCCCTCTCCCTTCCCTGTGTTTCTCCCCCTTCTCTCCCATCTCATTCCCCCTCCCTCCCCTGTGCCTCTTCCCCCCTCTTCCTCCCCTGTTTCTCGCCTTCCCCCCTTCCTCCTTTGTGCCTCCTTTCCCCCCTTTCCTTTTCCTCCTCTCCCTCTCCTGTGTCTCCTTTCCCCCTCTCCCTTGTGCACTGCGCCTGCTCGGCACCCGAAGCGCAATGTGAATGCACACCACCCAAAGCGCAATGCGCATGCAAGGCACCCACAGCGCATTGAGCATGCAAGGCACCAGAAGCGCATTGTGCATGTGCGGAACTCAAAGAGCAATGCATACGTGCGGCTCATGCCGCGCATTGCGCATGCGCAACCCGCATCTTGCAGGAGAAGAGAGTTGTGATAATTGCGAGCATTACACACAACCTCCTAATTACTACAACTCTATATGTGATAACTAGTGCAAGGGGGGAAAAGTGAAAGAATTTTAGGAGGTGATGCTGATTGAGTAGGTGCAAGTCATGTGTGTTTCAATAAATCAAAACAGAGCAGGGGTAGGTGGGTGAGGGATAGGGAGGGCGGGCAGTCCTGTGACTTGTTGCTGGGGGTTTGAAATGTCTTCTGCGGAACAAGAGAGCAGATGTGTTAGTGGGGGAGAGATGAATGGGAGAGATATTGAATATAAAAGGGTGTGTATCGGAGGAGACACACCGGTAAGGTGTGAACTAGGGGATTGGAGAAAGTGGGAAACATAGCAGTTATATGAAATGTTAAAAGTTTACTAAAAAAGTTCTAAATAGTTTTCTATGTGCTAAAATATTATAAAAGATATACATATTAATAATCAAAAAAAGAGCATAAGAAGGATTGCAATGGTGGGTCCTCCAAGTGGTTGTAAGTACATCAGAGGCTGTGGCTTGTTTGTGGGGGTTGCATATTCTCCCTTCTTCCTCAGCTGCTGCATTCTTGATTGCAGGTCTGGATTTTATAACTAGTAGAGAGTTTTGAAATCACTCTGTTTACATACAGTAAATGCAAAATAATACCTCTTAAAGGGCTATTGAAGGAATATTTGTCTATGTTGCATCGGAAAGAGGGCACTTAATAATGGTGAACGTTGTGTCTCTTGTTTGAAAATGGATCTCCTGGAGCAGAATATACTGCGTTCAGTGTATAAATGTATTTGGGGTTTGTCCCTGCCAGTCAATATCCAGCAATATAGCTGTATGAGATCTAGAGTCTTACATACTCTATGCTCACCAAGGTATTTCCTCTTGCATTTCCTGTTAGTTTCCAATATGTTTCAACAAGGTTTACTAAATATTTTTCATGAATAAAGAAATGTTTATAATGTTTAAACCATGCTCTTGTAAGTGCATGATTTAAAACATGTGCATTTCATTTCCCTTTAGGACTTTTAAGGGAATTGTGCTACTAAGGGGGTAGAACCAGTTTACTAGAGGGGTACAATCAGTTTACCACAGGAAGCATAGCAGCTCCTTTAGAAGTATTTTTTTTTTTATGGAAAACGGGTAATTGGGTAAAATATATTTTGACCACTGGCTAGAAATGTGAGAAGATCAAGAATCACAATACAGTTGTGACTCAAAGGCATATTACACCCCTCCCAGTATTTCAAGAGGGGTGCATTTATTAGCACAATCCTGGGCTCTCTATTTCTCCTGTAATATTAGGCGGCAAGAGAACCTGAATAAAAATGGAAGCAGTCTCAGACTCAAACAGTGGAATTTGTACAAGTGGGACTGACACGCAAAGAAGGACAGCGGGATTTTTCTCATAAACGAGGGACTGTCACTCCAGTTATGAGGCACCATATTAGTTTGCTTAATTTTATTAAATCATCTAACATACAGTCTTCTTGTACCAATAAAACTACAGTTTTCACATACATATTTGAATAAGAGGACTTATTCATATATCATTTGACAGAGCTGACCAAATAGTGATTCCATGCTCACCTGCTATAAGATCTTCTGTAAGAATTCAAGTTTCTCTGTGGATGCATATAGCAAATATAATGACACTCTGACTTTTATTATAGCTCTGATTTTTTTTTCTGTATTCATTTTACAAGAAGTTACTTTTTCCCCATTGGATGCTATAAAAGTATGCCTCTTAAATTCATATAATGCTATATTTTACAGATCATTTTGTCATTTCTGCCATGTATGAGAAAACATATTACAATACAGATAAATATAAGAAAAATACATAAAAATTTCAAGCAATATAAAATTATGTTGGCCAAAAATTACACGTTTCTGATTTTGAAATGAAGCAAAAGCAATGTATGTTTTATCCATGAATACTGCCTTTCTTTGGTAAAATTCAGATTTTGTTCTGTAAGTAACTGGTAGACGAGTGCCCACTAGTGGTAACATTGAATATGTGCATTGTATATGCATGAAACAAAAACAATAAAAGCAAACTGTTATTTATATTTACAGGTTATTTAAAGGACCACTGCACAATAAAAATATATATGTTGGAAAGCTAAGAGCACAAGTAAGCAGGAAACAGTCATACAGTAAGTTTTAATTAGAGAATAAATATTGACGCCTCTGCTGGGCCTGGGGGAATCCATGATACGTAAGGGGAAGTTTTGTGTGTTAGTGGGGTGTTTACATTTCTGGAGAGATATGGTTATAATGTCGGAAGCAAGGAGTCTTCTTTTGAGCTAGTGAGGGGAAGGGTGTGGTGTTGATTGAAATTGTATCTAAGTTTCCCAACAAAGGCTCTCTTTACCCTCCTTTCCTACCGTTCCCTCCTCTGTTAGCCAAACAACACACCCTAATGATTCAGCTCTGAGGAATTGATGTAAAAAACACAAAATTGATTCCATAAACAGTCTTCAAATATTTAGATTTTTCCAATAAATATTTTTATGCCCATGGCTTATACAGCTGCTAATATTGTTAGTTTGGTACTTTCTTATATTGCAGTGATCCTTTAATCTGACCATCTATATGCTTGTTTAGTTTTTAGAATAAAAGAATACCTAGCAACATACCAAAATATAACATAAATATGCCTTCTACTATATGACATATGGTGTATATTTAAATATCCATTGTGTTTCTATATTTAAATGATATTGTTTGGAATAATTATACAAGGAAATAAGCAATATGTGTTTTTAGAATATAAAAAAAATAAAAAAAGAATACAACCGCTAATGTATTCCCTCTTATAAGCAGCTACAGTATGCTGTTTTGAAATCCACCATTTTAACTTCCTGATGTAGGTGGAGACATTGGATGTAGATGAAGCTTCTATCTGGCACAAAAAAAGGTGGCAGCTAAAACCATGACTTAGTACAATAGGACTAATGGAAAGCAAATTAGTTTACATGGAAATATCCTCCTGTCAAAATATTAGACAGGATCGAGTCAAATAGAAAAATGGAATCCTGCAGTAGAGTTTTCTTATTTGTTTTTTTACTCCCATCAAATATGTTGTTGATTAGTGAGTTTAGTTATTAAAAAGACAACTGTCAGGAACCCAGTACTTTGAACAGACTGTTGAGGTTGCTTTAAGAATTTAATGAACAAAATGTATAATGTATCACACAGTAGGCAAATGATGGTGGGTTTTAGTTTTAAATCAAAAACTTCAATACTTGGGCCATTCATAGTGCTGGAACAAACTGTGAAGTATACACAAGCTCTGGAGCAGTCAGGCTTAGAAAAAAGACTGGCAATGCAACAGATGGCTATTGCAGCAATAGCAGATGTCCTCGGAAACAGACTGGCAATGCAGCGGATGCAGCAATAGCAAAGATCCTCAGGAATAGACTGAATACCTCTTAAAGGGCTATTGAAGGAATATTTTTCTCTGCTGCATCGGAAAGAGGGCATTAAATAATGGTGAACAATGTGTCTCTTTTTTGAAAATGGATCTCCTGGAGCAGAATATAATGCGTTCAGTGTTTAAATGTATTTGGGGTTTGTCCCTGTCAGTCAATATCCAGCAATATAGCTGTATGAGATCTAGAGTCTTACATACTCTCTGCTCATCAATGTATTTCCTCTGGAGCAGTCAGGCTTATAAAAAAGACTGGCAATGCAACACATGGCTATTGCAGCAATAACAGATGTCCTAAGAAACAGACTGGCAATGCAGCAGATGGCTATTGCAGCAATAGCAAAGATCCTCAGGAATAGACTGGCAATGCAGCAGATGGCTAGTGCAGCAATAGCAGAGGTCCTCAGGAACAGACAAGGAATGCATCAGCAGAGTCAGGGAACAGTTGCCCTCAGGATCAGACTGGGACTAAATGCAGGAACAAGCACACTGGTGAAGGTGAATGCTGAAATTTGAGTAGAGTAATAGGTGCAGACAGAAAGTCTGATAGACAGGAACAGAAATTAGCAACAGTATAGGATACAACAGCTGCAACAGTGAAGCAAGCAGAACAAAGACCTGCAGCTAGAAAGCACAATAGTGTTACAACTGGCACTTTGGTGTGTTGTCAACCAGATATTACAGTTCTCACTCGATACGGATTGGCTGAGGCCCCGGACCTACTGACCCTCCCTCCACCCTATTAACCTACCTCTACCATATTAACCCCCCCCCCTCTACCCTGTTAATACCCCTCTACCATAATAACCCCTTTCTATTCTTTTAACATATTTATCCCTATCTGGACCTATTTAACCCTATCTGGACCTAGTTAACCCTAACTGGACCTATTTAATCATTCTAGTGGTAATATAGGGGTTAATAGTGTCCTATAGGAGTCTATATAGACCCCTATTGGACTGAGGGGCTTAATTATTGTCTCATGAGGGTCTATATTGACCCCCATGAGTGATGTGGTTAATTTTAGGTGCCAGGGGGTACTTATAGTACCCCTGTGGCAGGGGTTTAGTTTTTTATTTATCGTTAGTCCTTTAAGGACCTTTAAGGTCCTTTAAGGACCCATGGCGGGAAATTACAATTTTTAAATGCAGCTGAGGTCCCTATCGGGACCCCCACTGCAACAGTTAATATTGGCACAATGCTGGGGTCCCGATGGGGACCCCCAGCATAGGGGGATTAATTTTAGGGGCCACATGGGTATTTGAAGTACCCCCGCGTCAGGGGTTAACACTTTAACTGCCGCAGGGATCCTGATTGGGACCCCACTCCAAGGGTTAATGTGGAGACACTGCGGGGGTCCCAATGCGGACCCCCAGCATAGGGGGATTATTTTAAGGACCACAGGTGTAGTTAAAGTACCCCCGCATCAGCATTGGGGGGGTTAATGTTGGGTGCCGCTGGGGTTACTTACAGTTCCCCCGTGGCCGGTACTGTGCGTTAGTGTGAGGTGGACCCTTTAAGAATTTACAATTTTGAAATGCTGCGGCGGTCTTGATCGAGGCCCCTGTAGCAAGGGGTTAATGTGAGGGCCCTGCGGGGGTCCTGATAGGGACCCCTGCATCATGGGGGTCATGTGAGGAGCCTGTGGAGGTCCCAATGTGATCCCTGCAGCAGGGTTTCATATAGGGAGCCTGCAGGAGCATCTGCAGGTTTTATTGCTGTCATGATGACGGTCTCATTTCCTTTTAGCTGATAGTAAGTTTTGACCTTCTGCAATTGAATAGCATCACAAACATAGGGGGACCAGAGCCCGCAACTCAATCGCAAACATGCGGCCGTCTGCTAGCAAGTTGCGGTCTTGCAATTGAATGAGGCCCAATGTTTGTAATCAATGACCCAAGATTTAGTACACTAGTTAAAAACAATGACTGTAGTTATTTATTTTAAACTGTATAAAAATGTTTGTACATTATCAAGAGAAGAATGTAAAAGAAAGAACATTATACATGTATGTTAACTGATATATACAATGTATTAATGAAAGATATTATATAAGTATGTTATCAATATGTTCACATATATTTAGATTCTATACACTAAATATTCAGATATAACCAGTACACAAAGTTATGAGATGTAATCAGTCATGTGAAGTGCCAGTTATTAAAGTTTGCTCTGTTTGACAATACAATATCTATAGGTGAAAGCTTTTATTATTTTTCCAAGCCTGTGTGTGTGATGTCTTCCTACTGGTTCTATCTAAAGGGACCAATATATATTCCTGTACATTGCTGTTTCTGGGCTGACTAAGCTGGTGGCTGAAATACCCAAATCATCATCATCTAGGGGTTGTCCTGTAAGCAGTAAGCAGGAGGGTTTGGGGAGTACCTGGTCCCCTCATCCCTGGGTCGTGACACTAGTATTTAGTGGAAACTGTTCAGTTTTACCTCTTTGTGTCTCGGTGTTCTTAAGAAAAAAAAATGTAAATTGTGCAGGGGCATGCAGGTATGTCAGCTAACCAATCAATATACATATTACAAATAACACTGAGGGTTAGAATATACTTTATGATTTTTAATACAAACTGTTCACATTATATAATTGTATTATTTGTATTATTATTGTATTTGTTAATCCCATGTACATATTTATTGGATGAATCATGCATATGATTTTTACAATACAAATTGAGGGGATTTTTGGAAAGACTGTAGCTCCATTTATGTTGTTGGGAGTATGCCTCAAGTTAGTACACTAGGCGACATGTTTTCAGATGGTAAAATAAATTGACCACAGCAGTAAAACCTTAAAATAACACTGTACTCCAACAGGAAGTTGGTTTCATGTTAAAGAGCACAAAAAACTGTATATACATTGTGTTAGCTTTTTTTTCTCTACAGTAAATCATCCCTAAGACATTCACAATCACTCATGCTAATTTGTGACTGAGAATGCTTATTTTCAGTTTAGAGTGCGTGATAAGGGTGAGGGAGGGGATCTAACTTGATGATAACAGTACACCCCTAAGTGGAAATGTCCAAATTGGACCCAAGGTGTCATATTTTGTGTGGCCACCATTATTTTCCAGCACTGCCTTAACCCTCATGGGCATGGAGTTTACCAGAGCTTCAGAGGTTGCCTCTTCCACTTCTCCGTAATGACATCACGGGGCTGGTGGATGTTAGAGACCTTCCACTCCCCCACCTTCCGTTTGAGGATGCCCCACAGAGGCTCAATAGGGTTTAGGTTTGGAGACATGCTTGGACAGTCCATCACCTTTACCTTCAGCTTCTTTAGCAAGGCAGTGGTCATCTTGGGGGGGTGTTTGGGTTTGTTATCATGTTGGAATACTGCCCCGCGGCCCAGTCTTCGAAGGCAGGGGATCATGCTCTGCTTCAGTATTTCACAGTACATGTTGGCATTCATGGTTCCCTCAATGAACTGTAGCTGCCCAGTGCCAACAGCTTATTATATATATATATATATATATATATATATATATATATATATATATATATATAAAATCGTTTTCATATTGTGATGGCATTGAGGGGCGTGGCCATGATGTAATCAGGGGTGGAGCCTAAGGCAGGAATTGATCGCAGCAGGCAGCCATGATGCATTCAAAGACAGGCCAAAGAAAACACCTCATAGATAGACACAGACCTGAGGGAGAGAGAGAGAGTGAGGTATAGAGAGTGAGCCACAGGAGAGAGGGAAAGGGGGAGATAAGAGAGAAAGAGAAATGGGGGGAAAGAGAAACAGGGGAGGGGGAAAAGAAATAGGGGAGGTAAGGAGAGACACGGGGGAGGGAGGAGGGGAGGAAAGAGACACAGGGGTTGGAAAGGGGGGAAAGAGAAACAGGGGAGGGGGAAAATAAATGGGAGGGGTAAAATACAAAGGGGAGGTAAGGAGAGACACAGGGGAGGGAGGAGGGGGAAAAGAGACACGGGCAGAGTGGCAAAAATACTCAGGGGAGGTAAGGAGAGACACAGGGGAGGAAGGGAGGAAAAGAGACACAGGGTGGGGGGAGACACAGGGGAGGCGGGAAGAGACACAGGGGCGGGGGGAAGAGACACATGGGTGAGGGGGGAAAGAGACATGGGGAAATTGTCACAGGGAAGAGGGGAGAGACATGAGGCCGAAGATACATGGGGGAGACAGAGTGGAGGAGGGAAAGAGATATAGGGGAGGGAGGTGGGAAGAGATATAGGGGAGAGAGAGGGGGAAAGAGACACAGGGGAGGGGGAGAAAGAGACACAGGGGAGGAGGGAAAGACACAGGGAAGGGAGAGGGGGAAGAGAAACCAGAAGAAGAGAGGGAGGGAAGAGACAAAGGGGAAGGGTGGACACATCAAATATTATACTGTCAATTTTGACGGGCATGTTACTTGTGTATATATATATATATATATATATATATATATATATACTAGCAACTTGCCCGTCAAAAAATGACAGTAAATAGAATTTTTAAGCTGGAAATGCTGTTTGTGACACAATGTGATTCTCTAATAGTCTAAATCTTATTCTTATCTACAAAGAAGTACAAAAATGTTTCTTTAATTTTTTTATTTTTTTAACAATGTACTGTTAAACCATATCAAACTTTTTATTGTCATGTATGGAATAATAATATAATAATCCATCAAATTTCTCTGAAAACGTATTTTAAACCATTACATGAAGTTTTCTAATATTCAAGTCATATTGTAAACGTTGTGTAAGTTTTTTTTTTTAACAATACTAACATGAAATTGTTGAACTTTTTGTAAATGAGTCTCTTCAACCATGACAGAATGCTTTTTAACATAAAAAGCTTTAATTTAAACTCCTGTTAAAACACATAGGTATTGAATCCAGAGGAAGGCAAACAGTAAAAAACCCCATTGCAACTTTTTGTCTCAAAAGGGGAAAAAATTGAATTCCTTCCTGACCCCATTAAATCGCGATCTGATTACTCCCTGGATGAATATTTTCTATTTAATTATACGTTGAATTTTGTTAACAAATGTTTTTGCTGCAAATGACATAAATATTTTTTAACATTTACTAAATGAATTTCGAGAACTTTTGAACATACAATGCTAACAATGCAAACATTAACATAAGATACTAACAATTAACCTTAATTTATTTTAAACTATATTGAGCTTGAATATTGAATCCAGAGGAAGGCAAATTTCAATAAATGTAATTTAACTATGTAATTTTTTTAAAAGTTTTGTCCAAAAATAATTCCTTCCTGACTCCATTAACTGGATCAATAATCTATATATCATGCACCATTTTAATTTGTGAAGAAATGATGATGATGCTACTAACATTAAACCTTAATTACAAAGAATGCATCAACCTATCAGTCCTTTTCAAACATATTTTTAAGCTTACAAACCTGTATGAAACATTAAATTGTAAACAATTTCTAAAATGCAAACTTATTGTTTTGTGGAGCCACTCATGTCTAAACTGACTTTGAAGACATTCCAATTTTTTTATTTTCCTTGAAGCGGCCTTTTATTTCTGTATATGTAATGTAAGGCCTTTTTTTTTGTCTTTTGTTTTTTTTCCTTTCTTCCTTTTGTGTTGGTTATTACTGTAATTTTCTGAAATTGTTGACATATTTGTGTAACTGAAATAGTGTTCCACTAAGAAGATGGCAATTGACCTTTAATTTCTTCCTTCAAATGAAACCACTATTATCTGTGATTACAAAACCTTGTAGTACACAATATTTTTTGTAAAAATACGGCCATCGTTTAGTAGATCACCCTGACTTGACTTTTGTCTTCAACTGAAACTTTAATTGCATCTGGATTTGTTCACCTTGAAAAAGCAACATAGAGTTGTCCATGTGCAAAAACAGGTTCTTGTAAAAAAAATACCCACAGACTTAAAAGATTGTCCTTGGGATTTATTGATGGTCATGGCAAATGCCATGATAACTGGAAATTGTCTCCTTTGAAGGATTAAAGGCAAACCACTATCACTTGGAGCTAAAGCAATTCTTGGTATACAAACTCGTTCACCTTTATGGGTCCCAGTCATAATTTCTGCATGTAGAAAATAATTTTTAACTTGTGCACAATTAATCGGGTCCCATTACAAAGTCCTTTTTTTGGATTCATATTTCTCAATAACATGACAATTGCCCTTTTTGTTTTTAATTGCAAAACATGTGGTGGCATTCCAGATGGTGTTAAAGAATTAATAAATTTGATACTAAAATTCGATTCACTGTCTTTATCATCAGCCAGAACTGAATCTGCACTGTATTAATTATTTTGTGGTGCATTGATGAATTTTAAAATTTCGTTATTTAGATTCAAGGCATCTATATTTTTTGAAGTTAATATCCCTTTGTTTGCAATGTCTGAGTAATCGTCGTTATTCAGAGTGTTTAGAAAGATTGCTGATATGAGTGATTCCTTGCAAACCATTTGTGATGGTATTTAAATGGTATCATTGGGTAAATCATGTATTTGTGGATGTTTTCCTTCTCCAATTTGAATGAGCCAATCATTGAATTCATTTTGGCCTTCGGATCTCATATTTAGTTCTAATTTGAGATGTGTAAATATTTTCCACAGTTTACTTGTCTTGATACATATTTCATTGATCTCAGTTCTATTTCCATGTAGCACAACAGGTAATGTTTGCCTAAAATCTCCTCCTAACAGCATCACCTTTCCACCAAATTATCACTTCTTTTAAGAATCTATCAATACATTGCAAAGCATGACATGACATCATTGTTGCCTCGTCTATGATAATTAATTGACTTTTTATTTTATTTTTTTGCTTGTAAAGAATTCAGTCGAATATCTGACACTGATGTTTCCAAAATGGGAACTGGCAGCTTAAATCCACTATGCACAGTTCTACCACCGTCTAACAAAAGTGCTGCAATTCCAGTTGTTGCAAATGGCATAGCTATCTGACCCTGTGCTCGAACGTAACTCAAACAATTGTACAGATAAGTTTTTCCTGATCCACCCGGGCCATCTAGATAGAAATACCAGTCTTTGACCATTTCATCATCTGTAGCATTTGTGATGGCATTAAATGCTTGTAACTGTAAAGTATTTAAAGTTGCCAGTTTTCTTCCGTTTTTTTGTTTTTGTAGCTCAGTGTCATAATCATCAAAGTTGATGTCATCTATAAGTCCAAATTAAAACTTGCACAATTTAATCCATGAGCAAACAATATTTCTTGAATTTCCAGTAAAGTTTTTAACAGTGCTATTGGCTCATTGTAATGTTTCAAGAAGTCTTCAGACATTTTTAATTTAAATGTTTCCCACAAAGTAAATGCATCAGGTACATTGCAAAAGATGTGAATGAATGCAAATTGTTGTCTCATTTGCTTTGTCATTTGACATAGTGCTGCTTCTTCCAGACACCTCTCCCATTCTGTATCATCAGCTATGAAGTTTAGATGTCTTGCAGCTAATAGGAAAGTACCATATACTATGTCATTCACTTTGAGTAATTGTTCAAAACTTGGTGCACCGGGAACACGTAAAAGAAGTAATTTTAAACTGAAACGTTCAATGTCCCTTGGACTGACGGTATACATTTGTGGTATAATTTTTTTGTATATCTCTTCTTCGTTGTCGCCATAGACCATTTACAAATACATAGTGATATGGAATCTCAATGTATAAAAATTGTCTGGCCTGCGTATCCTGGCAGTTTAATTTTAACCATGCAGTAAGTGTTGTATCTCGGTGTTCATTTTGAGCTAAGGCGGTTCTTTCATTGCCTGCAGTAAAGCAAACAAACTGACTTTGAGGCAAATGTACAGCTAAACGATAGACAGCATGTGACCGATCATGCATCTCAAATTTCAGAACCCGCCACATTACTTCAGGAGCACTGACATAGCAAGCATCTAAATAATTTGAAAGTTCGTCATATAAAATTGGATTTTCCTTTTCGTTTGCAGCACCTTGCACAATAACAGTTGCTGCATCATATCCTTTGTATAAATATTTATACACATATTTGATTGATTTAATAGAAGTGCAAGCCTCCACATTTATGTGTGCATTGTACTTGATGAGAAAATGTGGATTGTATGGAACAACAAATCTATTATCAACCTTTTGTCCACAGATAATAGCTGTTTGTCCTTGACTTCTTTTTTACAAAGGGTATCCATCACAATTCGCATAAGTTTGCATTTGAAATTGTTTAGGAAATTGTTTAGTATTTTTTTTATTTTCCATACATGGTGAATTAGGATTCATATCTCCATATGGCCCATGAATCATACTCACAACATGTAACAATCTCACAAAGTTTGGAATATTTTTCTGGCTCTGGCAATTCAGCAGTAATGACTGAATCCGCTCTCTCTGCAGTATTCAACTTATCTTTTTCCTGCAGGATTAAAAGTATGTGAGCATGTGGCAGTCCTCTTTTTTGGTATAAACAAAAGCCACACATTTTCCAAATAACTGTGCTTTAGTTATATCATATATTAATGAATTGAGTTTGATTTTGAATACTCTTGCCACTAAATATGGTTGGTCAGAAGTAGTTTGTCCCAGATTAAAATTTTCTTTGATCTCTGGCCATTGAGGATTACATGTGAATGTATTGAATAAATCTGGTTTTCCAAATTTTGTGACATGGCATCACTATACCTTTCTCGCATATTGCGAGGAGATGCTTGGAAAGTGGATGGCAAAATAATTGCTCTTCAAGCTGGAATGTCTCTGTTGTTAGCCAATTCAGCGACATAATCCATCAATCCACAATACTGTTCTACTCGTAGCTTATTTTGTTGAAATTTTATGAAATTTTGATTATTTGCTTCAACTTGTAGATAGGAATCAATAATCCATTGTTGAGTGAGTTTGCCCCCACTTAAAATTGGATAAAAAGAATCCCGAATAGCAGTTTGCGCCACTTTATATACCAGCATAGAAATATTGCATCTAACACAAACTTTACTATTTAACTTTGCAATTGTAATTTTGGTTCCCATCCAGGTTCACCATTTGGAATGAAAATGGGATATGTCATTGGATCTAAATTACAACTTAATATATTTATGTTTTAAAAGGTTGTTCTTCATTGCATGGATATATTCTAATAGCCCGCTGAAAAGGTGGTTCACCATCTTCATTTTTAAAAACCATGGCAACCTCATTGACTGTTGGTAAATTATACCGTCTTTGATCTCTTTTTAACACCATATTTACTCTTGGCGCTGTCAATTGATGTCTTTGAGCAGGTTCCTGTTCTTTTTCAAGCTGTGCTAATTGTTTGTATGCTTGACTGTATGGGTTGTTGGCCATAATTTTATCCAACTGTTCAAAGATATGCACAAACACTGTGTATTTTCTGGAAGCCTCATTTTTTATCAGCTTCCATTGTATCTAAGACATTTAACTGTGCAAATTTCCTTTGCTCTCCTTCTTGTGGGTGTAAATGTGAAGTTCGTGGTAAATTTGTCCTTGAACTCTAAAACAGTAAGGACCATGTCCTGGTACATTTTCGGCTAATGTGGCACACATCGAAGAAAATTAAATTGCACTGTTATAAGACCTTATGTTTTTTTTTTAATTTGTATACTTTGAAATGTTGGATCGCTCATGATACTTTGTAAGTAATCTGGAAATGGGTGTCTTTGTGGAAGTTTTACCTTTCCTTTCTGACAGCAACTAATGAAATCTCCGTCAGTTGGTCTTTCCGTTAGAAAATGATAGACCCCATAAAACTGAAAAACAACATTAAGTAATTTACAATAATGAGTGTCTACTTTTAGTGCTCTACTAAACACATTCTCATGTACTTCCTCAACATAAATATCACTACAACTTTCTATATCTACATGTGTCTGAACATTGGTGTCAGTAGGCAATATAGTATCATTGGGCAATGGTTCACAGACATGTTTTAGTTCACTTTTTCATTTATTGGAAGCCCCAGCACACTCACTTTGTGCTTTCTTACTCGTTTTTCTGTCGGTCTTCTTCTCTTAAGCGTTGGGAAGTTTCCGGTGACTGTGCATCTCTCCACCTTTGCTTCCTTTCCCTTGCCAATCTTCTATTGCGTTCAATGTTTTCTTCTCCATTATCCGCCATTGTAATCTGTAATTGTAAATAGAGATGCAATTTGTTTTTTGTTTTGTTTTCTGTACATATTGTTTGTAGCTGGTTTCAATCTAAAAGTAAATCGGATTAATGAATGAATGCAAACATTTTAAAATCTTTTACTTTTTTTCGATGTAATAAATGAAACCATTTTTGTAGTTTTTTATTGACGTACATTAAATAGCAAAGGCCTGCACATATATATATATTTTGACTACTAAATTATCAATTCATTTCTAAATGAATATATGTTAGTGAATAAATCCAAAAATTAGATCAATGTGAAACCTAAAAAGTTACTTATATTGTCATAAAGAAGATCAAACATAAACAGCTATTACCAAAGTATAGATGTGTTCTAAAAGAATGTTCAATTGTCTTAAAGATGCAATGAATGTAGATATGATGTCTAATTGTTCTTTAAAACGTAATTACTTAAGCATATTTTTTTTTTTTTCATTTTTTTTATTGTAATGACCAATTAAAATCTCCAAACCTCCTTCATCTTCCTGTTTGTTTGTTTTTTGCAAAATGACATCGTAAAAACCTAATTTATTTGCAAGTTATTCCCATCAATCTGGCACTATATAAACACCTTTTTTTTTTTTTTTATTCAAACGTTATTTTTGGATAGATGTTCATTCCCTAAAATGTTCCAATTAAATAATATGCTATGTAGTTATATTTCTCCCTATGAATCCCTAATATACTTTTCTAAATTAATTATTACATTTCATCAATCCCAAACCATAAGGGCATGGTAAAATCATATACCTTTGAACTTGCAGTTCTTTCTGTCCAAATCCTTGCAAATTCACTCTCACTTTATTTCTTTCGGCCGCATATCTTGCAACCGCCCGTAAGCTCAGAAATCCCCCTTACGGCCGGCCGCAAATCATGCAACCGGCCGCAAATCATGCAACCGGCCGTAAGGTCTGAAAACGTTAAAAGCAAATATAAATTCAAGACGGCACTGTAAAGCTCTGTAAATGCTAGGGATCATAATGGGGGACATGAGGATTAATAGCAACCCCCTCTCAAGCTTGCACATCAGCCCAAATCCGAGATTTCATTAACTGTTTATTTTCCGGCCGCAGCGTGGGCGGGTCTGAGGTGCTCCAAGCCCTCTGGACTTTTTCCACGGATATTTGACATAAATTAAAATAAAAATTATTTACGGATTTGAGTGTAGGGGAATGTTGTGCTATGAATGCTAACACCTACAATCACTTTATAGTCTCCTCAGAGTGCAGGGTGGCTTTATTATGTGCTTAATTGTGTGCTTGCGTGACCTTTTTGCTGCAAGTTAGCTGCGGCTCGGTTTTAGCCTTGCAGAGAGGGTTCCCGGAGCAATTGAATAGCAACCGGGATTTGCTTGCGGCCGAAACTCTTGCGGCCGTTTAAGAGCAAAGGCTTTCCTCCGGCGCGTGCGACCGCAAGGGATAACAAGGCGACGGCCGCAAGCCTGCCGGAGCCCCCGGCCGGAAGGGAATAGAATAGGCGAATAGCCTGCGGCCGGTCCTTGCGGCCCCGCATCTCCTACGGCCGATAATTGAATGAGTCCCCATATATTTAAGTGCTTCGTAAAATGTACATTTTTTTTCTAAATTCTTCTAACCTCATATTGTTTTTTATCTTATTATTAATTAATATTTCCCAAACAAATGTACATAAATCAGCTGTAAGACAGATATATAAGTCCACGTAAAAAAATGTTCTTACTTTTATTCCTTATTTATTTTTATAAATGACTAATTATTAATTATTTAAAATATTATTATACGTTAATAAATCAATAACTGTTATCCATTTTAGCAACATTTAATGTAGCCTTTTTTGTTCCCTAACTCCATAATTAAATGATATACCTGTCAAGGTGATCTTTATGGTGTTCAAAGATTGCAAACGTCACTCTCTGTGTTGAGTCAGCTGCAGATCCGATGAAACTGTGAAATAAGATTGAAATCCTTTTTAATATTTTGCTTTATCCCTATCAGTCAATCACCAGCAACACACATATATTGGCATAGATGCCAAACATAAAAGCACATTCCGCAATTAATTGTTAAATCAAACAATTTTTTAGAATGATTACTATTTATTAATTTATATTAATATACATTAATTAATCAATAAGTGTTATCAATTCAAATTAAAATAATTGTCCTTTTTTTGTTTTGCTGTAGGAATATAATTTAATTATATACCTGTGAAGATTATCTTTATGCTGTTGAATGCCTGCAAACATCACTCTCTGTGTTCAGTCAGCTGCAGGTACGCTGAAACTGTCCACGAAGATAAAAATAATTTGTAATATGTTGCTTCATCCCTATCAATAAATCAGCATCAACACAGATATATTAGCATAGATTAAAAACATAAAAGCAATACTCATCAATGTATTGTTAAAGAGCAACATTTTCTTGGTTCTGATTACTAATTATTAATGAATTAATATATTAATATACATTAATTAATCAATAACTGTCATCAATTCCAACTAAGAAGACATAAAACCTTTTTTTGTCCTCAAGAACATAATTTATTGATATACCTGTAAAGGTGCTGTTTATGTTGTTGAAATGCTGCAAACGTCACTCTAATAAAAAAAATGGAAATAATTTGTAATATTTGAATTAATCCCTATTAATCAATCCACATCATCACAGATATGTCAGTGCATCTTAAAAGATACTTTTTTTTAACCTTTTTTTAATCTTAGTCTTTACAGATTAATACATTAATGTACATTAATAATAAATTAATCACTGACTAAATATAATCTAAAGATGTAAGCATTAATATATTCCTAAACTAAATGCATTGTATACATTTTTTTTTGGTTTATAATGATTACTAATAATTAATTAAATAATGTACATTAATAAATAATGAATCAATGTGTAAATGTCTTTGCAATTTTTTGGCATTAATCATGTATTAATAAACGTTAACCTTTTTTTTCTTTATGATTAATAATTAATTAATTAAAGTACATTATTAATTAATTATTCAATTAATTAATATCTTACAAACAGGTAAGCATGAAAGTATTGCTAAACTAAATCAAGCATCAATTCTTATTAATAATTAATTAATTATTTATGAACGATTAATAATATAATGTACCTTTTTGAATTTAATATTCATCAAGCAGTATCCTGAAGAGCTAACAATCTCTTTTGATTTCACCTGAGGAGAAAGGTCTGTGTCAAGTGTGCCCTATTTATTGGCTGCGTGCGCGAGACAAAAAAATGTTGTTTTAGGCGGGAAATCCGCCATTTCACAATGTTAATGTTTAAATGTGTAATTTAGTGTTGTAAAATGGCGCCGTTAGTCTATGTTTTACACATTCCGCAGTTATTTTCCGTCCTTTATATTAGTATTTTTCGACCACATACGTGTCTGGCTGTGTTTTACGCGCTTCGTGGTCGTGTAGTCTGGTTTTTATTTCTTTCGGCGGCCATATTTTTTCTTGCTTAGGCGATTTTGGATTTTTGAAAATCGTCTAAATCGAGTTTAATTCGCGTTCCACCTCACTCACAGATGTCCTGTCTGTTGCCCCATGCTGTCTGTGATGTTTTTGTACTTTTTTTAGGTGTATTTAGTGATTTTTTCGGGTTTTTGGTTCTGCCACTAATCTCGTAAGTTCTTGTAAATTCTTTTGTACCCTTCTCCTGACTGATACCTTTTAACAATGAGATCCCTCTGATGCTTTGGAAGCTCTCTGTGAACCATGGCTTTTGCTGTGGGATGCGACTAAGAAAAATTTCAGGAAAGACCAACTAGAGCAGCTGAACTTTATTTGGGGTTAATCAGAGTCACTTTAAATGATGGCAGGTGTATGCTGACTCCTATTTAACACGATTTGGAATGTGATTGCTTAATTCTGAACACAGCTACATCCCCAATTATAAGAGGGTGTGCATACTTATGCAACCATATTATTTTATTTTTATATTTTTTCTTCCCTCTACCTAAAAGATTTCAGTTTGTTTTTCAATTGAGTTGTACATTTTATAGGTCACATTAAAGGTGGAAAAAGTTCTGAAATTATTTATCTTTGTCATTTTTTACAGCACAGAAACCTGACATTTTAACAGGGGTGTGTAGACTTTTTATATCCACTGTTCATATATAGTTTTATTTATATATTACATGTATATATATATATATATATATATATATATATATATATATATAAATAATTGGTCAAAACTTTAATTGGAAAGACATACTGCATTTGTGCATTTGTTCTTTAACTTACAAAATCCGTTTAACTCTGCACCTAAGAGTCAGATTCAATTGAGCAAATGTAACTTACAATAGCCCCTAATGGAAGCCATTTAATCCAAGTTATTTCAATTGGTGTCTACAAAAGGGTTACAGGTAGTGATGTCGCGAACCTAAAATTTTCGGTTCGCGAACCGCGAACGCGAACCTCCGCAAATGTTCGCGAACCGGCGAACCGCCATAGACTTCAATGGGCAGGCGAATTTTAAAACCCACAGGGACTCTTTCTGGCCACAATAGTGATGGGAAAGTTGTTTCAAGGGGTCTAACAACTGGACTGTGGCATGCCAGAGGGGGATCCATGGCAAAACTCCCACGGAAAATTACATAGTTGATACAGAGTCTGGTTTTAAGCCATAAAGGGCATAAATTACCTAACATTCCTAAATTGTTTGGAATAACATGCTTTAAAACATCAGGTATAATGTTGTATCGATCAGGTAGTGTAAGGGTTACACCTTACATGACTGGGGGTCTATAGGTGACATTAGTACTGACCTTTATCTGACTGGGTGTCTATAGAGTGACATTAGTACTGACCTTTATATGACTGGGGGTCTATAGGTGACATTAGTACTGACCTTTATCTGACTGGGTGTCTATAGAGGGACATTAGTAATGACCTTTATATGACTGGGGGTCTATAGAGGGACATTAGTACTGACCTTTATCTGACTGGGTGTCTATAGAGGGACATTAGTAATGACCTTTATCTGACTGGGGGTCTATAGAGGGACATTAGTACTGACCTTTATCTGACTGGGTGTCTATAGAGGGACATTAGTACTGACCTTTAGCTGACTGGGTGTCTATAGAGGGACATTAGTAATGACCTTTATCTGACTGGGGGTCTATAGAGTGACATTAGTACTGACCTTTAGCTGACTGGGTGTCTATAGAGGGACATTAGTAATGACCTTTATCTGACTGGGTGTCTATAGAGGGACATTAGTACTGACCTTTAGCTGACTGGGTGTCTATAGAGGGACATTAGTACTGACCTTTATATGATTGGGGGTCTATAGGTGACATTAGTATTGACCTTTATCTGACTGGGTGTCTATAGAGGGACATTAGTAATGACCTTTATCTGACTGGGGGTCTATAGGTGACATTAGTACTGACCTTTATCTGACTGGGTGTCTATAGAGGGACATTAGTACTGACCTTTAGCTGACTGGGTGTCTATAGAGGGACATTAGTAATGACCTTTATCTGACTGGGGGTCTATAGAGTGACATTAGTACTGACCTTTAGCTGACTGGGTGTCTATAGAGGGACATTAGTAATGACCTTTATCTGACTGGGTGTCTATAGAGGGACATTAGTACTGACCTTTAGCTGACTGGGTGTCTATAGAGGGACATTAGTAATGACCTTTATCTGACTGGGGGTCTATAGAGGGACATTAGTACTGACCTTTATCTGACTGGGTGTCTATAGAGGGACATTAGTACTGACCTTTAGCTGACTGGGTGTCTATAGAGGGACATTAGTACTGACCTTTATCTGACTGGGTGTCTATAGAGTGACATTAGTACTGACCTTTATATGACTGGGAGTCTATAGGTGACATTAGTACTGACCTTTATCTGACTGGGTGTCTATAGAGGGACATTAGTAATGACCTTTATATGACTGGGGGTCTATAGAGGGACATTAGTACTGACCTTTATCTGACTGGGTGTCTATAGAGGGACATTAGTAATGACCTTTATCTGACTGGGTGTCTATAGAGGGACATTAGTACTGACCTTTATCTGACTGGGTGTCTATAGAGGGACATTAGTAATGACCTTTATCTGACTGGGTGTCTATAGAGGGACATTAGTACTGACCTTTATATGACTGGGGGTCTATAGGTGACATTAGTACTGACCTTTATATGACTGGGGGTCTATAGGTGACATTAGTACTGACCTTTATCTGACTGGGGGTCTATAGAGGGACATTAGTACTGACCTTTATCTGTCTGGGGGTCTATAGGTGACATTAGTCCTGACCTCCTGCTGCAGTATTATTACTCCCAGTACTCCCAGGCTTGCTACTATTAGATAAAATAACCTCAGTTTCGTTTCCTTATCTGTTGGTAACATCAAAATATGATTATTAAATATTTCATATTTCTTTGTTTTTTTCTCCCAAAGTGAACCCCTTTGTGTGTGTCCCACAGATGTGGCGTTTCTGCTCTGCGTATGTTGGATTTGCACCGCTCAAAAAGTATGAAAAGAGATCCCCCCTTGAAGCCCATTAATGACATCATCAGTAAATTGTATGTAACAGATTCCAGTGTTTAGGGTTTATGACCCAATACTGCGATCATATCACTTATGACAAAAATCAGTATTTGTCGTATTATTCAGACGCGCGTGCATCTTTGTGTTACATTTCCTGATACTTTTATTATCTTGATCTTTATATATTTACTAGCGACTTGCCCATCAAAAAATGGCGGCAATAAGATTGTAAGGCAGGTAATGGTTTGGACGAGACATTCATTCTGTTGGCGGTCGGAGATCCTTCGGCGCTCATTGCGAGGCTGTTGGTTGTATTTTTTTTTCTGATAGGCGCTTTTGCTGTTATTCTTTGGTCGGCGGTGATGTGTTTTTTGCGCTTATTGCAAGGCTTTGTATGCTATGAGCAGCGTTGGCGCTCGTTGTGAGGCGCGCAGTGAATGGCTTTTATGTTTAATGTGATAATGTTTTTTTTTGTGTATATGTATTTTTGTATGCTAATGAAATAATTACTAAATGAATATACTTTACCTATTTGTAAGTAATATATGCAGGAAGCATTGTGCTGAAGAGCTGACAATCTATTTTCATGTTCCTGCAGCATACAATGTAGGTTTTCAGTGCTGTGGAGCTGCTGTGTAAGTGTCAGCAATGTGTGCAGTGTGTAGTGTAAATATGCTGCGTGCTCGAGGGGAAGCCGTTAGGGTAGCTGGGTACTTCCGCATTGTGTAAGTTAGTGTTGTAAAATGGCGGGGAATGTGTATGTGGTACGCGGGTGTGGATGATTTAGCGTCCTTGTTAATAGTGTATCTTTACCTCGCTTTTTAGGAAAATCCGTATGTGTTTTGCGTGTTTAGGGTCCTGTAGCCTCGTTTTCTTTTTTTCAAGGGCCATTTTTTCTCTCACTTAGGTGATTTTCGGGTGTCTAAACTCATGAATTTGGACTTAAATGGAGGTGTAACTTCACTTGCAGAGGTCCTCGGTGCCCGCCTTGCTGTGGGTAAGCTTTTTATGTGTTTGTTGTGTGTATTTATTGTGTTTTTAATGTTTTTAAGTGCGTGCGGTTCGGGCGTTAAGGTCGTATTTTTGTGAGCTCCTAATGTTTTTTTTTCTAAGTCCCGTATTTTTGGATGGTAAGTCCGTAAATTTGATGGTGTAAGTCCGGCCTGCGGCTCATTGCAGCCGACGTGGGAGCCTTCGGCGCTCCTTGCCAGCAACTCTGGCCCTCGCTTCGCAAGCCCGCAGTGTTAGCAACAACCCGCCTGCTCACAACTATATATGTGATATCTGTAACGTCTTCCCCAGTTGGCACTTGTAAATCGGCTAAGCGACAAAAAAAATGGCGTCCGGAAAAAATGAAAACGAGGCTACACGACCCCAAACCGCGCAAAACATCGCCAGCCATGTACGACTTTTACCTAGGAACAGACGAGGTACAAAATACACTATTATAAATAATGGAAACTGCTGGCGAGCCGCGTAACACATACACAATCGCCGCCATTTTACAACACTAACTTGCAACTAATAACATTACAAATCTAAAATGGTGCGTTACACGACTATACAAGCGGTTTCCCCTCGTGCACTGCGCACATTGCTGACACTTACACCTCGGGTCACCAACAGTCCAAATGTACACTGTAAGCTGCAGGAAAATCAAAACTGATTGTTAGCTCTTCAGGTTATTGATCACTGGATATATTAATTACAAATAGGTAAAGTATTTTAGTAATTAATTAATTCATTATTATTAAAAAAAATATATATAAAAAAATACGCTTAATAGCATATTTTACACTGCAGTTACTTTACATACATTAACGCTTCGCACTTCCTACTACATTTGTTCATTTACAATAGTTATTATCGTGCATTCATTTAATAAGTATTAATTAGTAATGGAAAATAAAAATGTAGACTTTACACTACACTAAAATGTTTTACTTTTTACTCTGCAGTTATATATCTGGATTACTGCTCATTGGCTGCCAGCGATAGCACTCTCAAAGCAGTTACAAATCTAAATCACTTTATTATGCTCTGAGACCTGAATACATTTTTTAATTTACACTGCACAAAAAAAATTATATATTTAACACTGTACTTATATATCTGTCTTTGCGATGAGCGCCGAAGATTGATCGTTGCAAAGCATGAAACATGAAGGACACGAGGGAAGAGACTCACAATGAGCGCCGAAGGTCCTCAGAGTTCAAAAAGCATCACATTGTGTGGCAAACAGCATTGCCATGGCTTCAAACTTTATTGCCCCATCATTTGTGCCAGGCAAGTCGCTAGTGATATAATATAACATAATGCAATACAATATTATACAGTACACATGGGTGTTGGAACAGTACACATGGGTGTTATCGTATGTATGTATGCGTATAGAAGCTAACAGGGGAGGAGAGAGGGGGAGGAAACACAGGGGAGAGGGAGAGGAAGACACAGGAGAGGGGAGAGGGGGAGGAAGACACAGTGGAGAGGGGGAGGAAGACACAGGGCAGAGGGGGGAAGAGAAACAGGGTAAGGGAGAGGGGGGAGAGACACAGGAGAGAGTGGGGGGTAGAGACACAGGGGAGAGGGGGGAGAGACTAATGGGAGGGAGTGGTGAGGAGACACCGGGGAGAGAAAAAGGGGTAAAGCCACAGAGGAGGGGGGAAGAAACACAGGGGAAGGGAGAGGGGGTAGAGACACAGGGGAGAGGGGGGAGAGACACAGGGAAGAAGGGGGAAGAGACACAGATGAGGGGGGAGAGACACAGGGGAGAGGGAAGGGGGGAAAGACACAGGGGAGGGGGGAAAGAAACACGGGAAGGGAGAGGGGGGTAGAGACACAGGGGAGGGGGGAGTGACACCGGGAAGAGGGAAGGGGGAAAAGACACAGGAGAGGGAGCAAAGAAACACTGGGGAAGGGAGAGGGGGTAGAGACACAGGCAAGGGTGGGAGAGACACAGGGGAGAGGGGGGGAGAGAGACACATGGGAGGGAGTGGGGGGGAGACACAGGGGAGAGGGGGGGAAAGAGACACATGGGAGGGAGTGGGGGGGGGGGAGACACAGGGGAGGTCTTCTGCTTTATTATTATTCTTATTATTATTACTATATAATGTGTAATACGGACCACTTTTTGGCAATGAGCGCCACAGGCCTCTATATATATTTCCTGGCTTATTCAGATATATGGAGGATGAATCCGTGGACGTACCTGAATCCCACAAGAGAGTGGTCGCCATGTTCATGTGGTGTTTATTATGACACTAGCGACTTGCCCGTCAAAAAATGACGGCAATGTTATTGTAACTGAGCTAATGTTGTTTTGTGTGTAATAGTAAACATGTAATACATTAATAAATGAATAGACTTTACCTATTTGGAAGCATTGTGTTGAAGAGCTGTGAACCTTGTTTGCACACAGACCTACAGCACCAAGCACACTGACAGTACACACAGACCCATAGCACCAAGTACACTGGCAGTGCACACAGACCTAAAGCACCAAGCACATTGACAGTACACACAGATTAACAGCACCAAGTACACTGACAGTACACACAGACCTACAGCACCAAGCACACTGACAGTACACATAGACCTATAGCACCAAGCACACTGACAGTACACACAGACCTACAGCACCAAGCACACTGACAGTACACACAGACCCATAGCACCAAGCACACTGGCAGTGCACACAGACCCATAGCACCAAGTACACTGGCAGTGCACACAGAACTACAGCACCAAGTACACTGACAGTACACACAGACCCTTAGCACCAAGTACACTGACAGTGCACACAGACCTACAGCACCAAGCACACTGACAGTACACACAGACCCATAGCACCAAGTACACTGGCAGTGCACACAGACCTAAAGCACCAAGCACACTGACAGTACACACAGATTAACAGCACCAAGTACACTGACAGTACACACAGACCTACAGCACCAAGCACACTGACAGTACACATAGACCTATAGCACCAAGCACACTGACAGTACACACAGACTCACAGCACCAAGCACACTGACAGTACACACAAACCCACAGCACCAAGCACACTGACAGTACACATTGACCCACAGCACCAAGTACACTGATAGTACACACATATATACAGCACCAAGTACACTGACAGTACACACAGACCTACAGCACCAAGTACACTGACAGTACACACAGACTCACAGCACCAAGCACACTGACAGTACACACAAACCTACAGCACCAAGCACACTGACAGTACACACAGACCTACAGCACCAAGTACACTGCCAAGTACACACAGACCCATAGCACCAAGTACACTGGCAGTGCACACAGACCTACAGCACCAAGCACACTGACAGTACACACAGACCCATAGCACCAAGTACACTGGCAGTGCAAACAGACCTACAGCACCAAGTACACTGACAGTACACATTGACCCACAGCACCAAGTACCCTGATAGTACACACATATATACAGCACCAAGTACACTGACAGTACACACAGACCTACAGCACCAAGTACACTGACAGTACACACAGACTCACAGCACCAAGCACACTGACAGTACACACAAACCTACAGCACCAAGCACACTGACAGTACACACAGACCTACAGCACCAAGCACACTGACAGTACACACAGACCTACAGCACCAAGTACACTGACAGTACACACAGACCTAAAGCACCAAGCACACTGGCAGTGCACACAGACCCATAGCACCAAGTACACTGGCAGTGCACACAGAACTACAGCACCAAGTACACTGACAGTACACACAGACTCACAGCACCAAGCACACTGACAGTACACACAGGCGCTCATTGCAGGCGAGCCTCGCATAGCGAGGCGAGCCGTTAATACGGACCACTTTTTTATGGAGCAAACTGCTCCATATGTATATTAATAACTATACAACTTTCCAAACATACACATCTCATTGCAATACGCTAGTAATAATAATAATGCACAAGAGTCCTTCAGCACTGCACTGGACACTGAATAAACTTGCCTAGCTATGGTTTTCCCTATTGATGCAGTATCATCCAAACTGTCCCTCCTCTCAGTAAGACTGCAAGGTACTTATGATTCCAAAATGGCTGCTGTCCATGAGGTAGAAGGGTGTAGAAGGGAGTGTATGCTGCTGAATGGCTGGAATGTGTCTGCTGACTGTGACATGCAGGGTCAAAGTTTGCTCAATGATAAAGTATTGGGGGCGGGTCGAATCTCGCATATGTTCGCAGTTCGCCGCGAACGCGAACATGCTATGTTCGCCGAAAAAAGTCCGCCGGCGAACTATTCGCGACATCTTTAGTTACAGGTTACGGCCTTGAAATCCTTGAGGTTCTTAAAACCGGAACTTACGCCCCATTGAAGCTTTTGATCTTTCACGTTCGCAAGAGTTACAATTGCTAAAATCGCAAATCGCTATTCAACTGCACGCAAATGTTTTCACACCTGTAAATGGCAAATGTAGGATAAAATCCTACGAGTGCTAGAGTAATACTGCACTGTAAATGACGGGGAAAGCTATGTAAGACATTAGAATTAATAGTACAACAGTCTCAAGCTCGCAAATCGGCAATAAAAAAATAATTTTTCTATGTTTCACTTTGGGGTTATATTGATCTCGGGAATCAATGAGTTAATACACATCAGACCACCCACATGGACTAGAACAGTGTTGGTATTCATTTTTATTATTTAGTATTTTGCGGTTTTGAAAGGCCGATTGCATATCGAACCCCCAAACACTAATTAATTGACATGTAACTTGCATGATTTACTGACCTAATGTTGACGGTCTAATTTTCTATTGTCTGTTTCTAAATGGGTAGTTACGACCTCGCTTAATTGATCATGTTCCCGCCCTAAAATGCTACATATGATTGCATGGTTTACGGTTTCGGCTCTCGACCCCTATCTTGCGGGCTTGTTCAATTGAATAGCCCTGGAATTGTAGCAGAGTTCAAGCCCGCAGACATACGGCCTGTGTACCGTGAGATACACTATACACTAATCCTCCATTACTATCTCCACTCATGCATGCCAACATGACTTTTTTTTCCCCCCCAAGAAACGCATCACAAAAAAACTTTAAAGGCATATGTAAGTTTCATGGTTTATGAATGCATCTGATAAAGGAGTATCAGTGAAAAAATGCAAAAATAAACAAACCCTAATGTTTGCTAAATCTCTTGAGTTTGCAAGCAGTTGCTTTTGTGAGTTAACACCCCTGAAAATTCCTGCTAAAATTAACATAAAAATCATAATTTGTTTTGGCCAATAAAAGGCAGCTAATACATTTTAATACATTGTAACAATCAGTGATGGCAAGAACAAATAATGGAGTCAGACACTGATCTATAGATCTCTACATTCTGCTGCTGCTGGCTGGAAGTTAGGACAGAGTTAACATCCATATTTGAATGCAGTGTTTCTATTTGTAGGGACCAGGTACCTAGGTAAGCACCTCTTGCGGTGTGGAAAGCAAGTTTTATAAAAGGGTATGTGCATTGCCCAACGCGGAGGCTGCACAAGCTCCCTGGGTCAGCCCGCAGCGTCACATGACCGAGCTGAGCCTGTAGGCATTGTGACGCTATGTCAGGGGCGGGACTTCCGCCCGGGTTCGCACACTTTCGCAGAGCAGCGCGGTCTCCATCAGGAACAGACGGAGGTCTTAGGGGCTCCTAGCTTATTTCAAGTAGGAAGTAAAAAATGTAGCTATTGCCAACTCCAGCTATACAGCACATAAGGGACAGTTGTGGATGCTTGTTTTGTGTTGTTTGTCTATTTTTGGTGTCTGTTTTTCTGTCCGTTTTTGTGTGTATGTGGGTGATTGGCCGCAATATGAATGCTAATGATTTAGAAGCTTTACTGGCTGAGGTGATGGCTTCAGCCTTACGCCAAGGGGTCAGGTAGGTGCAGGACAGGCTGGGGTCCCCTATGCCTTCTGCAGAAGGCCCTTCATACATTGCCCAGGCCCAGCCTGTAGTGGCTAGCGGACAAGGCAATACTGGAGGCGCCAGCGGGCTACTACCCCATCCCACCTATACTGAGCCATCAGACTCCCGTCCATCAGATGGTAAGGCTATGATGTCTGGGGGTAACAAGGGTCAGGGGAGTCAGGACCCCGTCCCCCACACACAAGATAGAGTAGGCCCCACGGGCAGTGAGGGCGAGGACCTAGAACCCCGGCCACCGCCAATCACCTTGCCTAAAGGATCACGCCCGGGGCAGAGGAACACCCTTCTACCAGCCCAAAAAGGGGGAGCAGGGGGTAATAAAAAAGCCGGGAGCTCTAAAAAAGCTCCTACAGCCCCCCACTATACCGACCCTGCAGTCCCTGCTGGTTCTCATACTAGCAGCGCTTCTGGTGCTTTACAGGGACGCGTCAGCAGTGCAGAGCTGGGCATTGCGACGTCAAGGGACAAGAGGAACAGAGTGGTCAGCGAGATGATCAGCCAGGAGAGCATGGTGGTGATTGATGACGTGACTGTGACAGCCACAGTGGCGCGGCAGGTGTGCCCCACTAGGGCTAGGAAGACGACAAGCAGGTAAAGTCCACTGCTATTCCGTACGCCTTGTAGGCGACTACTGGATGAGACTGAAGGCGCTAATGTTAGGCCATAACAAAGGGTGACCAAGGCTAACCCACAGGTAGACCCCACGACATCTAGGTCAGTCCCAGAGAACCCTGTGTGAAGCTTTCCCAAGCCAACCAAGGATAGGTGACTATGACCAGTCCTCAGGGTAGGGTCAGACGGTGTGGGCACGGGTGTGCAGACAACGGAGAGCTAGTGACTGTTCCTCTTCCATCCCTAGGTCCAGGAGGAGATCCAGATCAAGAAGTAGGAGACCTGCAAGTGCAGCCTCACCTGCATGGGCTCGTAGAGAGGACTGAGCCCACGGAGGGCCAGACGGTCAGAGTCCCCAACGGGTCAGGAAAGATGCAGGGATATCCCATTGGTGGCTTCTACTCCAAGGCTTCCTGAAGCAGGTCAGATTACGATAATTGGTTAACAGGTGGACACAGGGAAAAGGGAGCCCTTAAAAACAAGGGCACATTTTTTAGGCTCTCTTAAGTCCCTTTTATCCACACACAACATTGCAGCTAGTGAACAGGCAATAGGGGCATGGATTGGCGGGTTAGCTAAGAACGCGTGGTCCGAGCATTCCACTAGTGGGGGATCAGGGCAGGTAGCATCGGCTGCGGTAGTGACGGCGTCCCCTTCTTACGCACCTGTAGTGTCCTCTTTCAATCAGCCTGGTGGCTCTGGGGCGGTGTGTTCCAATGCAGCCATGAGACCCATAGTCTTGTGTGCATTGGGTAACTTGGTAACGCATCTCCCTATGGAGATCAAGGAAAAAAATCTGGGGAAGGGAGTTCCTTGAGTTGTTCTCTCTACTACCCATGTCCAGGCAGCTGGACGCCACTGATAGGGGGTCTCGAGACGGGGAAGATCATCACAAATCTTTTAGACGCATCCCTAGGACCTTCGATACTTGGCTCCAGGCTTTCTCAATCATGGCCTATGTATTGTGCAAACGGCATCCCGAGCAGAGCACGAGGCTCTTCATCTACATAGACGAAATTCGAAATGCGCACAAAACAAATGTGGGCTTGGCCTGGTGGAGGTATGACGAGGAATTCCGCCAGTACTTGGCTTTCCAGCCAGAAATGGCTTGGAGCGACAAGGCGGTGGCATACTGGTTAAACATTAAGACACCGATGCGCGTTATGCCGACCTTTCGAAGCTAGGCCAGTGGAGGCAAGTGCCCCACCCCCACTAGCTCTGCAGGCCTCAAGACCTGTTATGCCTACAACAAAGGGGTGTGTAGGTGGGCACCCAACTGCAGGTTCAAGCACGCTTGTTCCAACTGCGGCGGCGATCACCCTCTCGCCAGGCGCTCCAGACCCAAAGACGGGAGTAGATCAGGTGAGCCCCCTGCCAAAGGGTAGGACACCCATACACCTCCCAGCACTGCTACCGTGGCTAAAACTCTACGGTAGAGTGCCTGGTAATAGAGATGCGTCTCACCTCCTGGAAATGGGTTTCCGGGAGGGATTTTGTATCCCATCCGAAGCCGAGCTCCGGGGGGGCAGGTAAGCGAACCTGCGATCCATGAGGGAGTTTCTGGGTTTAGCAGAGAATAAAGTTCAAGCAGAGGTCCAGCTGGTTAGAATGGCTGGCCCGTTTTCATCACCCCCCATTCGGGATTTGGTGGTCTTGCTGCTCGGGGTCGTCCCAAAAAAGGAACCAGGAAAGTTCAGTTTGATTCAGCATCTGTCCCACCCCAGAGGGTGGTCGGTCAATGATGGCATTGCAAAGGATCAGTCTGCTGTGTAGTATGCATCCTTCGATCGGGCCACCGAGATGGTGCAGCTCGCAGGGGCCTTATGGCAAAAGTGGACATCGAAGCAGCTTTTAGGTTACTGCCGGTTCATCCATCGAGTCACCGGCTCTTGGGCTGTTACATCAACGGCAGCTATTTCGTTGACCTGTGTTTGCCCATGGGGTGCTCCATATCCAGCGCCTACTTAAAAGCATTTAGCACCTTCCTTCAGTGAGTGGCGCGCACGGAAGCAGGGTATCAGAGCTTAAGACACTACCTGGACGACTTCTTGTTTGTCGGTCCGGCGTGGCACGATACTGTATTTTGGAGGTATTTACCAGACAGTGCCGAGATTTTGGGGTTCCGTTGGCCCATAACAAAACTGAGGGCCCCACGGCCAACTTGACATTCTTGGGGATTCAGATAGATTCAATAAAAATGGAATGCAGTCTTCCCCTGGAAAAGATGGCCGACATACATTCAGGACTCGGCACCTTGGAAAGGGCAAGAAGGGTCACTGCGACGGCTGTAGTCCATAATGGGGAAGCTGAACTTCGCCAGTAGGATTATCCCCATGGGGAGGATATTTTGCAGGCAAATGTTACTAGCGGCGGTGGGTGTCTTGAGGCCGCCCCAGTTTATCAAGGTGTCTGACACAATGCGAGACGATGCAAGGGTATGGTTAGCGTTCCTCGACGAGTTTAATGGGTTTGCGCTCATACAGAAAGAGAGTGCCTCCAGCTCTGACTTAGAGCTGTACATAGATGCATCCGGAGCAATTGGATGCAGTGCGTACTTTCAGTGGGGTAGCGGCCGGACTTACAATCTGGCCTTCCCCTCGGTTGCATTCTTTACGGATAACATGGCAGTAGTGCAGGCAGTGAACAGCCTCACGGCTACGTCAGTCCCTGTAGTGGGACTCATTTGGAATCTGGTGCTATGTTGCCTACGCCTGAATATATGGTTTCAGGCTAGGCATGTGACTGAGTTGGAGAATGGTATTGCTGACACCCTTTCTCGATTCCAGGAAGGGCGGTTCAGGACCTTGGCCCCGCGGGGGAGCGAGCAGGGCAAGATCATTCCCGGGGAGCTTTGGGAGCTTGGAGCGGCCAGGTAACGAGACTTGTCAGACAGTCTGTTGCCCCAGCGACATGGGCCGCATACCGAAGGGTGTGGTCAAAATGGAATGACCTTGTGACGTTGGCCGGGGGGCTACGTCTGAGGAAAAAACACTAGGGATTCTACTTTGGTTCTTGCTTTGATGCGTGGATGAGCGTGAGACAAAAGCAGTAGTCGAGCGACAGGTCACGGCTCTGGTGTTTATGTTTAAGCTGGCTTGGCAGAGGGTCCTCACAAAGGACTTCATAGTACACAAGGTCGTACGAGGCATGTTTAATGGTGATTGTAGGTTGGATAGTAGATGGCCCATCACTTTTTCTTTACTACTGCGGCTGACGCAGGTGTTGTTGGTAACTTGCAAGACCCCCTTTGAATCTCTGCTGTTCCATACAGCTTTTTCCCTGGCGTTCTTTGGAGCGTTCTGAATAGGGGAGTTGGTCTCGAACAGCAGAGACGGTTCTGGGGGCTTGCAGTTTGTGGATACCAGTCTGCGGGAAGACATGGTAGTACTGTGGTTGGGAAGGTCGAAAATGGACCAGAGTGTTAAAGGAAAAGAGGTGGTACTGCACAGTTGACACGGAGTGTTGCCCCTATGCATGCCTGGAGGAGTACCTCAACCAGCAACCTGCGAGACGGTGTTCGCTGATGATTCATGCCGATGGAACGGCATTATGCTGGTACCAAGTTGAAAAGGTGTCAAAGGGAGCACTACGACGTTTGGGCTTTAAGCAGTCTGACCTTGGTACACAATCCTTTTGAATTGGGGCGGCCACAGAGGCAGCTAGGTTAGGTCTGCCAGATGCCTCGATAAAACATATTGGTAGATGGGAGTCAGAACGGTTTAAGTCCTATGTACATCCAGGAGCAGTGGTCTGCCATAGACTTGCACGTGCAGTGGTTTATGATTCGAGATCTGCGGTGCCTCAAGTTAAAGGACTATTGGACACGTTCGCTCATTGTTAAGGACAACCCACCCTGTTACTTATACACGCTGGGGGAAACAACTTGGGAGTGGTCCTCATGCGTAGGATGCTCAGGGACATGAAGCGGGACGTTGAAGGTTTGGTGACGAAGTTTCCGGGGGTGTTCATAGTTTGGTCTGAGATGATTAAGAGGTGGTCTTGGAGAAATGCCCGGGATCCCGTCGGTTTAGACAGATCACGTCAGAAAATCAACCAGCAGTTATCAAGCCTTATGAGGAATCTAGGTTTTGTAGCCATTCGTTACAAGGAGCTTGAATTGGTTAGTGCGGACAAGTTTTTTGGGAAGGTTAAAGTACACTTAACCGAAATTGGTTTGTAGCTCTTAGAGTTCAGGTAGAGCGTTGTACGGGCCTTAGCTTTAATGGACAGTAGGGGCGGATCGCAGTCTCATGAGGGGTCCCTCGCTTTCTCTGTGGCGAGAAGTGAGTTGCCCAGCCCACTGGCCTAAGTGGGCGTGGCCCTACCTCATGGGGCTTGGCATAAGCATTGGGGCCTTGGACAGGGCCCAAGGCGTGAGGTCACTGTCCGTGGCCGGGCTCCTCCCCCTTGCAATTATGCAAATATATATACAGTACTTATGTTGTCTTTATTTGGGTATGTTAATAAAGCTGTGGCCCGTGTTTCTCCCACTCAGTGGTTGTGTCCATCATTTATTATCTAAGCCTGAATGGATCATGCTTGGGTTAAGAATGTGTCAATGTAATAAACTCCTTATGCAGTCTCAATCACACCTACTGTCATATGCCTTGTGACTGATAAACCTCAACAGCATTTTTATTATCATGTATACTTACGTAACGTTTCATGCATTTAATGTACCTCACTGTAAAATACTGATTTACCTATTGCATAATATAGTGACATGTTATTAATAAATTAATAATTATTATTTCTTACCAATCACTATAGTATGACATATTTCATGCAACACAGTTATTTATAAATCACTTGGCCAGCATGCAGATGACTTTGGATGTAGATTTGTGATGGTAGGCATAGAATACTTTCAACGCTCAACATAGCCCATTATTTTGAACAAATATCTAGCACTTTACTGTCCTATCCCAGAATCCACAGTTACCCCAGCTGTTCTGAACTGGAGAAAGGTGTGGTTCCACACATTATGTGTGTTCAAATGGCACATTAAGACTAATGTAATTGATGATATTTGGGTAGCTTTAATTATCACATTCTGTGCAAATATTTAAATATTATTTTGCATAATACCAGAACCCAGCTTCCCTCCTAAATAGATCACTACCACATTTGGTACTAATGATTCACAACTGACATGCTGGTATATAGCAACCTGCCATAGACGTGCTGACGATATTTTAAAATATAACAATCTTGTTTATATGGCCTTCTGTTTCATTCTGCCAACATAGCCATTGTACACTATTGTGCTGATAGATAGCTACAGTATTATAATTACAGCATAATCATACACTCTTTGCAAACAATAAAGTCTAAAATTACGATTTATATGCCTCTGTGCTGTTTCTTGCCACTGTACAGTCCATTACATTTGTAATTTGTTTAACCCCTTCTACCCCCCATTTCCTCTTTATCGAACACTTTCTTTTATCCAACCACCTGGCAATCCCATTTAGGTTGGATAATCTAGACTCTTCTGTAATTCATACAAAAATAAGTGAGAGACAGACACCTGGGAATAGGCAGCTGCTTAGTGGCCTGTCCTGAGGGAAGGTGCCTAGTTTTAGGTTGCATGTGCCATTTACAAAGGAGAAATTTCCTGTAGCATATCAGACTGTACCCATCCCAAATGTAAGGCCAGAACTAAAGTGCTAGACAAGTCTTCTCTGCATGGAAGTACCTGCAACCCGCAGACCTAAGTTTCAGTCTTCTGGATTTCACCAGTGGGAAGAGTGATAGATACAAATTGTGATAGATAAAAAGTGAGAGATAAACAGCTTTCATTATGCTTGATGCTATTTATTAAAAAACACATACATTTTTAATCCTAATCTCTATTATTGTGTGTAATTTTATGCATGTATGTACACATACATGCATACAGAACACACAAACATTGTCAAGTTGGTTTACCAAAAGACTGATTGCACGTACAGTCTTATTTGTTGCAACAACATTTATTATAAAACTAGCGACTTGCCCATCAAAAATGACGGCAATAAACTTTGATGCCTGGCAACGCTATTTGCCACCAAATGCGAGGATATGGCCCCTCTGAGCACCTTGGGCGCTCATCGCGTGACTTGCAATGAGCGCCTCTGAGGTATAGTTGTGTGTTTTTGCAGGTCTTCCAGTTCTGTGGTTCAGCTGTTAAAGTCATATTTTTGCAAGCCTCGCAGTCCATCGACGTGCTTCAGGTCCAAAGTCATACAGGCCGTAATTTTGTGAGGCTCGCAGTGCAATGAGCGCCTTTGGAGCTTATTGCAGCCTAAGTCCTGCGTGCCTCAACGGTTAGCCTCACTACGCAAGGATGGCAAAGCGTGACAACAACTCGCAGTAAGACAACTATATATGTGATTGTGAATTGCATTAAATTTCTTTCTATCACAGTGAATTTATGCAAGTGTGTAACTAATATGGCTCAATATATCCAATTCAAACAAAAGAAGATTTATGGTCTATAATTTAATACCCAGCTGTTTCCCACTGACCTATGACAAATGCTTCTGTAGCATTTGATAAAATAATATACATCCACCTTGGAGATTTTCCCTTCAGAAAACTGAAAGAGCATTTTACATGCTGATGATAACCATTAGCTGAAAGTCACTATAACTTGATTTTGGTGAGCTTTCTGTAAATTGCAAGAAAATTAAATTTTGATAGAGCCGACCATTTTCTACTTCGCTTAATGTAAAAAATATAAAAAGTAACTAGATTTTTTTTATTTAGTATATGAAATGTGCACATCGCACAGCTGGCATATAAAAATATGATCAAAATCTCTTCACTAGCTTGTTGTTACACAGAATAATTGAAATCTGTGCTCTGAGTATGGTAGCTCAATCACTGCTTGATATTTTTAGTTAAAATACTACTGTAATCTTGTATTTGCAATAAACTCTTCTTAAGAACTACACTTCATAATAGGCAAACATATTAATTGAGTCAAAAATATATATAAAGCTTTTTATAAAAGGAACTCTAAACATATGGATACTGCCCTGCACTAACAGTTACATCAAGAAGATTTTTTTAATTTGAGGTTCCTGTAATTGTTCATAAAATTCTAATGTCTTAGCTTTTACAGCAATCAGGGGGTTGGGTGACCTGGGCCGAACAGCCCACTTGCCCAGGGAAAGTGTATGCTTAATACATCACCTCTACTTTTCCGGTGTAGTTATTGCTGCATGACCACAGGCTGGCTCGCTTGTCAGGAGGTCATTCCATATGGCTCTCCTACATTACTGCATCCGTAGCAACACCTTTTCATTGGTGCCCCCTGTTTTCACAGAGCTTGCTATGTTATGAAGCGATCGAGTGTCCAGAGGTATAACCGAATGGGTAGGATGGGCACATTAGCCTTGGTAGGCAGCCAGCCTAGAGTAGGAAAACTCCCAAGGGATACGTCTACATCTAGACAAAAACATTTTCAAGCTCTGCAGCGATGGGAAAGGGGCGAAATGGAAGGTGGAAGATGTCACTGGAAGCAGCAGTCTCAATCCTGCACACACCTGGGTCGCATCAGGCGGCATAATTCGGAAGCACCTTGAATGACCAAGCAGCCTTCTCTAGGGACAGCACTGCTTGCTACACATGAAGAGGGGCCTAGAAAAGGTGGCCTAAAAAAAGAACTATCAAGATTGGCTATCGACATTGCTGCCCGCAGTGAAGTCCGCCGCCCAGAGTAAGGAAGCTTTCAGGAACAATTAGGAGATACATGAATTACTGATTCACCAAGCGCATTTCGCTCACCCGTCCTGCCTTAAAAAGAAAGCAGCCTTCTGTTTTGTGTGCAGCAACTACCAACTGAAGCTCAGAGAGATTCAGAACTCAGTGTTGAACAGGTGTTAGCGACTTCAGGTGCTTTCATGAAGTACTGAGGGTGGTGTACGGCCATTCGCACCTTGTCCAAAGCCCAGTGCAGATGGTCAAACACTCCTTACAGAAAAAGCGTTGCTCTGTCGCATTCCCCAACTACAAATGAAAACAGAACTGGAAGAAATCCTTACTCTTGAAGAGACTGTAAAAGCTATTTAGCATCTAAAGAGTGGTAACGCAGCAGGAGTTGATAGGATAACAGCAGACATTTGTAAAAATGTGGGCCAGCACTTGAAGCTAAGCTCCATGAGCTCTTTGTTTGCTGCTGGCAGCAAGGCACACTGCCACAGGACCTTCGTGATGCAACCGTCATACGACTGCTCCAATTACCAGGTGATAACTTTGCTCTCCATCGCAGGGAAAATCATTGAAAGCGTACTCCTCAACAGACTGTTGCCCACTATCACAGAAGAACTCCTTCCCGAGAGTCAGTGTGACTTTAGAGCCAACAGGAGCACCACTGATCCAATTTTTGTTCTCAGGCAGCTCCAAGAGAAATGCAGAGAACAGAAGAAGGGACTTTACATGACGTTTGTCGACCTTACCAAAGTGTTCAATACCGTGAGCAGGAAGGGTCCGTGGTAAATCCTTAAACGTATAGGATGTCTGCCTACATTCCTCAACATCATCATCCAGCTACATGAAAACCACCATGGCCAAGTCAGGCACAGCAACGACTTGTCAGAGCCTTTCCCAATAAGTAATGGCATGAAGCAGGGCTGTGTCCTTGCACCAACCCTATTTACCCTATTCTTCAGTATGATGCTGCAAAGGACCACAGCAGATCTTGATGATGAGGATGGGGTCTTCATTCAATACCGCACTAATTGCAGTCTGTTCAACATAAGCAGACTTAGATTAGAATTACACACATATTTGGCGGTTTGGTCACTCGAAAATCACCTAAGCGAGGAAAGAAATGACGGACGAAAAACGCTAAATTTCAGAAACAGCATGAAAACAAGGCTCAGCAACGCCACGCTTGCAAAACATACAAAATACACGACGCTGAAGACAGTAACACTTACAACAACAACGCCAGGCACAGGGGACTTTGAAAATAAAACCAACGGCAGTCACCGCACGCCACGCAAACATTGAGCACACACACAGAGGAGAAAGACACAGGAAAGGGACTGGGGGGAGATGCTGGAAAGACACACATGGCATTCCCAAGAACTAAACTTGTAGGTTAACAAACCCTGCAATAAGCGGCCCGTACAGTAGGCGGGAGGAAAGGTTTGCAAGGATCTCCAAAGGCACCGCAAGCGGGAGAGGCTTGGAATGAGCGCAGGCTAGAGGAAAGGGTCGCAATGAAAGCCGTGAAGCAGTGGAATAAAAACTACTGATTAAAAGGAAAGCAGGAGGATACCAGTATACAGAGAAAAATTAAAGGAGATTAGATAGGGGAGGAGGGTGAGTAGGTTCAGCTATATATTAGAAGGAGGTGTGGAGAGTGAATCTTTGCAACGAGCACAAACTTGAGTCTGTCTAACACAATGTACCTGGCCAGTGTCCTCAGTCTCTTGGTTCTAAGACATATGCCGTATATGGTATGCTAATCTACGGTATAATGTGAGTATAGTGTGATGCGTTGTGTGTAACCGCTGAGTCTGATGTTGTGTACTTTCCACGTATGCGTTAAGGGGTGTCCGAAATCACAAGTACTTCAGGCCATTTTCATAAATAAAAGTATCTTTATTGGTAAAATTCTGATACAATTCGGGTAAGTAAAATCCTTGATAAGAACAATAAAACCAAGTAAGAGTGTCAGACGCCTTTTCGCTGCTGTAATCTGCAGCTTCAGTGACAAAAGATTTTCTTCCTCTATTCAGGCTTAGACGGGCCTGGTTGTGGGAGGATAAAAGGTTTTGGGTATCCCTTTGGTTTAGACACACCGGTTACACGCAACACAAGGCGTCATCACACTATACGTACATTATACTGCGGATTAGCACATCATGTACGGCATATGTCTTAGAACCAAGAGACTGAGGACACCGGCCGGGTACGTCGTGTTAGACACACTCAAGATTGTGTGCTTTGCAAAGATTCCCTCTCCATACCTCCTTCACATAACAAGGCACCGACGTGAACAGTGCTAGACAAGCTGTGTCTCCTATACCTGAAAGCTGATCAGATATCCCAAAGATGATAGAACTGAAGGTGTAAAATATTGTCTTTGTTTAAGATTTTTTTAATGATAAGAATTTTTTTTCAAATCTTTTTTTGTCAAACCATTGAATCCTATCCTGTCCAGTCCTAGAAGGCAACAGTAACTCCTATGCTGCACCCTCTGCTCTGCCAAAGGGATAAAGGAGTGGAGAATATATTGATGTCCTCAAACACCCAGCAGAACTTACTTTTGCTGCAAAATAAAAAGAAACAGAACAAGAAGAGCACAATAACATGAAAGTTATACAACTATAGCTTTAGTGTTGCTTGAGCTGAGATGCATGGGAATCCCTAGCACCAATCCATTCATTGGCCGGTCCAGATGGTCCATCCACTTGAGTTATGTTTTGAGATTAAGCTAAAGAGCCTTTCTGTAATTCACATCTCAAATTTAGTAGCATAGCCTTATGTTAGTATTTTTTTTTTTTTACCCACGTTTTGCTTTTTTTATGACTCTGACAGAACAGTAACCTTATATACAGCCTTATTAAATTGCGATTCGGACAATTGAATAGTGCTCTATATAAGCACAGAGCATATATTTTTACAGAAGTTTTTAGTTAGTGAACACCTTGCTTTTGGATAGAAGTTCTCTAACTAAAAACTTCTGTAAAAAAATATGCTCTATGCTTATATAGAGCCCTATTCAAGTGGCCAAATTGAAATTTAATAAGGCTGATAACATGGATGTGACATTCTGCATATAGGTCTGGAAATATAAAATCTCATTCTCTTTTGACTCAGTTCTAAGATCAAATTCCTTTTTACTTTTGCACAGAACAATATTAAATATATAACTCTAAATGTATTCTGATATTTGTTGATGCATTTGGTACATCAGATATTAAAATGGCAATGTTAACGTTTTGTACTAACCATGAGTATAAACAATTTCAATATTCATAAACATTAAAAAAATTAGAAAAACAAATTGAATACATTCTATGAAGGAACAAATAGTGGATAAAATGCAAACAAAATATGCAATTTTATAGGTGTGATTTAACAACAATAAACGAACATGTCAAATAGAAATAAAATGAAAAGTAACTATATTTTATGACAGTCCTATATCTCACCTAAAACCTCCATTCCATCTCCAAATATGTCTCCACCTGCCAACCTCACCAAACATAGGTCAAATACATATATGTTTGGCACACACTCCAAGATTATTGTTATAATGCTTTTAAGATGGAGGACTATGTACCCATGTTAGGGCTCAGGATAAAAGGAGGGACTAAAATTATGTTGTCTGGCTGTGGCACATGAGGGTTGCAACTTTGAGTTCATAAGAATGGAATAGGATGGTAATTAAGTGGTAGGGGGAGAGATCATGGGACAAGGAAGATCTAGAGAAGGAATTGTGTACCCATTCTCCAAGGGTTGCATGTAGCCTGATTCTATGAACCTCTGCATTAGACTAAATGGTGAAAAATGAGTCCTGAATGTGGGTCCATATGAAACTCATGATGCAAGGATACTTTGGTCCAGATTTTTTTTTCTGTGTCAGTGGTCTTTTATACAAAAATAGGTTTCAAAACCCTGAGTTGGAGGAGAGAAAGTCAAAGGTTTAGTCCGGTAATCAATCTGGGGACATCATACAAAACCAAGGAACCTCAAAACAAAGAATTTGTATTTCTTCTACTGTGAACAAGAACATGAATTTTGTGTGGGATGATTTACAATAATTTCATGAGCAACAGGGTGAGACTAGGTATTTTCCTTGTATTGCCTCACCACTAAATAGTGTTCAGTACAATTAGCATCCTTTTTTTTAGCAAGCAGGTACAAGTCTTAAAAGGAATACACTTATCTAAAATGAAGGTCAGTGGTAAGACAATGCTACAGGGCAGGGGCTCACTGCTAACTGTGATAGTCTGGGGTAAAGAGTGACTCAATTTACAATGTATTAGGGGATGGGTAAAACCTTAATTTTCTTGTCTATCTCATATATATATACTGTATATGTATCTGTGAGAATTAGCTATAAATTATTGTGCACTGGTTTTCCATTCACTACTTCTTCCCTTGGGTGGGTCTCACTCTGCCGAGACTGAACAAGAAGTAAAGGGCTACAACTTGGCCTCCTTGGGTTTCCTATTTTTCTGTAGTGTGTTGGATTGTGAAAGTAGCTATAAAGTAGTAAAAAATAAATAATACTTGTGAGAAAATATAGATGCCCACATGTTATCATCTTAATTTCTATATATAATTTTAGACATTAGCAAACAAATCTTACCAAGCTTACTCATCTCTGAAAGCAGAACAGATGGGTTTCATGAAATGAATGTGGTCACAAAATTTCTCTTGCAGCACTGTTTGTTAAGTTTATTGCAAGCTTTCTACCCTGTAACTGGCCTTCAGCTCACTTTCTAAATCAATGTTTGGAGAACATATTTCCACACTGCTTCAGTTTACGTCTTAATCTCATAAATATTTAAATTATCTAGTTTACTTCAGTATGAAATTATTTTTCTCTAATTACATTGATATAAATAATATGAAATATGAAACTGCAGTGTTACATTAAGTTATATGTAATTAACTGCAAAGTTTATGTAACAAAACGGTACCAATAAAAGCTATAATGCTCAAAAGAAAGCCGCAATCATCAAGAATATCAACATTTTAGAAACAAACAACCTTTAAATTAATAAGAAGAGATAAGCATAATATAAAGATACTTGAGCATATTGCTGGCACTTAAAGGATCCTGTATATTTGTAGGAACTGGCTGCACAAGCATGGGGTACAATTTCACAAGACTCTGCCCTATGATAGTTTCGTAATGAGGAAGATGCAGACTTTGCAAAAATATAGAAAGAGCTTGAGCCCAATAATGAAGAGAAAACAAGCACATATATGTGCAAGTTCTCGAACAAATATTGGCTTGACTCCTGATCTTATTAGATACATTGTAGGATAAAATTGATTTTGGGTTTGTTTTTTTCTGCCCATGAATTGACCTCACTTTTCCTTCATGTTATATACTACTGAGAAGTCTTGTTTTACAGCTGCCTTTGAGACTGTTGATAACTCACATCTTCAAACTCTGCATTGGTATGTTTGATTCAACTCTGTTTTGGTTCACATTCTCTATCTCCATTTGCATTTTTATAATCTACCTCTCAACCAATGTCTTTGTTTACACTTTATATTATCACGGGTTGCTCTTTTCCATCAAAATATCCCCCTACTACACCCATAAAGGGCTTTTGGCTTTTAACTTCAACTGTGTGCTGAAGGTAATCAAACCTCTCTCTTGTGACAAGAAAAGGCCCCCTCTTTACTACTTAGCGTAATTAGATGCCTAATAAGAGATCCCTCCCTCAATGTTCATAATGTACCGTTCATCATCTCAAAAACTGAGCTCCTATGTTTCACTCCACCACAAGCTCAGCTAAATATTCACTCCTGTTGACAACTTAGTCACCATGTTGACCCCTAAGCTCCTCTGCTTTGGGCTGATTTTGGACTTGGTGCTTTTCTTCATGCCTCACATTAAATAACTAATCAAATTGTTGTGTTTCTGCAAGACTTATCTAACTTACTAACCATTTATCTTCTGTTGCACATGTCTTCCCTAAAGTATTACGAATCTCCTATATCTCTGCTTCAAATATCTCCTGAATCATCCACCGCCTCTACTCTGTTCAGGATCTACTTCTTTGCTCCTATTAACGCCTGTCTCCCCCCACCTGCAGGACATGTGCTTCTAACACTCTTGCAAATTCCTGCATTCTTTAAAATCTGCACCTTTTCAGACACACCAATAACTTATTTTAATAACTTATTATTTCTGGAATGCAAATCCGATCGAAACGTGCAATTGAAACCCGTAATGCTTTGAAATCTACCCTTAATTTTTCAGTGACATGACGACGATCTCATTTGCCATTGGCTCCGTCTAAACCCGTAACTACGGTTTTGACTAACTGATCATGTTCACATCCAACATGTGCAAGAATGGTTTGGGGATTTGCGTCTCTGGCCCGTAAGTTGCGGCATGGTTCAATTTAATAGCTCTGTAACGCAGCTAAATTTCAAGCCTGCAGCCTTTGCCGGTTTGCCGATGCTGCTCCAGGCTTCAAATTTAATGGGGCTTTTTTTCTAGTTTCGCTCTTGTCATTTCATACAGTTATACCACACAATTTAACTGGAACCTTTGGCCATTCCTCACTGTGTCATTTCACTCAAAGAAAGAATAGCGAGTGGGCTGGAGAGTGAAGATGCTCCCAAGTCAAACCCACAAGCGTGGTAGAACTGTCACTGGAGGAGGAAAAGAAGAGGAGATATATTCATTTCAACAACGCAAGGAGAAAAGCAGTCTTAGAACACATACACATTAGCTGGAAATATAGTTTTTACAGAGATCCTCACCCACACAAAAATATAGTGAGAAACTAAAAAATGCCTAGAGTACATTGATGTTATTTGAAACAGTAGTAAGGTCTCTCTCTCCCTATATATATATATATATATATATATATATATACACACACATATTAAAACACACACATATACATACAAATATACATACTGCATTTAAATAGTGCGACACAAAGTTATTGCTTTAAAAAAGTTCTTTCAAATCATTCCCATTAATAGACTTAGTTAATTTGAAATAAAAAAAATAAGCAGCTATTTTCCACTGAACTATTGCACCTGCCTAAGGCAACTACTACAGGATAATAATTTCCTGTTTAAGCTCGTTTAATTTTAAGGGACCACTGTTTTTGTTTGAAAATGCTAACTAAGAGTAGGAAAAAAAAAAAAAAACAGATAGAATTTAGTTTAAAAAAAATGTTGATGTATTTGCTTTGCCCTGGGGGAATCTATGTGGAAATTATATGTGTGAGAGGGGAGCTTATATTTCTAGAAAGATGGTTGCACTTACCGAATGAAGCAAGGAGTCAATTTCAATCTTCTGCATCTCTCTCTATAGTGATAGCCAAAACACACGCTCTCATAATCAGCTCTGAGAAAGTGATGTTACAAACAAAATGGTTCCTATACTCTTAAACTCCTTGAAAATTCAGATTTTCCAAAAAAATGTTATGCCGCTAATATATTTAGCTTGGTATATACCTGACAAACAAGTGATTTTTTTATTGAATGGCAGCGGTCCTTAAATGCTTCATTCTATATATTGTACTGAGTTACATATGTTCTGTGGCACACAAATCAGGAATTTTTACAGTGCAAAGAAAATTATGTTCATCTAAAGGAGTCAATTTATAAGAAGACATTTGTGTTAAAGTAGTTATTAGTATATACTGTATCGGTCCTATCCTGTTTTGTGTTTACCTCTATTCGCCGGTGTTGCGCCCCGCTGCCTACTCTTGGAATTTGTGCTCGCTCCTGTGGCCAGTGGTATAAATGAGCTACTACGCCCGGTAAGCGGTTATGGGTTTAGGGTTAGGGGGTTAGGGTTAGAGGATTAAGGGGTTAGGAAGTTAGAGTTAGAGGGTTAGGGTTGAGGGTTAGGATGTAAGGTTTAGAGGGTTAGGGTTAGGGGGTTGGGTTAGGGGTTCATTTGGATGTTTTTACACTATAGGAGCAGATTACCAGATGGCGCACGCCCTTTAACACCAACGAAAACAAAACAGGATAGGTCCATTCTATCTATTCTATTTCTGCAATTTTAAGACACACTATACATAGTTATGTTATGTGTTATACATCTTAATTTGTTTAAAATAATATAAAAAAAGATCCAACTACAATCCAATAAATAAATGGAAACAAGAATAATTAATATACATAACAGGCTTTTTGTGGTATCATATATGTTGTTTTGTTGTCTATTTCTACAAAAAAAACATTCAATGAACTATGCAGCTTCCAAATGTTTAATAAGTGGCTCCCTGATAGGACATTAGGATAAGATTCCCATCATTTACTAACCCAGAGGTGATACAGACAGTATATGGCAATATTTTATAGGGATAAATCAAGTAAAGGGTTAAATGAAACCTCCAAGGAGATTGTGCAATTAAATGCAGATATAGAGGCTACAATATAAACAGACAAGAAGATAATTAGACTACAGAGAGGTGCAGACTAACAGAACAAAGCAGCCTCCTCCCTGATGGGTCCCCAGACACAGGCTGTGCCAGTCTCCTCCTCCTGGATGATGATGGGGACTCGGGTGATGATCAGAGGAAGGAGGGGGCAGATGATGATGGTGGTGCTGCTGGTGCTGGCAGCCTGGCTGCTCCTCTCTGATCAGAGCACACAGGGCAGGTCTGTGGCTGGTCCTTGCTTACAGCGGTAGCAGCTCCCTGTGTGTGTGCAGCAGGCAGGCAAGGCCCGGGAGTGCCCTGCAGCAGCACCTGGCTTCCTCAATGTCTCCCCTGCGAGGCTGCTTTTCCTCCCCGGTCCAGCTGCGCCCTCCACTCATCCCCAGGCCATCTCTGCTGGGCCTTTTGCTGCTTGAACTCCTTGTGCTGCTGCTGGAGGAGGAGGAGCAGCAGCTGCCTGGGAGCCCGGGGACTCAGAGCTCTCCCTCCTCCTCCAGCACCCCCCCAGCTGAGGGCCAACTGGGCCAAGAGAATGAAAACGGAGGGGGGAGACCACTCCATGATCAACCTGTCCGTACAGCAAGTGCTGAGCCTGTGGGCTCACGGAACAGTGCTGAGGAGCCTGACAGGTGAGTGTGACCGACTGTGGTGTGAGAGAGTGCAGCCAACATACCTCAGTGCACCATGCATGTATGTGATAGTGCAGCCAACATACCTCAGTGCACCATGCATGTATGTGAGAGTGCAGCCAACATACCTCAGTGCACCATGCATGTATGTGATAGTGCCGCCAACACACCTCAGTGCACCATGAATGTATGTGAGAGTGCAGCCAACATACCTCAGTGCACCATGCATGTATGTGATAGTGCCGCCAACCCACTGGTACCTCAGTACACCATGGATGTATGTGATAGTGCAGGCAACATACTGGTACCTCAGTACACCATGGATGTATGTGATAGTGCAGCCAACATACCTCAGTGCACCATGGATGTATGTGATAGTGCAGCCAACACACCTCAGTGCACCATGCATGTATGTGATAGTGCAGCCAACACACCTCAGTGCACCATGCATGTATGTGAGAGTGCAGCCAACATACTGGTACCTCAGTGCACCATGCATGTATGTGATAGTGCAGCCAACACACCTCAGTGCACCATGAATGTATGTGATAGTGCAGCCAACACACCTCAGTGCACCATGCATGTATGTAATAGTGCAGCCAACATACCTCAGTGCACCATGCATGTATGTGATAGTGCAGCCAACACACCTTAGTGCACCATGCATGTATGTGATAGTGCAGCCAACATACCTCAGTGCACCATGCATGTATGTGAGAGTGCAGCCAACACACCTTAGTGCACCATGCATGTATGTGATAGTGCAGCCAACATACCTCAGTGCACCATGCATGTATGTGATAGTGCAGCCAACATACCTCAGTGCACCATGCATGTATGTGAGAGTGCAGCCAACACACCTTAGTGCACCATGCATGTATGTGATAGTGCAGCCAACATACCTCAGTGCACCATGGATTTATGTGATAGTGCAGCCAACACACCTCAGTGCACCATACATGTATGTGATAGTGCAGCCAACACACTGTTACCTCAGTACACTATGCATGTATGTGATAGTACAGGCAACATACTGGTTCCTCAGTGCACCATGTATGTATGTGATAGTGCTGCCAACCCACTGGTACCTCAGTACACCATGCATGTATGTGATAGTGCAGCCAACATACTTGTTCCTCAGTGCACCATGTATGTATGTGAGAGTGCAGCCAACACACCTCAGTGCACCATGAATGTATGTGATAGTGCAGCCAACATACCTCAGTGCACCATGCATGTATGTGATAGTGCAGCCAACACACCTTAGTGCACCATGCATGTATGTGATAGTGCAGCCAACATACCTCAGTGCACCATGCATGTATGTGAGAGTGCAGCCAACACACCTTAGTGCACCATGCATGTATGTGATAGTGCAGCCAACATACCTCAGTGCACCATGCATGTATGTGATAGTGCAGCCAACATACCTCAGTGCACCATGCATGTATGTGAGAGTGCAGCCAACACACCTTAGTGCACCATGCATGTATGTGATAGTGCAGCCAACATACCTCAGTGCACCATGGATTTATGTGATAGTGCAGCCAACACACCTCAGTGCACCATACATGTATGTGATAGTGCAGCCAACACACTGGTACCTCAGTACACTATGCATGTATGTGATAGTACAGGCAACATACTGGTTCCTCAGTGCACCATGTATGTATGTGATAGTGCTGCCAACCCACTGGTACCTCAGTACACCATGCATGTATGTGATAGTGCAGCCAACATACTTGTTCCTCAGTGCACCATGTATGTATGTGAGAGTGCAGCCAACACACCTCAGTGCACCATGAATGTATGTGATAGTGCAGCCAACACACCTCAGTGCACCATGCATGTATGTGATAGTGCAGCCAACATACCTCAGTGCACCATGCATGTATGTGATAGTGCAGCCAACACACCTTAGTGCACCATGCATGTATGTGATAGTGCAGCCAACATACCTCAGTGCACCATGCATGTATGTGAGAGTGCAGCCAACACACCTTAGTGCACCATGCATGTATGTGATAGTGCAACCAACATACCTCAGTGCACCATGAATTTATGTGATAGTGCAGCCAACACACCTCAGTGCACCATACATGTATGTGATAGTGCAGCCAACACACTGGTACCTCAGTACACTATGCATGTATGTGATAGTACAGGCAACATACTGGTTCCTCAGTGCACCATGTATGTATGTGATAGTGCTGCCAACCCACTGGTACCTCAGTACACCATGCATGTATGTGATAGTGCAGCCAACATACTTGTTCCTCAGTGCACCATGTATGTATGTAAGAGTGCAGCCAACACACTTCAGTGCACCATGTATGTATGTAAGAGTGCTGCCAACATATCTTAGTGCACCATGCATGTATGTGATAGTGCCGCTAACCCACTGGTACCTCAGTACACCATGCATGTATGTGATAGTGCCGCCAACCCACTCGTACCTCAGTACACCATGCATGTATGTGACAGTGCAGCCAACATACTGGTACCTCAGTACACCATGGATGTATGTGATAGTACAGCCAACCCACTGGTACCTCAGTACACCATGCATGAATGTGAGAGTGCAGCCAACATACTGGTACCTCTGTACACAATGGATGTATGTGATAGTGCAGCCAACCCACTGGTACCTCAGTACACCATGCATGTATGTGACAGTGCAGCCAACATACCTCAGTACACCTTGGATGTATGTGATAGTTCAGCCAACACATTGGTACCTCAGCACATCATGCATTGGTGAGAGAGCACAGCCAACATACCTCAGTGCACCATACATGTATGTGATAGTGCAGTCAACATACCTTAGCACACCATGGATGTATGTGATAGTGCAGCCAACATACTGATACCTCAGTACACCATGGATACATGTGATAGTGCAGCCAACATACCTCAGTACACCATGCATGTATGTGATAGTGCCGCCAACCCACTGGTACCTCAGTACACCATGCATGTATGTGATAGTGCAGGCAACATACTAGTATGTATGTGATAGTGCTGCCAACCCACTGGTACCTCAGTACACCATGGATGTATGTGATACTGCCGCCAACCCACTGGTACCTCAGTACACCATGCATGTATGTGATAGTGCAGCCAACATACTGGTTCCTCAGTGCACCATGTATGTATGTGAGAGTGCAGCCAACATACCTCAGTGCACCATGCATGTATGTGATAGTGCATCCAACATACCTCAGTGCACCATGGATGTGTGTGATAGTGCAGCCAACATACTGGTACCTCGGTACACCATGCATGTATGTGATAGTGCAGCCAACATACTGGTACCTTAGTACACCATATATGTATGTGACAGTGCAGCCAACATACCTCAGTACACCATGAATGTATGTGATAGTTCAGCCAACACATTGGTACCTCAGCACATCATGCATTGGTGAGAGAGACCAGCCAACATACCTCAGAACACCATGCATGTATGTGATAGTGCACTCAACATACCGGTACCTCAGTGCACCATACATGTATGTGATAGTGCAGTCAACATACCTTAGTACACCATGGATGTATGTGATAGTGCAGCCAACATACTGGTACCTCAGTTCACCATGGTTGTATGTGATAGTGCAGCCAACATACCTCAGTACACCATGCATGTATGTGATAGTGCCGCCAAGCCACTGGTAACTCAGTACACCATGCATGTATGTGATAGTGCAGCCAACCCACCTGTACCTCAGTACACCATGGATGTATGTGATAGTGCCGCCAACCCACCTGTACCTCAGCACATCATGCATTGGTGAGAGAGACCAGCCAACATACCTCAGTACACCATGCATGTATGTGATAGTGCACTCAACATACCGGTACCTCAGTGCACCATACATGTATGTGATAGTGCAGTCAACATACCTTAGTACACCATGGATGTATGTGATAGTGCAGCCAACATACTGGTACCTCAGTACACCATGGATGTATGTGATAGTGCAGCCAACATACCTCAGTACACCATGCATGTATGTGATAGTGCCGCCAACCCACTGGTACTTCAGTACACCATGGATGTATGTGATAGTGCAGCCAACCCATTGGTACCTCAGGACACCATGGATGTATGTGATAGTGCCGCCAACCCACCTGTACCTCAGTACACCATGGATGTATGTGATAGTGCAGCCAACATACCTCAGAACACCATGCATGTATGTGATAGTGCCGCCAACCCACTGGTACTTCAGTACACCATGGATGTATGTGATAGTGGAGCCAACCCATTGGTACCTCAGTACACCATGGATGTATGTGATAGTGCCGCCAACCCACCTGTACCTCAGTACACCATGGATGTATGTGATAGTGCAGCCATCATACTGTTTCCTCAGTGCACCATGGATGTATGTGATAGTGCACCCAACATACCTCAGTACACCATGCATGTATGTGATAGTGCCGCCAACCCACTGGTACCTCAGTACACCATGCATGTATGTGATAGTGCAGCCAAACCACTGGTACCTCAGTACACCGTGGATGTATGTGATAATGCAGCCAACATACTGGTACCTCAGTACACCATGCATGTATGTGATTGTGCAGCCAACCCACTGGTACTTCAGTGCACCATGCATGTATGGGATAGTGCAGGCAACCCACTGGTTCCTCAGTACACCATGCATGTATATGAGAGTGCAGCCAACATACCTCAGTACAGCATGGATGTATGTGATAGTGCAGCCAACATTCCTCGGCACACCATGCATGTATGTGATAGTGCAGCCAACATACTGGTACCTCAGTACACCCTGCATGTATGTGAGAATGCAGCCAACATACTGGTACTTCAGTACACCATGGATGTATGTGATAGTGCAGCCAACCCATTGGTACCTCAGTACACCATGGATGTATGTGATAGTGAAGCCCACATACTGGTTCTTTAGTACACCATGCATGTATGTGATAGTGCAGCCAACATATCTCAGTACACCATGGATGTATGTGATAGTGCAGCCAACATACTGGTACCTCAGTACACCATGCATGTATGTGATAGTGCAGCCAACATATCTCAGTACACCATGGATGTATGTGATAGTGCAGCCAACCCACTGGTACCTCAGTACACCATGCATGTATGTGAGAGTGCAGCCAACATACTGGTACCTCAGTACACCATGTATGTATGTGAGAGTGCAGCCAACATACCTCAGTGCACCATGCATGTATGTGATAGTGCATCCAACATACCTCAGTGCACCATGGATGTGTGTGATAGTGCAGCCAACATACTGGTACCTCGGTACACCATGCATGTATGTGATAGTGCAGCCAACATACTGGTACCTTAGTACACCATATATGTATGTGACAGTGCAGCCAACATACCTCAGTACACCATGAATGTATGTGATAGTTCAGCCAACACATTGGTACCTCAGCACATCATGCATTGGTGAGAGAGACCAGCCAACATACCTCAGAACACCATGCATGTATGTGATAGTGCACTCAACATACCGGTACCTCAGTGCACCATACATGTATGTGATAGTGCAGTCAACATACCTTAGTACACCATGGATGTATGTGATAGTGCAGCCAACATACTGGTACCTCAGTTCACCATGGTTGTATGTGATAGTGCAGACAACATACCTCAGTACACCATGCATGTATGTGATAGTGCCGCCAAGCCACTGGTAACTCAGTACACCATGCATGTATGTGATAGTGCAGGCAACCCATTGGTACCTCAGTACACCATGGATGTATGTGATAGTGCCGCCAACCCACCTGTACCTCAGCACATCATGCATTGGTGAGAGAGACCAGCCAACATACCTCAGTACACCATGCATGTATGTGATAGTGCACTCAACATACCGGTACCTCAGTGCACCATACATGTATGTGATAGTGCAGTCAACATACCTTAGTACACCATGGATGTATGTGATAGTGCAGCCAACATACTGGTACCTCAGTACACCATGGATGTATGTGATAGTGCAGCCAACATTCCTCAGTACACCATGCATGTATGTGATAGTGCCGCCAACCCACTGGTACTTCAGTACACCATGGATGTATGTGATAGTGCAGCCAACCCATTGGTACCTCAGGACACCATGGATGTATGTGATAGTGCCGCCAACCCACCTGTACCTCAGTACACCATGGATGTATGTGATAGTGCAGCCAACATACCTCAGTACACCATGCATGTATGTGATAGTGCCGCCAACCCACTGGTACTTCAGTACACCATGGATGTATGTGATAGTGGAGCCAACCCATTGGTACCTCAGTACACCATGGATGTATGTGATAGTGCCGCCAACCCACCTGTACCTCAGTACACCATGGATGTATGTGATAGTGCAGCCATCATACTGTTTCCTCAGTGCACCATGGATGTATGTGATAGTGCACCCAACATACCTCAGTACACCATGCATGTATGTGATAGTGCAGCCAACCCACTGGTACCTCAGTACACCATGGATGTATGTGATAGTGCAGCCAAACCACTGGTACCTCAGTACACCGTGGATGTATGTGATAATGCAGCCAACATACTGGTACCTCAGTACACCAGGCATGTATGTGATTGTGCAGCCAACCCACTGGTACTTCAGTGCACCATGCATGTATGGGATAGTGCAGGCAACCCACTGGTTCCTCAGTACACCATGCATGTATATGAGAGTGCAGCCAACATACCTCAGTACAGCATGGATGTATGTGATAGTGCAGCCAACATTCCTCGGCACACCATGCATGTATGTGATAGTGCAGCCAACATACTGGTACCTCAGTACACCCTGCATGTATGTGAGAATGCAGCCAACATACTGGTACTTCAGTACACCATGGATGTATGTGATAGTGCAGCCAACCCATTGGTACCTCAGTACACCATGGATGTATGTGATAGTGAAGCCCACATACTGGTTCTTTAGTACACCATGCATGTATGTGATAGTGCAGCCAACATATCTCAGTACACCATGGATGTATGTGATAGTGCAGCCAACATACTGGTACCTCAGTACACCATGCATGTATGTGATAGTGCACCCAACATATCTCAGTACACCATGGATGTATGTGATAGTGCAGCCAACCCACTGGTACCTCAGTACACCATGCATGTATGTGAGAGTGCAGCCAACATACTGGTACCTCAGTACACCATGTATGTATGTGAGAGTGCAGCCAACATACCTCAGTGCACCATGCATGTATGTGATAGTGCATCCAACATACCTCAGTGCACCATGGATGTGTGTGATAGTGCAGCCAACATACTGGTACCTCGGTACACCATGCATGTATGTGATAGTGCAGCCAACATACTGGTACCTTAGTACACCATATATGTATGTGACAGTGCAGCCAACATACCTCAGTACACCATGAATGTATGTGATAGTTCAGCCAACACATTGGTACCTCAGCACATCATGCATTGGTGAGAGAGACCAGCCAACATACCTCAGAACACCATGCATGTATGTGATAGTGCACTCAACATACCGGTACCTCAGTGCACCATACATGTATGTGATAGTGCAGTCAACATACCTTAGTACACCATGGATGTATGTGATAGTGCAGCCAACATACTGGTACCTCAGTTCACCATGGTTGTATGTGATAGTGCAGCCAACATACCTCAGTACACCATGCATGTATGTGATAGTGCCGCCAAGCCACTGGTAACTCAGTACACCATGCATGTATGTGATAGTGCAGGCAACCCATTGGTACCTCAGTACACCATGGATGTATGTGATAGTGCCGCCAACCCACCTGTACCTCAGCACATCATGCATTGGTGAGAGAGACCAGCCAACATACCTCAGTACACCATGCATGTATGTGATAGTGCACTCAACATACCGGTACCTCAGTGCACCATACATGTATGTGATAGTGCAGTCAACATACCTTAGTACACCATGGATGTATGTGATAGTGCAGCCAACATACTGGTACCTCAGTACACCATGGATGTATGTGATAGTGCAGCCAACATTCCTCAGTACACCATGCATGTATGTGATAGTGCCGCCAACCCACTGGTACTTCAGTACACCATGGATGTATGTGATAGTGCAGCCAACCCATTGGTACCTCAGGACACCATGGATGTATGTGATAGTGCCGCCAACCCACCTGTACCTCAGTACACCATGGATGTATGTGATAGTGCAGCCAACATACCTCAGTACACCATGCATGTATGTGATAGTGCCGCCAACCCACTGGTACGTCAGTACACCATGGATGTATGTGATAGTGCAGCCAACCCATTGGTACCTCAGTACACCATGGATGTATGTGATAGTGCCGCCAACCCACCTGTACCTCAGTACACCATGGATGTATGTGATAGTGCAGCCATCATACTGTTTCCTCAGTGCACCATGGATGTATGTGATAGTGCACCCAACATACCTCAGTACACCATGCATGTATGTGATAGTGCCGCCAACCCACTGGTACCTCAGTACACCATGCATGTATGTGATAGTGCAGCCAAACCACTGGTACCTCAGTACACCGTGGATGTATGTGATAATGCAGCCAACATACTGGTACCTCAGTACACCAGGCATGTATGTGATTGTGCAGCCAACCCACTGGTACTTCAGTGCACCATGCATGTATGGGATAGTGCAGGCAACCCACTGGTTCCTCAGTACACCATGCATGTATATGAGAGTGCAGCCAACATACCTCAGTACAGCATGGATGTATGTGATAGTGCAGCCAACATTCCTCGGCACACCATGCATGTATGTGATAGTGCAGCCAACATACTGGTACCTCAGTACACCCTGCATGTATGTGAGAATGCAGCCAACATACTGGTACTTCAGTACACCATGGATGTATGTGATAGTGCAGCCAACCCATTGGTACCTCAGTACACCATGGATGTATGTGATAGTGAAGCCCACATACTGGTTCTTTAGTACACCATGCATGTATGTGATAGTGCAGCCAACATATCTCAGTACACCATGGATGTATGTGATAGTGCAGCCAACATACTGGTACCTCAGTACACCATGCATGTATGTGATAGTGCACCCAACATATCTCAGTACACCATGGATGTATGTGATAGTGCAGCCAACCCACTGGTACCTCAGTACACCATGCATGTATGTGAGAGTGCAGCCAACATACTGGTACCTCAGTACACCATGTATGTATGTGAGAGTGCAGCCAACATACCTCAGTGCACCATGCATGTATGTGATAGTGCATCCAACATACCTCAGTGCACCATGGATGTGTGTGATAGTGCAGCCAACATACTGGTACCTCGGTACACCATGCATGTATGTGATAGTGCAGCCAACATACTGGTACCTTAGTACACCATATATGTATGTGACAGTGCAGCCAACATACCTCAGTACACCATGAATGTATGTGATAGTTCAGCCAACACATTGGTACCTCAGCACATCATGCATTGGTGAGAGAGACCAGCCAACATACCTCAGAACACCATGCATGTATGTGATAGTGCACTCAACATACCGGTACCTCAGTGCACCATACATGTATGTGATAGTGCAGTCAACATACCTTAGTACACCATGGATGTATGTGATAGTGCAGCCAACATACTGGTACCTCAGTTCACCATGGTTGTATGTGATAGTGCAGCCAACATACCTCAGTACACCATGCATGTATGTGATAGTGCCGCCAAGCCACTGGTAACTCAGTACACCATGCATGTATGTGATAGTGCAGGCAACCCATTGGTACCTCAGTACACCATGGATGTATGTGATAGTGCCGCCAACCCACCTGTACCTCAGCACATCATGCATTGGTGAGAGAGACCAGCCAACATACCTCAGTACACCATGCATGTATGTGATAGTGCACTCAACATACCGGTACCTCAGTGCACCATACATGTATGTGATAGTGCAGTCAACATACCTTAGTACACCATGGATGTATGTGATAGTGCAGCCAACATACTGGTACCTCAGTACACCATGGATGTATGTGATAGTGCAGCCAACATTCCTCAGTACACCATGCATGTATGTGATAGTGCCGCCAACCCACTGGTACTTCAGTACACCATGGATGTATGTGATAGTGCAGCCAACCCATTGGTACCTCAGGACACCATGGATGTATGTGATAGTGCCGCCAACCCACCTGTACCTCAGTACACCATGGATGTATGTGATAGTGCAGCCAACATACCTCAGTACACCATGCATGTATGTGATAGTGCCGCCAACCCACTGGTACTTCAGTACACCATGGATGTATGTGATAGTGGAGCCAACCCATTGGTACCTCAGTACACCATGGATGTATGTGATAGTGCCGCCAACCCACCTGTACCTCAGTACACCATGGATGTATGTGATAGTGCAGCCATCATACTGTTTCCTCAGTGCACCATGGATGTATGTGATAGTGCACCCAACATACCTCAGTACACCATGCATGTATGTGATAGTGCCGCCAACCCACTGGTACCTCAGTACACCATGCATGTATGTGATAGTGCAGCCAAACCACTGGTACCTCAGTACACCGTGGATGTATGTGATAATGCAGCCAACATACTGGTACCTCAGTACACCATGCATGTATGTGATTGTGCAGCCAACCCACCGGTACTTCAGTGCACCATGCATGTATGGGATAGTGCAGGCAACCCACTGGTTCCTCAGTACACCATGCATGTATATGAGAGTGCAGCCAACATACCTCAGTACAGCATGGATGTATGTGATAGTGCAGCCAACATTCCTCGGCACACCATGCATGTATGTGATAGTGCAGCCAACATACTGGTACCTCAGTACACCCTGCATGTATGTGAGAATGCAGCCAACATACTGGTACTTCAGTACACCATGGATGTATGTGATAGTGCAGCCAACCCATTGGTACCTCAGTACACCATGGATGTATGTGATAGTGAAGCCCACATACTGGTTCTTTAGTACACCATGCATGTATGTGATAGTGCAGCCAACATATCTCAGTACACCATGGATGTATGTGATAGTGCAGCCAACATACTGGTACCTCAGTACACCATGCATGTATGTGATAGTGCACCCAACATATCTCAGTACACCATGGATGTATGTGATAGTGCAGCCAACCCACTGGTACCTCAGTACACCATGCATGTATGTGAGAGTGCAGCCAACATACTGGTACCTCAGTACACCATGTATGTATGTGAGAGTGCAGCCAACATACCTCAGTGCACCATGCATGTATGTGATAGTGCATCCAACATACCTCAGTGCACCATGGATGTGTGTGATAGTGCAGCCAACATACTGGTACCTCGGTACACCATGCATGTATGTGATAGTGCAGCCAACATACTGGTACCTTAGTACACCATATATGTATGTGACAGTGCAGCCAACATACCTCAGTACACCATGAATGTATGTGATAGTTCAGCCAACACATTGGTACCTCAGCACATCATGCATTGGTGAGAGAGACCAGCCAACATACCTCAGAACACCATGCATGTATGTGATAGTGCACTCAACATACCGGTACCTCAGTGCACCATACATGTATGTGATAGTGCAGTCAACATACCTTAGTACACCATGGATGTATGTGATAGTGCAGCCAACATACTGGTACCTCAGTTCACCATGGTTGTATGTGATAGTGCAGCCAACATACCTCAGTACACCATGCATGTATGTGATAGTGCCGCCAAGCCACTGGTAACTCAGTACACCATGCATGTATGTGATAGTGCAGGCAACCCATTGGTACCTCAGTACACCATGGATGTATGTGATAGTGCCGCCAACCCACCTGTACCTCAGCACATCATGCATTGGTGAGAGAGACCAGCCAACATACCTCAGTACACCATGCATGTATGTGATAGTGCACTCAACATACCGGTACCTCAGTGCACCATACATGTATGTGATAGTGCAGTCAACATACCTTAGTACACCATGGATGTATGTGATAGTGCAGCCAACATACTGGTACCTCAGTACACCATGGATGTATGTGATAGTGCAGCCAACATTCCTCAGTACACCATGCATGTATGTGATAGTGCCGCCAACCCACTGGTACCTCAGTACACCATGGATGTATGTGATAGTGCAGCCAACCCAATGGTACCTCAGTACACCATGGATGTATGTGATAGTGCCGCCAACCCACCTGTACCTCAGTACACCATGGATGTATGTGATAGTGCAGCCAACATACCTCAGTACACCATGCATGTATGTGATAGTGCCGCCAACCCACTGGTACTTCAGTACACCATGGATGTATGTGATAGTGGAGCCAACCCATTGGTACCTCAGTACACCATGGATGTATGTGATAGTGCAGCCAACCCACCTGTACCTCAGTACACCATGGATGTATGTGATAGTGCAGCCATCATACTGTTTCCTCAGTGCACCATGGATGTATGTGATAGTGCACCCAACATACCTCAGTACACCATGCATGTATGTGATAGTGCCGCCAACCCACTGGTACCTCAGTACACCATGCATGTATGTGATAGTGCAGCCAAACCACTGGTACCTCAGTACACCGTGGATGTATGTGATAATGCAGCCAACATACTGGTACCTCAGTACACCATGCATGTATGTGATTGTGCAGCCAACCCACTGGTACTTCAGTGCACCATGCATGTATGGGATAGTGCAGGCAACCCACTGGTTCCTCAGTACACCATGCATGTATATGAGAGTGCAGCCAACATACCTCAGTACAGCATGGATGTATGTGATAGTGCAGCCAACATTCCTCGGCACACCATGCATGTATGTGATAGTGCAGCCAACATACTGGTACCTCAGTACACCCTGCATGTATGTGAGAATGCAGCCAACATACTGGTACTTCAGTACACCATGGATGTATGTGATAGTGCAGCCAACCCATTGGTACCTCAGTACACCATGGATGTATGTGATAGTGCAGCCAACATTCCTCGGCACACCATGCATGTATGTGATAGTGCAGCCAACATACTGGTACCTCAGTACACCCTGCATGTATGTGAGAATGCAGCCCACATACTGGTTCTTTAGTACACCATGCATGTATGTGATAGTGCAGCCAACATATCTCAGTACACCATGGATGTATGTGATAGTGCAGCCAACATACTGGTACCTCAGTACACCATGCATGTATGTGATAGTGCACCCAACATATCTCAGTACACCATGGATGTATGTGATAGTGCAGCCAACCCACTGGTACCTCAGTACACCATGCATGTATGTGAGAGTGCAGCCAACATACTGGTACCTCAGTACACCATGGATGTATGTGATAGTACAGCCAACCCACTGGTACCTCAGTACACCATGGATGTATGTGACAGTGCAGCCAACATACTGGTACCTCCGTACACCATGGATGTATGTGATAGTGCAGCCAACATACTGGTACCCTAGTACACCATGCTTGTATGTGATAGTGCAGCCAAAATACCTCAGTACACCATGGATGTATTTGGTATTGCAGACAACATACTGGTACCTCAGTACACCATGCATGTATGTGATAGTGCAGCCAACATACTGGTTCCTCAGTGCACCATGTATGTATGTGAGAGGGCAGCCAACATACCTCAGTGCACCATGCATGTATGTGATAGTGCAGCCAACATACCTCAGTGCACCATGCATGTATGTGAGAGTGCAGCCAACACACTTCAGTGCACCATGGATGTATGTGAGAGTGCTGCCAACATATCTTAGTGCACCATGCATGTATGTAATAGTGCCGCCAACCCACTGGTACCTCAGTGCACCATACATGTATGTGATAGTGCAGTCAACATACCTTAGTACACCATGGATGTATGTGATAGTGCAGCCAACATACTGGTACCTCGGTACACCATGCATGTATGTGATAGGGCAGCCAACATACTGGTTCCTCAGTGCACCATGGATGTATGTGAGAGTGCAGCCAACATACCTCAGTGCACCATGCATGTATGTGATAGTGCCGCCAACCCACTGGTAACTCAGTACACCATGCATGTATGTGATAGTGCAGGCAACCTACTGGTACCTCAGTACACCATGGATGTATGTGATAGTGCAGCCAACATACTGGTACCTCAGTACAGCCTGCATGTATGTGATAGTGCAGCCAAACCACTGGTACCTCAGTACACCATGCATGTACATGAGAGTGCAGCCAACATACCTCAGTACACCATGGATGTATGTGATAGTGCAGCCAACATTCCTCGGCACACCATGCATGTATGTGATAGTGCAGCCAACATACTGGTACCTCAGTACACCATGCATGTATGTGATAGTGCAGCCAACATGCCTCAGTACACCATGCATGTATGGGATAGTGCTGCCAACCCACTGGTACCTCAGTACACCGTGCATGTAAGTGATAGTGCACCCAACATATCTCAGTACACCATGGATGTATGTGATAGTGCAGCCAACCCACTGGTACCTCAGTACACCATGCATGTATGTGAGAGTGCAGCCAACATACTGGTACCTCAGTACACCATGGATGTATGTGATAGTACAGCCAACCCACTGGTACCTCAGTACACCATGGATGTATGTGATAGTGCAGCCAACATACTGTTACCTCCGTACACCATGGATGTATGTGATAGTGCAGCCAACATACTGGTACCCTAGTACACCATGCATGTATGTGATAGTGCAGCCAAAATACCTCAGTACACCATGAATGTATTTGTTATTGCAGACAACATACTGGTACCTCAGTACACCATGGATGTATGTGATAGTGCAGCCAACCCACTGGTACCTCAGTACACCATGGATGTATGTGATAGTGCAGCCAACCCACTGGTACCTCAGTACACCATGCATGAATGTGAGAGTGCAGCCAACATACTGTTTCCTCAGTACACCATGCATGTATGTGGTAATGCAGCCAACATACTGGTACCTCAGTACACCATGCATGTATGTGATGGTGCAGCCAACCCACTGGTATCTCAGTGCACCCTGCATGTATGTGAGAGTGCAGCCAACCCACTATTACCTCAGTGCACCATGCATGTATGGGATAGTGCATCCAACCCAGTGGTACCTCAGTGCACCATGCATGTATATGAGAGTGCAGCCAACATACCTCAGTACACCATGGATGTATGTGATAGTGCAGCCAACATACCTCGGTACACCATGAATGTATGTGATAGTGCAGCCACCACACTGTTACCTCTGCACACCCTGCATGTATGTGATAGTGCAGCCAACCCACTTCTTTATTTGTTCAATCATCTTTTTAGGTGTATAGTGTGTGTCCAGTTACATTTTGTACATGCATAGGCTACATTGTATTTTCAATTTGTTTTTGTGAACTGTGTAGTTCATGGAAAGTGTCTAGTGTGTGCCTGTTTAATCAAGTTCATATGCACTTGTGCCTAGTATGTATCTTTACTCCAGTATACTTTATGTGTATCCAATGTGTATTCTCAGTCCACTCCACTTTTTGTGTACCTACTGTTTGCTGAGTGCCGTCCACACTGTGTGTCTTGAATGTGGTCTGTCCAGTCCATTTCATGTGTCCATTGGTTGTGCTTTTTTCCAGTCAAATGTGTACTCACATCAGTATGCTTTGAATGTGTACAGTGTGTAAGATAGCACACATCACTTTTTATGTGTCAAGTATGTGTGCATAGATTGTTCCAATTTTAACACTTTGTCCATGGAGTATAATCAGTACTGCTCAAATAGTTCGCTGTATGTGCACTGTGTTTGACTATCACAACATCAAGTGTGTATCAGTTGAAAACTTAGCTGTAATGTGTATACTTTCTCAGTACTACCTCTATATAGTAATATTAAATATGTGTGTACGGTACTGTATTTTGTCTCCATGAAGCTCCAGTAGATCCAAAACATTCACCATTAATGGCTTTGTTTCTGATTTTATATCCTTTATGAAATGAGTCATGGGAATCATGCTGTGCATTTCATGCGCACACCAACCACTCTGAAAAGATCAGTTAATGTCAGTCTGTAGTATAGTGCAGTATGACATATCTAAGTTATGTACATATAGATATACATATGATCATAACATCTATTATTCTGCCATACACAACTACAAAATGTTTTTTATATACAAAACAGTTTCCTGTACCATAACTATTTTTTTATATTATATCTATTGGGTTTTGGGGAAAAGGCCCACTTTTGTATGCTATGTCTGGCAGGGAGAAAGACTGCAGTGTAATCACTTATATTCAGTTTTAAATATATTTAATTAATATTGTAAGGACTATGCATGTAATACCACATACAATGAGAGTGTCCAAGCGTGACATTTGCATGCCATATACCAGGATGCATTTTATCGATGAACTTTTCAGTTTTTTAGAACGTGCAACTTTCTCACTTCGAAGGAGAACTGGTGATTTGCTCATCATTTTCTTGTTTAATTAACTTACATCTTAAATTTGGTGTAAGCTTCGGTACGTGAGTTCCTCTTTTTTAGAGGCTTTTGGAGAAAAAAAACATTACAGAGCACTTTTAATTTGTTTCAATTGGTTCATTAACTACTGAGTAGAAATATATTGCAAGAGGAACTGAAATTTGAATTTGTGTGCCTTAAAAAGGGGGATACAGGGTCTGTAAGGGAGGCAGAATGAGTACAGGAAGAGATGGTTATTAATAGTTCTTGAAATAAAGAATAATTAAAGGTATATGCAAGTGAGTTGGATTATGAATGCATCTGATAGAGGAGAATTAGTAGTGTATGAAAAAAATGAAAAAATACCAAAATAAACATTTAAACAGTTGCATTTGCAAACTGTTTTCTATCAATGTCGACACCCCCATAAAATCCCAGGGGAAATTAGCATACGTAATACATTTTATCTTTTTGGTCTGTGAATTGAGCTGCAGCTTTCCTTTAGATTTCTGTAATACCCAGAGCAAGGTCTGTGTCCCTGTATTCACTGATTGTTTTATCTACATCCCAGGTGAAACTTTCCCCAGCCCAAGTGAATTGCCCCTGTGACCTCCCTCAGCCCAAGAGAATTTCCCCATCACCTGTCCCAGCCCCAGTGAATTGCCCCATTACTTCCCCAGCCCCAGTGAATATCCCCTGAGGTGTCTCCCAGCCCCAGTGATTTACCCCATCACCTCCCCCAGCCCCAGTGAATTGCCCCATCACCTCTCCCAGCCCCAGTGATTTGCCCCATTACCTCCCCCAGCCACAGTGAATTGCCCCTGAGATCTCTCTCAGCCCCAGTGAATTGCATGGACTCACTCACACAGAGATACATGCACACAGACCAGAAATGCAAGCTCTCTTCCTTTACAGGTCATTGCAGGACCATAAGTGAAGCATAAATGCTCATTCACCTAAAAGACAAATTAGAATAGGAAGAAGCTGAAATGTTTGGTCTCAGTACAATTATAATTTGTCAGAATTTTGTGTATGTCTAAAGAACAACTATGTTACAGCCCAAACATTTTTAATTGAATGACCATGTATAGTCCTTTAAGGACCCAGTTTAGTAGTTTAGCAGCCTCATCTATGCTGGCTGCATACAGCATTGCTGATTGGCTGTAAATTAAGCATGCTCACATGGACAGGGTACACTTTTAGAAAATCGTACCCTGAGAAGCCTAGCTCGATCCTGGGTGTGTAAACATCACCTGCAACAGTATATTTTTAATGCAAAGCTAAAAAAACATAGTGCATGCATATAAATGTAATCATACACTACTAATTCCCCTCTATCAGATGCATTCATAACCCAGCTCTCATGCCTACCTTTAATATTATAACATAATACTACTTATAGGTGTTATAGGTCTAGAGGGTAATCATTTGGTGAAGAAGGTTGAGCTCTCTTATTTTACTTATTTTCAATCTGCTGTAATGAGAAACCAAATTATATTATTATTATTATTATACCCGTCTATTGCTTAATGTGAAATTTGACCCTATTATATAATGTTTTTTTGCTATAACAGTGAGGATGCAGAGATAATTGCATCTACGAGAACATTGTGGCTTCAATGCGTCTGCATGAATAGAGAACCATTTAGCTTATTGGTGTCCCAGGCAATAGCAAAACCACCTTTGTCATTAGGCTTTTGGTAACTGGGTCAGCCTAGGAAAGGTTTCTTAATAGTTTTTTCTACTCTTGTTTACTTCTCTCTCAAAGACCAAATGTCCCTGCATACCAAGTAGAACATCACTCGTGCAAAGAATGTTTATTACATCTTCTATATTTTTTTAAGTAATGTTTGTGTGACTGATCCACTGTACAGGCATTTGTGGCTACCTAGAAAAGTTTAGAATTGCCACTCAAAAGATGGGGGCATGATTTTATAGATTTTAGGGATTCTCTTTTATAAACAAACTAGGCGATTGCCAAGGGGCACCTACCTGGCTGATCACATGAAGCGTTGCAATCCATTCCTTCCTATCTCACATTCTGTGTGCTGTCAAATGCCTGTGTAGTGTAGCCATTCAGAGGCTGATGAACTAGATGTATGGGTTGTTCTTATGCAGAGATGTGTGGGGGAAGTAAGTTGCCACATGCACAAGCAGGTAATGATGTTACAGCGCTTAGGCATTAAATGCCCTCAATACATCCTCATCCACCCTATATCTATTCTCTTTTCTCCATGTACATCCCGATCCATCTGCTCAGAACTTGCTCCTATCCTCCTAACAAATTACCTCCTTCTACTGCCACCTACATCACGTCTACAGTGCATATTGTCTACCTCACTCTGTCATACCCTCCCTTAGCTTACAAAGTTTTAAGTATTAAAAACAAAAAACAACAACAATCTTTTAAAGAAGCCCAATGCTTATAGACCTCACAACGACAACCCATACAACTTACAGATGTCAACTGTCCTGCTGATTCAATCTTCACCATGACTTATGATCACTTTATCAACACTTTATCTACACTACTACTGGTTACTCATCTTCCCCACTCATATGTTAGTTGCCTAGACATCTCCTAGATTGTAATCTCTCATAAGTAGAGACCTCCACTCATCATGTATCAAGATTTATTACTGTATTGTTACGTGTCACATACTTCCTGTATTCAGTTTATTTTCCTCTTGCATATAGTACCATGCAAAATATTGGTGCTTTAGAAACAAAGGTTATTATTATTAATGATAATAATAATTATTAAAATAATAGCAATAGTAATAATAATGATGATAATAATAAAATGCAGTCCAAAAAGTGATGGGGTAGATAAAGATAACGTTCCTTGCTGTGTTTATTCCCACTTGCTGTGGCTAAACAGATACTTTGTTCTTTGTTATATTTATACTGAATGGTTGTTATTTAAAAATACTTTCTTGCTTAGTTTACAATTCTGAATGCCAATGAAAGAATATCCTATATAGATTTCGAGCTTGATTAACTATAGTTGCTCAATTTGATCAATTGGATTTTGCAACATGACCTTTGTTACTTATTACTTGAGATATATATAATATATATATATATATATATATATATATATATATATATATATATATATATATATATAATGCTGCATACTAATTACTTTTGGGTCATAAAGATTGTCCTGATTGTAATAAAATGCAATATATACACAAGTAAACTGTAATAATCCGTATTATGCAATTATTATAGTTCACACCCTGATCACACCCTGATCAATTATTGATCACATATCCTTTTTCATCTGAAGCAGTTGCAAATATCCTTATTTATAGGTAAATATTTTTTTTATTTTATTTGATCATTGTTGTTTGACTTTATGAATACTTGAATTTGAATTAATTTATCAAACATAAGTACAGGGTCCTGTACTTACATTAAGGTATCACTAAAGCATCAGATTTATATTATGCTCTAAAGTATGAAGAACATGACTTCAAAATTAAAGGCTATATTCATTTATTTTGAACTTTGTAAAAACATTTTGAACATTTTAAAATATTGGATTAAGTGTTGCTTTAATGGTGGAAACCAGTTTGCCTTTGTTCATAAATGGATTAGACACCAAAGAAAAACTGGAGCAAGTATAGATTCCGATGAGATCTCTATTCAATTGTATTTAAAACTGCCACTCTAAATAGCACACTTGACAATATAAATAAATAGTAGTGAACTGCGGCCCTGAGCTTGGTAGAGAGAAGCATGCCATTTCTCCTATACACCATTGCTGTCATTTATCCAGAAGCCAGGAAAGTTGCTGTCTAGAGTGCTGAAGCACTTTTTTTTGTTTAATAGTTCTTCCTTGGAAAAACAATCCAAAGTCTCTGACACCTCTGGCAACACCAATCCTGGCAAGGGTCTCTCAGCATAATTCATTGCCTGTTCTGCATTCTTGACAATGCAGGATTCTGCGCTTCACCACATAAGTAAAAGGCAATAATACTGGCCTAGTCTTGAGGCAATTCTTTCAAAGGTCAGAAGGTATGCTTTACATCATTTCCACTTTGCCAGTATTTGTAGGAAGAAATTAGCTTTAATCTTGACACTGACAAATAGATATGGAGCTCCGTTAAAAGACTCCTTCTGTGTGTGTGTGTCTTTCTCCAACTCAGACTAACTGCACACACTTTTTTCTGTGTGGGTTTTCCTGCAACTAAGAGAATCTGCAGACACTCAGGCCATCCGCAGCAGCCCTACCCATACTCCAGGAGCAGTCTGAAATCACGTCTCTCCAGGTACTGATCAGCTGATCAGGAACATTAAACTGCTGCAGTCCTACTGGGGGAGAGAGTTTTGCAAAGTCTGTGGCTCACATAAACCCCTTATATAGCTCTAGCACAGTCCCAGTTAATTGCCCCTGAGATCTCTCCCGGCCCCAGTGAATACCACCGATCAATGCCTCTTGACTGCATTTACCATTTTAATGAATACATGTCCTTTCAAATTAAATACATATTAATATACTGGCATTTATGTACATGTAAATTATGATTGTTTCCTTTTGGAAAATTGTCTAATAAAAGTATGTTATGATATTCTAAAACATTCTTCATTAGTTTCTTACTCTATCTATTGACAACTAATTGAAATTGCTTGGATCTTAATCAATTACATTTGATATATATTCTATTTTTATTCATATGTCTTTTATACAGACATGATTCATATATGTAAAGATTATGACAGCTCAACAATCATGTTACAAATGGAATTCACAAATAGAAGAAACATGTTTTAAATAAAGGTGAAACATGATGTATTTTATTTCACATTTAGCCTGTGTGACAGATTTGTGGTGAGATATATTTCTAACGAAAGCAAAAGTAATCCCAACCAAACAAAGCTTTAGGGCACTCTGAAAGAATTGAAAGAACTATTGTCAGTCTATTCACAGATATTGAAACGTAGGTCCATGGACAACAATAATGATATACCACTTCAGCTTATTCTTTTTTTGCCATGATCCTAGTCCTCTCTCTGAACCAAAATGGCTATTGTCATGGGATATATGTAGCTGTGAATTGTGAATTTATTACACAATGGGAATGTATCATCAGTTTAAATGCATAAATAAAGTAAAATAAAACTCCTCTTTAACATTGCTTTCAACCCACATCTGCTTGTAAGTTTCATCCTACAACTACACCTGCTTGAAGCCACTAAATTTAGGAGGTGCATTAGTTATATGAAGGTAATGGAGCACTGCAATGCCCTAAATTGATATCTATTTTAATTACACACTGACCATTAATATTGATGGAATATTCAATATTGAATTGATCAAAGATTAAAGTATCATCTTCCAGCTAAGATCCAGGAATAAAAGGTTATAAGAAAATGAAGCAAATAAACAATATTTCATAGACTGCCCCCACAGCAGGACCACTGTAACACAACATGTTACCAGCCAATGGAGATAATTGTATTGGTGCATTTTGTGTCTGAAAACTTAGCAGGTGCTTGCTAGGCAAAGTCATGTTTCCTCATTGACATTATAAAAAGGTAGCAGTAGCAGAGTCTCATAAATTACTTATTAATTATCAATGCCTAACTAAGACATCTAGCTCATATTGTTAGGACATTACAGTAGTTATTTAAATGGTAGTATCCAATGCAAAATGGCACTTCCATATATGTTCATACAATGATAAATATGTACCCAGTGTCCTCTGCAAGACTGTTATTTACAGAATATTTTCAATTTATTCAGATTTTATAGTACTGAATTTATTGTATTTGAGGAAAAACCCAGGTTGGACATTTTACCTGATAATTTTCATTAACCGTTATGGGATTATCCTGCACAAAAAGCAAGATATTCACTTTTCTTGCCATACAATAAGGCTAAATTTAGAAAAAACAAAAACAGTTGTGTCAGCACATTTCCAAAATAGTAACTTGTGTGAGAATGAAATGTTACAGGAACATAGAATTTCCATTTTGCCTCCATTATTAGACTGTAGGCATTTACATTTGTAAAACGTGTAAACAAATTCTATATATGTAATAAAAATGTTATGTGAGTTCAAAGCCTGAAGCAACAGATCATTTTTTTTCTGCCATTTTTATTGACTCACCTTTCTTTTCAAGCAGAAAGGTAGGTCTCTTGATTTGTTATTACAAGTGATGTTGTCTACACTTGCTTTAGAGCTGTTCTTTCCAATTTCATTAGATTGGGGGCCCAGAATAATAAATATACCCCGTTAACTGGTTGGCCAAATTTGAAATAATTGTTTTAAAAAATGACATGAAAGAAGAAGAAAGGAACCACCTCCTAGTATAAATAAATGTCGGATAAAAAACACCACTAAAATGTAAAGGGAACACTCACGTATTGTAACCCCTTGAATATGAGGTATTTCTTGCACACGAACGGGAAATCCTCAACAGCTGGTGTCCTGAGAGGATTTTAGGTATCTGCTGTTGGTCATTAAATGGACATTTACCTCACTATAAGTTTTGTTCATTGTGTGAAAGAGCACAAGATTCTATGTTAAAGTTATCTATTGCTCTTTTTTAATTAAATTAAGAACAGTTGAAAATTTGCAGTTTTAGGTTTGTTTACAAACACACTGCAAACTGCCCCATGATTTACAGCATCTGCGAGGAAACAGGGGACAGTCGTTCCAAGCTCCGTGTGAACGGAAATAATTATGGTTTTACTCTGCTTTCAGGAATGTCATCAGCCATCAGTTAACCCCCAAGTACCATATATGGGAGTTTCTAGCAGTCATTTCCCTGCACAGATGAATTTGGGAATGGTTAACCATCTTTCTGATCTGCTCTCTGCACTGAGCTTTTGCTGTCAGTCTCTCTGGAGGCATGCCTAATTCTCATGTAAACAAAAGTTAATTTATGATTTTTTTCTGTTTAAAAAAAGCACCTATTTCAAAAATTAAAAAAGTATTTCAACATGTTTTCAGGCGTACATTACAGTGGTGTGCTCCAAGTTGGGCTAAATTAACTGGTGCTTTAAGTCTCCTTGTATTTTCCAATGGTGGTGAGCAATGAGGAACCAAAAAACCCGCCGTATGAGATACTGGTACCGGAGCACACTTATACGCCCATATACCTGTCTTGCTAAATGGAAATTAGTGATACTAATTACGAACATACTGTATTTCACCTTCATTACTCCTGGCTAGGTTTTTTTTTTCAGGAATTAGAACCCCAATTTATGCAAAACACCTTGTAATTATTATTATTATAATTTTGCAAACATTTCTTGTTTTTTTTTCTTTCACAAATTTTCATATTATAGGGTTGCCATTTTCTAATCAGATAATATTTTGGGCATATACAGTAATGTGAATGTACAGTTAGGTAGGTTTTGTAACGAAAAACACTTGGTTTACTGTACATTTAAAAAATGAATTACTTTTTTTTTTTTAAATCACTCCTTATCTGTATAAGCTCCAAATCTCTTCACCCTCTGAATGATGTATTGGCTCTGTAGTGGTACCAAACTGAAACACTTTTTAGACCACTCTGTCAAACACATTAGCAGCAGGCAGGAGTGTAACATGAGCTGCTAGCAATGTACACAAATACACTTTCTAGTCACCTCCCGTTATCATTCTGCAAGTACGGTATGCCTGTTTGGAGAGCTTTCTCCTGTGGGAGGCTCCCACTCCAGAGACCACACATCATGCAGTAGGTGGAGATACTGGCTGGTTTAGAAAATAGTAATTTGTTGTTTAAATGCACAGTAAAAATGTAATAATGGCTCTACATAGCTATTCTTTAAAGAGTAATTTATATTTACATTAAAGTAGCCCTTCTCAGTAATCTCCTAAAAGCATGTAGAAATGCTTTTGGAATCTTTGAAATACATGCATTTTTCACTAAGAAATCAAATAAATGAAATCTGTGTTTACATGTGTCACTGACATGCCCCTAGCCAGACACACTTTGCAGCTCTGTGTAGTGAGCAAAAGAAAAATAGAAGTTAACCCTCACCTTATCTATCTGTGCAGAGCATGGTATGCTGGAATCACCTAAATTGGTCAGTTATGGGTAATTATTCAGTGCATTTCTGAGTGCAGGGAAAAACTGCTATCAATCGTCTTCACAGCTCAGCACCTGTTATTTTCTCCTGCAACAGTCAGTAGGCAGGCTACACTTATGTACAGACTCAAAACTTTAGATTTCTTAGCTGTTATTAGTGTAATTAAAAAATAGATAATTTTGCCATACAATCTTATGCTCTTGTACATCAGGAGGAACACTTACAGTGAGGTAAATGGCCCTTTAGTTATAGTTGGTGATAAAGAGAAATACTGTACCCTTTCAAAAATGCAAAAAGTTACAAAATTTCACATGAAACGTATCACATGTAAATGTATTTGATTGATTTGTGTAGGTATAGTAACACCAACGTACACCATGCATGAGAGTTCTTTCTTTTTGTTTACTAAGATTTGTACTGCAATCAGAAGTTTAGTATTTGTAGAAGCAACACTATGATTTAAAAAATATATATAATATAAATACTACGATCCTTTTACAAAAGGTTGGTAGATTTACTTAAATGGTAATTGATAAGCCTAACAGCCTCCAGAGTAAGTGGTTGGGACAAAAGTGTGAATACATATAAGCATTCTTCCCAACTGGTCTTCCTTTGTCTTCTGGAAAAATAGTCTCTCTTTTAGGATTAATCCTTCTGTCTCTCCCAGCTCCTTAAGTATTCCTCTTTTGAAGGAAAGCACACATTTAAGCACACATCCATTTATTTCAGCCCCAAACACATCCCACATCTCTCTTGTTGTTTTCTCTCAAAGTTTAGAAGAAAATTTCAGGCCAGCAATATGTCTGTTCTGTAGAATATATAAATGGTCAGAGCAATGTGTACATATTAACAGCCTTATTAAATTGCGATTCGGCCAATTGAAAAAAGCTCTATACAAGCACAGAGCATATTTTTTTTACAGAAGTTTTTAGTTAGTTTTCACAGTTTAAGTGGTGGATAGACAATAAGTTTATGATTGCTGCTGATCTTTCAAGGGTAATCAACAGTGATCGCCCACAACATTTAGGGACGTACATCATTTACCATTAAAGGAATTGATACATTTATGCCAGATACATGTTAATGTTTCCAAGGTAATCAAATGTAATGCCTCTGCTAAGATCACTCCATTCGAGAAATGTTGTCTTGATAACCCTAATGGTAGACGGAATATCTCCACTATATATAATTATTTCATAGACCAGACCACACCGTCCAGACTCCACCATCAACACTCTTGGGAGTCAGACCTTGCCATGGATTTTCACAGTGGAACAAGATATATAAACAGGCCCTAGGCTCCTCACTGAACACAATACTGAAGTAAAATGCACATAAGACCATTATGGGGTGGTACTTAACGCTGGCTAGGATGAAACTCTCTAATCCCTCCTTAGATGGCAATTGTTTTAGAGGGTGTCCTGATTTGGGTACCCTTAAATATGTCCTCTGGGACTGCTGTAAGATCGCTCATATTTGGCGGGAGACATATGATATCTTGGACAGACTTTGGGGTCGCAGGATCCCCCAAAAGCTGAAAGAAGCCCTTTTAGGCCTTCTCATCGAGGACCTCGGTAAAGAAGCTCAACTTTTATCACACCAGGTGTTCTTAGCAGTTCAGGTTACACTGGCCAAAGCCTGGAAGTCAGAAGAAACTTAAATTCATATATGACATGAGTGTTATTTCAGTGGACCTGGATCAATCATATGGGAAATAAGCCTCATGTTGGGACAGACACCTGGACCCTTAAGGTCGGGTGGTAAATCAGCAGGGCTGGAACAAGCTATAAGAAGATCACTTTTAGAGCAGGCATAGTGTTGAACGCTATATCTTCTTGATCCTCTCTTTCTTTATCACTCTTCTTTTTCCTTTACTCTTTGTGTGCTTTTATCGGCTATCAGTCTATAAGATTGTACACGTATGTACATGTGTAATTGGATTTCGGTATAATTTAAAATGGAAATAATAAAAATGTAACAATTAAAGTTAAAAGGTTATGTGTATGTTTGCTCTTTTCTAGGGCATTGCCTATGCTATTTATGTTCTATTGTTGAAACATTTGTATTTTTGTATTAACCATTTTGTATTTCCAAAAGCAAGGTCTTCACTAACTAAAAACTTCTGCTTTTTAGGTAGATATAAAAGGCATATTAGATGGACCTGTTATCTATCATCACAATCTATAATTATATGTTTAAGAAGACAGAAAATATATGCAACATGTAAAACCAACCTAGTTTGGCCTTGTGCAATTCATGTTAATGTATATTCAACTTTCTACAAATGTTTCTGAATAATTATGTTTGATTATATGAACGCTAAACTTGCATGTCACGATCTGCTTCTTCAAGGGGGCTTGATATGAACATAGTTCAAACCTACCCCAGCAGAATCATGTAGTTCCTGTTCTCTGTGGCACAAAAGATGGCTTCTGAAGAGGTACAGGCAGAGAATACTGCATACAGGTTACAAGTGGCCCATGGAAAGACCACTCCCCAAGTCAGAATACAACACACAGAAATAGTCTCACACCTTGTATATGTGAAAACTATCTCTCAACCTTTATTGAATGATCAAAACAACATATTTATACTTTCGAATACCACACCCTTGTGTACATTTGTGTATGTGTGATGTCAGTCCATCTTGCTTGCAACCTTGGGCTATCAAAGCTCTTGAGATCAAATTCACCAGATATCTATAGCTGGCGAGTGAAAAAACCTTTATGTTAAACTCAAGTGTTTGCTTAGGACTACTTGAAGTACATCTACAGTGGATATAAAAAGTCTACACACCCCTGTTAAAATGTCAGGTTTATGTGCTGTAAAAACATGAAACAAAGATAAATAATTTCAGAACTTTTTCCACCTTTAATGTGACCTATAAACTGTACAACTCAATTGAAAAACAAACTGAAATCTTTTAGGTAGAGGGGAAAAAAAAGAAAGAAAAATAATGTGGTTGCATAAGTCTGCACACCCTCTTATAACTGGGGATGTAGCTGTGTTCAGAATTAAGCAATCACATTCCAAATTGTGTTAAATAGGAGTCAGCATACACCTGCCATCATTTAAAGTGCCTCTGATTAACCCCAAATAAAGTTCAGCTGCTCTAGTTGGTCTTTCCTGAAATTGTCTTAGTTGCATCCCACAGCAAAAGCCATGGTCTACAGAGAGCTTCCAAAGCATCAGAGGGATCTCATTGTTAAAAGGTATCAGTCAGGAGAAGGGTACAAAAGAATTTCCAAGGCATTAGATATACCATGGAACACAGTGAAGACAGTCATCATCAAGTGGAGAAAATATGACACAACAGTGACATTACCAAGAACTGGAGCTCCCTCCAAAATTTATGAAAAGACGAGAAGAAAACTGGTCTGGGAGGCTACCAAAGGACCTACAGCAACATTAAAGGACCTGCAGGAATATCTGGCAAGTACTGGCTGTGTGGTACATGTGACAACAATCTCCCATATTCTTCATATGTCTGGGCTATGGGGTAGAGTGGTAAGACCAAAGCCTTTTCTTACGAAGAAAAACATCCAAGCCAGGCTACATTTTGCAAAAACACATCTGAAGTCTCCCAAAAGCATGTGGGAAAAGGTGTTATGGTTTGATGAAACCAAGGTTGAACTTTTTGGCCATAATTCCAAAAGATATGTTTGGCGCAAAAACAACCTTCACATCACCAAAAGAACACTATACCCACAGTGAAGCATGGTGGTGGCAGCATCATGCTTTGGGGCTGTTTTTCTTCAGCTAGAACTGGGGCCTTAGTTAAGATAGAGGGAATTATGAGCAGTTCCAAATAGCAGGCAATATTGGCACAGAACCTTCAGGCTTCTGCTAGAAAGCTGAACATGAAGAGGAACTTCATCTTTCAGCATGACAACTACCCAAAGCATACATCCAAATCAACAAAGGAATGGCTTCACCAGAAGAAGATTAAAGTTTTGGAATGGCCCAGCCAGAGCCCAGACCTGAATCCGATTGAAAATCTGAAGAGGGCTGTGCACCGGAGATTCCCTAGCAATCTGACAGATTTGGAGTGTTTTTGCAAAGAAGAGTGGGCAAATCTTGCCAAATCAAAATGTGCCATGCTGATAGACTCATACCCAAAAAGACTGAGTGCTGTAATAAAATCAAAAGGTGCTTCAACAAAGTATTAGTTTAAAGGTGTGCATACTTATGCAACCATATTATTGTATTTTTATATTTTTTCTTCCCTCTACCTAAAAGATTTCAGTTTGTTTTTCAATTGAGTTGTACAGTTTATAGGTCACATTAAAGGTGGAAAAAGTTCTGAAATGATTTATCTTTGTCTCATTTTTACAGCACAGAAACCTGACATTTTAACAGGGGTGTGTAGACTTTTTATATCCACTGCATCTGTCTTTTGTATGTGTGAGTGTGCAATGATCTGCAGCTAACTTCTATGCAGAGCATTTTTTACCAATTCCACACAACATATATACTCGAGTATAAGCCGACCCGAGTAAGCCGACCCGAGTAGAAGCCGAGGCACCCATTTTACTACAAAATACTGGGTAATATGAGTGACTTGAGTATAAGCCGAGGGTGGGAAATGTGCTGCCCCCTGTGTCCCTCTTGTGCCCTGTGTGTCCCCCTCTCTCTTCGTGTCTCTTCTCCCCTCTCCCTTCCCTTTGTCTCTTCTCCCCTCTCCCTCCCTGTGTCTCTTCCAACCTCTCCCTTCCCTGTGTCTCTTCCCCCCTCCCTTATAACCCTCCTCAACCCCACTCCTCAACCTCCCTCCTCATCCTTAACCTCTCTCCTCATCCTCAACCTCCCTCCTCATCCTCATTCTCCCTCCTCATCCTCAACCTCCCTCCTCATCCTCAACCCCCTCCTCAACCTCCCTCCTCATCCTCAACCCCCCCTCAACCTCCCTCCTCATCCTCCCTCCTCAACCCCCCCATCCTCAACCCCCCATCCTCATCCTCTCTCCTCAACCCCCCTCCTCATCCTCAACCTCCCTCCTCATCCTCAACCTCCCTCCTCATCCTCAACCCCCCTCCTTAACCCCCCCATCCTCAACCCCCCCATCCTCATCCTCTCTCCTCAACCCCTCATCCTCAACCTCCCTCCTCAACCTCCCTCCTCATCAACCCCCCTCCTCAACCCCATCCTCAACCCCCATCTTCAACCCCCTCCTCAACCTTCCCCCTCAACCCCCCCATCCTCAACCCCCCCATCCTCATCCTCAACCCCCCATCCTCAACCTCCCTCCTCAACCCCCCTCCTCATCCTCAACCTCCCTCCTCATCCTCAACCTCCCTCCTCATCCTCAACCCCCCTCCTTAACCCCCCCATCCTCAACCCCCCTCCTCAACCCCCCCATCCTCATCCTCTCTCCTCAACCCCTCATCCTCAACCTCCCTCCTCAACCTCCCTCCTCATCAACCCCCCTCCTCAACCCCATCCTCAACCCCCATCTTCAACCCCCTCCTCAACCTTCCCCCTCAACCCCCCCATCCTCAACCCCCCCATCCTCATCCTCAACCCCCCATCCTCAACCTCCCTCCTCAACCCCCCTCAACCCCTACCCACCTCCTTAACCTCAACCTCCCCCTCAATCCCCCTCAACCCCAACCCCCCCCTCAACCCCCCTCCTCCACCTAAACCCCCCTAAATACCTCTCCCCTCACTTACCTGCTTGTGCTCCGGCCTCCGCTCCTTGACCCGGCGCGCATGTGACGTCACATGCGCGCCACGTTATTAGCATATACCGGGTGCCGGCACCCGGTATATGCTAATGACACAGCGCACATGTGACGTCACATGCGCGCCGGGTTCAAGGAGAGGAGGCCGGAGCACAACAGGTAAGTGAGGCGAGATGGGGGAGGTATTTAGGTGGGTTTAGGTGGAGGAGTGGTGTTGAGGGGGGTTTAGGTTGAGGAAGGGGAGGGAAAGAGACACGGCGGGGTAGAGAGACACACGGGCGGGAGTTAGAAACACACGGGGGGAGTTAGAGACACACAGGAGGGTTAGAGACACACCGGGGGGTTAGAAACATACGGGAGGGTTAGAGAGACACGGGGGGAGAGTGACTCGAGTATAAGCCGAGGGGGCCCTTTTTTTCCTTAAAAAAGGGGCTGAAAAACTCGGCTTATACTCGAGTATATACGGTATGTTCTATATAACATTTTCCCTCTTATGATATATTATAACTAGAATGCATAACCATGTACAGACAACATATAACCACACAACACATAATCCCAGTGCAACAATGTCATGCTCCCTTGGCCATATTCATAAATTACTGGCAATATGAGTCCTTAAACAATTAAATCATGACATTGCGTAATTTATTATTCAGTTTTTGCAAGAGTCATGTGAGCTTTCCAAGTGTCTGATAGTAGCGTAAACCATTGCATTGTGGTGTAAACCTCTGCAGTACGTAATCAGAGAAGTAATTACACAGAGCCCTAGTAGGACATAGATTTCCTTGGAACACACATATATTGTATGTCATTTGACATCATGGCAGAAATAGTAAATTCCATAAATGGCAATAGGTCATTTCCTGTGAGCATTTCTAAAATTGCTGGCTGTAAAGTCTGTTTGTTCATTTTGGGGAGAAACCTCCAATATTAATGAAACATTATTAGAAACTTGTTTTTTTTTAGATTTCCTCTGATTTAAAAAAAGACTGAAATCTCAGAACTAATTTTATTTTTAACATTTATTTTATTTTTTATTTCCCATTTTCAAGAAAACCTGCCATTTCAGTGCAATCGGTGCAAAAACTGTGGATGTAAAACATACTTGAAAAAATTATACAAACACTATTGAATAGCAAATGTTTTTTTGGTGTAAATTCCATTATACTTTTGTCTTTTTATAGTAGAATACCAATAATGTCTTCTGATTTCTGAATTTTTAATTAATCTTCTTGCTGATGGCAATGAATAGGACAATACATTAGGTGGGTGATAATAATTATATAATGGATGATGATCTATGATGGGATGCTGTAGTGATCATTGCAATAAATAGATTTACATAGATTTTGATGGTCACTGCCTACAAGCTGCTTAAATTTAAATTACTACAACTTATAATTTTTAGGGCAGAACAAAGCTCAAGGTTTATTGTCTTTTTGTTCAGAGAAAATGCCTGTTTTCTTGATAACTGTTCTGAGCTGGATAGCTTGATTTTAGGATGAGTGGTTCTGTTTTTAGAACCCTCTGAAATGGACAGGTAACAAAAGACAGAACCTGAGAATTGCCTCTGAAACTTGTACTGTCAGTTGATCAAACTGCACTAATACCTGACCTTAAAGGAAAATTGTAGTGTAGATACAGCAGAGTTTAATTTAATTTAATTATGTAATAACTGATCAACAATAAAGAGGAATTATGAGACCATGAAGAGGGTCTTGACTAAGAAAACTGTGTGTTCCCTCAGGTTCATTTTGGATTCCTCTCAGGACCTTTGGAACCCAAAATGATTCCCAGACTAAAATTGTTCAGGAAACACTGCACTAATAGAGAAAAAGTTAATAATTTGACCACTACAGAAGTTGATGGTGCATTTTCTTAATACAGAGTAATAATAATACTGGATTATGTATGTTTTTAAATTACTATGGCATTGTCAGATAGAGGAGACCATCATATTTCTACTAGGTATGTCTTCATGGAGAAATATGAAGTAGAAATACTGACATGAAATTAAATAATTTTAGAAAATACTGCAAGACAATGAACAACTATTGATAGTAAAACATAAAAGTAATATTTAATTTGCTATTTATAAATGTATATATTCTTTGGTTACACTATAAATATACTTTAGAGTATGTTGCACATTTTCAGATATCTATATTTAAAGGTATATATAAGTTTCCAGGGTTTCAAATGTTTGCTAAGAAATGGCCAGTGATTGTCAGAAAAATATGTGTTATATAGATAAGTTCAGTTTACTTACAGAGTTATATGCAGGAGAGTAAAATCCAGCTTTGTACACCCACAGGGAGCTTACATAACCAAGTACACACAGTAAAGGCAACCACATACAGAGTTTCGCTTATCAAATTAAGTACTTACTGCAGGATGGAATCACATGGTTGGGTGGCGATTGCAATTGAATTGCAATTGAATAAGGTGGGCTTTCTGTTGGTTATTTGTGGGTAGGAAAAAGTCACTCCTTGTCCATATGACTTGCTGCGTCATGTTGTCATGTGGGGAAGACAAACAAGATATTTCTTTACCTAACCACATTTGGTTCTAGAGGCATGAATTCAACTTTTACTGTACACCTAAGTCATGCCGCCAAGCTATCTAAGTTCCAGATCTCTGTAAATGAAGTATTGTGTCTGAAGTGGAGCCATCCAGAAGAGATAGGTATGTAAATTGACATACCCCAACAGCAGTATGTGGGGTGTGTAGTGTGTGTTTGTACATGGCTAGCTGTTCAGATTGCACTGCTCCCTGCTATTAATGTGTGTTTCTGAGTAGTTGTGAACTTGGCACTTTTTTTCTTATCAAACCCTCCCTAAATATTCTAACTAAAAAAATACAAATAATTTATGTTGCAGATATACATAAATACAGAAATGTCTTTGTTCTTTTATATAATTTTTTATAACATTGACAGTGATAAAAAAAAATGGGGAAGAAATGATATAGTGGGATAATTTAGAAATTATTATTCTTCAAAATCTATTTAGGTTCTTATGTTATTAATTTATTTATTTTTGTCTATTTTCAGTGTCCAAATGTTCCAATAGGATATCCATTTTTTTTAATTTTTTGTCTATAACAGCCGATATGATATACATTGTGTATATATATTGATTGTTTTTATCTCTTCTACTAGCGAATTGCCCGTCAAAAAATGACGGCAATGAAATTGTAAGTGAGCTAAGGGTGTTTGGTGTATATAATGTGGCTTTTCTATGTCGTACAAGTTTTTCGGTATATTTGTAGCTGTTTGGTGGGCTTTTTCAGAATATCCGTAGCTGTTTGGTGGTGTTTTGCGTGTTTATGGTAGTGTTTTGCGTGTTTAGGGACCTTTAGCCTCGTTTTCGTTTTGTTCGGCGGCCATTTTTTCTCTCGCTTAGGTGATTTTCGGGTCTCTAAACTCCGAAATTTGTGCTTAAATGGAGGTGTAACTTCACTTGCAGAGGTCCTCTGTGCCTTCCCTTGCTGTGAGTAACCTTTTTATGTGTTTGTTGTTTGTATTTATTGTGTTTGTAATGTTTTTGTGGTTGCCCGGGTTGCATCCTTGTTTTGTAATCTCGTAGGTGTTTTTCTGCAAATACGTAGGTGTCTGGTGGTGTTTTGCGTCTTTAGACTGCTGTAGCCTCGTTTTCGTTTTTTTGGCGCCATTTTTTCTCTCGCTTAGAGAATTTTTTAGTGTCTAAACTGCTTTAATTTCAGTTAAATTGAGGTGTAAGTTTAGTTTTCGAGGTCCTGGATGCTCCCTCTTGATGTAGGTAAGCTTTTTATGTATTTGTTGTGTGTACTTGTTGGATTTTTGATGTTTTGATGTGCGCCTGTTGCGGACGTTTTTTGCGAGGTCGTAATGGGTCGTAACGTGTCTCGTATTTTGTTTGCGTTACGACGTAAAGTTTGCGAGGGTCGCAGTTGCTGGCAAGGAGCGCCTTTGGCGCTCCTTGCCAGCAACTGCGTTCCTTGCTTTGCGAGGGCTGCGGCTCGCTGCGCGTTAGCAACAACTCGCAGCGTTAGCAACAACTCGTATGCTCACAACTATATATGTGACTAGCGAATTGCCCGTCAAAAAATGACGGCAATGAAATTGTAAGGTAGCTAATGCTGTTCAGTGTGTAATAATGAAATATATAATACATGAATAAATGAATATACTTTACCTATTTTAAAGCATTGTGTGGAAGAGCTGTGAATGTGTTTTGATGTTGCTGCAGCATTAGTGGTGTGGATCTGCTGTGTAAGCGTGCTGAATGTGTGCAGTATATCACTGTGCGTGCGCGAGCCCAAACCGTTGTCGTGTACTTCCGCATTGGCGTAAAATGGCGAGTAATGTGTGGTATACGTTTGTATCGGAATATCCGTAGGTGTTTTGTGGTGTTTTGCGAGTTTCTTGTGGTGTTTTGCGAGTTTAGAGTGCTGTAGCCTCGTTTTCGTTTTGTTCGTGTTTCATTTTTTCTCTCGCTTCAAATTTTTTTTAGTCTCTAAACTGTTTTATTTGGAGTAAAATCGAGGTGTAAGTTGTATTTTTGAGTTGCTGGGTGCTCCCTCTTGGTGTAGGTAAGTTTTTTATGTATGTGGTGTGTGTATGTATTGTGTTTTAAATTTTGTAATGTTCGCGAGTTGCGTCCGAGTGTTGCGAGTCCGTAATGTGTGTGAACGTGTGTCGTATGTTGTTTGCGAGTGTCGTAATGTGTGTGTCGTACTGTTTGGGTTGCGACGTGAAGTTTGCGAGGGTCGCAGTTGCTGGCATGGAGCGCCTTCGGCGCTCCATGCCAGCAACTGCGGCCCTCGCTTTGCGAGGTCCTCAGGTGCTGGCATGGAGCGCCTACGGCGCTCCATGCCAGCAACTGAGTCCCTCGCTTTGCGAGGGTCCTCAGTTGCTGGCAAGGAGCGCCTTCGGCGCTCCATGCCAGCAACTGAGACCCTCGGGCAGTGCCCTCGCTTCGCGAGGGCCTCGGCTCGCTGCGCGAGCCCGCAGCGTTAGCAACAACTCGTACGCTCACAACTATATATGTGATTGTTGGTTTATCTGGTTTCCACTTTTTAGTTATGATAATTCTAGTAGCTACAAACATTTTATTTATTAGGAGTTGTGTGTTTTTTTTTATATATTTGATATTGGTAATAACATTAGTATGGTTGGGAATTTTTTTTTTTTATCCTTATAATGCCTCTTATGTTTTTTTAGAGATAGGGAATCCTGTGAGTTTCTAATATTGAATATGTTTCTTCCCATAGTTGTGAGATTTTAGGACATTACCATAGAGCATGTTTTAAAGTTACAACTTAAGCATTTATCATTAAATGATGAGTTTGAATTTTGTAATATTACTGGAGTCAGATACCATCTCATTAATGTTTTATATTAAGTAAAGAATTATTTAAATTTCTAATGATTTTATCCCATTGTTTTTCTTTAAGAGATATATTAAGTTCCTTTTCTCAAGATGTCTTATAATTCAACAATTCAATTTGCCTTACCTAAATATTCTTTAGAGACTTCATAATGCGGTATTATAAAGGGGTCTAATGTGTTCAAATGTTTTATTTCAGCTTTTTTCTCTTAAATGTTATATATATTTGAGTTCAGCTGGCAGAAGCTGAATTAAGACCCTGCAGGCAGTACATGACCTATGAGAAACTGCAGAAGGTTTCTGGTGTGCCATAAACTAAACAGAACCTTGTACAGTTAATCTGTCTTTGACATTATTTTGAGGAAGGTTGTTATTCTCAATTTAAGTCGTATGGATCAAACAAGTTTTATTATTTTGTTTACTTGAGGTGAAGATCACAGCATGGTTGCTGATTATAAATAAAATTAAGAGATTCTTCATACTGTGATTTCCATATATGTCATTACCAGGAGGTTTCATTTTTGTTTCATATCAGAATATTAGTGATATTTTAGCAGAATCGTAGTACAATGTAGAGAAAATATATATTTCTGTATGTCAGCTATATGTTATTATTGCACTATTTTGTATTTACTCATTTATATCCTATATCCATGCATGTCACAAGTAAGAATAGTATCCATTTTTGTTCCCACAACAGACTAATTCATTCTTGCCATATTTTCATTAAAAGTTCTACCCTATAATTTGATGCAAGGTCTTAAAAAAGTGCCAATATGTTTATCATTAATGAGGTCTTTCTGTGCCTATTTCAAGGTGAGGCTTTGCACAACGTTCCAAGATCCTTACATGCCTTATCAGAACCTCACAGTTTAGGAATCCAGGTCATTTTCTTTTGTATCATGTAACAGGAGGATATAAGTCTATGGCCTAGATTCCTTAAATAGTGTGGCTGTACAATCTTTATCAGTTTTCAGGTAATTTCTAGAATAGGCAGAGATTCCACAAAAGGGAAAATGGCAGAATGAAAATTCTCATAGTTATAAGAATTAATGAATAATTTATTTTCTTCATATCTATACTAATTCTAGCTCTGCTTTCTTGATGACAGATTTACCAAAATAATGTACATTCATTGAACTGTTGTTGAAGGTGTAATGAGAACATTGACAGGTAGCATCAATAAGTTATTTGAGAGGTCCTAGTGGATATTTACTAGGCTCTTACATGTTTTAAACTACAATACTTGTTAAATTAAAGGAACATGGGGAGATTTTGTTTTTCTTTGTTGCACCAGAATGGTGGTATTTAATGTGGCAGAGTGTGTTTTATTTTCTCTCTTCAAGGAATAATAGGCTGATTGTTCAGCTGCTCCGGGTGCTTGCTTCTGTAAGCAAATGAGAAGCAATACAGCAATATGAGTCGTGTTAGCCTGCCAATGAAACCTACATACTATAGTATGCTCTATGCGTTTCCTATTCGTTTCAACAAAATGTAAACATACTTTACCTAATACTATTTTCATGCAAAAAAATGACTTTTGTAATATATAAAAGAAAATGGTTGTGTTATATGCCCTTTAAATATGTTTATTGAGTTATTAACTAATATAAGGATTAATATACAAAATATTGTAAGATAGTGAACATTTTATTATAATGCAAATGACAGATCTGTTCATGAACAAACTTGAATGACAATGTGTATCAATATTACATTATATTGGAAGGTGAACAGAGAATGCTACTGCTGCTAACGTTAACCCCATACCATGGGGGTCCTCAATGACCCCCATGGCACCCTTTTTATTGCCCTGTGGACCCCAATGACCTTAACCCCTCCAAGAGGGTCCATAAGAACCCACAAAGCCCTTAACACAAATGGCAGAAAACCCAAAAATGCCACAGAAAATAAAAAAACAAAATCTTTAAGGAAGCAAAAAATATATTATGTATCCTTTGACTCCCTCCAGCAACGATCAGCAAAGCCCTTGTCCTCATTCTTCAGCCCTGCATAACCAAGCACTTCGATGTTGCTTAAAAAAATCATCCTCTTCTGTCTTGATTGAAGCCCTCTGTCCTCATCTTTGGCCCATGGAAATGGACTTCCTCCTAAAAAACCTGCCGTGCTTTAAAAAAAGAAAAAAAGGGGCTCCTCCTCTTGAGTGCACCTTTGCCTTGTATACTAATTTTGGCAATTCTGATTGGCTGATAGATGTGTCAATCATATTGAGTCCTTGATTACTTCCACGTCATATCTGTTTGGTGCGGGAGCTCCTCAGAGAAGCAGTTGCATTAGTTATAGTTGTTTTTTTGTAAAGGGCATTTTTGCTAGGCTGAGGCTTATTTCCACAGGCTAAAGATGAGGACCGAGGACAATGGCTTTGCTGATCATCACTGGAGGGCATCAAATAATAGGTTATATATTCTTTGCCTGCTTACAAATATAGTTTTGTTTTTATTTTCTGTAACATTTTGTAATGTTCTGTATTTAGTGATAAGGACAATGGGAATCTGTATGGACCCCCAGTGGGGGTGGAAAGGGTCCATGGACCTCCAATATTGACCTCTGCAGTGTTAGAAAGGGTGTCATGGGGTCCTTGAGTACCCCCATAATATATAGGTTAATATTAGCTGACACAGGGTCCATGACCCTCATGGTACATGGGTTAGCATAAGGAGCCCCAAGGTTACAACTTGGTATATCATAATATTGGTGCCATGAAGGTCAATAGGGACCCCCATGGTTAATATTTTGTGTCATGGTGGTCTATAAGGGCACCCATGGTTATACCTTAGTTGAGGGACCCCAGGCTCATAAAAGGTAGTTGGTGTGAGGGCTATACCAGGTGTCCCATGGCTTAATTGGGATAGCAGTTATGTAGGGAGAATCCAGGGTTATCCCCAGGCTTATAGTAAGTAGTGGGTATTGAGGTGTGGGATCTCAGGTATCCCTTATAATAGGGGCTAATGACATTAACCCTTTGTGTCGGGTCTGAGAAATGACGCCTCATCCAACACATTTAAGGTGTTAGCTTGTTTATAGCAATAAATTTGAAGTATGCACGCTACTCTAAGGCATTTGGAAAGACGTCCGAGTAAACCTCAGCGAGATTGGATATTGTTACGGAAGGCATATGATAGGGATTTTGAAAATAGTTATGAGACATTTGGAGCACTTGGATGGCATTTCTCTCTTAGATTTAAGTGTGTGATTTACTAGTGCACTTCACAAGACTCAATTCTTATGGGAGCCATGGAATGTATGTCTAAGTCTTACATTACAGAGCAGGACATAAATAATACATTAGCTTTATTGTGTTATGCTTAGCAGAGTATGTGGTCTTTATGTAGTTTTTACTATTTTTACAACAACTGGTAATAAATGTATAAAAAGGAAACTTTTGTAGTGGATGTATCATATGGAACAAAGCATTTTGCATTGTGAATATATGTATTTTGGATTTTCAATCTTGTTTTCTATGTTCTACTTCATATTCATATTGTTCTTTCCCTTGACTTGTGATGTTTCAATATTACCTTCTGACATAATTCTCAGTACTGGAGTGAAATAACTAAAAAAAACTATTTTCCAGAAAAATATCCAATTTCTGAGGGTAGTTTTTTTTTACTTGTTGTAGACATTCAAATGTGAGCACAAATGTAATATATATATATATATATATATATATATATATATATATACATACATATATATAAACTATATATATATATATATATATATATATATATATATATATATATATATATATGAATGTATGCATACATATATACATACAGGTATACCCTGCTTAAAGCTACCCTGTTTAGAGCTGATTTGCTATAGAGCTTTTTTTCCTGCCAGGCCCCTTTTAATGCTAAACCCCTCTATAATGTTGTTTTTACCTGCCAAATCTCTTTTAACGTGCCGAGCTTCTATAACACTGCTCGCTATAACTCTGTTTTAACGCTTCAGATTTTCCAAAGAAAACAGAATCCAGGATGAAGCTGAAGCTTCAACCTCAATAATTTAAAGTTTATACTGTATATCTGCTATATATATATATATATATATGTTCAGTTTGTGTTAGTGTTATGTTTGCTGTTTCTTTGGAGTTCATATAAAACCAAAAAAGTGTAAATTTCAATGTTTTTTTTCATGAGTTCCCCTATCCCTATCTTCCCCATGTTAAACAGCCCCGTTTAGAGTAGTTTTGCTTAACACTCCTATTGCTTGGAAGCGTTATAATCTACAGCGTTAAACGAGGTATAGCTGTATGTATATATATATATATATATATATATATATATGCACATATGTGTGTATATATATACATATGTATATATATATAGGTGTGTATATATATATATATCACGTTACAATTGTCAAACTACGAGACGTCGTCACGCTTTGCGTGGTGCGTACGACTTAGGCGATGAGCGCCAAAGGTGCTTATCGCTTGCGAGGCTCGCAAAGCGAGGCCAGCCATTAACTCGGAGCGAGCCATTAAGGCACTGAAACTCACGGCGCTTGCTGAAACTCATCGCCTGCGAGTCTCGCGTAGCAAGGCGAGCCGTTAACTCACAACACTAAAACTTGCAGCACTTGGGCGATGAGCGGGACTTAGAAAATAGAAATATGAGACGCGAGACTTAGAAAAAAAAAACGAGCTAGGAAAAATATGAATTTAACAGCCGAACCGCGCAAAGCAGAAAACATGAAACACACAAAAACACTATTACAAAGGACGGCAAATGCTCACGAACCACGTAACACATAGACAATGCACTCTATTTTACAATCCTAACTTGCCACTAACAACATTAAGCATCTAAAGTAGCGCTTTACAGAAATAAACCAACGTTTGCCCTCGCACACACAGCCTATTTCTAATGCACTGTTACAACATTCATAAAACTATATACTCAGGCCAGCAACAGTCCAACTGGACATTATATGCTGCAGGACAATAAAAAGAGATTGTTACTTCTTCAGGCTATTGATTGTTACATATATTAATTAGAAAAAGGTAAACTATATTCATTTATTATTTAATTAATTCATTAATTAGTATTTAAAAAAATATGGAGATGAGCCAAAGGACACGCGAGGAGAGGCTCGCGAGGAGAGGCTCGCAATGAGCACCGAAGGTCCTTAGAGTATAAGTAGCTTAACATTGTGTGCCAAACAGCATTACCATGGCTTCAAATTTTATTGACCGTAATTTTTTGACGGGCAAGTCGCTAGTATATATATATATATGTATTGTTATTGTAACTTTTTTCTTTTTCTGTCCTTATTAGGACACAATGATGTTTAAGAGCTATTGTTCACACATTGACTTCTACTCTTTCTCTCTCCTTGACCTTCTCCACCAAATAAAACTCTCACTTGGCATGAACAAGCTCTAGAACTTTCTTTACCTTGCTAACAATCCATCTCCTCTGCCTGTCTCACCATAAAGGGACGTTGAAAGCATTTTTCTTTGTTGCATCTGCAATAAAGTATTTGATAATGTACCACTTTCTTCTATTTCTGTTTTCAAATTATGCATTTAAAGTAATATAGCTGTATGAGTCAAACTTATCTGCCAGTGAAATATACAGATGTACATATGCTCTTTGCACTTCCTGTTCATTTCAATGAAGTTTATAAGGGTTTCTTTTAATATTTTTCAACACAAAACATATTTTTGGTAATATGCTTTTTTTAATTGCATAAAAAAGAATTGTGTTTCATGTCCCTTTAAAAAAATAGATTATAAACACCCTATGTCTTTTAGAATTCTAACACAATTCCCCCTCCCACAATACCTTGATACACACCCAAAAGTGACCTGTTACACACCCAAGAGTATAGTCACTGAACATATATTATCTCTTGTCTGACATTAAAATCCTAAAACCATTCTCTCACTAACATTTCCACAGTATGATCTGTACACACCTAAGTATATAGATAAGGAACATCCTATGTGTTATTGTCTGACATTTTAATCCTAATACCATTGCCCCACCAGCAATAGCCAATATGACTTGGTACACACCCAAAACTGACTTGGAACACATCTATACAAGGGTATAACAGATAATGTCTCAAGTCTGATATTAAAATCCTAAAACCATTCTCTCACCAACCATTCTGCAGTATGACCAGTATACACCAAAAACTAACCTGGGACACAGCCAGGAGTAAAGATCATGAACACCCTATGTCTTTTGCCTGACATTACAATCCTAACACATTCCCCCCCCCCCAATAATACAACAGTGCCACCTGGTACAAACCCAAAACTTACCTGGTACACACCATGGAGTATAGAGTATGAACACCCTCTGTCTCTTGTCTGACGTTATAATCCTAACACCATTCATCCACCAACAATACCCCAGTGTGATCTGGTTGTTGTTTAGCCATTCAGTCGTGTCCAACTCTCTGTGACCATATGCACTCTAGCAAGTCAGGCACATATGCCATCTACTGCCCCTCTAAACTCCCTCATTCTCATTACTTCATTGACCTCATCTATTTATTTCCACCTCTGCCGTCCCCTTCTTCGTGGGACTTCAATATTCCCCAGCATCAGAGTCTTCTATAGCCAAAATATTTGAGCTTTAGCCTCATGATCAAACCTTCCAGGGAAAAGCTTGCTTTCCTGTAGTACTTGTTTATTAGATATTCTTGCTGTCCAAGGGACTCTAAGCAGTTTTATCCACTATTCAAGGTGTCAAAATCTCAGACACTCAGCCTTCTTTATTGTCCATATCTCACATGCCAATGTTACTACTAGGAATACCATTGTTCTAACTATGCAGACCTTTGTTCATATATCTTTACTTTTTAATAAATTATAAATAATCTCATGTTTCCCTAAAGTACAGGGGCCAATTATTAAAACTATGTATATAAAAATGTATACATACACAGTATATAATTCCAAGTCCACGAAAAGGATTACAGTGAACTAATTATCCAGTATATAAAGTATTACTCACATGATCATATTATTTCTTTCATCCTTTTTCCAAGGACGTTGTTAATTTCACCTTTAAAAATAATGAATATAGTTCAAGGTAGCTGTGAAGACCACTACTCAGTCCAGACTTCTATAATAAATATTATAATCTTCTTTCGCCGGCATTCATTTGAACCTCTTCAGGCTTTGTTGTTTTCTTGTGCCCACTACTAAAGGCTATGAGCCTCATTCAATTGAGCTTTTGGTAGATCTGGGCTTCGCAAATGTAGCCCGCAAGTTATTTTGCTATTCAATTGGTGTCTTTTTGCGGGCTCGGTTCGAGTTACGGGCTCCGGCCTCCGATTCACTGCAATGGTTCAAATCCCAAGTTAATGCTCCTCCAAGCCGTTGATCTTTCACGGCCGCAAGAGTTGTGAACGATAAAATCACAAAACGCTATTCAATTGCTCTGATTCCCCCTCGCTAACCACTCCATCAACCCCGCAAATGGCAAAAGACGAACCACAAGTTATTGGTACCAAGGAGGACTCTCAAAGGGCTTAATGATATGTCTGGAGCACTGTAAATGCACATATACACACACTACTGTACTTTTATTAAAAGGGAAAGTGATGTAAGATCTTAGAATTAATAGCACACCATTCTCAAGCCCGCAAATCGGTCCAACAAAATACTTGATTTCATGTTTAATTTCCGTGTTATATCGATCCTTGCAATCAATGTGTTAATACATATAATGGAACTCGCGTGTATATCATATTTATGGCTTTATCAATATTGCATTGTATCTGGAATGTGGGTCTGATCGTACCTCTTAATTCATGCCCGTAGGACTTCAATGAAAAATGGTAGTTGGATTTCAAAGCCCTAAAGGCTTGAACCACTAGTCACGATCGGACCCACATTCCATTGGCTGTTTCTAACCGGGAATTGCGGCCTTGCGTTATCGATCATGTTCAAGCTTGCAAAGGCTATGTTCTATAGCATGGTTTGCGATATGCGCTTTCGGGCTTGGGGGGCCGGCCACTTGAGTAGCACCATAAGACACTGTGAGCCCGCAGGAGGCCGCAGACTTATGTCCTATACCTCCATAACTTGCTCCTCCCAATTGAATGAGACTCTATGTATCCCGGTGGTTCCCTAGCATACACAGTGTGATACAAACTGTAAGCTGATCCTAAGCACATTGTACTTATCTGGTGATGTAGTACACACAACACGTGTTTCAATCACATGATAAGCGTGATTTCGTCAGGGATTTTTCAATTTTTTTAAGACTTTGCTCTCTGCCTTTTGCCAACTGCAACTTTACATGCTTTAACTAGAAGTGTACAGTTTTTATACATTTGTAAGAACCGCCCTGGAGGTCTGGCCATGTTAAAGAGGTATACTTGGGGGTTCTGACCTGGCCAGATCGCCTTGCTCTGCCCCTGGGTCTCTACGTTCTCAGGGATGTCGGCATCTGAGGAGGAAAGCATGTGATCCCGAGCTTGGCCCAGGGTTGCCGCTTTAGGTAAGGAAAATTAACCCTGAGCCACGCTCGAGATTACTGCAAGGGCAGTGAGTATAGTTACATAAATTAAGAATTGAAACAATTTTCTAAAACCATATCCCATTGTATCTATAAGGTCAGAATCTAATGGTTTTCAATACTATCTACAAATTTTGGACATCGTATTTCTGACTTTATCTGACAGTTTCACTCCTCAGCCGTTGTTGATTGTTTTTTCCCTTCTTGCCAGTCAGTGGTTTTTGCTGCCCCAAAAGCTTGTACAAGCGTCTCATGATTAGAAGAACTCACTTTGTTGTATTTGTGTTGCCCTCAGCAGGGTTTATTACACATCTGTACAAACCATTTCTAACACTGTAATTATGAGCATGTGAAGTTGTGATATTTATGTAATTACAAACTGAGAGATTTACTAAGTGTTACAAATAAAACACCTACTTGGCTGCTCATTAACTTGCAGCTCTCTGTATCCTGTCTTATTGCTGTAAAAAGCTAAATATTAAAGGAGCATCTGCTACCATAGATATATAATTAAAACAAAATATAGCAACAGTTCACAGTTAGACACAATAGGCTAGGCTCCTGTACCAGGCACTGCTATGTGAAGACAGTAACCTTTGCCGTGTCATTGCTTACTTAACAACCAGACAATCGTAAGGTGACTGTCTGACCCTCTGTGTTTTTTCAGTCTATATGTTTTTTTTTATTTTACATTGTTCTTTCTTCTTATCTGATTCTTAGCTATCAAAGGGAAGCAAGAATACAAACAATTTATAAGTATGCATTTTGCTGTGTGTCCTCAGAAACCATATTTACAAAACAGAGACTTCATGCTAATTTAAAATGTGCAGAAATTAAACTAATACACTTTAGTTCAGTTTTTAATTAACATACTCTCTCCTTAAACCTGGATTTAAGAAAAGGGTTGGTTGATCACATAAACATCATGTTTATTAGAGCAAATGAATGTTTCAGTGGACTGTGCCCTGATTGAAACCTGTCACCACTGAATATTTGTGCCTTGGTCATCCAAGTAGCAGTATATGGCTGGGCTTTATGACGCTGTAGAACAGTGTGAGATATGCTGTAGCCACATACGTATATGCCCTCAGAAGAGTATAGATATGTTCATGATTTTAGTGTCAGGCAAGAGACATAGGATGTTCATAATCTATACTCTAAAGCAGGGGTCCTCAAATTCGGTCCTGGAGGGCCATATGCATGCCTGGATTTGATGATATCCCTGCTGCGCACAGGTGAGTCAATCACTTCTTCAGTCATCCTGATGGACTGTGAACAGAAGGATATCTTCAAATACACGCTTGTTTGTGGCCCTCCAGGACCAAACTTAAGTACCCCTGCTCTAGAGTGTATACCAGGTTAGTTTTGGATGTGCACAGGTTATACAGCGGTATTGATCGTTGGGGAAAGGTGTTAGGATTATAATGTCAGGGTGGGAACAGGGCACATTGGAGTATTGTTAGTGAGAGAATGTTATTAGGTTTTTAATGTCAGACATTAGACATTATATGCTCATTATCTATACACTTGGGTGTGTACCAGGTCAGTTTTGGAGTGTACCAGATCATACTTGGGTATTGTTAGTGGGGGAAAGGTGTTAGGATTATAATGTCAAACAAGAGACATAGGATGTTTACGCTGTATACACTAGGGTGTGTACCAGGTTAGTTTTGGGTGTGTACCAGGTCACACAGGGGTATTGTTGGTTGGAGAAAGGTGTTAGGATTATAATGTCAGGGTGTGAACAGGTCATACTGGGGTATTGTTGGTTGGGGAAAGGTGTTAGGATTATAATGTCAGGGTGTGAACAGGTCATACTGGGGTATTGTTGGTTGGGGAAAGCTGTTAGGTTTATAATGTCATACTGGGGTATTGTTGGTGAGAGAATGTTATTAGGATTTTAATATCAGACAAGAGACATTATATGTACATGATCTATACTCTTGGGTGTTTATCAGGTAAGTTTTGAGTGTGTGCCAGGTGATACTGGGGTATTGTTGGTGGGGGAATGGTACCAGAATTCTAATGTCAGGCAAAAGAAATAGGGTGTTTATGATCTATACTTTTTTAAAGAGACATAAAAACAATTCTTTATTTATGCATTTAAAAGAGCGTTCTTTAACATTTTCTTAAAATTACATTTTGTGTTGAAAAATAATACAATAAACCCATTTAAACTTCAAATAAACCCCTTTAAACTTCAAGTTAAGTAGGTTGCTCATCTAAGATATATTGTAAAATGACGACAATGAAATTGTAAATGAGCTAATGCTGTTTGGTGCATAATAATAAAATAAATAATATATTAATAAAGTAATATACTTTACCTATTTTGAAGTAATATATGCAGGAAGCATTCTGTTGAAGAGCTGGCAATGTGTTTTGATGTGGCTGCAGCATTAGTGCTGTGGAGCTGCTGTGTAAGCGTGATGAATGTGTGCAGTGTAATAGTGTGCGTGCATGAGCCAAATCCGTTAGCGTAGCTATGTACTTCTGCATTGTATAAGTTATTGTTCTAAAATGGCGGCTAATGTGTGTTATGTGGCTGATTTAGCGTCCTTGGTTTTCTATGTCGTACGACTTTTTCCGAATATCCATAGCTGTTTGGTGGTGTTTTGCGTGTTTAGGGTCCTTTAGCCTCGTTTTCGTTTTGTTCGGCGGCTAAACTACGAAATTTGTAATTAAATCGAGGTGCAACTTGACTTGCAGAGGTCCTGGGTGCCCCCCCCCCCCCCCCCCCCTTGCTGTGGGTAAGCTTCTTATGTGTTTGTTGTTTGTATTTGTTGTGTTTGTAATGTTTTTGGGGTTGCGCGGGTTCCGTCCTTGTTTTTTAATCTCGTAGGTGTTTTTCGGCAAATACGTTGGTGTTTGGTGATGTACTGTACATATTTATTTTATTTAAAAAAAACTTGTTTTCCACACACCCAGAAATGCATTCATAGGCACAGTGAACCTCCCAATAGAAACACTGCATTTGTGTACAAATTTGAACCCTTTACTAACCTTAAAGCCAGCAGCAGCTCAATGTGGAGATCTATAGATCAGTGTCTGACCCCTCCTACTTCCTTCTACAGGAGGATCACACGTCTCATAAATCCTTTCTGCAATAGAAACACTGCATTTGTGTACAAATTTGAACCCTTTACTAACCTTAAAGCCAGCAGCAGCTCAATGTGGAGATCTATAGATCAGTGTCTGACCCCTCCTACTTCCTTCTAAGGAGGATCACACGTCTCATGATTCCTTTCTGCACAAACTGCCATCACTGATTGTTACAATGTATTAAAATGTACAGTATTAGCTGCTTGTGATTGGCCAAAACAAATTATGAATGTTATGCTAATTTTAGCAGGGATTTTCAGGAGTGTCAACTCACAAAAGCTGCTCAAGACATTTAGCAAACATGAGGATGAGTTTGTAAATGTTTATTTTGGTATTTTTTTCCTGCAAACAAATGTTTTTATACACTACTAATTCTCCTGTATCTAATCCATTCATAATCCAGAAAACTAAGATATGCCTTTAAAAGCTCTGTTTTCACTTGATGAAACCTTCCAAATAGTCCCTCCAAAGGTATGTCTGCTGTAGTTCATTCATGCAATGCTTCTATAGTACTAGATGAACTAGCCAATGACAGGCTGTGTCTCAGAAGCATGTTGCTAAATTGCTGCTGAGACACAGTCTGTTAATAAAATGATGTTTTAATATACAAAAAAGACATTTAGGTATTTTGTTTTAATATTAAAAACAGGAACCTTCCATGTCACTTTAAGAGAAACAATGTCAGGGTACTAATTAATTCATACAAAATTCACCAGGTTCGAATTTAGTTATAACAATTTATAAAAAGATAAGAATCATGATCGTTTACTTTTATGCACATGTTAACTCAATGTAAACACGGGAATAAAACACACTTTATAAAGAAATTATTTAATATGTTAAAAAAAATAACTAATGATGATGTCTCAAATTGATCATTTATCTATCTTTTCCATAATCAACGTCATGGACCTCTATGTGAAATTATTCCCTCCACCTTGAAAGCATAGCATTTTAATTCACTTAAAACTACACATGGATGCTTGCCTTCTTGATGTACAGATTAACACCATCTTCTGTAGCTCCATTAGCATTCCATTAATATTGCTCTTATTGCCCCACTCACATATGTTACAAAACGTATTTTTTTCAAATTCTCGTTATTAACAAATTTATAATTGTAACTGACTGAATAAATCCACCAATTGCTATATTTTAATCTTCTTTGCCGCTCTTGTCTTCAATTAAGATGTTGTAGTCAGAATACATTTTAGGAACAAAAGCTTGAATTTCCATTTACATAAATTTACTTCATAATATTATGATCTAAAATCTATGACAATTTGATGGTCTTTGTTTGATCAATTAGAAATGCATTAAATCTTCTCTTTCAACATATAATATATGCTTATTTGATACTGTACTGCAGGCACATGCTAACGGCTATATTGGTGCCTCTAAGGGGTGTAGGAGCCAGAATAATTCTGGGGGGGTACAGCTCATTGTATACACAGGCCCTCAGTTCCTACACCCACACTGCCAACCATACATTATACCAAATGTGACCACTAAAATATTGCTGAGGTTCCTGGCAGACCATCTAATGATTTTTCTTTGTAATGTTTAACATTTATATTGCACATTATGTTTTTATACATTATATTTTTTTATAATCTCAGTTGTTTCTATGGACCACGTAAACGAAGGTCATGAATCACAGTCTGCTTTAACACATTATTGAGCAAAGGTTCTGGAAACAGCAAGTAGAATTTTAGTGAATCTGGTCCTTTTCTGGTAATTTTCTATGAGAAAAACCGAACAACAGAGAACCTAAAAAACCCACATCACATGGTTGCCTAGAATATTCAATGGGTTTTATTTATTTATTTATTTTCCTGCCGTTCCAAAAGGTTTTGGGTGTGATATAACCTTGTCATTGTATACAGTAGAATAGTGTTTTTGGATTAAATATCACTATGTGGGGATAAAACCTTTGACCTTGATATGAGCTGTTCTGAAATACTGGTTTAGAATCACTAAATTACTGAGGGTTTACCAAAAAATAAAAAATGTCTTAGTGTATTATTGTTTTATGACCACTGTACTGTTTGCTTGCTAGACAGGTTAGTTTATGGTGCATTTACATTCAGCTAGCTTTTGAAAATATATTAATATGTAGTAAAACTAATATATTTAAGAATTGCAGGATTACATGTGGTATGCCCTATCCTGTAAAACGAGCTTATAATAAAGTGGGCAGACTAACTTCTCTATTCTGTTTTCATAGGCATTTTGTAGAAAATGTGGGTTATGTTCTAAAACATCTGCTCTCTTAATTATTTATAGGAACATGATATTTACCTGTCATATATATGTTTGAAAATTTTGATTCTGAAGAACCTAAGCAGCTACATTTTCATAAAGCCTGTTTGTAATTAGCTAAAACATGTGGCTCCCTGAAGGTATCCATGATTCTTTAATTAAAGCAGCATGTATGAGTGGAGTGTTATATTTCTTTCAGCGGCAGGGCAGTTTTCCTTGCAAACTGTCTGCTTCTGAGTATGTGCAGGGGAAGCTATGAATGTGCAGGGGAAGCTATGAGTGTTCAGTAGACAAGTCTCTTCTCAGGATTCAAGCTACCACAAAGTGCTGAAAATAGACAAGATGGAACATTCTATACGCAAACAGAATCTGGAAAAATGAAACATTGTTTTATGTTCTTGATTTAACTAGCGCTACGAAATATGTTGCCAAAAACAATAAAATGCATCATTCTATACATTAGCAGTTATTATTATCTGTTTTCACAAAAGGTTTTGTTTTCCTAATTAACAGGGACATTTAATTTTGAATCTTGATACATTAAACTATCTTTGAGAGATTATGTTTTAGTGGAAATGTTTATCTCCAGGACTTCCAAGTTGGCAAACTGGTTCTAGTTAATGCTTCCTCTGTGGAATATGGTGAGAACAATACAGTAGCCTAGGAAAGAGATTTATAAAAGTTGTATGTAGACTATAACTAAAGAAAAGACACATTTTAAACAAAACAGCAATGACAAATGATTTAATAGTATAACCCCCCCTTATGGTTTGTTACCTTGTAGTGGTGAAGGGGCTTGTGTATCTCAGGGAAGCTGGGAGCTATACCATGAAGGGTCACCCAAGATAGGCAGGTCATAGCAGAGAGGTCAGACAAAGCACTGGAGAAGGAACTGGCAACCCATTCCAGTATCTTTGCTAAGAAAACCTTATGGATAAGCACAACCAGACACAGACACTGGCTTGCTACGTCCATGGGGTCATGGAGAGTCATCAATGACTGAATGACTAAACATCAACAACACATATTAAATCCTACAGCATGAATTGGACGCATTATTTTTTGCTTTTAAACATTATTACTTGACTTTTAGTGCTATTATTTCAACTTGTTCTTGCTTACCATTACATCCCCCATGTTGATAATGCATTTAAAACCTTTCAAACAATTGCAATGTCCCTGTAGAAGTATTTATCTTGTGAAGATGAGTCACTTGCCTAGAATAATACATATTGTGTTCTCAATGCTAACTCAGTAAACACCCTGGCAGCTAATTATTGCTGCTACACTAGGTTTTTATGCTTAAATGTCTCTATTAGAATTACTTTCCATTAAACCTGTCCTCCCATGTACTGTATCTCCCCATTCTCTAAGTGATATCTCCAACTCTTGTTCCATTCTTGTTCTATTCTTGCTAATAATTCTTCCTTACCTGCTTGCCTTTCAGAGATGTGGTATTGGGTGTTCCTGTGGGCCCTCTTTTCGTCTCTCTTTGTTCACGGAGCAGCGGGAGTTCTGATGTTTGTAATGCTGCAGAGACACAAACAGGGGAGACTGATATCTGTGGTTTTGGTCAGCATTGGATTCCTGGCTTCTGTCACTGGAGCAATGATCACTAGTAAGTGGAATATTGTGCATGCGAAGATGATGATTGTTTGGAGAGTAATATCCATTTTACAGTGTTGGCGACATTATTTAATGAGCAATAAAGATGTAAACTAAATAATGTCACAGGGAATATGGGACATGCAATCTGTGGGGAAAAAAGAGTTAACTCAAAGAAACTTTTTTTTTTATCTCGAGTAATCACTCCTGAGCAACCCAATCAATATCAAAGTATAATTAGTATGCTGGCCATGTACTTTAAAATTAGTTTAAATAAAATAATAACAGTCCTTTCCCTCTTCCCTTACCCAAAAGATTTTCAGCAGCCGTGCCGCCGCCAAGCGCTAGACGGCGGCGCTGATTTTCAGAATGCTGCTGCACATTGCATAGAAGGCGCGCCAACAGAAGAGGCCTCGTGCTATTAGAGGCGCCCCCGAGGGTCGAGTGCCAGCGCTGAACATAGCGATGGCCTCGCTGTTAATTCAGGGCCGTTGAGTTGCGCAACGTCGGAAGGGGGAATAATTATAGGCCTTCCATGAAACCTTACACTGAAAAATTGAATAGGCCTCTATATAAGCACATAGCATATATGTTTCACAGAAGTTTTTAGTTAGTATTTGGATAGAAGTTCACTAACTAAAAACTTCTGTAAAAAATATATGTTATGTGCTTATATAGAGCCCTATTCAATTGGCCAAATTGCAATTGAATAAGGCCCTTATTGTCTCCATATCAATTAAGATAATTAGAAGTAGGTACCGCTAAACAAATGCATATGTTTACTTGTGATCAAGAAATGCTACCACTTGCATATATAAACAGAATCTTTATCAGTTTAGTTTGGAGTATTCAAAGTTTGTGTTTAATACCTAAATCAATGGCTGAAAATGCAAAAAATGAATGGCTAAAAAGGCAAAGAATCAAGATTTTGGAATGGGCAAATCAAAGTCTAAAACTCACTCCCATTGAGATACTGCGGGGGATCTAAAGTGCATAAATGAGTGCCCTCAAGATCACTAAGCAGAAGCAGTTTTAGAAGGAGGACTTGTTCAGGGTAAATTTATTAAATGTTGGTAAAGTATTAATAAGAACTGGATGAAGGTCAGATATGTTGGTAAGGTATTAATAAGAACTAGATGAAGGTTAGATATGTTGGTAAGGTATTAATAAGAACTAGATGAAGGTTAGATATGTTGGTAAGGTATTAATAAGACCTAGCTGAAGGTCAGATATGTCGGTAAGGTATTAATAAGAACTAGATGAAGGTCAGATATGTCGGTAAGGTATTAATAAGAACTAGATGAAGGTCAGATATGTTGGTAAGGTATTAATAAGAACTAGATGAAGGTCAGATATGTTGGTAAGGTATTCATAAGAACTAGATGAAGGTCAGATATGTCGGTAAGGTATTAATAAGAACTAGATGAAGGTTAGATATGTCGGTAAGGTATTAATAAGAACTAGATGAAGGTCAGATATGTCGGTAAGGTATTAATAAGAACTAGATGAAGGTCAGATATGTCGGTAAGGTATTCATAAGAACTAGATGAAGGTCAGATATGTCGGTAAGGTATTAATAAGAACTAGATGAAGGTCAGATATGTTGGTAAGGTATTAATAAGAACTAGATGAAGGTCAGATATGTCGTTAAGGTATTAATAAGAACTAGATGAAGGTCAGATATGTTGGTAAGGTATTAATAAGAACTAGATGAAGGTTAGATATGTTGGTAAGGTATTAATAAGAACTAGATGAAGGTTAGATATGTTGGTAAGGTATTAATAAGACCTAGCTGAAGGTCAGATATGTCGGTAAGGTATTAATAAGAACTAGATGAAGGTCAGATATGTCGGTAAGGTATTAAGAACTAGATGAAGGTCAGATATGTTGGTAAGGTATTCATAAGAACTAGATGAAGGTCAGATATGTCGGTAAGGTATTAATAAGAACTAGATGAAGGTCAGATATGTTGGTAAGGTATTAATAAGAACTAGATGAAGGTCAGATATGTCGTTAAGGTATTAATAAGAACTAGATGAAGGTCAGATATGTTGGTAAGGTATTAAAAAGGACTAGATGAAGGTTAGGTATGTTGGTAAGGTATTAATAAGAACTAGATGAAGGTTAGATATGTTGGTAAGATATTAATAAGACCTAGCTGAAGGTCAGATATGTCGGTAAGGTATTAATAAGAACTAGATGAAGGTCAGATATGTCGGTAAGGTATTAATAAGAACTAGATGAAGGTCAGATATGTTGGTAAGGTATTCATAAGAACTAGATGTAGGTCAGATATGTCGGTAAGGTATTAATAAGAACTAGATGAAGGTCAGATATGTTGGTAAGGTATTAATAAGAACTAGATGAAGGTCAGATATGTCGTTAAGGTATTAATAAGAACTAGATGAAGGTCAGATATGTTGGTAAGGTATTAATAAGAACTAGATGAAGGTTAGATATGTTGGTAAGGTATTAATAAGAACTAGATGAAGGTTAGATATGTTGGTAAGGTATTAATAAGACCTAGCTGAAGGTCAGATATGTCGGTAAGGTATTAATAAGAACTAGATGAAGGTCAGATATGTCGGTAAGGTATTAAGAACTAGATGAAGGTCAGATATGTTGGTAAGGTATTCATAAGAACTAGATGAAGGTCAGATATGTCGGTAAGGTATTAATAAGAACTAGATGAAGGTCAGATATGTTGGTAAGGTATTAATAAGAACTAGATGAAGGTCAGATATGTCGTTAAGGTATTAATAAGAACTAGATGAAGGTCAGATATGTTGGTAAGGTATTAATAAGAACTAGATGAAGGTTAGATATGTTGGTAAGGTATTAATAAGAACTAGATGAAGGTCAGATATGTTGGTAAGGTATTAATAAGAACTAGATGAAGGTTAGATATGTTGGTAAGGTATTAATAAGAACTAGATGAAGGTTAGATATGTTGGTAAGATATTAATAAGATCTAGATGAAGGTTAGATATGTTAGTAAGGTGTTAATAAGAACTAGATGAAGGTCAGATATGTTGGTAAGGTATTAATAAGAACTAGATGAAGGTCAGATATGTTGGTAAGGTATTAATAAGAACTAGATGAAGGTCAGATATGTTGGTAAGGTATTAATAAGAACTAGATGAAGGTCAGATATGTCGGTAAGGTATTAATAAGAACTCGATGAAGGTCAGATATGTTGGTAAGGTATTAATAAGAACTAGATGAAGGTTTGATATGTTGGTAAGGTATTAATAAGAACTAGATGAAGGTTAGATATGTTGGTAAGGTATTAATAAGAACTAGATAAAGGTCAGGTGTGTCATACAATCTACTTTCTTTTCTTTTTTTCACATCTCTTTCTTAGGGAGAGAGGAAGAGAAAGATGGAGAGAGACATAGGCTAAAAATGTAGTCTTTTTATTAATTAATTAAGTCATTCGCACTACGCAACGCAGCGTGACGACGGATCGTAGTTAGACAATTATAATATGTGATGGTTGCAGTGTACATGATTAGTGTAGTGAAATGGCTGATAAGGCTTCAAACTCACATGTAGATCATAAACAAATTAGCAAACTGCACTATATATTTACTTACTGTGTTATAAGGTTATTTAAGTACAAAGTGACAATGGAATATACCTCAAGAATAATAAAGTTTAGTAAAAATGGTCAGTACAGTATATGTCCAGGTTCTTCAAAAATGGCAACATTTATTTTTGGGGTTACAAGGCCAGTAGTAATAAGTAAAAATACATTCAAATATCCAGATGTTTGTACATTCTCCCCCATCGATTTGTAGTTCCCTTTTATTTATTCCTTATTTGTTTTCCAATTCTTCCTTCTGTATACATTTTCTGTATTCATTTTCTCTTTCATGTGTTCCTGTGCATTGGTTCCCCCTTTTTTTTCCTCTCAAGTTTTTATATATCTTCTTCTATGAGACCATTAATGTCTACATTTAGGATCCTCTGAAGTGTGTGCTTTTTGTAATGTTTTTTGATCATTTTTATAGTTATTAGTTTGACTACATTGCCCTAGACATAGTTTAAGTAGATAATTCTTGAGATACATACGGTATTTTATTTGTGTGACACAATATGCTTATTATTTGCAAAGTGTGATGATTAGTATGTGGGAGGGGGGAGACAGATAGACATATATATATATATATATATATATATATATATATATATATAATATGTATATGTATGTATGTATATATATATATATATATATATATATATATATATATATGTGTGTGTGTGTATAGATTTGGTAGAAAACATCAGTTTATTTGATTGTACAGACTTTGTTTTCCAACAGCAACATATTCATTTTACAGTGTAATAAATAAATCCAGGAAAACCCTTATAAAATGTATAACAAGAAATCCTGGTTTGACAGTTTTGTTTTCTCTGCCTTCATACAGCTCTCAACAAGTTATCACTTTATTCACGAGTGCTGTGACTCACAAAATACGTACATGTGCTAGCAAAAATCATGTAAACCCCCGCTCTTCTTCTAAAAATAGGCTGAGTTAAGCATAGAAAATTGTTCCTCTATATTCAGCAATTGAAACTTAACTTGTCATACTACTGTGCTCAAAAACAGGCTGTTCAAAAGCTATATATATGTATTATAGATGCAGAGTGGCAACCCTTAAAGTTGACCAGTAATAAGTGGGGTTCTGTTTAAATAATTATAAAGCTAGTGATTGGAACATATTTTTGAATGAACCAACATAATAAAAAGTTCTAAAAATAACTATAACTATTATTGTATTAAGAACCTACTAAAGACGTAGGTAAAAATGAGAAAAACATAGAAATCAGCTGATCTGTGTGCACTTTTATTAGGGGGTTATCACTATCCTATTGTTTATTCAATAAAAGTAAACAACAACACAGGCAACATCTTCCGGTCTCATTTAGATATCAATCCATTTTCTTACATTCGTTGAACAAGTATACACAACATATTAACTTTTACAACTACATTTTATTCCTCTGCCAAAGGAAAACTTGGGACCCAGTACACGTGTAACAGCCAGGGCCTTCCAAGGTTTCCAGATACAGACTCATATGAGCAATGCTTTACATTTAAAGGGACATGGCAGGTATCTGGATTTTACTTGGAATATAATATACCTATATATCTGTTTATAATATACCTATATATCTGTTATTTTGTTAAGAAGTGCGGACCTGGTCTGTTATTTCAGCGCCACTCTACACCCATCCCACTGGTCTGTCACATATATGGTGGTAACTGTACTAATACACCTTAAGAGGACAGAGCCTATCAAGAATGATATAGGAGAGGAGATCAGAATACGGGAAATGGGGGGGGGGGAGATCAGAATGGAGCACCCGGGGGCTTTAGAAGGTCAAAATGGGGGAACTGGGGGGTAGGAGATCAGAATGGGGGACCTGGGGAGGGGGGGGGGTTAGGAAATTAGTATGGGTGACCCATTCCCCCATTCTAATCTCCTAACCACACCCAGGTACCCCATTCTGATCTCCTACTCCGCCCCCACCCCAGGTGCCCCATTCTGATCGCCTACCCCCCCCCCCCCCAGGTCCCTCATTCTGATCTCCTACCCCCCCCAGGTCCCCTATTCTGATCTCCCCAATATCATTCTTGATATATATGGTGGTAACTGTACTAATACACCATAAGAGTATAGAGCCTGTGACAGACCACTTGGAGGGGTGTAGAGTGGCGCTGAAATGACAGACCAGGTCCAGAAGTGCTTATAAGCTCTGATTGATTTTATTCTGCCTTAAATCATACAATGTATACATGGTTTAGTCGACCCTCTTTAGCTCATGCAGCTCATGAATACTTAGACTGTGAAGTGACCTTACTCAAGCACCATGTTGCAGAATGTTACCACTGATTGGTTACTGATATGCTGCACACCCTATACTTTTATGTATATGTTCATTCCTCGTATATAGTCACTAACACATTTTTGTCTTTTCAACTTAAAAAACATCTCCAGAATACATAATTACCTTACACAAGACACTAACTAAGATGCTAATACATTCCCTCATCATATCTAATCTTGAATACTGCAACTCACTTCTTGTTGGCCTACCCATCACCTATCTGTCCCCACTTCAATCCATTATGAACGCCTCCGCTAGACTCATCTACCGTACACAACATTCAGTGTCGGCAGCTCATCTCGGTCAATAACTCCACCGGCTTCTGGACTTTTTGTGAGCAGCACCTATTCTCTGGAACTCCTTGCCTCGCTCCACCAGGTTATCCTCCTGCTTCAAATCCTTCAAATCTGCACTAAAACTCATCTATTTAAAGAAGCCTTTAAGCTGCCATCCTAACGTGCACACTGCATTTTTCATCCTCCTGTACCACACCGAAACCTTTAGATTGTAAGTCTGCGAGTTTTCAATCTTGCAACGTGCTTTGGGGTAAGAACTATGGACAATAGATTCTACGCTCAAAGACAAAGCCCTCCATCCTTTGAAATGTGTAAATACTGCTATTGTTGTCTTTTTCTTATCCCATGTATAGCTCTACGGAGTATGTTGGCGCATTACAAATAAAAGATAATCACATAACGCTATGTCAAAAGTTACGGGTTGCGCATGCTTAATGAGCAAGGCTCTCACCGCGAGGCCCACAATTTAGAAGGGGGAGAACCTCACATTGTGTGACAAACAGCATTGCCAGGCCTCATATTTTATTGCCGCCATTTTTGACGGGCAAGTCGCAAGTAAAAATAATAATAAATAATAATGTCTTCATGAGCTGAAGAGGGAGGAAATCGGTTAGGAATTATTTGCAGAAAAGCCAGAGCTTTTAAGCCCTTCTTAATAAAATAACATACACAAAAGTAAGGCGATACATAGGTATATTATATTTCATGTGAAATCTAGAAACCTTTTGTGTCCCATTACTCCACATATGCATCATGTAGTAAAATACACATTAAGCAACACACAGTGAAAATGAATACATGCAGAGATACAGTTGAATTAGTCGTATAACAGACAACTGCACATAACACAGTAACACAGGTTCATGAGAGAAGGTAGAGGTATCATCTTCATTGTGTAACCTAACTCTACATACACCTGTTAAAAACACAGAGTACATTGAACAGTATTACATTAATGTGGTTGACAGGAATGAGGAACTAATGTTTGTCCCACTAATGGAAAATAGCTGTGTATCTCAGGAATTATTTTACATGGTTTATTTTAAGACTATAGGTAATAACAAATACATCATGAATAGAATGTTATTGAAATGTTGCATTTTTCTACACTAAACTTACATAGAAGTTTTATATTTTTGTTTGTCAATCAACCTCTCTGATCCTCCCACCAAGTTTGTCATTGGTTTATCATTGTAGACAATGATTGAGCACATGCAAACCCCACTATCTATAGTTTTAAATGATACCACATTTGCAATCATTTTAGTCCCGTTAATATTTTTTATTAATAATAAAAAAATGTAAATGATAGATTCACTGTAATTTAGAATCACAGAGATAAAATCATACAACAGATTATATAAATAATATAATTGCTGGAAACCATCAGCCTTATTAAATTGCAATTCAGCAGATCTAAATTGCTCTATATAAGCACAGAGCATATTTTTTTTACAGAAGTTTTTAGTTAGTGAACTTCTATCCACAAGCAAGGTCTTCACTAACTAAAAACTTCTGTAAAAAAATATGCTATGTGCTTAAATAGAGCCCTATTCAATTGGCCAAATCACAATTTAATAAGGCTGCATGTCAGTATCAAGTCGAAACGATAATTGTATACTGATGAGTAACAAATTATGTTACTTGTTTTTGTGTTTTTCTGAATCATGCTATTTCAACTCAATTAGCTTGATTGGAAGGGAGATAAAACTTAAATACTTAAAAAACACTATAATCTTGTATTTACATTATGCTGTTTTGAAGAATTACACTTGATAATTGGCAAAATGATTACAAAAATAGTATTTTGTGAAATATTTATTAAAAAACTCTTTATTACATTTGTGCTATAATCGAAGCTTAACTAACAATGAAAGCCATGTATCTTATGAGCAAGCTGGTACAAATATATTATAGTATTATATTCATTTATGACCTATATGGGCCAGAAACAGGGTAGACCACAAACAGATTTTCCCTACATACAGTATATATATATATATATAGGTGTGTGTATACATTTATTTATATATATATATATATATATATATATATATATATATATATATATATATATATATATATATACAGTCAGGTCCATAAATATTGGGACATCGACACAATTCTAATCTTTTTGACTCTATACACCTCCACAATGGATTTGAAATGAAACGAGCAAGATGTGCTTTAACTGCAGACTTTCAGCTTTAATTTGATAAATTTAATTTCATAAATCAAACTTTCACTTTTTAAAACTTGGTTGCAAATCCTTTACAGTCAATTACAGCCTCAAGTCTGGAACGCATAGACATCACCAGACGCTAGGTTTCATCCCTGGTGATGCTCTGCCAGACCTCTATTGCAACTGTCTTCAGTTCCTGCTTGTTCTTGGGGCATTTTCCCTTCAGTTTTGTCTTCAGCAAGTGAAATGCATGCTCAATCGGATTCAGATCAGGTGATTGACTTGGACATTGCATAACATTCCACTTCTTTCCCTTAAAAAAACTCTTTGGTTGCTTTTGCAGTATGCTTCGGGTCATTGTCCATCTGCACTGTGAAGCGCCGTCCAATGAGTTCTGAAGCATTTGGCTGAATGATAGCAGATAATATTGCCCGAAACACTTCAGAAATCTTCCTGCTGCTTTTGTCAGCAGTCACATCATCAATAAATACAAGAGAAAAAGTTCCATTGGCAGCCCTACATGCCCACTCCATGACACTACCACCACCATGCTTCACTGATGAGGTGGTATGCTTTGGATCATGAGCAGTTCCTTTCCGTCTCCATACTCTTTTCTTCCGATCACTCTGGTACAAGTTGATCTTAGTCTCATCTGTCCATAGGATGTTGTTCCAGAACTGTGAAGGCTTTTTTAGATGTTGTTTGGCAAACTCTAATCTGGCCTTCCTGTTTTTGAGGCTCACCAATGGTTTACATCTTGTGGTGAACTCTCTGTATTTACTCTGGTGAAGTCTTCTCTTGATTGTTGACTTTGACACACATACACCTACCTCCTGGAGAATGTTCTTGATCTGGCCAACTGTTGTGAAGGGTGTTTTCTTCACCAGTTCTTTCTTTTTAAGGATGTTCCAAACAGTTGATTTGGCCACACCTAATGTTTTTGCTATCTCTCTGATGGGTTTGTTTTGTTTTTTTCAGCCTAATGATGGCTTGCTTCAGTGATAGTGACAGCTCGTTGGATCTCATATTGAGAGTTAGCAACAAATAGCACACTTGAAATGAACTCTGGACCTTTTATCTGCTCTTTGTAAATGGGATAATGAGGGGATAACAAACACCTGGCCAGGGAACAGCTGAGCAGCCAATTGTCCCATTACTTTTGGTCCCTTAAAAAGTGGGAGGCACATATACAAACTGTTGTAATTCCTACACAGTTCACCTGATTTGGATGTAAATACCCTCAAATTAAAGCTGAAAGTCTGCAGTTACAGAACATCTTGTTAGTTTCATTTCAAATCCATTGTGGTGGTGTATAGAGCCAAAAAGATTAGAATTGTGTCGATGTCCCAATATTTATGGACCTGACTGTATATATATATATATATATATATATACATATATAAATGTGTGTGTATATTTGTGTGTACGTGTGAGTGTGTGTGTGTGTACATACAGTGGCACACACTCACACACACAGAGGCACTCGCACACTTACACACACTCACTAACACTCACACACATTGGCACACTCACATTGGCACAGACTCAAACATTCACACTCACTCACACTAACACTCATACTGGCACACACACTAACTCACATTGGCACAAACTTGCACGCTCACACTGGCACACACACACACACTCACATTGGCACACACTCACATTGGCACAAACACACACACTTACATTGGCACACTCACATTGGCACACGCACTCACACACTCACATTGGCACACACACACATTCACACTGGCACACACACACAAGGATGCCACGCATGCGCGACAGGAAGAGCATCTGATTGGATTATACTTCCCCCATAGGTTTAACTGCAGAACGATCATTGTGATTCAATAATAGGCTGAATCTCTCACACTCTAGAACAGTTGAGGGGGAGGTAACGTGGGGGAACTACCCCAAAACATAAACAAAATAAACAAATGTTAGAGTTTTGGGCTGCCCCCCCTCATTTTCTGAGGGTACTTATACCTCATACGTAGCAGACAGGTGATTAGTTTATAACAATTATACAAAATTCATCTTCACTGCAGACAGTCTTTGGTTTGCTGCATGGTTGATCTGCTTCTTCAGTGGTTTGGAGCCTTGGAAAATGGCCAGGTTTCCATTAGTCCTATTGAAAGCACTGGTGGATTTCAGTTGTAGCAAATGAAAGCCATTCTGTATTCACGGTCTCCTCCTACCCGTAGTAGAAGCAGAGCAGCAGAAACAAAAATTTTGGCACCTAGTGCAGCATAATTGTATATGCCATTTATTTTACTTTCTTACATCACTTTACCCATTGTCAAGTGTAGTTCTTTAAAATAACATATTGTACATATTAAATTACACTGTTCCTTTCAAGGGCCACTGCTGTTTGAGAAAAAACTTCACATGTTTGTGAAGTAGGAAGCAAATTATCAGCATTAGCAGCTATATAATCCATGATCATAAAAGCATCTTTATAGAAAATGTTTATTTTAACAGACTCTACTTGTGTAAGGATGCTTGGTTATTTAAGTATGAATTGCTCTAATAGCTCTGTTTTTAAGTGGATATTAACAGTCTTTCAGTCAAACTGAATACAGATGTTATATCAATCCATGCTTTCTCCCATTCTAATCCTAATAGAAACAAAAACAAATGTCTGCCACCATTAATGCAAACTTGAATATAATAGTTAAAATATAATATTTAGGATCTGCCAGCTACCCATTTAATTCAGTAGGTAAAAAGTAAGTTTTAAATACATGATCCAGTGTGGCTCTTACCATGAAGTAACCATGGAAATGAAGACCAAATTACATAACTATAAACAGCTCTGAGCAGCAATGAAAGTACGGGTATACCCCGCTTAATTGTACCCATTTGATCGCTAATTCGCTATAATGCTCTATTTTTCTGGGATTCCCTGTTTAGAGATAAATCTCACGCTAGCGAGGTTTTTGAGCACCAACCCCCATTTAGCCCTTTAAATTCCCACCCAGCGATCTCCGAAAAAAAATAATAATACAATCTTTAATTTTTTGGCTCTTATATTCAGTCATGCTGCCTTCCATTTGATTACTGCTGATCAACTTCCTGAAGTGGGATGAGATTTGGGATGCAGAGGAAGTTCCTATTTGTAAAGTAAATGCAGCAGCTAAAACCAACAGCTTTCAACAATACTAATGGAAAGCTTGCTAGTTTACAATGCCACAAACATTTGAGAAAGCTGCATCACGAGTCAGTTCAGAAAATAAAGTGCAACCACACAGAAAGACTAATTGCATATAAAAGTAAGGGATGTGATTTTGTTGATAGAGAAAGTGTTCTTTTAATTGTAATATATATATAGCCATTGTATACATAAAGAGCCTCATTCAATTCGGGGCCGATTTTCTGTGATTGAGTTGCGGGCCCAAGTAGTCTACTTTTACTCTGCTATTCAATTGGCCGGGCCCGAAAGTTAGGGGCCGGTTGCGAGAATCGGAAACCATGCTCTCGGCAGTAGCATTTGCGAACTTGCACATGATCGCGGACGCAAGCCCGTAACTCTTGGCTTATCCCGAAAAATCTGAGCACTTTAAAAGCAAATATAAAATCAATACAGCACTGTAAATGATTGGGGAACACAATGGGTGACATTAGAAATAAAAGCGCAACATTCTCAAGCTTGCACATCACCTAAATATAATACTTTATTTCATGTTACATGTTTGATTCTCGAGATTGATATAACACGGAAATAAAACCTGAAAATAATAATTTTTATTGCAGATTTGCGAGCTTGAGACTTGTACAATTAATTCTAATGTCTTTCATCGCTTTCCCTATATTTGAAAGTGCAGTATTGAGTTTTTATTTGCTTTTATAGTGTTATGAACAGGTGTTTAACCCCCTTGCGAGTCCTCTCTTGTATTCGTAGTATTTTTGGCTACATTTGCTAATTACGAGAGTGAAAGCTATTGCGGACTTGAGTTATGATTTTGACAACCGCAGTTGTTTTTAAGCCTGTAACCCGCAGATTGATTGCTGGTAGCTAAAAGAGGACAGTTTAATAGCAATAACTTTTGCGGACTACATTATGGGCTTCAGTAACTACAATTTTAACAATTTAATGAGGCCCCATATAGCCAACCTATTTTCAGCTTAACATTCTATGTTTTCTCTGGAATCCCTAATTCAGAGAAATGAAGAAAAATGTAGTTCAACCAATTCTTTCTTCCACAAAATATTGTGTGCTGTTGGCTGCTTAATGGTTACAAGTAGAGATGTCGCGAATAGTTCGCCGGCGGACTGTTCCCGGCGAACATATGCAAGATTCGACCCGCCCCCAATACTTTATCATTGAGCAAACTTTGACCCTGCATGTCACAGTCAGCAGACACATTCCAGCCTATCAGCAGCATACACTCCCTTCCACACCCTTCTACCTCATGGACAGCAGCCATTTTGGAATCAGAACTAACTTGCAGTCTTACTGAGAGGAGGTAGAGTGTAGGTGATACTGCATCAATAGGGAAAACCATAGCTAGGCAAGTTTATTCAGTGTCCAGTGCAGTGCTGAAGGACTCTTGTGCATTATTATTATTATTATTACTACTATATAATGTGTAGATGTACCAGCTGGGCATGCATTATTATTATTATTATTATTATTATTATTATTATTATTATATAATGTGTAGATGTACCAGCTGGGCATGCTCTTGTGCATTATTATTATTATTATTAGTAAAATACTACTACTAATAATAATAATGCACAAGAGCAGGCCCAGCCGGTACATCTACACATTATATAGTAATAATAATAATAATAATAATATAGAAGAGCATGCCCAGCCGGTACATCTACACATTATATAGTAATAATAATAATAATAATAATAATGCACAAGAGCATGCCCAGCCGGTACATCTACACATTATATAGTAATAATAATAAGAAAAATAATAAAGCTCCCCTGTGTCTCCCCCCCACTCCCTCCCATGTGTCTCTCTCCCCCCCTCTCCCCTGTGTCTCTCCCACACTCCCTCCCATGTGTCTCTCTCCCCCCCTCTCCCCTGTGTCTCTCCCACCCTTGCCTGTGTCTCTACCCCCTCTCCCTTCCCCAGTGTTTCTTTCCCCCCTCTCCTGTGTCTTTTCCCCCTTCCCTCTTCCCTGTGTCACTCCCCCCTACCCTGTGTCTCTACCCCCCTCTCCCTTCCCGTGTTTCTTTCCCCCCTCCCCTGTGTCTTTCCCCCCTTCCCTCTCCCCTGTGTCTCTCCCCCCTCATCTGTGTCTCTTCCCCCTTCTCCCCTGTGTCTCTACCCCCTCTCCCCTGTGTCTCTACCCCCTCTCCCTTCCCCTGTGTTTCTTCCCCCCTCCCCTGTGTCTTTTCCCCCTTCCCTCTCCCCTGTGTCTCTCCCCCCTCCTCTGTGTCTCTTCCCCCTTCTCCCCTGTGTCTCTACCCCCTCTCCCCTGTGTCTCTACCCCCTCTCCCTTCCCCTGTGTTTCTTCCCCCCTCCTCTGTGTCTTTACCCCCTTTCCTCTCCCCGGTGTCTTCTCACCACTCCCTCCCATTAGTCTCTTCCCCCCTCTCCCCTGTGTCTCTACCCCCCACTCTCTCCTGTGTCTCTCCCCCCTCCCATGTGTCTCTTCCCCTCACCTCTCCCTTACCCTGTTTCTCTTCCCCCCTCTGCCCTGTGTCTTCCTCCCCCTCTCCACTGTGTCTTCCTCCCCCTCTCCCCTCTCCTGTGTCTTCCTCTCCCTCTCCCCTGTTTTTCCTCCCCCTCTCCCCTCCCCTGTTAGCTTCTATACGCATACATACATACGATAAGAAATCTGGGGTGGGGGGGGGGGGTTTCACCTTACCCCCCCCCCCCCCAGTTCCAACACCCATGTGTACTATATAATATTGTATTGCATTATGTTATATTATATCACTAGCGACTTGCCTGGCACAAATGACAGGGCAATAATAATAAATAAAAAAGTTTGAAGCCATGGCAATGCTGTTTGCCACACAATGTGATGCTTTTTGTACTCTGAGGACCTTCGGCGCTCATTGTGAGCCTTTTCTCTCGTGTCCTTCATGTTTCGTGCTTTGCAACGATCAATCTTCGGCGCTCATCGCGCAGACAGATATATAAGTACAGTGTTAAATATATAATTTTTTTTGTGCAGTGTAAATTAAAAAATTTATTCAGGTCTCAGAGCATAATAAAGTGATTTAGATTTGTAACTGCTTTGAGAGTGCTATCGCTGGCAGCCAATGAGCAGTAATCCAGATATATAACTGCAGAGTAAAAAGTAAAATATTTTAGTGTAGTGTAAAGTCTACATTTTTATTTTCCATTACTAATTAATACTTATTAAATGAATGCACGATAATAACTATTGTGAATGAACAAATGTATTAGGAAGTGCGAAGCGTTAATGTATGTAAAGTAACTGCAGTGTAAAATATGCTATTAAGCGTATTTTTTTATATATATATTTTTTTTAATAATAATTAATTAATTAATTACTAAAATACTTTACCTATTTGTAATTAATATATCCAGTGATCAATAACCTGAAGAGCTAACTAAAAATGATTTTCCTAAAAAGAGCCGTACAAGGTAAAGATACACTACAAGGACGCTAAATCATCCACACCCGCTTACCACATACACATTCCCCGCCATTTTACAACACTAACTTACACAATGCGGAAGTACCCAGCTACCCTAACGGCTTCCACTCGTGCACGCAGCCTATTTACACTACACACTGCACACATTGCTGACACTTACACAGCAGCTCCACAGCACTGAAAACCTACATTGTATGCTGCAGGAACATGAAAACAGATTGTCAGCTCTTCAGCACAATGCTTCCTGCATATATTACTTACAAATAGGTAAAGTATATTCATTTAGTAATTATTTCATTAGCATACAAAAATACATAAACACAAAAAAACATTATTACATTAAACATAAAAGCCATTCATTGCGCGCCTCACAACGAGCGCCAACGCTGCTCATAGCACACAAAGCCTTGCAATAAGCGCAAAAAACACATCACCGCCGACCAAAGAATAACAGCAAAAGCGCCTATCAGAAAAAAAATACAACCAACAGCCTCGCAATGAGCGCCGAAGGATATCCGACCCCCAACAAAATGAATGTCTCGTCCAAACCATTACCTGCCTTACAATCTTATTGTCGCCATTTTTTGACGGGCAAGTCGCTAGTAAATATATAAAGATCAAGATAATAAAAGTATCAGGAAATGTAACACAAAGATGCACGCGCGTCTGAATAATACGACAAATACGGATTTTTGTCATAAATGATATGATCACAGTATTGGGTCATAAACCCTAAACACTGGAATCTGTTACATACAATTTACTGATGATGTCATTAATGGGCTTCAAGGGGGGGATCTCTTTTCATACTTTTTGAGCGGTGCAAATCCAACATACGCAGAGCGGAAACGCCACATCTGTGGGACACACACAAAGGGGTTCACTTTGGGAGAAAAAAACAAACAAATATGAAATATTTAATAATCATATTTTGATGTTACCAACAGATAAGGAAACGAAACTGAGGTTATTATATCTAATAGTAGCAAGCCTGGGAGTACTGGGAGTAATAATACTGCAGCAGGAGGTCAGGACTAATGTCACCTATAGACCCCCAGACAGATAAAGGTCAGTACTAATGTCCCTCTATAGACCCCCAGTCAGATAAAGGTCAGTACTAATGTCCCTCTATAGACCCCCAGTCAGATAAAGGTCAGTACTAATGTCACCTATAGACCCCCAGTCAGATAAAGGTCAGTACTAATGTCCCTCTATAGACACCCAGTCAGATAAAGGTCAGTACTAATGTTACCTATAGACCCCCAGTCATATAAAGGTCAGTACTAATGTCACTCTATAGACACCCAGTCAGATAAAGGTCAGTACTAATGTCCCTCTATAGACACCCAGTCAGATAAAGGTCAGTACTAATGTCACCTATAGACCCCCAGTCATATAAAGGTCAGTACTAATGTCACTCTATAGACACCCAGTCAGATAAAGGTCAGTACTAATGTTACCTATAGACCCCCAGTCAGATAAAGGTCAGTACTAATGTCCCTCTATAGACACCCAGTCAGATAAAGGTCATTACTAATGTCCCTCTATAGACACCCAGTCAGATAAAGGTCAGTACTAATGTCCCTCTATAGACCCCCAATCATATAAAGGTCAGTACTAATGTCACTCTATAGACCCCCAGTCAGATAAAGTTTTGAAATGTTTCTTGGATAGCATTGGGGCTAAAGGAGGTTTGGCCATCAGGTAGTCTAAAGATACCGTATATTATGTCCTCTCTCTGGGGGTAAAGACACTAATAATTCCTCCAATAAAATTCTATTTTTTTATGTGGGCAAGTTCCCTGGTTAGCCCATTGGGTTATCTGTTAAAAAGAGTGGTGCAGAGACTGTGGGGGCTGTTAGCCTCCTTGTCCCTGTGTGGCCGTTTAGAATCCCTGCTGCTGCATGTTTCAGCTTTATTAAGGTGTAATTGTACAGCGTTTGACTCAAGTAGCTGCCTGTGCTGGGTCAGTTTGGCTTACTTGCTGGGCCCTTTTCCTGCCAAGATGGCGACCATCAGTCCATGGGCCTCTATGTCCCCTTCACTACCTTTGTCCCTGCTTGTGTGCTTATTTGGGATGGCCCCCCTTTATATCTACGACCCGTGGCCTTCTCAGGTCCCCCCCTCAATCTCTGAGTGTCGGTATGCGGGCTGGGGCGTTGAATCAGGCCTACCTTCTTCTCTGCTCGCTGCAAGATCAACAATACCTAATTTTTCAAGCATGTGTACATGCCTAATTTTTCTGGCCTCTGGTGCTGCACTGTGCCTTCAACAACCAAACCCCCAAAAAAGGCATATAACAGGGATTAAACTGATAGGAGTAGTACTACTTAACACACAACTCATATCTGGTGTAACAGTAGTGTACATTTAAAACAAAAAACATTTTTTCTGCTGTAATAGATTGCATAGCAGTTAGTTGTCTGCAAGCGTGTGTGTCAGACCTACAGCGTCTACTCTGCCAACTTCTGCAAGTGCACAGTGCCACTCATATCTCTTGTCACAGTAGCTTGGACGCATAGTACCAATCTGTCAAAACCGGTAATGATGAATGAGGTCTAGAGTAGCCTGGTTCCCTTATCCTCTACAGGTTGAGACCTAATGTTTGGGTGACTCCAGACCAACACATGAGTACAAGCAGCACACAAACTCAAAGCCGCCATCCTCCTCCTGGTCCAGCATCATCAACCACTGCTGTCCTCCTTGCCCCCTCTCAACCATCCGCCACTGCGTCTCTCGCCTTGAGCAGTTCCTGCTCATTTGCCCATAGTCAGGTGTCTGTAAAGGACATGTTTGAGCGTAAGAAGCTAATGTCTCAAAGTGCCCCAAAATTGAAGTGATACGACCAACAAAGCATCTTTTTCCATCTCCCGGTTCTAAAAATCCAGGCCTTATACACGCCCCCTGATATGTGCTGTAACAGGTTTTAAACTGATAAGAGTAGTACTACTTAACACACCTTATAATTATGCAGAGAGAGGCAATGCATGAGAGGAGTCTGAAGAAGAGGAGTCAGAGGAGGAAGGTGGCTTTGAGGAGGTGGAAGACCAAAGACAGCAGGCGTCCCAGGGGGCTTGTTGTCACCTTTCGGGGACCCTTGGTGTTGTACGTGGCTGGGTGGAGGAAGAGACCTTCAATGACATCAGTGAGGACATGGAACGGGACATGGCTAGCTTGGTATCCAACCTTGTGCTAATGGGGAGTTTGCGGTTGTGCAAATGGACTGTTTGCGGTGCGTTAAACGTGGAGTTTGGTCTGTCACTTTGAAGCGGGTGTAACCCTTACACTACCTGATCGATACAACATCATACCTTATGTTTTAAAGCACATTATTCCAAACAATTTAGGAATGTTAGGTAATTTATGCCCTTTATGGCTTAAAAGCAGACTCTGTATCAACTATGTAATTTTCCGTGGGAGTTTTGCCATGGATCCCCCTCCGGCATGCCACAGTCCAGTTGTTAGACCCCTTGAAACAACTTTCCCATCACTATTGTGGCCAGAAAGAGTCCCTGTGGGTTTTAAAATTCGCCTGCCCATTGAAGTCTATGGCGGTTCGCCGATGTTCGCCAGTTCGCGAACATTTGCGGCGGTTCGCGTTCGCGGTTCGCGAACCGAAAATTTGATGTTCGCGACATCACTAGTTACAAGGTGTTTTTCTTCAAATGCATTTTTCTTCATATGTATTGTCTGTGGTTGTAACCAAAATACTGCATTTTCATTTTTATCAGTCCACAAGTCCACACTTTGTTCCAAAAATGTGCCTTTTCAAATCTAAGTTTTGCATACATTAGACTTAGACTTTGGTGATGTGGTCATGGGAAAGGTGCCATTTGACAACTCTCTTGTGCAGAACATTGTTGTATATGCTATATTGTGGACCGATAGATACTACTCCAATGTTTCTGCAGGTCCTTTTATTGTTCTGTGGCTTCTGCTTTGCTCTTTTGGCCAGCTTTTGAGCGGTTTTATCAGTGTTAACTTCCATTTTTAATGATTTTTTTTTTTTCTGCACAGTGAAGATGCTAGCTGTGAACTTTTTCTAGCCTTCCCTTGATTTATCTTTATCTTCCAGTCCTCTGACAGATGCTTAGATGAGCAGTGGTTTTTTAAAGTAGGTTTTGCAACAATCTCATCTTGGGAGGTTGGAAAGATCTGCTTTTTTTAACCATGAAATTGTCTTAATCTGACTTGATTTATGGCCTAACAAATCAATAACATTTTAAGGCGTTTAAAAAAAATGACTAGAACGTTACCCAAACATGTATTTAGTACAGGCAATGTGTATAATCCGGGCATTCTGTATAATGCCGGGGCAATGTGTATAATCACATTCTGTACAATGCCCGCCGGGCAATGTGTATAATATTTTATTCTTCTTGAGTCATCTTTTGGACATCTACACGACTTTTGGGGCACCCGTTATTCTCCAGTCTGATAATGGCAGGGAATTTGTCAATTCAGTAATAGAACGATTGCATGAAATGTGGCGTTCGGTGAAGATAGTCTATGGAAAACCTTGACACTCACAGGGTTCGGTGGAAAAAGCAAACAGGGACGTTAATTCTTTATTCGCTGCACGTATGGCAGCAAACAACACCCCAGATTGGCCATCGGGGCTGAAATTTGTGCAAATTCAGAAGAACTGTGCACTGCATTCAGGTATAGGAAGATCCCCTTACGAGGCAATGTTTGGCTCACAAGCAGCATGAGGCCTTACTTCCATCAGTATTCCCACGGAGGCAGTTGATGGCATACATTCAGAGGACGACTTGGCACTAGCGTTGACAAGTGAACGACCCATCCACCCAACATCGCATCGGGCTGAAATCATCCAAGTGTCTAACTTGCATCTGTTTCAGTCCATTGAAAACAACAGAAAAAGGGCTGGTGAATGCCTCGAAAAGCAGGGTAAGAAAATGTTGAAGGGAACGCAGGACCAATATCCTTCAAGTTGGAGAGACGGTTTGTCTATCAATTCCCAACGTCGACAGGGCTCGCGGATCCCCCAACAACATCTTAGCAGTGGTGAAGAGTGTTGACGATGAGCAGCTGTACACACTGTGCTCTGAACATGGCAAACTGAAGCACAAATACACACGTGCAGAAATACATCCGTGCAAAGAAAGATTATTAGACATAACGGCTGTTATGGCAAAGGCGGATAACAAACTGATTTCTCTGAGGGAGGCGGCATCTTACAGCAGCGTGTCAGGGTCACAGGGGTATAAGAAATGCAACTGCAAAACCAAATGCATTTAAAAAAAGTGCGCGTGCATAGCTACCCATCAACTCTGTAATTCCAAGTGCCACAGCAGTTCTTTGCCTTGCTCTAATAAATGATGATCCTAATTCAAAAACCTTGTTGTCATTATCCAACACATTTCCTAGTCAAATAGGAATAAAAACTTGCAGCATACAGAATCACACATCACAAGTCAATCACACCGGACCAAGGAATCGTTACAAGAAGAATACAAGATTATAGAATACATGATTATACACATTGCCACAGAATGTGATTATACGCATTGCCCGGGCAATATACAGAATGCCTGGATTATACACATTGCTCGTAACATACATAGCACATATTTATTGGGTTTTACTTCTTACCACATAGAGATCTATCACCTTATGTACAACTAGAGATTCACTATCATATATATCATTTGATGAGCAGCACCATCTTTTTTTTCATTAACCATTACCTGTAATCCATATAAGTTTGCACTATGAATGTATGTAACCTGAGGTATGTATGGGAGATGCAGAAAGTTTTATATGACAAAAGAAAAGAAGAGACACCCTTTTGTATCCAGAGAAACTCCCATATTAAATAGAGAAGTAAACAAATCTTATAATTTAAAATGTATTAATTTTTATTGATATATTTAAAAAAAAAAAAAAAAAATGATTAAAACATATTTAAGACAAATTAGACACTCACTAAACTTCTTCCTTATTATCAATTTGAGACAGTCTGTCTATACTTATTAATCTTATTGTCACTAACTTGAATATAATTCTCTGTGTCCTTAATATAATTTAATATCTTTTAATATACCGCATATAGTATACGTGTGAGGATTTTACCAGAAATATCCTTGTAACTTGAAGAGAGGTAAAAAACAGCTATTACAGTAATTGTTAAAGTGTCAGTGCAGATACATTAGTGATTACCATTAACCATTACCTGTAATCCATATAAGTTTGCAGTATTAATGTGTGTAACCTGAAAACTGTGAGGTATGTATGGGAGATGCAGAAAGTTCCCAATAGAATTATTATTGTATAGTTCATTAAAATATTTGAGACTTTATGGTATATTTATCAAACTCTGGAGCATGAGGCTAAAAATGGAGGTTAATATCCCCACTTCCTCTGTTTTCCATTGAGCCTATTTTGTCAAAGGATTAAAGTTTATTTTTCTTTGATATATAGACTTCAAATACAAATAAAAAAATTTACTTTTTAAACCCACCTAATTCCATGTAACACACTTTGGTCCTGCATCACATCCTATAACCACACTTTTGACTCATTTTGATCAATATTCCCCAGCATACTCTTTATCATCAATAATATATCAATAATAAAAGTACTTATGATAATAAAGGGTTACTTGCATTGCAAATCTACTATGTAAAAATTAAACTTATTTAAATCTACCATGTCAGGTTAAATAATTTTTACATTACAGATAACAAGCCTTTTAAAATAATATGGTGTTTATATTTAAGCATCTCATGATTTTAGATTTTTAGTATTTCCTAAATGGATCTTTTATTGAATTATTTATTATCTCCATACCGTTTAGTTGAAAGACTACCACTTTATATTGATAATAGAATAGCAACTCACAGTAGGCTAACCCTCCCCCTTAGGCTACCAATATGCTAACAGGCCAAGATGGGAGCAAACATGAAACAAGCACAGTCTTTAAAATGTTTTCTAAAAAAAGATTTTGAGCTCATCACTTACATAGCTGCTAATATTTTAGTTTGTTATATACATCACAAAAAAATATATGTTTTTCCTAAACAGCTGCCTTTAAGATCACATCTGAAAATTAATATTTGTAGTTCTTACTTAGATTGTAGAAAACCTTTATTTGTTCACCCTGTATTACACTGTATATTTTTCATAACCATTTATATGTAAAGGTATAGTCACCCTGTCATAGTTGTGTTCATCATTATTTGCTATTTGGGACCAAAATGTATAAGTTAAGTTACTTATTGTATGCTCAGTTTTAAATGTCTAAACCATTTATGTAGCTCCCAGAGTTACCATTTTGTAGTAAGTGACATTAATGTACATTTAATATGATGTTTAGTTGTTAACATATTTCATCATTATTATTATTACTGTAACCTCTGTAGGTGCAGCTGTTGCAGGAATTTACAGGGTGGCAGGAAAAAACATGGCCCCTCTTGAAGCGCTGGTGTTTGGAGCCGGACAGACTGTACTGACTGTGATTTTATCCTTTTCACGGGTCCTTGCAACGCTATAAGAACTTACAGAAAAGCCACCAGATGAGGAACATTTCCATATGGAGCTTAATGGAGCGCCATTACAGAGATGGGGAGGCAAGGAATCATGAAGGAAAGAATAATGCACACAACAGATAACTTCTTTAAATGCTATAGGGCCTATTACACATTGCATAGCAGTGTTTTTAAGGTCTTTGGAGTACTAAATAATATTAGGAGTCTTGTCTCTTATAGACAACATGGCTCCTGATTGCCAAGCTGTTGCACTAATGAACTGCATAGCACCTTATGTGCCTCAGTCAAGGGCAAGGTGTCATCAATGTTCTATAATGCTGCAGGAAGGAGCACCTTGCAGACCTGTCAACATGGCCTGCAGTGATGTGAACATGGCTCTAGGGCAGTGGTGTCCAACGCTTTCCTCCTGGAGTCTATGCCACAACAGATTGTAGTAATGACCAATGAACTTACAAGCCAGTGAATGCACTTATTGTATGTATGAATGATGTACACTAATTATAATTTCTCTGAGAAGAGGGCGGAAAAACCACTGCTCTAAAACCAAGAACAGAAAATGGGAACTGTATAACATGTGCCAAATGTTTCTCTTTATTTATCATTTTGTTATTATATTATTTTGGACAGTGTGTAGGGGTGAAATGTTATTGCTTATGGGTGAGGTAGCATTGCTGCTCATTAGATGATATTGTTTGGAATGAGGAATAATACAATATGTCAGTTAGAGATTTTTTACAACTTTGTTTTTGTCCTTTACATTTCTTGTTTCCTCGTCGTAAACTTATCCTAGTTGCCCACTATTTTAAAGGACCAGTGCAGTTCAAGAAAACCGACTCTTGTTTAGCAGTTATGTACCAAACTAACAATATTAGCAGATCTGTAAGCCGTGGGCATAAAGCATGTTTATGAGTACAGTAATCCATTTGATGATGGGAGTGTGTGTTTGTATTGTAATTTTCATTGGAGAGGGGGTGCAGGAAGAGGGAGCAGGCAGAAGACCAGAGTATTTGTTTGATAATAGGATTATACTGAAATTGATACCACACTCCTTCCCCCTCACTGACCCAGAAGCAGGATGTTGCATCAAAGGATGCAAACCATAACTCAGAAATATAAATGTCCCTTTTACACATAAACAATTTCCACTAATGTATCAGGGAACCCTCCAGGGTTCTGCAGAGGCATCAACATTTATTTTTTTGTCTAAATAAAAACTAGCTGTATGACTTTTTTAGTTGTTCTATTAGTCAGACTCAAATTTTTCAATAATATACATTTTTTGATAGTACACTGGTCCTTTAAGACACATTCAGTTGATTTCGTGGTTTGTCTCCTGCTTCAAGAAGCAAAGGTGTTTTTGTTACATGACACAACATACAAAAAGGATGTATCATGTGTTTGTTTATTTTTGCATGGCCTATTCTAGCTGGCTCATAGGTGGGCTGAACATCTGTTGCCTGAAATTTTCATGAAATGTAATAAAAATGATTTTGTTGATTTACTGCAGATTAAAACAACAACAGCACATTAATACAATTTACCATTATTCACCATCATACATCTTTTTTCACACATAGCATGATATCAGTCCATGTAAGAATTGGGAATATGCAGGCCCTCATATATTAAAGAACAACTATAGGTTAGGAAACATGTCTTGTGCTTTTTTGCGTAACAAACTAACAGTAGCAGCTGTGTAAACCAGGAGCATTATAGGATTTTCACAGAAAATCTTGCTTTTGGCCATCTTGGCTAGTGCATGGAAGCTGCCATGATAGTAATATTTCCTTTGAAAGCATGAGGGTGTGGGCTACAGAGATGCTACTAGTGACTTCCCTCTACTAAGCATGTTGGGGGGGGGGTGGAATATGGCAAATGCTAGAAGATTATCTGAATCAACCAATGAGTCAACAAATATTCCTCCCCATTCCTTCCACTCCTAATTAGATTATTAAGATTACCAGAGTACGCCCCATTGGACTTCAAGCAAGCAGTACATGTAGAAGACACAAACATGAAATCCCTCCATCACAAGCAGCCTCTGCTAAAATAAAGTTTTTTTCCTAAAAATGATTCTATTATCATGGCTTACATAGCTGCTAATGTTGCTAGTTTGTTACATACTTCCCAAATGTATGATTTTTCCCTACCAAAACTACATTGGTTATTTAATATAATTTTGTATTTAATAGCAAAACAGCAGAATAATATCTTACTTGTTCTCGCAGTAAGGAAGGAATTAAAATATGTAGGTTTATCCTATAGTACCATATTTAAAGATCACATTTTTCCTTTTGCAAGTAGATTTTAATATAAAGCCACTGTAGTATAAATATAATTTCGGTACTAAGCTTAACAATAATGTGCAGATACTTTTGCTAAAGTAACATATTCTGCCTCATTAATCTTATATTGCAAAGCAAACAGACCTTCCAAATAGGTTATGGTTTATACCTGCAAATTTAATTTGTAAAATTATATATATATATATATATATATATATTTTTTTTTTTTTTTTTCAATTATATAGAAATCTGTATATTTGTTTCTGTTAATCAACCTTTTGATCCTCACTGTAAGATACCTATGTTGTCTTGTGTTAGAAACTAATCAGTGCTAATAACTCCTCCAGAATAATTGAAGTACATGGTAATTGACACTTTAGACACTGATCTGAACTTCTAACCACTTTCTACATTTATTTTGAGAAATTTGATTCCCATGGTTTAATTAACTATAACTAGCAATGATTAAATGCACCAAATGGAGGATGTTCTGCGTCCTGTATTTGCAGATTGTTTGCATGCACTATAGTGATCAAATAATCATCTTTACGCATTTTTATTGGACACACAAGCTGGATAACTGATTTGCAACTGACCCATATATATTATAACTTATTGCAGTTCTCTAAATCAAGAAACACAGAATTTTTCAACATATGTGCAATATGACAAGGCATTAAGAGAAAGAAAATTCTGATATGTCAGTGACTCATTTTTAGTATAAAAAGGGCAATAATAATATTTTATACAACATATTTTATTTTAATGAGGTTGAATGAGTTCCTTTGAATTATGATTTTTCAGGCTACAAGGTAACAACTATTTGGGGCCATCACCAGTGATTTCTGAGAACAGTATTTTATACTGATAACTGTGCTAAACATACATTTTCCCAAGTTGCACAAGGACCTTCAACAATATAAATTCTAATGAACTATCTTGTATTTGCAATTTCTATTTTAAACCACTTTAGTGCATGTGGACACAGATTGATGAAACGACAGTGCCATCCCCTTGTGCTATTTCTGTATGTGGATAATTTGATGACTCTGCTCTTAAGTGTTCATTATCCAGTTCCTCTAACATCCTCTATTTTTACTACATTTCATGAAAAGTGGAAGCTGTAGTTTTTGCAAGGGCAGATGCTTTGGGAGTTATTTTTCAGTGTTTCCTCTTTCCCATATTTTACAGTTTAAGCATGTATTTCCCATTAATGGCTTGGTAATCAAATATACTTAAATATTTATTAAATATACATTTTTATTAAAAATTAATTTCTTGTACTATCTCAAATAGCACGGTTTAAATCATGAATAGAACTAAATATGTTTTTTATACCACTTTTTTTAGAGATATGGATAGGTTAAAGGGCCACACCATATAAATAAATATATATATATCACATATACCACTAATTGGAGGAATTTACTAACAGCCCCATCTTCCTTGTTATACCTAGCTCAATACAGCTGATCATTGTGTTCGTCTTGTCCTTAGTTTTCACACAGTCTAACAATAAAACTGCCATGCAAATTTTTTGCTGTAAACATAGTATAGCATTTAATCATATATATGAATCTCTAGGATCTTGAGATGTATCTCTGATTCTTTAGTGGAGAAAAAGGAGACAACATATAGAGTATCATTTACTCATAGAGTCCATAAGTATTGCATGGTAAAATGTAATAAAGCTAAAAGTATACTTTTTTCTTAGTGAACAATAACAGTCAAGAAGTGAGGTACAGTGAGGTACTTATTACATTTCACTTTTAAAATGTGTAGTGAGTAAGCTAGAAGGAGCTTTTCACTTAATCCTTAGTATTTAGATACTGAACTTTCGTACACATATAGAAAGTATGTGTATGTTCAATGTACTAATTTAATCTATCACAACAGAAGATATATATTTTCCACATATGCATTTTTCCCAGTGTAAATTTCAAACTGTGTGAGAAGCCCCTCCAAACTTGCCTGCTTTACATTCTAAACATATATTCAATAACTCTATTTCCTTGTAAGTAGGATTTAGTTGCTGCATATACAATAGGTACTTTCTATTAAACTGAAGAAAATATATTTTCAGTGGCTCTACATTTTTAGGAGTAATGTAGTAAAGAGGCAAAGACCAGGAAATTGGAGTTTTTTTTTTTTTACTTATGTGTGTTTTTTAATTTTCAGTTTTGGTTACAAACATTTTAAGCATTAAAAAGTACAGATTGTGGCTAAATAAAAATCTAATTTATTAAGTAATTTTAAAAAAAGTCAATGAAGACAAAAACTTAAAAAGATAGTAAGGGTGCTCCATAAAACATTTTTTTTGCACAATTACTAGATCATAAGAATTAAAGAGCTCCAATGCTATATCATGGATGACATATTCTACTAAATAATTTATGTTAAGAAAACCTCCCTCCTAATATGTACAAATAGTGCACAGCTATGACCAACCACTATAGTTCAAAGATAAAGTTAGAAAATTCTAAAGGTAATCCGTATCTCTGCTATATTGACAATATCTGGCTTCCAGTACTAGCATATGTTTCTATTAATGTTAATAGAAACATATTATATATTCTTAGTGCAGTAACTACCTTAGTTGCATGGTATTCCAAATATATCAGCAGACTTACAGTACAATAGTATGTCTATTGCATAAGATTAACAATTTCAAAAAAGTTTGTTCCATGACATTCAAGGTTACAAATTGCGCTTTCCTTCCCTAACTTCTTACCACCAATGACTAGTTATGGTTTAAAAAAATATGGGATAGCAAATCCGCGTTTGGAAAGTCTGCATACACCACAAACATATATTGCACAAAGATTCCTGTAAGTCATAAAGGAAATTTGTGATCAAACATTTATTTTTTAAGGAAGACATAATATACCTCTGAGATGGATTTTTCTTTTTGTTCTAACTTACACCTTTATCATCTTTTTATATTTTTTCTTGCAACAAAGAGCATACCCCCATTATTAGTATTAACAGTGATGTTGCTACAGAACAAAGCAATGCTACAATAGTTACAGTAATGGAGTGCAATCTGAATTTGCTTCAGAAAAAACAGAAATTTAGGATAACATTTATTTTCATAATTATGAGAAAAACTGACTTTAACCATTCAAATATCATCTTAGTCTTTTATGAAGTTTTCAAGAGTGTAACCTACCTATGTAACTTATTCTTCCCAAGGAAAATGTGGACAGTAGAGAGCACTCTACATTTTCCAGTATTTTCATTATTGCAATTAGGTAGTTACCTTTAAGTTAACATAGATCTTTAAACTGAAACACAAGCACTTTTAAAAATTAAATAGCAGTTTTTATGTTCACCTAAATCCTGGTAATTATCTCCCTGGCTACTTGTCGTGACTTTTTGTTTGTATAACTACAAACATATTGGTTTTGTGATGTCACTAGTGAGAAAAACATCTTTAATTCATATAATTTACTACTGAGTGTTTTTCTCAATTTGAAGATAGTATAGTTCATAGGCCACATAAGACAGCATATGAAAAGAAGTTTCTCTCACTGCAAATAATATTCTCACCTTAGTGAACATAGCGCACTTTGTTCTTTACTTTAATCAATACAATATATTTTTTTATTAAAGTTCTTCATAAAAGAGCCAAAGGCCCTGATTCAATTGCGATTTGGACAATTGAATAGGGCTCTAAATAAGCACATAACATATCTTTTTTAAAGAAGTTTTTAGTTATTAACCATCTATCCAAAAGGAAGGTTTTCACTAACTAAAAACTTCTTTAAAAAAAATATGCTATGTGCTTATTTAGAGCCCTATTCAGTTGGCCAAATCGCAATTGAATGAGGCCCAAAATGTTTAATCTAAAGTGGTACCTATCTAGAGTTTTGTTAAAAACAAAATAAGAATTCTTTGGCTTTAAGCATTTTTTATTTACTTTTTTCATTAACGGTATAGCACATACTATTCTTTTACTCTAAATTGTAATATAATTGTATAAATCGCCAGCAAGTGCATACATTTTAGTAAAACTCAATATTCTTGATATTTAAGGACCAAATGTAGAGCACTAATGCCATTCTTTTCAAGATGCTAAATATTGATTCTGTCATGTGTCCACGTTATATTTTACTACTTGTGCACTTTTTATTGATTCATTTTTTTTAAGGATGGAAAACCACTACTAAATTGCATTGTCCTGTAAGAAATATAGTATTGTCAGCATTTAGGAGATTAAAGGCCATATTTATTATGCAGTGCTAAGCACGTTATGACCCTTTTACATTAAAGTAGCTCATACTCATAAACAGTGCCAAAATAATAGCTTCTCCTTATTCCTTCGTAGCATTTCATCTCAAATTATACTTAGTTTAAAAAATAATTTTTTAATAATTTAATATATTTATTTTGCTACTTGGCCTTTTATCCTGCAAATCATTCAGGCCCAGGCACCTACACAACAATATGAAATACAAAACCTACAACAACCATGATCCAGTAATCTCTGTCTTGTTTAGATGTTTTCAGAGCATTTTCTGGATTTATTCATTAACTACTGTAGTTTGGAAGAAATAGCTTCTTCACAGATATTACACAATTCTATATACGATGTATGTTCCTTTTTATGAATGTGAATTGATATATATTATTTATTTCCATATAAGATTTTCCATATATTTTTATTTCTATCAGTATAATTGTTATAGCTACTTCATTTTCTATGTGACAGAATTTTGCCAAAACTCAACTGTGAACAAAACGTTGACACCATGCATTTAACAATTGTGTAGTAGAGATGCAAAGTATCTGCATACTAAATTGAAAATTATGCAATTTTTAAAGTGCAGATAGAATAATATTTTTTAACTGGAACAGTTTCCTTACTGATTCATACAGGGTTGCCTATTTCTGCTTATGAAGGTTATCATAATATAATGGTGGTACAATATATTAGCTAAAAACTATTTCCAGTCCTTTCTAAATAGTATTACAACAGTAAAGGTTTGAAAACTGGCCATACATTTGGTAGGAATTTACTAAGCATCTCAAGTGGCTGAAATGAGGTGAGAAATTATATGATCTCAGTTTTCCCCCACAGGAAATAGTGCATACTAAATCAAGAAATGCACATCTCAGCCACTCAAAGTGTTTAGCAAATTCCCATTGTATTCAACAATATTTTCTAAACTATATAATTTTTGAGATGTATATTTAATTTCCGATACTGTCTACATGATTAATGTACAGAAGTTGGTTTTAGTGTATGATAAAACAGGGATGAAACCTTTTTATCACCACAGAAACAAATGATCAAATTTTGCTATACAGTATATTCAACAAATGATGATATTGATACACAGAAGACAACAATGTATATTTCAATAATTTATATTTAAGTAAAAAAGGCAAAAACAATTAATACCCATTTTTTATGTGATTTCGAAATAACCAAATTTAATTTTGATCTAAAAGAGGGTTCTATGGGTCTTGCAGTAGGAAAGCCGATATATCACCGATATATCACTGTTTCCAATGGAAATATCATAATATATAGTAATTGAAAAATATTTGCACTACCTTTGATACTATTGTACCCATCCCCAGTGTCCAACTAGATGCAATATTCTGATATTCTATATAAGCAGTGCCTCGTCTATAAGATCTATATCCAGTAACACACAGGTGCTCTTGACATGATTTCTCCAGCAAACTTTTTTGAGCAAATTTTATAAACAATGTTGACTTTTTTTCCCATGAATTCAAAGCTAGTCATTCACAGATATATATGTGCTGTGATATTTTAAAAATTAAAAGTGTCATTGGAAAAAAGTAAAATGATGGAAAATTAATAAAATATGGTTTTATGATGAAAAGTGAATAGAAATATTCCTTTACTTTTTACTCATATTATTTCCTTTTTCCTACCCACTTTCCAGAATACAATTTAAAAAAAAATTACATTGTTAACCTGACAAAAGTGAATTATATATTAGGTAAAATATTACACTCATGTTTATAGATAAATGTCTTTATCAAACCAAACTTCAATGGAAATGTAACATTCCTAAAAGGGCAAAACAAAGGTTCCAAATAAGTTATAATTTCAAATGACAGGTTACATAGGTAATAAGTACATTAGCCATTGAGTTTTAGTTAAAACATTGTATTCTTCTATGGTAAATTTACAGAGCATGTCACTTTCGTCAATGTTGATTAGAAAATATTATCATGCACAAAAATACAAGCAAGGGCTAGGGGTAAGGATTAGAACAGTTGATTGACAGCTAAAAATACAAATTTAAATATGTTTACTTTAAGAACATGACTTTTAAAGCCTAAATTTCTAATTTAACTATATTTGGAACCTCTATTTTTTTTCAGTACAAAGTGACATTACTTGCACATTGTAGGTAGAGTAATGTTAGTAAGGCAAATCCACTGAAATTTTACTAAATGTTTTTGTTATAGAAATGCATCCTAAACTATTTTTTCTTCATAAAAAGGTTAATATATAGTTTGTAAAGCTCAGCGGTCACATAAGGTTATTACAATAATTGTCTGATCATGAGTATTAGAATTGACAAGTGTCTCTATATTATTGCTGGTTTGAAACAAATAAGTAAGTTGATTGGTGATACACTTTCCGAAATATTGTATTATAATATGAAAATCATAGCACTTTTAACAGCTAAAAAAGTAGCAAGAGTATACATATGAGATGTAAAATTAGCAAATAAATTGACAAACCCATACACAAATTTACAGGATACTACCATGTACATCTATTTCTTCAGAATGACTTTGACAAGACAACCTAACAATGAGTTAGATTGGATAAGCCTTCTCATGTGACATACCACTCTATAAAGGGCTGTGTTGGCAAATCCCCCATAGCGAATAGATAATGAAACCTCTGAGGAATATCTTGCATGTATATGTCTAATGCTGGTTATCACATTAAGCTGTCAGGTTCACTTGAATGTCCCCTCTTGAGCAGATAAATATAGTTATGTTATTCATTCTAATTTTATTTTGTCATCGGAAATATTTGAATGTGTCATGTTTATTCACTAATAAGTGGTCACTGAAAGAAAAAAGAAAGGATATGGCTGCAAAAAAAGTGCATAGGAATTTAGGAATATTAGTGCTGGTTATCAAGTGTGACATAAATGGTGTGACCAGGTTGCTGGATATGTATGAATTATGTTGCTAAACTTCTTGTTAACATTATCAAAATCCTAATCAATGATTGTATTTTGTTTGTATTACATTAAGCTTCATTGTGGAATGAAAAAAAATGTTTGTAAGGGTGAATTGTGTATCCTATTAATTCAGTTTCTGAGGATTTTTCAGATACTTTTGTTGATGTCTTGTGAATGTTGATTGACTGAAAACTGCATTTCTCTTTATCTGATATTAAAATAATGGAAATGACTAAAGAAGCTTTAAAAGCAAATAGTTGTATAATATTGGAGTGTCAAAGAGTGAATCAGAAAACTGTTTTGTTTAGATTAGATAAAACATGTGTCCTAAATAATCATATGGGCAAACATGGGAACTTTCTGATCCTGAGACATTTAGCTTGTGACAATTAATTTATTTATGTGTATTTACATACACAAAAGGTCAGTACTACATCTGATATGCCCTAGGCAAAGATTACTTAAGTGCTCCCACCACACTAATACCACCCATAATGGCTCCTCACATGTTCCCTGGGATTCTCACTGGCTTTTAGAATCTCATATAAGTGAACCATTCAAGAAAAATTAAGTTTCTCAATAAATGTGGGTCTCCAGCCTGTAAATGTTTTAACAGTAGAGTGACAACATTGCTACAATTCCCATAATTTACTTTAGAGGATCCCAGTCTAAGGGGAAGTTGGTCAGACAAGAGTAAGGGCTGCATGTGTACATTACCTAACAAAAAACACAGTGATAGGCTTAGGTTGTCTTGAAGGGCCACAATTATGGACAAGAGTCCTTAAAAGGGCTGCACAAGGCTAGGGTCCACATGGGAAATGTCTGAAGGCAGCATGATGCCCATGAGCCAACTGTTGCCCACCACTGGTTTAGCTATTCATTTAGATATTTCCACTTAAATACAGAGTCTCAGGATCAAACAATTACAGTTCCCAGGGCCTCATATGGGTGTGATGTTTTTTAGTAGTTGCATTGATATTAAAATGTGAACAATTTATTAATTTATTCTCTCCATTGAAATGTTGTCTATGACTAATATTGCATGCAATATACTGAAAAAAACATTTGTCGCACTAATTAAATGGATGATCAAAGCTACATTGAAGAACTATCTAACAAGTTGTAGATATTGTATATTATTGATTTTTAATTTTATAAGAGCAACTTTTTTATTTCCATATTGATGTACAAAATGTAATATGCACATACTACAACAATAAAACTTCTTTTTGCATTGAAGCTTTTTTGTTTTATTATTCACATTTCTTCAATGAAGAGAAGGTGTATAAAATTTGTTTTTCTGTCTATAAGATTTGCAATCGATATCTAGTGATTTATGTAGTAGTCATGGACCCATGCTTACAACACACACGTATATTCATAATTTGCACTTCATCGATGAATACATAATTTTATTTATTGTTTAGACAGTGTAGAGATCTGTATATGGTTCACAAACTTTATAAAATATTTCTTAACAAACATCACCTATTACCTCTGTTTATTTGGGCAGTCTATGGCAGAGCTTTTTTTATCTGAAGGAGGTAAGATCACCAGAAGACAGGCAGGTTTAAATAAGAAATGCACTCATAAGGCTAAGCAGAAACTATTTAGCTCTTCCTTTTTCTATTTTTACTAGCTATAAGTAAAGAGTAGAGAGCAAGGCAAGGTAGTACAAAGTAGTATTTGATTTTATTGTTTAATTTCTATACAAATGTAAACTTAAATTGTAACAAAATAATTTGTAAATGTTAGTATTTCATGGAAATAATATATCATCAATATATTGGCACTGTACACAACTATATGGAAAAATCTCAGGGAGTGCCCAGGGTTCAGGAATAATTGACATTTTTCTAAGCTAGCTTACATTGCCTCAGATAATTCCCGTAAAGTGATATCCCTAGCTATAACCACATAGTTAAAACATGAAATAATAATACTAATTAGCAAATGTTTACCACTCTAAATTGAACTACATTAGTTCAATCAAAAAATGTAGCTTGTCACCAAAACACTTGCAAACAACTAAAATAGTCTGAAGTTGCAAGCCTTACTAAGCCTTCTAATACTCAGATTTGAAATGATAAATGAAATGACATAACGTTGTTGTTGTTTAGTAGTTAAGTCAGATCTGACTCTGGGATCCTGTGGACTCCAGCATGCCAGGCACATCTTTCAGACACTGCCCCTCTGAGCTCCCTCAAGCTCATGTTCATTGCTTTGGTGACCTAATCTATCTACCCACCCCCCTGCTATCTCCTTTTTGTGTGTCTCCAATCTTTTCCATCATATGATGGATGTGTGTAATTTGGTAACTATAGTAATCTACACAAGATATTACTCAGTTGGCAAAATGTTATTAGTTAAATTATTCATAATTCAATGGAAAAAAAGAGAGACAAAAGAAATCCAAACAAGCACACATAGACATGTAATAATGTATGAAAAAAGAGCATTTATTTTGCAGTATAAACCATAAATAGGAATAGACTATGCGTCACTGAAACCACTGAATCAGACATTATTCAAGAATGGACATCCCTATATGCACTCAATGAAAATGGAGATCAAAGTAGACTAGCTGTATAATTTTACTTATAAAAATGCTCAGCGGTTATGGCCAATAATAACAATTTAAATAAATTAGCATCCCTAGAATTAAGTTTAGTATAGCCAATCACACAGTTTGAACAATTGCTCATGAGGATCAAAGTATTGTAAAATGTCCAGACATGAGCAAATAAGATGTAGGACACTGTACCTCAAGTGAAATATTTCCAATTCAAATGAGCAAAGGTCAAATATACAGTCTATCCACTAGGAACAGTGAAATACTAATCCACATATTTCCAACCTACTAGCATAGCGATACTCCCATAATGGACATACATATATCCAATCAATATTGGTACTTCACTCCAATGGTCCGTGTTGACTTCTTTGGTGCAGGTCAGTCTACCCCTCCATTAATCCTGAGCCCAATATCCTTCTTGAATTACAGAATGCACAGTTATTGACTTATTGAATGGATATGTCTGTGTTTTCAAGGGTTACTGCTTTGCTACTAGGTGGGGAATGTTTGGATTAGTACCTAATTTGCTCCTGTTTTGACATTGTACTATTCATGGGTTATAGTCCCATCTATGGGATTGGATATAAATCTATTATTGGCCATAATTGTTGGCCATTTTTGCTTGTAAAATACTACAGATAGTTTACTGTGATATAAGTTTGTACTACACTCGGGATGTCCACCCCAGTATAAGGATTGGGGCAACCCCTGACTTTTTAGGAAAAAATATTACTTTTTTCAAGACGTTGAGCACAGTCTCATCTTTGCATATATATTATGGACAGTTGCTAAGTGATTTTTATGAGAAATGTAAATAAAAACATTGACTTTTAAAAGTTGTATAATATCCAGAATGACATGATGCAAAGCAAAATGCAATGTTGTCATCAAAGACTATAAAAATGAACTAACAAAAAGGCCCCACCCCACTCTGAAGCATTCTCAAGTGCAGGTTAGGGGGTGCCACAAAGCTACCTCACAATCTTCCTTTAAATGTGTCCCCGTAAGCAACATCTAAGTGTTCTGGATGCTTTCAACATATTTTGAGAAGAGCATTTTTAGTAAGATACACTTCAGATTTCACACAGTACAAACATTTTGAAAATGCAGAATTATAAATGTTTTAAAAAGCTGTATACCGTGAAGTTTTCCCCTGTCTTTTCAATGTTATATCTTCCTTCAGTTGGATATAACCTTTTGTAAGATGTTATATCCAACAGTAGGGTTGTAAGAAAGTTGGACTTTCTTACAACACACATTGATCCAATAGAAGAATCAATCACACTAAGGGCAGGATCTACCTTTTTGGAGCCCCTGGGCAGTGAAGGGGAGGAGCCCCTGCGAGTAAGTACACAAGGTATGCACAGACCCATTTTTGCCTTTTCTGTGAAAGTTCCTTTTCCTGTTGTAACTCTCTTGTTCTAGGTAGTTACCCCCTAGTAGCCAGTCTATGTACTGCAGCATTTCATTTTTTTTTTTGTTTCAAAGATTTTTATTCAACAGCTTTTATGGTACATAAAAAACAATTACATTGCAAACATCTGTTAACTGAAATTATTGAAATAACTGTGTCCATTGTTATTAAAATATAATATTCATATCAATAAACAATCATTCAGCCCGATATCTCACATTTTTTTTTCCTTTTTTGGTGATGGTTTTAAGTAGATACGCAATTAAAGTTCCACTCCTAAGTATTCCTCACCACATCCATTCCCCTGATCTCCCATGCTACCCTCAGTACCTTTTGTCGTCTAGATGAGTTGCCTCTCCGCTTCCCAGCTCTACCCGTTCCAGTCCGCTCCACACTCCACTCCCCAGATAGGCCACCGCTGTTAGCCAAAATGTAATGTTCTTTCCTGTCCAGACCTTACAATGTGCTATCTGGAGACTGAATCCAGGGTCCCCAAATTTCTAGGTAAATGTGGTGAGTGTCCAACAAAGTGTGAGTCATTCTCTCGTTAATGCAAAGATAATTTATTTTGTTTATGACTTCCTGAAATTGGATATGACTGCTTTTCCATCTTCTAGCAATTATATTTTTGGCGGCTAAAAAAATCATTTGAGCCAATTTGTTCCCCTTATTACCCAGCCCCTGGTAATGAGTTCCCAACAGGCAAGTCGAGATTGATGGTTCTAGGGGAGATTTAAGAATTCGTGAAGCTAATTTGGTAGTTTCATTCCAAATATTAGCCACTCTAGGACATTTCCACCACGTATGAATAAAGTCTTCCCTTCCCTGGCATCCTCTAAAGCACCTATCTGAAGTTGTTGGAGATATCTTATTTAGCCTGACAGGAGTCATGTATGCCCGATGTAAGATTTTCAATGAGGTTTCTAGCAAGCTATAGTTATATGAGCCCTTAGATAGGCTCAGAAAGGATTCCGCCCATTTGTCCCCCTCCCAGTTTTGTTGCATGTCTATCTCCCATTTCAGTGTGTAAGCAGGCTTCCACAAAGCCTTTGGGGCATTAAACATAGTGTACAGTGAACCTAAGGTTCCTCCAATTAAGTTTGTGTTTTTACATACTATTGACATCCACGATCCTTTGGGCGGGCCATGAATCCTATGTATCTCCTCAACCCAATGTCTAATTTTGATGTAGTTAAACATTTCTTGGTGTGGTATCCCTATTTTCCTGTTCATTTCTGCCCAAGAAATAATTCTGTCACCCTCAAACCATGCCTCAAGTTTGTCTAAATTGTGTATAGTCCAGAATGCTTTGGAGTCAGCTGTGAGGGTGGTCGCTAGAGAGGTTGATGTAAATATTGAAGTAAGAGGTGATACGGGGTGAATCAGCTTATGTTCTTTCCTAGCCCATTTCCATATTTTCAGTGTAAATTTAGTTATAGGGTTATGGATTTGGGAGTCAAACGTGTTCGAACTCGGAGCCCATAAAATGATTTCCCATTTTAATGGGGCCATTTGTAGCTATTCAATAAAAACCCAGCTAAGCTGTAGGGTGGTAGAATGTATCAACGGTATAGAGGCAATTTGAGCTGCCCTAAAGTAGGTATTAAAATTAGGGCAGGATAGTCCTCCCCTAGACTTATGTTTATACATAGTATGTCTGGCGATCCTAGGGAGTCTATTCCTCCAAACAAATCTAAAGACCTGGGCTTGAAACTGTGCCAATTCCCTGTTATTAATTTGGATCGGCAGAGTCCTGGCCAGATAAAGCAGCCTCGGCAAGATGTTCATCTTGACCGTGGCTATTCGGCCCGTCCACGAAATCTGCCTTTTTGTCCAGCTGTCTAAGTCCCTTCGAAGGGTCCTAAATAGGGGTGGGTAGTTGGTTTTATAAATATCTGCTAGTGAGTTAGTCAACTTTATCCCCAGATAGTTAATGTAAGAGGTAGGCCATAGAAAGTTGTGTACCTTTTGTAGATGGTCCAAGATGTCCCTAGGAATGCCCACACTCAAGGCTTCTGTCTTGCTATGGTTCAATCTCAGTCCAGACAGAGTGCTATATTCATTGATTGTGCCCAGTAGGGCGTCTATGGAGGAGCTAGGATTCGAGAGAGTGCACAGTAGATCATCAGCAAATAAAGAACATTTTAGATGCTGATGCCCCACCCGCACCCCCTCTATAGAGGAGTTCGCTCTTATCGCCTGGGCCAAGGGCTCTATGGCCAAAGCAAAGAGCAGTGGGGACAGGGGACACCCCTGTCTCGTGCCCCTCTCTATATTAATACTAGCCGTCTGGGAACCTGGTAGTCTCAAAGTGGCCTTGGGTAGCGTGTAGTAAGTGTGTAATAAGTTTAAGAAGTTGCCTTCAAACCTAAACTTTGCTAATGTGGCAAATAGAAAGGGCCACTCTAAGGTGTCAAACGCTTTCTCTATGTCCAATGCGAGCAGGCAGACCGGGGTCCCCCTAGACCTAGCCAAATGGATAAAATTTAGAGTTCTCCTGATGTTGTCGCCAGTTTGCCTATGCGGGATGAACCCTGCCTGGTCTTTGTGAATCAAGGAGGGAAGGAATATTGAGACCCTTTGAGAGAAGATCTTGGCAAGCAACTTGACATCCCCATTAAGCAGTGATATAGGTCTATAATTTTTGGCATCTCTCTGATCTCTACCCTCTTTAGGGAATATTGTTAAGTCAGCATGGTTTAGTTCTGGGGGGGCAATCTCCCCTCTCAGTATCGAGTTAAAGAGATTACATAGATGAGGAGCCAGAAGTGTTGAGAATTTCTTATAGTAGATATTGGTGAACCCATCCGGGCCCGGGGATTTTCCTAGTTTTAGGTCCTTAATCGCTTCTAGGACTTCCTTGACAGTAACTTCCTTATTTAAAGAGTGTAAATCATCGGGCGAGATTTGAGGAAGGTCTAGTGAGTTTAAGTAAGAAGCAATGTTATTTTCCATGGCCACCTGTTTAGTAGAGTATATATTTTGGTAATATTCCCTAAAAACTTTTTGTATTTCATTTTGGCTATATATGAGATCGCCCTCTTTATTCCTGATTTGGGAAATCCTGGATTGGGCGTACTTTGCTCTCAGGCTTCTGGCTAACAATTTATCCGGTTTGTTCGCTTTATTGTAAAACAGATGCTGCGTCCGTCTTAGTGCCTTGTCCGTTTTTATGGACAATACGCTATCTAGCTCCAGCCTCGTCTTGTCAATCTCTGTTCTCAGGGTGGAGGAGGGGGAGAGCTGATTTTGTAGCTCTAGTCGTGGCAATTTGCTCGCCAGATCCCTCTCCCTTTGTAGATTCTGCTTTTTGAACTGAGAAGCTAATTTAATGAACACTCCTCTTATAAAGTCTTTATGAGCCATCCAAACCCATCCCGCTCCCGTCTCCCTGCCCGCATTGGACCCAAAGAAGTCCAGCAACTCTCTCTCTATCTGCTCCTGAGTTGAAGGCAGTGAGATTTGGTATTCATTCAGCCTCCAGGTGTAAGGTATGCTGAATTGACTTCCCAGGTCCACTTCCAATAAAACTGCTGAATGGTCGGACCAAGTGCAAGGCACTATGGTCGCTCTATGTGAACTGTCAAGAAGTGAGCTGCTAATGTAAATAGTGTCAATGCGCGAGTAGGAGCCATGTGTGGGTGAGTAAAAGGTAAATTCTTTCCCTCTCGGGTGAAGTCCCCTCCAGGCATCTACCAGACTAACCAAGTGCAGGAGTTTCTTAATTTGTCTAATTTTGTTGGAGAATCGGTCACTCACTGTAGCCCTAGATTTGTCCGCCTTTGGGTCTAAGACTAAATTGAAATCTCCTCCTATCACTAAGTTCCCCCAGTCCCCCCCTTCCAGTGCCCTCAAGAATCTTATTAGGGCCTTATGTGGTGCCGTTGTGGGGGCATAGAAGGAAGCCAGAGAAATCGTGTTTCCCAGGATCGTACCCTTTTTAATAATAAAGTACCCTTCCCTGTCTATCAGTTTGGATGTTAACTGGAATTGGAGGTTCCTATGTAGCAATATTGCTACCCCCTCTTTTTTGGAAGTGTGGGTGGAATGGAAGAATTGAGGGTAATCTTTATTTAGATATGTAGGGGTCTTATGCCTAGCGAAGTGGGTCTCCTGTAGGAATATTACAGATGGTTTGTAAGTCTTATAGTATAAAAAGGCCTTCCTCCGTTTGAAAGGAGAGTTAAAGCCCTTCACATTATGTAGTGAGTGAGTACTGTTATGTGCATGGGTAAATTAACAAGGTGTCTGTCAGATATGCTGAATTAGCCTTACCTTTCCAGCGAGCTGTCGAGGAGGGAGTGAGGAGCGGCTTCTCCTTCTGGAGGTGTGGAAGAGGCCGAGCCCTGGGTGAGCGAGTTCTGGCAGGCTTGATTCTAGTTAGAATATAAAAGCAAGAGTGCGTGAGTTTTGATGCCACCCCCTGGTGCCCTATCATAAAAAACAGTTGGCTTAATTTTGGCTTGGTTAATGTAATTGTAAATGGAATTAGATTGTGCCTGTTGACCTGCAAGCAGGCAACCAATAAAGCCTCCACCAAATAAGGATCATTACGCTTATGCCCTGAGACCCCTGGAATGCTAAAGGGGCACAGGAGGCAAGTAGGCAAAGGATGTGGGTAGTTTAAATTATGTGGACGGTGATTGGCATTAGGAGGACGGGTAAACAGCGTCAGTAGCTGATCCCGGCTTTGATATACTCTAAAAATGGATGCTGTGGCCGGGACACAATAATCAAAGAATGAATTGCTTCGTTCCGAACCCAGTATAGGATGGGTGAGCAAGGGTTGGTAAGTGAATGGTAGGTGAGCACAAATACAAAAAGTTGTGAGAAGAACAAATAGAGTGGTTATTGAAAAATCAAGCATTCTTAGGACCTCTAGCCCTAACCTATTCCTGTCTATCCGTTAAAGTACTAGCAGGTTCCCCTTCAGCTCCCGCCGGCAAGGACTATCATAAATAAGATAAGAGGAGTGTTACCGTAATAGAGTGACCTGATCTATAAATAATTTGTGCAAATATTAATAACAAAACTCTTGACATAAATTGTAAACAGTAGAAACAGCTAAACCTAGACCAGCCAGAGGGGTCTCTCCAGGCTAAGTATCATTCCCTCAATTAGCAACAGTAGGTGTGTCTTTAACAATCTACTACAACCTGCTAGGTAGGAAAGAAAAAGCAAAACATGGTTAATAACAGTTCAAAAGTCTTTTGTCAGCTGGGTACAACTCGTAGCAAAAGTCCTGAGTTCCTCCGGGAGCCAGTCCAAAAGGCAAAAAGTAGGGGGGGAAGGTAGTACAGAACAGCTAGCTCAGTTCTGAGCAACCCTCCTGAGAGTCTCCCCTAGGTAGCAGCAAAAAAGCAAACAAAAAAAAAAGCAAAAAGGAAACAGGACTTTTTGATAGCATGGTGCCTCTTTGGTCGAACCCTCGTTTTGAACAGTCCTGAGGATAAAGACAATTGTGCTAGTGCGTCAGCGTGACCATGTTTTGGCTGGGGCGTCTGTTGGCAGTTTTTGAGACGTGATCAGCAGGCCTCTTTTGTCTGGTCACTTCAGACCACTGTCTCTGCGGAAGAGGCAAAGTTGCTGAAGCAGATGCCATAGGAGCTGTGTCCCCCCCAATCAGTTCTAGGCGCTTGAGAAGCTCTTGGCAGTCATCTAGGGAGCGTGATGTATATTGGATACCTCCCACAGAGAAGATCAGGGCAAAGGGGAATCCCCAGCGATATCTGATGCCATGGCGTAGCAGCACTTCCAGGGCCGGCTTCATCAGCCTCCGTCTTTGTAGTGTAGTTGTAGAAAGGTCTGCAAAAAACTGGAGCTTAGCCCCGTCAGGACCAGTGATCGAGGTCTTGTTGCGGGTAGCTGCGAGGATCAGGTCTCTGGATTGTTGGCGCAAAAGCCGGACAATGATGTCTTTAGGGAGGTCTTGATTGCGGCTCCCCCCAAGGGCTCTGTGCGCTCGCTCTACCTCCCACTCGTGGTCCGGGTATCCTGAGAGGATCTCATCTATCGTGCCTTTAAGGTAGCGTGGTAGATCGACTATAGCCGTGGGGACTCCTCTAATCCTCAAATTAAATCTTCTGGATCTATTCTCCAAGTCCTCCAGCTTATCTTCTATATCCGAGATACGGGAGGAATTGCCAGCAATGTTGGCCCTGTCCTTCTCCTGCGCCTCTACCACTCGGTCCATGGTTTCCTCAAGTTGATGAGTCCTCTGTCCGATCTCTTGTATGTCTTTTTGCAGTGCCGTGACTGCTCCGTTGATATGGGAGGCCAGGAGCGCTTCAATTCTTGCCATTGAGGCACTATTGATGGATACCTCCGGCTGTAAGGATACCTCCTGAGAGTCTAAATCTGAGATGTCCGATTGCTCTGAGGCGAGGTCTAGTGCCGGTGTTTCTAATGCTTCCAGAGTTTTAAAATGCTTGTCAATTTTCTTTGACGGTAAGGATTTTTTATTTTTCCACATTTCTGCACCGCTGATTGTCTCTGGGTTGGCTATTGAGCGCCTAGGCATTTAGCCAGTTGCTCTGATGAGACCCCTCCGCTGCAGCTATATCCTCTCAGGTAATTAGATCCGCTGTGCTCGGTGCTGCCAGGATACACCCAGTTTCTGTAATGGTGTCTTGGTGTTTTTTCCTTTTTGGTCCTTGCCGGCTAGAGCCATGTAGGGCCGCTGTAGTTACATCTCAAAGTATTGTTGAGCTCTGTCAATCATGTGCTCTCAGTAGGCCCAAGCTGCTTTCATCAATGTCCCACTAGATGGCGTCAATGCTCTATCTGGTGCGGGTGATGTATCTTACTGAATGCTGGACTGCACTATTTTCTGAGCACCAGTAGGTGGCAGTGCTGCTCCTTCCGGTGATGATAGAATGCTTGGTTTGTTTTTGTACCAATATTGAGCACAGGCCACGGCTGAAGCAGCAACACAAGGAAAGGCAAATCTTGTCACCACTAGTAATAAGGCAGTAGTAGTGAAGATGGAAATAAAGAGGATGTATGCCCCCATCTACAGTCTTAAAAGCAGTGCAAAGTCTTTGTCCCCTTAGGGTCAGTATCCAAGCCTTAGAATCTTAGAGTCCTGAGCAAGCCCCTATATTACTTGAGTCAGAGAGCAGTAAGGACAACCCTTAGTGTCGCTTTCAATGCCAGTAAAGTTGCAATATCTTCAGGCATTATTAAGCGGATAACCTCTGGGCTTGGTGTTGTCAGAGTCAGAGTGCAGATGTGGGCACTTGTTGCTGTGTGATTCAGATAAAGACAGTCCCTTCTAGTAGCTGTTAAGGTCTCTGTGTTTGCCTTCTCTGCTAAAGGGGAGCTTAGTAGAGTTTCAGTGCAAGTATGCTTGTGATCTCCCCCTAGCATAGGGTGTCTATAGCACTTAGCCAGTCTCAAGCTTTCTAGGCAGGGAATGGGGATGCAGAGGCCTTACCCTACTCAGGCCTGCCTTATGGCTTTACAAGATGGCCGCCGCCTCTTCGCCAGCATTTCATTTTTTTAAAGCCAGGAACTGACCACACACTTTGTATAGAGTGCACATGCTAACACACAGTACACATGCATAGAATACTAAACAGTGTACACAATGCATTTGACTGATCCCACACACTGGACACATGTACTGTAAGCTTTGCGGAGCACATAAACTGGAGACACACAGTGGACTGGCAGCCCCTGGAGACAGCATGGGGGAAGGGGGCACTTGACCGAGCATAGGGCAGGGTAGTGGTTGGGTCATTTGGATTTTGGGGAGGAGTAAGGAGATGATTAGTAGGAGGGGTTTTCTGCCCTTTTGCCACTGAACAGTTAGGAGTGTAACCAAAGCATCCCACAGCCATGGTGTCCTCTATTGTTAATTCACTGATAGAGCAATTGAGAACCCAGGTTGCTGGGAATGGTCAGGAATGGCTTCAATCAATAGTAGCTCCAAATGGATAATCACCCAGTCCAAGTTCTTGGTCAAAGTCCAACTCAAAGCTGCCCTGTGCAAAGATCCAGGCCTCCATGATTACCCCTAAAAAGAGGGTGAGTAGTAACACCCCAGGAAGACGGATGACAAGTGCCAAGAGTGCATGGGCAAAGAGAAGGGTTCCCATGAGGCAGCAGAGGGAGGCATAGACTCCCCCCCCCTGCACGTCGATCTAACTTATCTGCAGGGTGGAAGGGGTTGACACAAGAACAGTCTGCCATGTGGAGATCAGGAGGGGACATGACCAGCGTTGGAGCATTCAGGAGGTGAGGAGGGATGTGCGCATATCAATGTGCAAAATGAAGAGCCAGTGAGTCGGCAGTTGGGGAGGCAGCAGGGAGAGGATGGGCTTCTGAGGCAGGTAGGTCTGAAAAAACAGCCGAGGAGAGAGGAAGAAGGGCAGGAGAGCAACAGAAGAGCACAGGAGAAGTGGAAGCATCTTCAAGGTCTGAAGCAGGATTACCAGGTGACATGGGGCCTGGGGCAAAAGCAGTACAGATGAGGCTGCAAAGGGGGACAGTAAGAAGGACGCAGAGGCAGGCATTAGGTAGAGTAATGGCAATGCAAAGGAAACAAGAAAGAGGGGTCCCAGAAGGAGGGCAGCTCAAAAGGGGTTGCAAGTAAAGAAAGAGAGGAGAAAAGAAGCAAGTGGCAGCAAGAACGCAGACAGCAGCAGACAGGCAGTGAAAGCCACAAGCGGAAGAAAGGGACAACATGGAGGTTGTGAGCAGGGATATGGACCAGGGATGTGGTCAGGAAGATGGAGGGCACAGAAGTAATGGAAAAGGGTCGGCAGTGCAGATTAGCAGCAGAGGAGGGATTGAAGGAAGTTTATTGTCTACTGTGGTCTGTCCTGTTTCTGCATTTTATGACCCAGGGGAAGGTCCATCTACCAGAAGCCATGCCCAGCCAGGGACTGGTCTTTATGGAACATCAGCAGGTGTGCATTGATTTCAGAGACAGTCAGCGGAGCGGCCGAATATTCACCTATCTCCAGCATCATCTCAAAGGTCTATGACATCAGGCTGTATAACACTAGAGTAGTTTATGCCTTTAGAGGTCGCTTATAGAGGTGGTAAGGAGCAGAGGCACAATGTATCTTCTAATTACAGAGGCAGAAGGTCACCTCCAAGAGGACGCTATGGAAGCAGGTGATCTGCTTCATCGTCACGCATGACAAGACCTACGATTTTGGGGCTCCATACACCCCTAATTCTCCTACTGTAGCTTATAGGAGCAAACAGCAGTTTGTGACTTTTATATGCATCCGGGCACCCAGTATTTCAGGTCAGACCATCGTTCATGGAGAAACAGGACCAACAACACCTTTAGTTAGTGTAAATGCAGACTGTGGCTTTATTCTTGCTTCAGATACATATTTAAACCAAAACAATACAAATACCACATGGATTTCCCCCCCACCCTGTAACTACGTTACCAACCTCCTACTGAGCTAAGTAGCCTTAATGTCTAAGATTTCACAATTTGTCTTCCCTCCTGCCCTTTGATCTCCGGTTAATTGGAAGAGATAATTAACATGTCAATGTCCTGTTTATACTATACTTTCCCATGAGGTGCTTTAGCACCTATTGTCATCTCTGCTCCCTTGGTTAGAGCCAAACATAGCGGGGTACCATCCATACATCACATATAGTAGTATATAGTAGCCAGCAACTGAAGAGAGCAGCAGCAAAACAGCTCAGCTCCTACAAACAAGGATTAAAAAGCTTGACAAATCCTGAAAATACCACAAAACCTGCTCTAAATTATATTGTTTATAGATACCTGCACCTTCTGGGCATTTTTATAGAAAATTAGGACCCAGGTACCTATCTTGGAGACTGTTTTCCAGACTAGAAGGCACACTGCCCTGGGAGAACATATGTAATAGTGGATAACTCCAGAAGTTATTTATCAGCTCTACATGATTGACTGAGCACTGAGACAGAAAAAACATCTCAACAAGCAGGAGACATCCTGAGATTTTGATCTTTGAACATCCTGGAGACAGATCCAAGCGCTAGGAGGTGAGTAAATACCTGGGGCCCCCCAATACATTTAATACACTTAGTAAAACAGTTGGACCCCCTCCTAGACCCACAGTGATGTTGCTATGCTGAACTGGCTACTCCATAAAGAACTCTGTTAATATTCGATGCTTGGGCTGTGAAAACAATCACAGATGTTTTGCAAGTGTGATGTAGTTATGTTTTTTTACCCACACTACAGCCCACAACACCAAAAGAGGGCAGAAAAAGACCAATCAGAAGGTACTGCTCAGGAACTTATTAAGCCCCCAAGCCCAGCAGCTAAATAGTATAAAAGTCCAAGGGGTGCAGTGATTCCAGACCCCAAAAAGGATAGGTTCTTGAAGGCCATTGAGAGGCTCTTAAACTATTGTATATAGAGTTTTAGCAAAACTAGACTTGCAAACTCAAAGATCAGTCACAATGTTATATTCCTATGTGTACATATTACCGGAGCTGCCATAAAACACCTGTTTGAAAAGTGAATTATTTTTATTTCTTGTTTGCTTCTGGGAGAACTGTCAGGGGGGGGGCATCTGCAGAGACAGGGGTGGTATGCCCAGAGTGATATAAACAGAGAATTAACCACAATAACCTCGCAGCTTCAGTTTCATGAAACCTGCATAAGTGGCGCCATCTTGTGGACAAATTCAAAATCTGCAAACGCAGACTTTTAGCAAGGAAGAGGTGCTATATATTTTACCTGCATAGCATTATCATAGCATTATCGTGTCTCAAACAGTTAAAACAAACATACTTTTTGACCCAGCAAATATTTATTTATGCACAAGCAAAAGAGATCCAACAAAAAAACACACATAGGAAGGGGCTTTAAGAGACTCTTTATTAGGATACAAATAGAGAAGAGTGCCTGGAGCTGCTACAAAGACTTGGCCTCACTTCTGAGGAAGGTAGGGCCGATCAGCAGGGCCCCTCAAATAAGGCTTCGTTGAGCAGATAATGGACTGTGGTACCTAGGAATAAAAACCTTCAACGACCCTCCTTATCCAAAGATCAACACTCAAGCTTCTCTGATTCTACAGCATACCAGATTTCAACTTCATAAATTTTCTGCACTAAAGACACTCTACAATAATGAAAATGATTCAGGAATTTAGTGGCTGACTTCCCTGTACTTAAATGTTGTTAAATTGTTTATTGTATGTGTAACGGAACCCATCACTGTTTTACCCTGTTTTATGATTATTATGGTTACAATATGATCCTAATATTAAACTGCATGTATGTTGGTTGATGCTCTGCAGAATATTGTCCCAGACATTTGCAGCTACTTAGCATGGGAGATAATCCTGTTACAGAGACTCCGCATAAGATAAAGGAAGTCTATTGTATACAGTGTTTTCATTCTCAGATAAGAACAAAGAAGTGTAATTGAATCAATGTCTGATTGTATAAAAGTTGCCAGGGAGCCTCGGGGAGGTGTGACCCACCTATTGTTCTCTTTATGTGTATTGTGCGGCCAAATATGGGCATGTGTATTGCCTGTGGGAAGAGATGGGTATAAATATTTCTGCAATAACAAAATAAAGTCAGTATTCATTTGACTCCCAAATTGTGTGTCGTCCAATATGGGAGGTCGGGGATGGTGAAACTGTAGTGCCTCTTGGGTATTTTACCGTATACCAGCGGAGATATTGGACTGCGTAATCCAGCTCCGTTACATTTGGTGGCAAGTGGCGGAATTGTTCCCACGGTCAGAAGGACAGCTACAGGAGACACCATTCCGTGGAGTACAAATTGAGGGCAACGCTAGTATCCGTACAGCGCCCCTGGCTACAGCAGGATGGAACCGGCTAGTTTTCAGACAGCGTTCCATCATGAGGAGGAGGAGGCGGCCGCGGACTACAGCGATGCAGACAGAAAGGAACTCATGGTTACAGTACCTCTTATTGCCCCACAGACTGAGTTTGAAAGAGAACTCCAAAGCAGACTGGCCTTTTTTCCAGGTACGCTTCCCATAAAAACCTTGGAATGGTTAATGACAGATGTCCACAAATTCATAATGGAGAAGTAGCGGGCAAGGGAGCAGTCCATCTTGGGAGCTGCTAACCCACCTCCCACCATTAACCCCCCCCAGCACTGCGTCCGGGTGGTGGGAACTACCAAACCCCTCCACGGTACATCAGGTGCCACACGTGTAACCAGCAAGGCCACATGCAGAGAGACTGTCCCAGAAACAGAAACCGCTCCACGTGGAATACTCCAACTAATTCCCTTCCCCAGTGACAGTGTGTACCCCAGGGGGCCGAAGGTGTCGTCCTTCCCCCCCAGCGGCAGTGTGAACCACAGGGAGCTGAAGGTGTCGTCCTTCCTCCCCAGCGGCAGTGTGTTCCCCAGGGAGCTGAAGGTGTAGTCCTTCCTCCCCAGCGGCAGTGTGTACCCCAGGGAGCAGAAGGTGCCGTCCTTTCTCCCCAGCGGCAGTGTGTACCCCAGGGGGCCGAAGGTGTCGTCCTTCCCCCCCAGCGGCAGTGTGTACCCCAGGGAGCTGAAGGTGTCGTCCTTCCTTCCCAGCGGCAGTGTGTACCCCAGGGAGCAGAAGGTGCCGTCCTTTCTCCCCAGCGGCAGTGTGTACCCCAGGGAGCAGAAGGTGTCGTCCTTCCTCCCCAGCGGCAGTGTGTACCCCAGGGAGCTGAAGGTGTCGTCCTTCCTCCCCAGCGGCAGTGTGTAACCCAGGGAGCTGAAGGTGTCGTCCTTCCTCCCCAGTGACAGTGTGTACCCCAGGGAGCAGAAGGTGCCGTCCTTCCTCCCCAGCGGCAGTGTGTACCCCAGGGAGCTGAAGGTGTCGTCCTTCCTCCCCAGCGGCAGTGTGTAACCCAGGGAGCTGAAGGTGTCGTCCTTCCTCCCCAGCGACAGTGTGTACCCCAGGGAGCAGAAGGTGCTGTCCTTCCTCCCCAGCGGCAGTGTGTACCCCAGGGGGCCGAAGGTGTCGTCCTTCCCCCCCAGTGGCAGTGTGTACCCCAGGGAGCAGAAGGGGCCGTCCTTCCTCCCCAGCGACAGTGTGTACCCCAGGGAGCAGAAGGTGCCGTCCTTCCTCCCCAGCGGCAGTGTGTACCCCAGGGAGCTGAAGGTGTCGTCCTTCCTCCCCAGCGGCAGTGTGTAACCCATGGAGCTGAAGGTGTCGTCCTTCCTTCCCAGCGACAGTGTGTACCCCAGGGAGCAGAAGGGGCCGTCCTTCCTCCCCAGCGACAGTGTGTACCCCAGGGAGCAGAAGGTGCCGTCCTTCCTCCCCAGCGGCAGTGTGTACCCCAGGGAGCTGAAGGTGTCGTCCTTCCTCCCCAGCGGCAGTGTGTAACCCATGGAGCTGAAGGTGTCGTCCTTCCTTCCCAGCGACAGTGTGTACCCCAGGGAGCAGAAGGTGCCGTCCTTCCTCCCCAGCGGCAGTGTGTACCCCAGGGGGCCGAAGGTGTCGTCCTTCCCCTCCAACGGCAGTGTGTACCCCATGGAGCAGAAGGTGCCGTCCTTCCTCCCCAGCAGCAGTGTGTACCCCAGGGGGCCTAAGTTGTTGTCCTTCCCCCCCAGCGGCAGTGTGTACCCCAGGGGGCCGAAGGTGTCGTCCTTTCCCCCCAGCGGCAGTGTGTACCCCAGGGAGCAGAAGGGGCCGTCCTTCCTCCCCAGCGGCAGTGTGAACCCCAGGGGGCAGAAGGTGTCGTCCTTCCCCCCAAGCGGCAGTGTGAACCCCAGGGGGCAGAAGGGGTCGTCCTCCCCCCCCAGCGGCAGTGTGAACCACAGGGGGCAGAAGGTGTCATCCTTCCCCCCCCAGCGGCAGTGTGAACCCCAGGGGGCAGAAGGTGTCATCCTTCCCCCCCAGCGGCATGGTGAACCCCAGGGGGCAGAAGGGGTCGTCCTTCCCCCCCAGCGGCAGTGTGAACCACAGGGGGCAGAAGGTGTCGTCCTTCCCCCCCAGCGGCCTTGTGAACCCCAGGGGGCAGAAGGTGTCGTCCTTTCTCCCCAGCGGCAGTGTGAACCCCAGGGGGCAGAAGGTGTCATCCTTCCCACCCAGCGGCAGTGTGAACCCCAGGGAGCTGAAGATGTCGCCCTATCCCCCCAGCGACAGCTTACCCTAACAAGGGGAGACACCAATCCCCCAGACGGCGCAGATGGGACCAGGGTCTCTGTGCCTGACCTACCGGGATGCTGGACAGCCTGTCCAGATCCCCAACTACTCTCACTGGGACAACCGGAGGAGGGGGTAAGTACAAATTCCCCTCCCCAGCTAACTCCTAATGTGGCTCCAGGGTTAACAGAGGAAATGTTAACCCCCACTGACCCCCACCTTTCCCTGGCTACTGAGCCGGAATACGTCCCAAGTACCCCAGCAGAAGAGCTGACAGTGGGGCAGAGTGCAGTCGGCCTCTGCCCTCCCTTTGTCCCTTGTACAGATCAGGATGTCCTGCAGGATATACCAGCAGAAGAGCTGGCATCAGGGCAGAGTGCCGCTGGCCTCTGCCCCTCAAGTCCCCTCAGCGTGTTGCCCCATCACCACAGCAAAGGGGAGATGTGTGACGAAGTGCCCTTCGCCACTTTGTCTTGGAGAGGACTGTTTGCCAGCCTCCTGCCCTGCGACTATGGCCCTGGGACATATTGCCCTTTGGAACCAGTGTTCGGCCATACCAGAGTGTAAGTCACTCATTTTGGTCCTTTACATACAGGGGGGTCATTCTGTACTTGCCCTGTGTGAACCATGATACCCCAGATAACTGTGCCATGAAGCCCATTCATATAATGAAAGACTATGGGAAAGACTTTAGCTACATGGCAATTGAACTGTGTGAAGAGGATCTGAGCGCTATTCGGTAGTTTTGTGCGCTCAGATCCCAGCTATCTGGGGATATGGGAAATGTGAGTAAATGTGAATTGCAGTAATGCTGATGGGTTGTCAAACTAGAGAATTGACCAACAAATACTTTTGTCCGGACATCCCCAGGCCGATCCGTTGGGATCAGACTGTGTATGCCGGCTTATGGTCACGGGGGAGGTGTGTAACGGAACCCATCACTGTTTTACCCTGTTTTATGATTATTATGGTTACAATATGATCCTACTATTATACTGCATGTATGCTGGTTGATGCTCTGCAGAATATTGTCCCAGACATTTGCAGCTACTTAGCATGGGAGATAATCCTGTTACAGAGACTCCGCATAAGATAAAGGAAGTCTATTGTATACAGTGTTTTCATTCTCAGATAAGAACAAAGAAGTGTAATTGAATCAATGTCTGATTGTATAAAAGTTGCCAGGGAGCCTCGGGGAGGTGTGACCCACCTATTGTTCTCTTTATGTGTATTGTGCGGCCAAATATGGGCATGTGTATTGCCTGTGGGAAGAGATGGGTATAAATATTTCTGCAATAACAAAATAAAGTCAGTATTCATTTGACTCCCAAATTGTGTGTCGTCCAATATGGGAGGTCGGGGATGGTGAAACTGTAGTGCCTCTTGGGTATTTTACCGTATACCAGCGAAGATATTGGACTGCGTGTTCCAGCTCCGTTACAGTATGAAAGTACTATTTTAGTCAGAATTGGTCTAGTCACTACCCTGAGCAGATAGACTTCCTGTTGGCTCCTCTCTTCTCTCTGTCAACTTATCCTTTTTCTCTTCTATGTTCTGTTTCCTGCTTTGCTCGGTCGGGATCTTCATTCCTCTTTCTATCGTTTCTTTCTTTTTTTTCTGGTTTTAGTATACCCCTCCTTGCAGGGAATTTATTGGAGATTGTTAGCCGTCTTCTTCTCCCTTACGTTACCGGCGCTAAGACGCAGATTCAGTCCTGTTATACTTCTGTTAAAGTGCCACCTTGGTATTATGGTATTATGTAATGTTAAACCTTGTTCTTATTTCAATCCCTCTATTTCTTGATGCAGACTCACCTAGGCTCCTGAATGTTCTCATTATAAAGCACTGCTTCAACAGGTTGGGACACCAGACCCGTCTCCTCTTCCCATCGTCTTCTACTGGAGGTAAGCTAGCAGCCTACTACATTGCATTCCCTTGCGCTACACAATGACAGGCTCTGACTTTACATTCATAACTCATAATGCTAAAGGGTTAAATTCACAATTTAAAAAGAGGGAGGCATTTGCTTACTATAAAGCCTATAAACCCTTATTTCTTTTTCTCCAAGAAACACATTTTTCTCACAACAACATACCTAAATACCTCCATAAGGAATACCCACATTTTTATTCCACCAGTAAGCCTTCTAAAAGAGAGGGCACAGCAATCTTCCTGAATAAAATGTTTCCTTTTAAAATTCAGTCACAAAAGATTGATAAAGAAGGTAATTATATCTTATTATCTGGAACAATTCTGGGATCCAATCTATCTCTAGTCTCTATTTATTCACCCACAACCTCCCCTCATAATATGCTAAATAGGATATTGAGAGCTATTGAAAGACAGGATCTAGGAACTGTAGTTATTGGGGGGGGGGGGGGGGGGACATCAACCTGACCTTCAAGCCGAGATTGACAGATCTAGAGAAGCAAATAATAATCGATTTGCTAATAAGCTTCTTCAGATTCATAAACTATTGCACTGCCTGGATCTAGTTGACTCCTGCAGGGACCATCACCCAAACTATAGAAAATATTCGCTCTACTCCCCGAATCATGGCACATACTCTTGCATAGACACAATATTAATAAGCTCCTCACTCTTTGAAAAGTCTGGTAGAGCCTGAATTATTCCTTGAACATGGTCGGATCACTCAGCCCCAATCTGCTCTTACCTTATTCATGGAAAATTAATGATTCATTATTATCCAATTCTACTTTTACGAATCAAATTACAGATGACCTAAACACCTACTTTGATCTAAAAGTGTCCCAGGACGTAGGCTGGATCTGGGTAGGTTGGATCTGGGTGGCTCATAAAGCCTTTATTAGGGGCTCTCTTATAAAGCTAGCCTCTAGGCATAAGAAAAAGATTAGCCGAAAGTAATTAGAACTAACAAACCAGCTTAAGTCTCTAGAAAAACAAAATCATTCTCAACCCTCAAAATCTTTGCGGCATGAAATAGAAAACGTTAGAGTATAACTAGATGGTATCTTATGAAAAGGGAAAAGGCACTTAGGCAAACTAATCATCTCTTCTACTCTAAAGCTAATAAGCCAGACACACTATTGGCTAGAAAACTTAAATCGAAATACTCACAAACTAGAATTACCCAAATTAGATCTCCAACAGGTACTGTCACCATTCGCCCCAATGAAATTAAGGGATTTATTTTTTATTTTTACCAACAGCTATACTCTTTGCAAATTATACCCCCAGATTCAGCCCTCTAATCATACTTGACCTCCTTAGATCTCCCCTCTATTTTGCAATCTAACCTAGACAGCCTCAACAAAGATATCTCGTTAGAGGAGATTAAAGCTACGATTTTAGAACTCAAAAATTACAAATCACCCGGACCCAATCGGTTCACAACATTATATTATAAGAAATTTGCTGATATCTTGGCTCCGCACCTATGTTAATTTTTAAACGCCATCCTGAGGGGAGAGCCTATGCCACCAGAAATTAACCAGGCGGAATTGGTGATATTTCCCAAAGCAGACAGAGACACGCTGGACTCCAAGAACTACCACCCGATATCATTGATTAATGGGGATGTTAAAATTCTAACAAAAAATATAGCCGAAAGGATCTTAGGGTCTCTTCCTGATTTGATCCATAAAGATCAAATGGGATTTATCCCCCACAGACAAACTGGACATAACGTCCGGAGGACACTAAACATTATACATCTGTCCTTGCGCTGGATATAGAAAAGGAGTTTGACTCAATAAAGTGGGCTTTTTTTAAATGCAGTGCTAGCAAGGTTTGGATTTGGAGGTCGCTTTTTGAACCTGTGAAAAACTCTTTACCACTCCCCCCTAGCTAATCTGAAGCTACCTGGATCCCATAAAAAAAACATTTCCATTATGAGAGGTACGAAGCAGGGGTGCCCTCTCTCCGCTGTTATTTGCCTTAGCAGTTGAACCCTTAGCCCAAGCCATCCGCTCCAGAAAAGAGATTAAAGACCTCAAAGTTGGCCACCATCACTTTAAGTGTTCACTGTTTGCAGATGATCTTTTATGCACATTATCAGATCCTGTAACCTCCATAGAAGCACCAATGTCCACTATTAAACAATATAGCGATTTATCGGGCTTACGGCTTAATCTTGACAAATCGGAAGCTCTAGACATTGGCTTACGTCCTAGTATATTAGAAAATATAAAATTCACTTACATCATAGATTTATTTGGCCTAAAACATCTATTAAAAACTTCGCAGTTAACATCACTAGGATAATTCCGGAATTGTATAAGGCCAATTTCCCTCCCTTGATTAAAACCCTAATGGCAGACATGGAGGCCTGTCCAAAATTTAACATCTCCTAGGACGGGCCGCATAACCTCAGTCAAAATGAACATTCTTCCTATGGTGCTCTACTTATTTAGATTTTTGCCGATCCCAATTGACAATATAGAACTCAATACATTTCAAAGATGGATTTGTCGCTTTATTTGGAGGAATAAACCTCCCAGAATAGCAAAAAACATTATGTATAGTTGTAGAACTGAAGGAGGTCTATCGTATCCCAATCTTCTAAACTACTATTGAGCAGCTCAATTGGCATTTATACCGCTGGCTCATTCCATTAATCACTAACCAATATGGACATTCATAGAAAATACACAAATGTTTCCCTACTTTTGGGACACAATAATCTGGACTCCACACTCCCTCTAAGATCACATTTCTCCAATCCACTAATTTCTCTTACTATGAAAATTTGGGTGAGGGCAAACCTTCAGAGATGGCTGGTCCATTCTCTTTCGCCTCTCACTTCAATCTTTTCAGATAAAATTTTGTATCTGATATGGTCTGACACTTCACAACACTGGTGGATGGTTTCTAAGATGGACAGATTAAATTCCTGGTTCAGGAAAGGCTCTCTAGTATCTGCAGCCCAGATGCAGAGTGAACATAATATCCCATCAAAAGAAACTTTTACCCACATTAAATTTAGACAATGAAAATTCAAGGGAATACAGCCATCCTATATCATCCTGGCTTTTAGTAGTCTGTCTAAAACTTCCCTTGTCCAAAGGAATTTTGGGGTCACTTTATGGAATATTGAACCCACCAGACGGGGAACACAAGCCTTACCATGTTCCCAAGTGGGAGTAGGACCTGGGTCATGTCTGGGAGCCTGAAAAATGGACAGAGGCCTACTCTACTCTTTCCCGAGGCTCCATTACATATAGTCTCTTAGAGACCTCAATTAAAATCCTACACAGAACTTACTTCACTTCATTAAGGATACATAAAATTACAAAGTATGGAAATTGGCTTTGCTTTAGAGGGTGCCAGATTGAAGGCGACTTTATACATTCCTGGTGGTATTGCCCAATTGTTCAAGTACTGTGGTCCAAGACTCTTCGCTTAGCTTCAGGGCTACTCAACGTCACGCTAAAACCCACTATGGAGGTATGTCTTTTAGGTATCCATGATCCTAAATTAAGCTCCTCTCAAAACAAACTACTCCAATTCTTTATGCTAGTGACTAAAACATTATTGCCAGAAATTGGAAATCCCCTTCCCTGCAGCATAGGGATGTAATAAACAAAATTAATACATACTGATCAATGAAAGGCTGACACATATGCCTAGCGATACTTCACTGCTGTTCCTTAAGATCTGGGAACCCTGGCTAGCTTCTTCCGAAAGTATAACAATCACACAACTCATTACATAACATATTTGTATAATATGAGCACTCATCCAATAACTCAGCAGCATCAAAATTGTGGCTCTGGACTACCCCTTGGGGTTGTGATAGGGATCTAACCTTCTGAGAAGGCAGCCAGGTGAACTAATTATATGTTTATAAATATCTAGTTTTTCCCTAGCTATTTCTTTTATTAGTTATTTGTTTGATTTTTCTATTAAGCCTAAAAAATTAAGAAAATCTAAGGATAATTAGAATACATAACTCTCTATATTTATATAGAGACTGTAAACTGGGTGACTTTGGTTACAAACCTATGAAAAGGGACTTGCTGAGGCTCATTGAGTTGTTGCCAGCTTTATTTATAACTAGCGACTTGCCTGTCAAAAATGACGGCAACAAAATTGTAAGTCAGGCAATGCTGTTTGCCACAGAATGTGAGGCTTTTTGCTTCCCTGAGCACCTGAGCTCATTGCGAGCCCCACGATTGCGCTCATTGTGAACCTTTCCTCCCACCTATTGTACGGGCCGCTCATTGCAGGGTTCATTAACCTGCAAGTTTTGTGCTTGGGAATGGCATGTGTCTCTTTCCAGCATCTCCCCCCTGTCTCTTACCAATGTCTTTCTCCTCTGTGTGCGCTGTTGTTGGTGTGTTAGTGTCTTTGTCGTAGTGTATTTTTTGTCCGACATTTTTTTCTTGCGTAGCTGATTTTCTTGTGATGAAACACAGTAAATAAGGATCAAAATCGCTTGCAACCTCACTCCCAGGCTTCCTGGCTCTCCCCCTGTGCTGTGTGTTATAATTTTCTTTAAATTCTTTTTCGTGTTTTTCGCCTTTTTCGATTTCCGCAATTTTTTTGCCCCCGAGATTACGAGGTCAGAGTTCCTCAACTGCTTGCAGCCTAAGTAAGTTCTGCTTTCCTCAACGGCTTGCAGTGTCTTTGCCGTCATGTATTTTCTAAGTCCCGCATGCCTGGCGTTGTTCGTGTAAATGTTACTGTCTTTGCCGTGGCTTTACTCAGCCTCGTTTTCATGCAGTTTCAGATTTTTTTACTTTTTTTGTCCGCCATTTATTCTCGCTTAGCCGATTTTCGAGTGACGAAACACGGCAAATAAGGTTTAAAATCGATTGCAACCTCACTCCCGGGCTTCCTGGCTCTCCCCCTGTGCTGTATGTGAGTGTGTTTTAATGTATTTTTTATTACTTTTCTTGTTTTTTGTATTTAGGCCTTTAACTTCGTATTTTTCTGAGTTCGTTTTTTTTTTGCCCCCGAGATTCCGAGGTCGAATATCTAAGTCCCTCGTTCCTCAACTGCTTGCAGGCTAAGTCCTGCGGGCCTCAACTGCTTGCCTCGCTTCACGAGGCTCACAGGAGCACCTCTGGTGCTCATTTCAGCCTAAGTCCCAAGTACTTCAATGCCTCAAGTGCTTGCCTTGCTTCTCAGGGCTCGCAGGGCAATGAGCGCCTTCGGCACTCATTGCCTAAGTCCTGCGAGCTTGGAGGGCTTCAATGCCTCAATGGCTCACCTCGTTACGCGAAGCTTGCACTTGCGGCCCTCTGGGGCTCGCAAGCGTGGCGACAAATTGCAGTTTGACAACTATTATATGTGGTTTGGTCTTAGATCACTCCTAGAATGAGATGGAGGGTAGCTCATAATCCAAAAAAAGTTAGATAACGCTAGGCTTAGGCTGAAAAAAGAGGTCGGGAGGTTTCACTATTAGTCACAGAGATTTAGAAACCCCAGAGTCCAATACATTTTTCTTAAATAACAGGGTACATCTTAATGAGGTGGGTCTTTCCTTATTTAGTTATTCTCATAAGGAGGATATTATTCAGGCTATGGCAAGTTTTGGTGGTCATGAGCCCGATGGGCTTGCGGCTGACAGGGGTGCTGCATCACCTTAGGTTGGAGCTCATTATATCATAAAGTATTCTGTGTTGGTTGGTGCCAGAGGTCACTGGTGAGCTCCTTCTGCCGGCGGGTGTACAACTACCTCCTGTTATTAAGTTCATATGTTATGATAAATAAAGCTGTGGCCTGTTAATACCCACAAATTATGTATTGGTGTCTGTGTTTATTCTGGGGTTTGTTTTTATCCAGGCCTATAGCGGACCAAGTCACGTATGTCTATGTCAAGGACTGAGCACATACACTGGAAACAAGTAGGGCAATGAAGAGAGGAGATGCAGCCATCAATCTCTAATGGCAGCATCTCAAATGTCTCATTCAATGGACTCTCCTCTGAAAACAGTTATGCCTGGTCACATAACTACAATGTTTAAAAAGAGATAAACATCCCATAACCCCACCATGAATTGATACGAGAATTTTTGGCTTTATACATCATTTAAAACATGACTTTGGCCACTAGATGGCAAAATATCCCTTGCAATGGATTCAATCATAGGCCCTCATTCAATTGCGATTTGGCCAATTGAATAGGGCTCTAAATAAGCACATAGCATATTTTTTTAAAAGAAGTTTTTAGTTAGTGAAAACCTTGCTTTTGGATAGATAATTACTAAGTAAAAACTTCTTTAAAAAAAATATGTTATGTGCTTATTTAGACCCCTATTCAATTGGCCAAATTGCAATTGAATGAGGGCCATAGTGTTTGCACTTCAGACTCAAGGACACAAGTTCTTTTTGCCAAACACTGCAAAAGGAGCAGAAACTCTTGTTTTAATTGTCAATAATCTGGGCGTATCTACATTGAGAATGTTCTGTTCAGTGTTTGCATTAAATCTGCAGCCCACTGCATATAAGTGATTTTATATAAAAAAAAATGTTTAACTTTATCTGACTTCAAACATAATTAAGTAGGAAAAAGGTCATCCGACTAGCTTTTAATTAGAAAAAAGTTGAGGTACAAGGTACATTGGGGGCGTGTGTGAGAGGAGCATGTACATTTATGGAGAGATGTAGTTGCAGTGAGAGGACTGATCTCGGCCAGTGAGAGATAAAAAAAAAAACATATCCTTTCCTGGGTTTTCATGCAGTTAGATCACTTTCCCATCCTTATCAAGCACAATGAGCAGTAAATTGGCATAATAAAGCAGTACAAGCAAATCTGAAAATATGATGAAGGATTCCCTGTAGAGACAAATGGCTAGTATAATGTAAGAACAGTCTATAATGTTCTTAAGAATAAACAAGCTTATTGTTATGGTAACAATATCCAGTTAGACTTTTCCAGTGCTCTGATTTAAAAGCAGTTGTCACCTCTCAGTTATTTTAAGTAAGGTCATTTGCACCGGGGCCCCTGCTCCAGGGGAGGCTCAGTGCTGCCTAAATTTCCTGTGCCACCTCAGAACACCTACTGCCCCTTTCTGCTCCTCACCCCCTCCCTCCTCTTGCTGTGCATTGTATAGTTGTATCCTTCCCCTGCAATACGTCACTTGGCTGGTCCAGGGAATTCCGAATGATGTCACACAATGTCATCACGTCATTAGCGATTCCCAGCTACAGCCAGATAAGGGGAAGTATACAACTGTACAATGCACAGTAAGAGGGAGAGGGGGAATGGTGTGCCTAGAGGGCCCTGAGGGGGTTGGTGGGGGGGTCCACTACACTGAATGTATAGTTTATATATGTATATATATATGTATATATTTCAACAGCTATATATATTTTTTTTTATTTTATTTATATATATATATATATATATATATATATATATATATATATTTATATATATATATATATATACACAATATTTAATTTCTATATATAGCTCTAAAGGGGGCCCCAGAGTGCTCATTTCCCCCCTTCCTCCCTGGGGGGGGGGGGGGGGGGGACAGATTTAAATTATATCCATATCCGGGGCCCTCCATTCACTTCCTCCGCTACTGGACTGGACATACGAATGTACATAAACTTATGTTCCGATTTCATTGGTACATGCATTCAAGAAAATCCTGTCAGTATAAATAGGTATTTAATTATGGTTACAAAATACATAAATGCTCTTACAAAAGAACATATTGTACATAAACAGGTTTCTGAAAATACAGATCATTTTCTGATAGTAAATATAGTTCTGCTGAACATATATACAAGTATAATACAAATATAATATAATACAAATATAAATGTATTTCAAAGGCATCAAAACTCAGTCCTGTTAATACAATTCAGAGTCTACAATATTATACTGTATTGAAAAATCACAATTTATAGTAAAACAATCTAAACTCAACAGCTGCCAGTGACATCTGGTTCATTTCTAGTTGTGGAAGTGTCATGTGAAAACTTCCTAGACATCTAACTCAATTATGAACAAATTGATCCCAGGTTATCTGTAACGGCTGTTGAGGAAATGTACCTGTGGAAAGTGCAGTTGACTATCAATGCACAATGGCCTGTAGAAAATACAAATTATACCAATGTGCCCCTTGAACCATAAACAATATGTCAATGCTTCCTCCATTTTTCAAAACAGTAAAATAGCAAATACTACTAGTAAAAGTAAAAAGTAAAATATGTTGCCAAAATATTCTTCTTTGATTTAACCCTTGGAGTGTAAGATTTACAGATGCTTTTTAGGACAGAAAAGTTTCATAATTTTTGCAATAAATCTCTTTATGCATTATTCATATGCACATTTTTGCATGTACATACGTAAACTATGCCTTGTTTGTTTCAGCATATGTTCAGCTTTTTTACTGATGTAATTGTTCCTTGGATTATATGTAAAAAAAATAAAAAAAGTTGGAGTACTATGGACCCGATTCAATTTCAAACACGCAACTCGAGCGATGTAGGCCGTATGTCTGCAGGTGTGCTGCGGGCTCTTGTTCATCTCCGATTGCGATGCTATTCAATTGAGCAAGGGCGCAAGTTATGGGCCGAAGCCTCAAGCCCGTAAATCCCTGCTGCGGCCGCAAACTGTTAAGGGGCTGGCCGAGATGCGATCCAATCGCGGTGTAACGTAGTCAATAGAAAGGGGTCTAGCTACAAATGATTGACAGAGGGAGATTATAAAGTTGCGTTCCACCTGCCCATTCATTGTTGTATTTTCTTCCAAAGTAGCATGCAGGTCCTGGAGTTGGAGTTTTTTCAGTGAGAGAGAGAGTAGGAGTATTTTGAGAGCAGTAATTTGTGGTTTTGTTTATTTCTATTATACTATTTATGATTTTACACTTAATATTTGTTGACACATATTTACAGATTACACATAATTGCAATACACATAATTTTTACAGAACACACATAGAGACATATAGAGCTAGGTCACTCCATACACCCCATCCCCCACACCCTGACAGATATTAAATACACATAATACACCCGTTTGTTTTTTTCATGATACATATACAGCCAAACTTTTATTGATATATTGTTAGATTATTTTGGGGATTATAAAGGAGGGAGAAGAAAGGAGGGGAGAGGCGGGGAGGAGGAGATGAGGAGAGGCGAGGAGGAGAGAGAGGTGGCTCTGGGCAGTGGAGGAGAGGAGTGGTGGAGTGGAGGAGAGGAGGAGGGGATTAGTGGAGGAGAGGAGGAGGAAGTTGGGAGTTGCAGAGGAGAAGGGGTGGAGGAGGAGCAGGAGGAGGATCAGGGGGAGCAGGAGGGCAAGAGGCTAAGGGCAAGAACATGGTCCTGAAATACACGCACCAGGAGAATGTGGTCCTACTTAGTGCCATCTGTGGCCACCCTGTGATCCTTGCAGGGGTGAGGGAAGTTAGGCCAGGGCCTAGGGCCCAGGCATGGAAAGAGGTAGAAGCTGAGGTTACACCCGTGGGCACAGCGCAAAGGGATGTGAGGTGCATCACGCACCACTTTGACGACAGCAGGGCCAAAGTGAGCGCATTCCAGGGGGTGACTGCAGATGCTATGCGACACGCTCTGGTCCCCAGCGCCTGCCTCCTCCTGCCTGGCATCCCCCGGGCACCTGCAGCCTGGCCCCTCCTCTCCTCCCACAGTGCCTCCACCACCGCCACTGCAAGTGCCTCTGTCTCGCGGGGGGATGCCTCCACTTGCCCCGCCCCCCCAACCACCATTATGGAGATGGCGGCCAGCCACGGGGGATTGGGGCCCTGTGTCTAGGTGGAAGAGGACCTAGGGGCTGCGCAGATGTTTGTGCCTTCTCAACAGCTCTCCTCAGTGACAATCTATTGGTCACAATGTTAACATAATCCAGCCTGGCTAAAGAGTCTTGGATCTTGGCCTATGTGATAGTGATATTTTGTACGCAGATGGCTACCTCCCATCACATGGTCCATGATCCTCTTCTCTGTGGACACGTAGGGTTCTGTTTAACATGTCACCAATTGATGGTCACTCAGGAATGCTGTTGAGAAGAGATGCTGCAGTCCCTATCTTTTTTTAAGGCCTTATTTTGTAATTGTTTTCTTTTTTTGTTTTGTTTTTGGTACAATTCAGGTCCATGAAGGCATCTTCTGCATATGCAAGCATCATCGAAATGTATCAAGTGTAAGATTTTGCCAGTGCCTCTCAGGTAGACATTCCTTCAATGACAGCCAGGGGTATAGCAACCGGAGGGGGGACAAGGGGGACAAATCCACCCCAGATTATGCATTTCCCTATCACCTTTCCCTCACCTCCTGCTCCTTTGGCTACTACTTACTCATACACGGATCTCCCGAGATCACGAGAGATCATCTGCCGAGATCTTGTGAGATCATCTTGCGATATCTTGAGAGACCCGGGTAAGAGAAGTATTTTCCCAAAAGGAGAGGACTGGCCAAGCATGTCTCCAAACCTAAAACCTATTTAGCATCTGTGAGGCATCGTCAAACGGAAGGTGGGGGAGTGCAAGGTCTCTAACATCCACCAGCTCCGTGGTGTCATCATGGAGAAGTGGAAGAGGACTCCAGTGGCAACCTGTGAAGCTCTGGTGAACTCCATGCCCATGAGGGTTAAGGCCGTGTCAGGAAATAATGGTGGCCACACCGCACCACATATTGACACGTTCAGCCCAATTTGGACATTTCCACTTAGGGGTGTACACACTTTTGCTGCCAATGGTTTAGACATTAATGGCTTTGTGTTGAGTTATTTTGAGGGGACAGCAAATTTACACTATTATACAGGCTGTACATTTACTACTTTACATTGTAGTAGAGTTTTGTCACATGAAAAGATATATAATAAAATATTTACAAAAATGTACTCACTTTTGTGAGATACTGTATGTATTTATTTATATATATATATATATATATATATATTTATATATATATATATATATATATATATATATATATATATATATATATATATATAATCAGGGGTGGCAAATGGGCAACCACCCTCCCAGAATGAATGCACTGACTTAATCCCCATCACTAACTTCTTTAATTTAAATAATATAAATATCAAATATATTTATTTTTTTATATCTGATGCTGTCACTTTTTAAAATATGAATCCTTTGGCAAGCAGTTAAACACACTGAATTATCCCCTTATCACATCTCCCCCTGCTGGTGACTTGCTTTAAACTACAGATCAGTGCACAATGCTGCCTGTGCTCGATTTGTCTGTCACACACATCATCACCCAATCAGAATGACTGGGAGGGAGCTGAAGCTGTAGGACCTTTCAGGGAACACCCAATCAGAATGACTGTGAGGAGCTGAAGCTGTGGAGACACATTGAGGCAAACCCCAGCTAATCACGGACACTGCCCCAGCCAATTAGGACTGCTAAATTGCAGTATGCAGTGCACACTGGGAGATGTAGTTCAGCAATAGCTGCCATGCTGATAGCGTTGTTCAGGACCGGGTGAGTAGTCTCAGTCTGTCTGTTATTCTCTCTGTAAAGGATCCTTGCATTAGTGCAGCGATGATCCTTGAAGCTTCTCCCGAACTCCAGCTGAAACAAAGGGATTACAGCTCCCGGTCCCCCAAACATGAGTCAAAACTTCATGAAGGGGTAAAACGAACTGAACTTTATTTTGTTGAGCAGAAATATTTATACACATCCCCCATATTTGGCCACACAATACACATAAAGAGAACAATAGGTTTGGTCACACCTCCCAGAGGCTACCTAGCAACTTTGATACAATCAGACATTGATTCAATTACACTTCTTTGTTCTTATCTGAGAATGAAAATAATTTACAAATAGACTTCCTTTATCTTATGCAGAGTCTCTGTAATAGGATTATCTCCCATGCCAAGCAGCTGCACTAGTCTGGGACAATATTCTGCAGAGCATAAACCAACATACATGCAGTATAATAGTAGGATCATATTTTAACCATAATAATCATAAAACAGGGTAAAACAGTGATGGGTTCCGTTACACACCTCCCCCGTGACCATAAGCCGGCATACACGGTCTGATCCCAACGGATCGACCTGGGGATGTCCGGACAAAAGTATTTGTTGGTCAATTCTCTAGTTTGACAACCCATCAGCATTACTGCAATTCACATTGACTCATATTTCACATATCCCCAGATAGCTGGGATCTGAGCGCACAAAACTACCGAATAGCGCTCAGATCCTATTCACACAGTTCAATTGCCATGTAGCTAAAGTCTTTCCCATAGTCTTTCATTATATGAATGGGCTCCATGGCATAGTTATCTGGGGTATCACCGCTCCCACAGGGCAACTACCAAATGACCCCCCTGTATGTAAAGGGCCAGAGTGAGTGACATACACTCTGGTATGGCCGAATACTGTGTTTGCAGGGCAATATGTCCCAGGGCCATAGTCGCAGGTCCAACAGTAATCTTGCAAATCTCCCGTGACCCCTGGCCAGAAAAAGGACTGGTGAGTCTGTCCCTCGTCTTTTTAATGCCTAAGTGACCTGCTAGGGGATACTTACGGGGCATTATCCACTGTCTTTTTTCTACCTGGTCATGAGTCGAGGGAGAGGCTTCCATAGCTCTGGATTGCTGCCGAGTGGTAACAGGTAGGGCTCCTTCGATACTGCAGGCTGCCAATTGTGACGTCAGGCATCCTAGATCATTTCCCAGCAGTACTTCCGCGGGCAAATCTGGCATGATGCCCACTTCCACCGCCTTGGCCCCGGTACCCCAATCGATGTGGACTCGGGCCGTTGGTAACTTGTGAATTGCCCCTCCTGCTACCTTTACCGCAATGGTGCGTCCTGTGTGCTGGGTCGGGGCGACTCGGTGTGGCTGGACCAAAGTAATAGTAGCCCCGCTGTCCCTCAGTCCTCGAGCCTCTTGCCCATTGAGTTTTACTGACTGGCGGTGATGTGCCCTGTTATCCCCAGCCGCTTGTACAGGGTTTACCTCATGTAAGGTGGCCCAATTTTCACTATTGCCACTGGGTGTCTCTTGAGGTAGATAATTGTAATCCTCTTGCACACAGTGTGCGGCGGCTTTTGTCTGTGGTATCGGTGCCCGTCCCCAGCGGTCTGTAGTGTGTTGTGGGCAGTTAGGTTTGATGTGCCCCACTTGTTTGCACCCATGACACATCGGAGCAGTCCTTTGGTACCCTCTGTTTGTGGTATTGCCCCCTGGTGGTGGTACTCTCTGTGGCATAGTTGGCGGGCCAGAGGCAGGCCGCTGGCTCTGGACCCCTCGGTTTCCATCCATCCGCCTGCTCTCATGAAATTCGTCTGCCAGCCGTGCTGCCTCCTCTACCGTTTTTGGCTTTCTGTCTCTGACCCAATCTCGCACCTCCGCTGGGGTATAATCAAAAAATTGTTTTAGCAACAACAACTGCACAGCATCCTCTAAAGTAGTTGCCTGATTCCCCTGCATCCAATTGCTGGCAGCGCGCTGCATACGAAATGCCCACTCCGTATAGGAATCTTTACCTTGTCTTCTGAGAGCCCTGAATTTCCTTCTATGGGCTTCAGGGGTTACAGCGTACAGGGCTAACAAAATCTCTTTGATCTTGTCATAGTTTCGTATATCCCCATCTGGCACAGCTCTCAATGCTTCGGCTGCTCTACCTGATAGTTTACTACTTACTACTGCAGCCCAGTTAGCTCGTTCCAAATCTTCTAACACACATTGTCTTTCAAAATCTTGCAAGTAATTGTCAATATCCATCTCACCTTCCACGAAGCTTTTAAATGCAGCGTAGTTAATTTTCCGCTGACGCCCCATTGTAGATCCAGATAGCGACAATATATCCACTGGAGGTGATCTGTCTCTGGCTTCTCGTGCTTCCCTGGCATTCTGGGTCTCAGTAGCTTGGGCCAAGATCTGTACCACGATCTCTGGTGCAGGGTTAGGTCCTACCAGGCTGAGTCTCCATCTCACGTCCCTCTGGAAGTCTGTTTCCTCTGTATTCGCCATTTGTGGTTCGCCGGTTTGATCGCTCTCCAGTAGTTCGGCTATTAGCGTGGCTTTCGTTTTGTTGCTTGCCACTATGCCTCGAGCTTCCAGCAGTTCCTTTAGTGTGGTTCGTTTCAAGCGTTCGTATCTATGCGCCATTCACCAGTTTCCGTTTGGTATATCCGTTCGGGAGGAAATCCCCACCACTTGCCACCAGTGTAAAGGATCCTTGCATTAGTGCAGCGATGATCCTTTAAGCTTCTCCCGAACTCCAGCTGAAACAAAGGGATTACAGCTCCCGGTCCCCCAAACATGAGTCAAAACTTCATGAAGGGGTAAAACGAACTGAACTTTATTTTGTAGAGCAGAAATATTTATACACATCCCCCATATTTGGCCACACAATACACATAAAGAGAACAATAGGTTTGGTCACACCTCCCAGAGGCTACCTAGCAACTTTGATACAATCAGACATTGATTCAATTACACTTCTTTGTTCTTATCTGAGAATGAAAATACTTTACAAATAGACTTCTTTTATCTTATGCAGAGTCTCTGTAATAGGATTATCTCCCATGCCAAGCAGCTGCACTAGTCTGGGACAATATTCTGCAGAGCATAAACCAACATACATGCAGTATAATAGTAGGATCATATTTTAACCATAATAATCATAAAACAGGGTAAAACAGTGATGGGTTCCGTTACACACTCTCTCTCTGTTTCTTGTTCTCTGTGACTCTCTTATTCTCTCTGTGTGACTTGTACTCTCTCTCTCTCATATTGCCTGTCTCTTCCCCCAGCCACCATGCATCTAGATAGATAGATAGGTATAGGCAGTTTCATAATGAAGACTAGTAGTTTTGCTATGCCAGTTGGCTTTTTAATTTGATACTGAAAAAATGGTTTCTATTTTGTGCAAAAATTATTTGTGAGTATATCGTTTATATACATTTTTTTTTTACAAATTTGAATTTATTGAAGCAGTCTGTGTGCTGAAGGACAAAACCTCCCCCGCACACACACTTTTTTGTTCCCTCTATAATCTCTCTTCTCTCTCCTCTATAATCTATCTTTCTCTCTCCTCTTTCTGAAAAAAGTTTATTGGAAAAAACAACTCCTTGCTCAGTGTGCTGGGTGCAGAGCCTCAGTCATCTCAGGCGCTCATCTCTGTGAGCCTTACAAAGCGAGGCGAGCCGTTAACTCGTAGCACTTAGGCAGGCGAGCTGTTAAGGCAATTAAACTCGCAGCACAAAGGCAATGAGGCCAAAGGCAATGAGGCCAAAGCAGTGAAGGCAATGAAACACACCAAACACTTAGTAAACGCGAGATCGACTTAGCCTCCAAGCACCTGACAAACGTGGGACTTAGAAAAAAAAAAGTTGCGAGATGCAGGACTTTCAAAAAACAAATTACGAGATAGCAAAAATACAAGGATAACAGCCGAACCAGAAAAATCAAAAAAACACAAAAAAAAACAAAAAAACATCACTCACAGCATGGGGGAACAGGCAGGACATCTGGGAGTGAGGTGGACTGCGAATTTAAGGCAATTTTAATGACTTTCGCCACTCGAAAATCGTCTAAGAGAGAAAAAAATGTCCTTAAAAAAAATGTAATTGATTCTACACGACCCCGGACTGCGCAAAACACAGCGAAGCGCATAGCACTTTCACACAGGAACGAACGAAATACAAAATACACTATTACAAATGATGGAAAATGCTTGCGAGCCGCGTAACACATTAATAACATTACGAATCTACAATGGCGTTTTACACAACTAAACCAACAGCTTTCCCTCGAGCACGCAGACTATTTCTAATGCACACTTAGGACATTCCTTACACTTTATCATCATGGCACCAACAGTCAAACTGTACATTGTATGCTGACAAAAAATAAAATAAATAAAACAGATTGTTAGCGCTTCAGGCTATTGATTGCTGGATATATTAATTACAAATAGGTAAAGTATATTAATTTATTCAAGAAATAATTAATTCATTATTGATTAACTAAATATAGATAAATATAGATCTCTCTTTATGATGAGTGACGAAGGTGCTCAGAGGAGCAAAAGTAGAGAGAGGAGAGGCTCGCAATGAGCGCCGAAGGTCCTCATTGTACAAAAAGGTTTACATTGTGTGTCAAACAGCATTCCCATGTCTTCAAATTTTATTGTAATTTTTGACGGGCAATTTTCTAGTTCTAAATATTACTCAAGTTTGATATTTTGAATTTGATACCTTGATAACGTGAGCAAATCCATTTGAAGGAAACACACTTCCAACTGCTTAAACTCCTCGGAAGAGTATTACAAACATTTCTAGGTACCCTCACTAAAAGACATGAATGTGGGGAAAATACTGACATATTGCATACTTTGTGATTTTGCCATAGATTTTTGAGCTATGACCAAAATATATATAGCAGCGTTTTTTTACATTAAAGCATATAATTTACCCTGTTTACAATTTTTCTAATAATTTCTGTTAATTGCAAAAAAAACTGACATTATTATTTGTTTCCTTTATTTCCCCAAGAAGCACAGTAGCAGCAGTGGAGTCTCATTTACCATAGAAGTGTCAGACTGTAACCCTAAACTGCCAAATCCTTCCTTTCACCAACTGACAGGTCGTGACCAGGTTAAATCAATTGACCTTATCCTGACAATTAGGAAACAGCAGGTGAAAACTGAAATTCCCTTCCCAGCATACACCTAAAATATTTTTTTTTAAACTCTATATTAGACCCCACAATGACTTTGCCCCAAGGTCCATTTTCTTTTGCACACAAGCTATAGTTACAAGTCAGGGCATAGGGACGCTACATTTTGAAAGAAAACCATATTAACGCACTAATGATAACCCATCCCCTGCATTTAAGCATAAGATTAGATAATCCTGTTTTGTGGGAAATACTCAGGCTGGAAATTGTAACATTTTATTAGTATTTTTTTTAAGTTACAGATATAAAGAAATCTGAATGACTGACAAAGCACATACAGAGCTGAATGACTTCCAGTCTGTTGGCTTTAAGCAGAAATATGTTTATTTATTATATCTTTTTTTAATGAATTTTTTATCAGTACAGGCCTCAGTTTTACCTAAAATAATAGTTTTAATCTTTGCTTTTTACATTGTTACATTTCTAAAAAAAATTCTAGACATTTTAATTCTTTAAGATAGCATAAGGTGAATAAAAGACTTTACTAACTCTTTAACGATACATTGTATAAACTGCGTTATTTTGAAGGGGATCTATTTATAATCTAAAAATACCAGACAAACCTTCCATTGGCAGATACATTTGAGTACTAGAAAAAACACCTTTATATGACCCATATCACACACTAATTAACTGCATGTTTTGTTGTGTGATCCCTGATATTATATTATTTCCACATGTCAAACTCGGCTTGACCTTTATTGCATAATATCTCCAAATAAGCATGCTACAGGTCTGCACTGGATCAAATGCAGGTAGGTCTAAACATTTTAATATGTACAACACAAGTAAGTAGATAAAAGAATGTATTAAAAAAGGTCTTTATTTTAGACCATGCATTTCTGATCCCTACATGGGCACCATTATCTCAAATCATTGATTCCCACCCAATGTTGCTCGATATATTAACTTGCTTACATTTTTTGCCATTTTTCAGAATCCATTGCAGATGTTGCACTTATATCTACCCAGGACATGAGCCTGAACAGAGAACGTTTTGTTTTTCTTTCAACACTTATGATCCAACCACATTATTATTATTGTTTGTTTGTAACTTTTATTTGTAACATATTCCAAAGCGCTATACATAAATTAATTTCCAGGCATAGACAAATTCAATATTAACACATTGCAAAGAATGGAGGGTCATGTCTTTGAGCTTAGAGTCCGGTGTCCATGGTGCCTTCCCCAAAGCGCCATGCAAGAATAAAAACTTGCAGATTTACAATCTAAAGGATTGCCTTGTGGATTGTGTTGCATAATCCCATATAGAAATATGACAATGTTAACTATTGGGGAGAAATTAACTTGTGTGGCATACAGAACTGTGATAAAAAAAAAGTTAAATAAAACAAGTGGCTGCTCCTGAAAGGTCCTGCTTGCCTATTGTGCCTTCAAAGTATTATAAAAACTTAGATGTTTATTGCCCCTATATCACTTTCTGAAATGTCTTTTATTTTACAATTCCCTCTTCTATCTCTTCACTCTATTCATCTGTACTCTTTCCTATTTTGTCTTTTCTCTAGACCTCTAGCTCTCTCCCCCTTGCCCTGTAAAAGCCCATGTTCTATTTAATCTCTAGCAACATGCTCCTGAATCTGAAATGGGGTCTTGAGTACTTTTAGTGGTGTTTCCTGCTTTGCTTCTCTTCTCTCTGCCGCATGCTGGTTTTATACACTCTCTCAGTGCCCTCATTCTCTCTCTCCCTGGCACTGGTCTTACCATGCTATCACTCTCTCTCTTTCGTACTTCTTTCTCCCTCATGCTCTCACTTTCTTTCTCGCTGGTACTTTATTCTTGCTTGCTCTCACATTATCTTTCTATGCCATTTCTCCCCATGCCATTTCTCTTTTGATCTCTGCTGCAAGGAAACCCCTGTCTCTCTTCCCCCCCTTATCATCATCCTCCCCTCACCTTAGCACCCAACCCTAACACCCCTCACACTTATCCCTAACACCTAACCCTAACATCCATCACCCTAACACCTAACCCTAACACCCCTTACACTTATCCCTAACACCCCTCACCCTAACACCTAACCCTAACACCCCTTACACTTATCCCTAACACCCCTCACCCTAACACCTAACCCTAACACCCCTCACACTTATCCCTAACACCCCTCACCCTAACCCTAACACTCCTCACACTTAGCCCTAACACCCCTCACCCTAACACCTAACCCCCTCACCCTTAACCCTAACACCCCTTACCCTAACACCCCTCACACTTATCCCTGTGTCTCTTCCCCCCCTTATCATCAAGGGAGGGGGGAGGATGATGAGGGAGGGGGAAGAGACACAGGGGAGGATGATGAGGGAGGGGGGAAACAGACACAGGGGAGGATGATGAGGGAGGGGGTAAAGAGATACAGGGGAGGGTGATGAGGAAGGGGGGAAAGAGACACAGGGGAGGATGATGAGGGAGGGGGGGAAGAGACACAGGGGAAGATGATGAGGGAGGGGGAAAAGAGACACAGGGGAGGATGATGAGGGAGGGGGAAAGAGACACATGGGAGGATGATGATGGAGGGGGAAGAGACACAGGGGAGGATGATGAGGGAGGGGGTAAAGAGATACAGGGGAGGATGATGAGGGAGGTGGGAGGATGATGAGGGAGGGGGGATGAGACACAGGGGAGGGTGATGAGAAAGGAGGGAAAGAGACACAGGGGAGGATGATGAGGGAGGGGGAAAAGAGACACAGGGGAGGATGATGAGGGAGGGGGGAAAGAGACACATGGGAGGATGATGATGGAGGGGGAAGAGACACAGGGGAGGATGATGAGGGAGGGGGTAAAGAGATACAGGGGAGGATGATGAGGGAGGTGGGAGGATGATGAGGGAGGGGGGATGAGACACAGGGGAGGGTGATGAGGAAGGAGGGAAAGAGACACAGGGGAGGATGATGAGGGAGGGGGTAAAGAGATACAGGAGAGGATGATGATGGAGGGGGATGTTAGGTTATTTATGCCCTTTATGGATTAAAACCAGACTCTGCATCAACTATGTAATTTTCCGTGGGAGTTTTGCCATGGATCCCCCTCCAGCATGCCACAGTCCAGGTGTTAGTCCCCTTGAAACAACTTTTCCATCACTATTGTGGCCAGAAAGAGTCCCTGTGGGTTTTAAAATCCGCCTGCCCTTGTAGTCTATGGCGAATCGCCGGGTTCGCCGGTTCACGAACATTTGCAGCGGTTTGCGTTCGCGGTTCGCAAACCGAAAATTTTATGTTCGCGACATCACTAATAAACATAACTACATTTATGTTGCAGAAATAGCATGGTGCAATATAAGAATGGTTGCCCTGCTTGGCTCCTCAAACTTTAGGCAGCTCAGGATTTTAAGTCTACTCAAATATACTGAGATTAGGTTAATGATACTCATTTTTTTCATTCAAAGTATATTAGATTGCGATTTCTTTCTGAGTCTGCAGTAATCATACTTACTCCATACTAGATCAGAGGATCCATTAATCTAGTGCAATTCAGGCCTGGAGTTGGAGCCGCTTACAAATCCTTGTCACTATTCAGTATTCTTTATTTCTGCACGGGTAGTTTCAACATGCAAAGGCAAACTTGCAATTCTGTCAATGGGCTCAGAGGAGGTTTAGGCTCTTTCCTAGATTCAGCCACTATAAAATCATATTATTTCCATCTATTACTAGGAAAAATATCAGTATTCCAACTAATCAGTTTTTCATGCTTTGCAAGCAAGGCATTATGTTCAATTAATTATGCCACCACTCATATCTCAACTAGGCACCAAAATTTTTTATCCATATATTACACAAGCCTTTTCACTACAAATCTTCTCCTCAGTAATATACAAATTCATAAATGTTCTTCATCACTACAGTCTGGACAGCATGGGGTTATCCTGTTGGTTGCTGGGCACATAATGTACCCTCCCTGGGCCATTTCAATAGGTGATTTCACAACTCTTCCAATTTCTACTATATGGATATACATTATAAGATGCTTCACTGGCTCTGTGTCACCTTTACATTAACAGAGAAAGCATGTCTTGTTACTGAAACAGTCTGTCCTAAATTCTGGGTTACACTCTCTAAACATCTGCATGTTGTATGAAAATAATGTTGGCGCCCTTGAGCATGCTGAATAATTATCTACGCATTGTATACCTGAGATAATTAATATATTTACTCTATTTGTTTTCCATAGCACTAGTTATAATGTAGCATACATTACAGTGTACAATTGTATAAATACATTCTAAGCTTAGTAGAAATACAAATACAATACAATAGAGCAACACATAATTTGGTACAATAAAGTTGAGGACCCTATTCTGAAGAGCTTACAATCTAGAAGACAAGAGGAGGCATATTTAAATGTCATGGATTATGAATGCACATATATATATATATATATATATATATATATATATATATATCACATATATAGTTGTGGATCTGCACTTACGATGTTGGTAACGCACTTGCGAGCCTCAAGAAGCAAGGTAAGCCATCGACTGCGCGGGACACGCTGCAATGAGAGCCGAAGGTGCTCATTGTACTGCGAGCCTTGCAACGCAAGGCAAGCTGTTGAACCACGCGGGACTTAGGCTGCAATGAGCGCCAAAGGCTTAGGACTGAAATGGCTCAAATCACTTACACACTCACACACAGCACAGGGGGGGGGGGAGCCAATGATCCTATAAGTAAGTTTGCAAGTTAATTTGAGCCATATTTGCTATTTTTTCACGACCGAAAGTTGCATAAGCGAGAGAAAAATGGCTGCCGAAAAAACACAAAACGACGAAAACAACGCTGTAAAACTAGCCCAAAGGACGTAAAAACGAGCCCTAAGCAGTAACCCTTAACCCAAGCCAGTAACACTTAACCCAAGCCAGTAACACATAACTCAAGGCAGTAACACTCAAGCGTGAGGCCTGTAAAGGACACAGGGTGAGAGGCTTGCAATGAGCGACCAATGGCGCTCATTGCGAGCCACACAGAGAGCGCCAAAGGTGCTCATCGTGGTGCTTGCAAGGACCGACGAAAGTGATCATGGCAAAGCAGGCAGGGCTCGCAATAAGCACCAAAGATGCTAAGAGGGTCCATAGGCTCGAATTGTGTGGCAAACAGCAATCATTTTTGACAGGCAAGTTCCTAGTATATATACAGCAATAATATTTTTAAAGCAGGCAATGCTTTTTGCCACACAATGCGAGGCTATGGCCCCTCTGAGCACCTTCGGCGCTCATCACGAGCCTCTCTCCCAGTGTACTAATGCTGTTTGCCACACGATGTGAGGCTCTGCCCCCTCTGAGCATATTCGACACTCATCGTGAGCCTTTTTCCCCTGTGTAGTTTAGGGTCCTCCTACTGACTTGGGTTAAGTCTTACTGACTTAGGCTAAGTCTTACTGCCTTGAGTTAACTGTTACTGCTTTGTGTTGAATGTTACTTGCTTGGGCTAAGTGTTGCTAGCTTGCATTAAGTGTTACTGACTTCGTGCTCTTTTTTACTGCCTTCGCCTCGTTTTCATCCAGTTATTATTTTTTTGGCCGACATTTTTTTTCTCACTTAGGCGATTTTAGATCTTGTAAAAACGCCAAATATGCTTCAAATTAACTTGCATCCTCACTCACAGTTAAGACATTTGTTTTTTTTGTTGTTGGTCTTTTGAGTTCTTTGATTTGGTCTTTAAATTTGTAATTTTTGTGAGGTCCGTAATTTTTGCGAAGTCCTACGGGGCTTGCTATGAGCGCCTGGGGCTCTCATTACAGCTGTCCTGCGAGCCTCGTGATGAGCGCCTGTAGCTCTCATCTCCACCACCTTCGGGGCTTATTGCAGCTAAGTCCCGCGGGCCTCCACCCCGGCAACTGCGTTCCTTGCTTCGCGACGGCCGCAGTTGAGCCCTGCCTGTAGCACTCATCTCCATCACTGCAATGAATACCTTCAGCGCTCATTGCAACTAAGTCCCGCGGGCCTCCACTCCTGCAACTGCGTCCCTCGCTTAGGAAATTCCATCAATCTTCCATCTCTAACAAGTAACATAAAATGTACTCCAAAATTACTATACATTACAGGTATACTAATGTTTTTCTTAATAAAATGTGTTAGAACTGTAGTGACATGACCTAGGTGTTTTATTCTTTTTCAACACAAGATGGCAGTATTTAGCCTAAATGAAACCAAGAAATTGTTTTTCTTTAACCCAGGACAAAATCATGTAGGAAACTGTGATATATTTTTCACATAATTAATTATTAATGTATCTTTAATTCCATTGAGGAGATGATTTAATGTTCCAACATCTGATGTTCCAAAGGTCATTTATATTGAATTACTAAAATGTGCGTTTCAAGCAATTTATTATTGTATTGACGTTATTGTTATGCTACACAGTGTGTTTAGATGTGAAGTACATTGTCAGTATGTGCTGTAATGTACAGTAAACATGCTTTCCCTTTTTCCTATACCAATATAATCCAGTGAAATGTAGATGCTTTCCAAATACCATGTTTGAATACAAATTGTAGATCACACAGTAGCACCCAGGATACACTTCTTCAGAACCTATTTGCATACATTATTCATATTGCAAGGCTAGTGAATAGGCAAACCAGGGTCCAAGGGCCTCATTCAAATGTGATTTGGCCAATTAAATAGGGCACTATATAAGCACATAGCATTTTTTTTTTTAAAAGTTTTTAGTTAGTAAAAACCTTGCTTTTGGATAGATGCTTACTAACTAAAAACTTCTTTAAAAAAAATATGCTCTGTGCTTATTTATAGCCCCATTCAATTGGCCAAATTGCAATTGAATGAGGGCCCAAGTCAGGACCTCCAGCACATTTGTTCTGGACCTCCACATCATTATTAAATGTCCTTTATACCTCTTTCACAGCTTCAATATGCTTAAATACACTGTTAAATCCTATCTCTCAGCATCATTCCCTACGTAATCTAACTACCTGTGCTTCTTCAATGCCATTACAATATTTCTATGTGCATAAATAAAATAATTCAGACTTCAGACCTTGACTTCATTTTCCCAAATACATTTAAAACCCTGATGGCTTTTGCAAAAAATAATCGACTACACCTGTTATATGGTTAGAAGCCTAGATGCATACTAATTTGATATTAAAAATGTAGATGTAACTGAAGAGAAGCTACTGCTGGGCCGAAAAACAGGATAGGGGATCTCTGCTGCTGGGGTAAAGGGGATTTCCTAATTTATTAAGGTAAATATTTTTATAGAAAGATGATTGGATTTTCTTATTGACCCCCTGTAAGCACTTATATTGCACAGAGACGTAGCAAAATTATTTTGAACTGAGGCCCTTACACACTGTAAATTGTATAAATGTAAAATCATTAATAGAAAGAAATCACTTGACAAAGACCACATGCTGCACAATATATATATATATATATATATATATATATATATATATATATATATATATATATATATTTTTTTTTTTTTTTTTCATATGTACACCCACATTTGTGTCCAAGGGCCAGAACCATGTATTAATCTAGAGCAGAGTTCACACAGGGCCATTTGCTGATGAAGTAGTTAATGATATTTCTGTGGCTTGATGAACTATAAATGTATTGGAGAACAGCATATGCACTATTAACAAATAAAATACCTAGGGCCTCATTCAATTGCAATTTGGCCAATTGAACAGGGCTCTTTATAAGCACACAGCATATTTTTTTACGGAAATTTTGAATTAGTGAACTTCTATCAAAAAGCAAGGTCTTCCCAAACTAAAAACTTCAGTAAAAAAAACATGCTCTGTGCTTATATAGAGCCCTATTCAATTGGCCAAGTCACAATTGAATGAGGCCCCTAATATCTAGGCTCTTCAGCAATAATCATTTATACCTTTTAGTTTAAATCCTGTTTATTTATATAGGTTAAGCCTTCATTTTCCTTCCCTTACGTTTTTGTTTTATAAATGATCATGTATACCTTTTGTTAGTTTTAATACAGAATTCTGTATAATCCCCTTTATTCTTTAGAACACCTGAATAAAACTCACATAATCCCATTTCTCCCACAGACTATAATTTAATAACCTCTCACCCAGACAATTACAGCAGTATGGGGGGCAGAAAACATATTGTCCTATTACATTGAATTGAACATGCAAAATGTACATGGAATATTCCAGTCACAATCCATTATACAGTCAGTGCCAAATATAAAATACTGTTTGCGTGAAATGTAAACTCTACACTGAATGACTAGATGTTTGCTGTGCTTTTGTTGCATTATCTCTTAAACACAAGTGCTATTTTCCATACATAAGTGGGGCCACAGTAATATTTCACTCTTACTAAGTCAATTTGGCATCATTTCATCATTACTGAACGGGGACATTATTCCATTAGTACAGAAAAATAGCTTCCCAGGTCCTAACCCTGGCAGATAGTAATTGTATATTTTGGAACGTGTATGTTTTACACAAATTGGTGTTATTTTCTTGTTATCTACACATTTACAAATTACAGTTCATATCACGAACTATGTGAATGTTTGAAATAAAGATTAAAATCAGCTGAAATATGGAAAAAAGAAGGAATACATGGAATCTTAATGAGCCGCAAGTTGTTAGGAGTGTGGTTGAGCAGTGCGCCAGTCAGGATGTGGTTTCCTAGACAAATAAACAAATGCTTGGGGAACACATCCTTTGGATATGGCTGCTGAGTGATGTATGAGTATGAAAGGAAGAAAACAACACTGTGTCTGCGATATCAGTAGAAAAAATGTTACAGGTCATCTCCCGCCGTCAGCAATTAGTTGTTAGAAACTAATTACCACACAAAAGCATGACCTTGTCCCTGACTTCCTGAAAAACTAACCAGCATTGTAGAGACTACATATCCAAGAAACAATACTGGAGAGCGCAAACAAGAAAATATATTACATCCTCTGCGCTAAGAGGATAAATATCACGTCACGTTACACTGGAATGTTGTTTCTTTTGGGGACTGATTCATCAAGTAAAGTATATCACTATTTGATGATTCAAGTATTCAGTATCTGTGTTTCATAAAAATACTCAAAGAATTTATAACCTAGTTGCCAAATATGGACGTGATGTGGTTAGTGTCTGTGGGGAAATACATATGTAACACTGTGGTTTGCGTAAGTGGACAATTAAAAGACCTTGTGGTAAATATTGCAAAATCAAACAAAGGTTAAAATGTACCTTAAAGGACCACTGTATAATAAAAAAAATACACGTTTGAAAAATTTGAGTCTGCCTAAGAACATAAGTACTGTAGTTTCTATTTGTAAAGCAAAAAGTAATACTGCCTTTGCTGTACCCTGGAATAATCATTCATTTTTTGGTGAAGGTTGTGTGTGTGAAGGGGCATTTACATTTCTGCAGGAACAGGGATTAAATTATCTTTGCAGCTCCTGAGTATATTCTAGGGAAGGTGATATGTGTCAAATTACAACAGATCTACAGGAGGACAAAATATATCTACCGTTTTGTAGGGGTCACTCAGGCTGTTTCTCTGGAAAGAAGACCTTCACCAAGGTAAATAATAACTTGGAAAATATTTTAGAGCCAGAAGTATATTTTTTAAAAGCCTTGGCTAAAACGATCCCTTATATAGCAAATCCCACACTCTCTCCTCCATCCTGTCTCATACCTGCCTTCATTTTTCATTATTTAAATACATGTCCCCAGACCATCAGCTAGCAGGAGCTGCTGAATAAATACAATATGGAACATTCTGTACATAACCAGAGCCTGCAGAAAACAGGATTGTGTCTAAAAGGGTTTTTGACTTTATAATTTATATATCTGATACGTCAGATTATGGTTGTCTTTGATACATAGGAACGCGTCAGTTGCATCTTTGTATTTTTGTTTCCCACAATGCCTTTTGCTTCTGATATTGTGTGCACACAAAGGAAAAACATTGTGGATAAATAAAATCCCAGCATGTGCTCCCTACTGAAGCAAGTAGAGTTTTGACATCATCAACAACTCAGAAAGCCAAGGGGATGTGTCGTATATTTGCCAATTGTACCTGTATGGGCAATTTACCACATTTATTACACAGATATGTGATTATCATGTGTGCTCTAACAGTTTCAAAATAAAAATACTATTAGTCTCTTTATGCAGCCTCATGTTACTGTATCACGTGCCTGTTCGAACATCTGCAAAGATGTAAGGAGTAAAATGGCCGCCAACCATTTGAAGTAGCATCTGTAGGAAATAGCAAAACACCATGGTCATCTCTCCCTGGACTGCTGCACAGCATTGTGGGAAGGTAAATAATTTAAGGAGAAGTCTCATTATACTATAACCTTGTTGTAGTTTCCATATATGTACAAACACAGATCATTTGTTCTTTAAACGTTGAACGAAGACAGTTTGGTGATGCCAGGGATTATTAACCTTAAGTGTTTTACAGTGTGCTAGAGAAAATAATTATTTCTTGGAGAAGTGCTGAGTGGGAACTCTGGGAGTGTGGAAAATGAGAGTACATGGAATATATTTACTTTTTCATAAGGCTGATTCCAAATGTGCCAAAAACAGAGCTTGCTGTGGTTAGAAAGAACATTAACAGTTTAGCAATGTAGATATTATTATTATAATTGTTTTATTGCTGTGTTGCTTCAGTTTCAGGAGTGAGATGCCCAAAGCACAAATGGATTTTTACGGTGAGAAGAAATGGTGACAAAAAAATAAATGCACACAATGCTTATACAACTATTCAAAAATAGCAAACATGTTCCATAATTACACTTGAAGAAATGCCAGAAATACTCATGAAATATGACAAGTAAATCACTACTCTGCATAAAAATTATAATCCTTAAATAATGGCTTGAATTTGTCAGATTTAGTCATCACTTAAATAAACAAATACTAAATACTGATTCCATATGAAACACTATAGCAACTATTTAACACTTGCATAAATAAAAGATATTTGAGATAACGTATGCATGGTGGTTTAAAACTGTGTACTTAAGGAATCAACTACCTGTTATTTTACTGTAGTTTACTTATCAAAGTGTCTATAGTTTAATACCATGATAAGTAGATTTCATAACATGTCAAATCCTTTATGTTTCATTATGTTCCCAAGATAATGAGTACTTATATATTTAGGCTACAAAACCATAAGTATTTCACTTTCAACAAAAAGGTTCCCGATCAAACACTGATAGTTGACAAGTCTATCCTGGCAATATGGTCTTATGACCATGAACCATCATTCTCTCAAAATGTATACAACACATCATTTATTTCAATAAAGAATTACTCATTGCTTTAGCAACTTAAGAAGGAAAATATGCAGTGTGCCAAAAGAATATAACTTGAAAATCAAGGCCCATATATGTACCATAAACTGATAATGCATGGAATACTTGATTGTAGACTCAGTAAGTACCTGAACATGACTTCCCCCATTTCAGCAGTCCCCTTTTGAGTGTGTCTTTAGTACACTTGTGCCTCAGCCATGTGTTTATAGGTTTGTTTTCCAACTGTTTTGCTGATATCATTTCTCATGAAGGTTAATGAGAGCAGAACTGCTGAGAGAGAAGATTCCCCAAGTGATCGTTTGTATATTCAGCTCATCGAGCAGCTGCAAGTAAGAAAGAATATAAAAATATGTCCAAGGTGAATGGATGTAAGTTTTTTCTGGTACACAAGGGTATGATGTTTGTTCCTGGAAATCTTCCTAAAAGAATACAACATTTTAAGAATGAAAGCCTGTCCCTGACCCATCACCCCACCCAATGCTGTCCCACTTGAATGGAAAAGGACAGTATGTCCAGTTCTAAAAATAATGTTCTTTGTTGATCCTTAGTTAACTAATTTAAGCAAGATATAAATGAAAATGTTTAGTGGATTATACAAAATAGCTTGAAATGAAACATTATGGGACCACTATAGTTTAATACAAAAAATGTTTGGGAATTATGTAACACATTTGTAGTATTAGCAGGTCTGTAAGCTACATAACGATATTATCAGCTGTGTAAGCTACTAAATACATTTTTAGAGAAAATTTAAATTTTTGAAGACTGTTCATGTATAGAGGATTCTATCTTCCATGGTTTTAAAACTTCCTGGCAACCTTTTCCAACTTGAGGGAAGTGCATATCAGTGCATATAATAGAAAATCTACCAGAACTTGACACAGAATTTGCCCAGAATTAAGTAGTTTGCATCAATAAAGGCAAACCATGCTCTCCAGAAATATAAATGCACCTCTGACACACAACCACAACTCCAACCACAGTAACATAGATGCCTCCAGACAAACTCAAAGCCAACTAGATCACATCACCTAGTGACATACTCCATTAGATGACATATGTATCAGAACTTTGCTTTATCCAGTGTAGGCTAAGAGCATAACAGACGTAATCTAGAAGGATACACAACTGAAATGAGCTACAGCACTTTGGAACTCTGATGTCTCATCTCTGGACTATAAACTTGTTAGAAATGTTATAATAGATTTTAGTATTTCTGAAAAATAAGGGCAGAATTATCTTTTACCTGAGAGGGATGGTCACATGTATTGTATGAGACGCCAGATTATCAGATCCTAATTACTTCAAAATCCTAAAAGTTTACATATGCCATTTTGATAAAACTGTGAGTTGTATCCGGCAGATGCCCAGCACTCGCTAACCCCCTACATGGCATCAAATACATTATCAAAAAAGAAACTCCAGTCAAGGGTACTGGTACACATTCAGCAGACAAACATCAATTTTATTTTAGGACACTAGCCTATACTATTGTTTATAGCATAGTACCAGAGTTTCTTAAAAATATCAAGAGTACCCTTTATTACAGTGTCTCTATAGGGACAAATATAAGTCCAATGCAAGACAGTTAATATGAGGCATTAATATGACATAGCACTAATGATTGATGTCTGATAAAGGACCACTGTAGAATGAAAAATGATATTTATAAAAACAGACAAAAAATATAATAGGGGAAAATTCATAGGGTACAGCAATATGATCTTTGATACCTTTTGTCCCAAGAAGAATGCATGATACTTTGGTGAAGGTTGTGTTTGTGGGATGGATGGTAGTATCTCTGCAAGAACAGGGTTTGCATGTTACCATGAGATTGTCTGCTTCCGATCATGCACAAGGGAAAAAGGTAGGTGTCAAATGCTAATCTTAGGATCCAGTGAGATAATCGTCATATAGATGAAGCATCTCAGGTTGAAAAATGCATGATGTGCACCAGATAGACAAGATGGACTATTCTACATAGAAGAAGAATTTGCAAAACCTTCACTTATACTGATGCTAATGTTGTTATTTTTGTTCTAAAACTTAATGTTTTCCAAAACTACAGTGGATAGTTAAAGATTTTTTAAAACGATAGCAAGCCCATCAACTAGTATACAGAAAAAGCTGAATGCAGAAGAAAAATCCAAAAAGAAAACATGATTAAGTTTGAAATGAAACTGCTAAAATATAGTTATGTACATAGTCATTTAGCAGATTAAAGATTTCCAGTGATGCTAATATATTAGTAGCAATATAATGGTCAATTATGTTACAAAAAATAAAATATGTATATAATTACAAATTTTTGAGGAGAGCTTTGATTTTGTTTCATATCTATTATATTTAAAGGGGTTTTGAAACATTTTTTTTTTTGTTGCATCTGAGTGAGGGTGTTTGATAATGTACTAATGTGTGGTTTCTTTTTTCAAATTATGCTCTCAAAGCAGAAAAAATGGATTCAAATGTTTACCTGATCTGGAGGCTGTGATGTATGGATGTATGAGTCATGCTTGTCTGCCAATTAAATCTACAGGCGTACGTATGCTCTGTGCAGTCTGAATAAAATTTAAAAAGTTTTTATTTACACAAATTTGGTAATGTTTAAGAATTGTTTTCCATGTCCATTTACATCCAAGGTATGGCACATTTTTATTTATTAATATGAACAATAATAAGAATTAACAGAAAAAATAGAAACATATCTTGAAATGTTTAGCTGTCTTTGAAATGATTGACATATAAACAACATCATACAAATGCCTTACAGTAAATCTTTGGATTGTATGGAATGTAAGGCATTGTTATTGTAGTGACATGGAAAAAAACGCTGTGGATGCAAGTTTATCATGCAGTGCAACCTGGTGAATAATTTCCCTAGGGGCTGCATTCTTGATATGCACGGCGTCTGTTAGCCAGCCAGCCCCATTCAGTGTACTTTCAGCATCCTGTCTTACAGAGTAACCTTCTGTTCTTGTCTAAGCATCCGGGTCTTTTATTGTAAAGGCCGCTTGCACAGGAAATCCATTTTATGTTGCCTGGCAGAGGACAACACCAAAGGTCTATAGGAAGTTTTTCAGATACACACTCAGAATCCTTTAAGGAAAAGCAATAATGTTTATTTTCCTGTCTTTGAAATTATTAAAAGTCACAAAAATTCCGAATATGCACAGTATGAAACAGCAGGTGCAAAAAAACACAGCTGTACACAGAATACAATAAAGCGTCTAAAAAACTGCGAGTCAGCAGTATAGAGACAGAAATGAGATGCTGAACCAAAGCCAACTTCTTTTTTTGTGATATAATTATTAAACATTTTCTTCTTGATATGTAATGCGTCTCATAGATATAAGTACTTAGTGTTTTTGGACCTTATATTCATCAAAATGTGCCCTTCCATTTTAACTGCTGATTAGTGACATCAGATTGCATCACAAGTGTTCCTTCATTGTGAGTAATACATATCATATAGATGAATCACCACAGAGGAATTAGCAATGAACCAATGTTTCATACTCTCGTAGTGCTCAATGTGTGAGTTCCCTGGGGCTTTATGTTAAAAAACACTGTAGTGTTAAAATAAGTCATTCAGCTTTAAAAATGCATCGCTGTGTGAGGTGGATGGGGATGAAGCAGTCTCCATATTTCATATGCTAACAACACTGCACGGCCAACAGCTTTCTTTTGGTGGAGCTAGAGAATGGAGGGCCCCAGTGCAAAAACAAAATTGGGGCCCTCCACTGTAATTATTTGTTTTGCTGAACCCCCACATTTATACCAACTCCCTTAGTGCACCTCCCCAAGACCCCTTCCCCTAATTCCCCCCTGTAATACCCTTTCCCATTGCTGCAGTCCCCAAGAACCTTTTCCATAGCTGGGCCCCCTCAAAGGAGGGCCCTGGTGCAATGCACCACCTGCACCACTGGTAGCTACACCACTGCTGTGGTTCATCTGTTAGTTCAGAAGCCAGAACTGCAGGATCAATAGGATGCTATCAGTCCTACTGAGTTAGCATTTGCAGATGAATTTGGAGATCCACAGCTTAGCAGCCCTATAACTTTATTTAATTGGACTAATAGGACTTCTGCTGGAGGCAAATCAAACTTTTGAAGAGCCTTGACTTTTACAACTACAGCATCCCTTTAAATGTCTCACCTATCTAGATTCAAAATCCTTATTATATAGGCTTGCTGTTTATGGGCCTCATTCTAATATTGGCTGTAGGAGCTGTGTGGCCGCAAGGGGTGGCTGTAAGCTACTCTACTCCTATTCTAATCCCTTGCGGCCGAGGGCTCTGGCTGGCTTGCGGCCGGCGCCCTGCTTTCCCTTGCGGCCACTCCCACCACAGCTTACTGCAGGCAAAACCTTTGATCCTGCACATCCGCAAGAGATTCGGCCGCATGAAACCACCCATCCCTATCCAAATGCTCTGATAACTCCTCCGCCAACCCCGCAAAAGACCCGAAAATGGCCAAAGCTTAGTTTCACACTGGAGCCGTCGCAAGGGCTATAAAGCCCTTGCGGCTGCTCCAATTAAGACCCCCACTGGCTGCAGGGGACAAGATCGGGACCCGATTGGGACCCCTGCAGTGTCCCTACATTGTCCCTACATCACCCCTATAATGCAGGGGTCTGATCGAGACCCCTGCAGGGTGCACACATTACCTTATAATGCAAGGGTCTGAACGGGACCCCTGCAGTGTCCTAACATTAACCTTATAATGCAGGGGTCCGAACAGGCAGGCAACCCACATTAACCCCTTGACTTGCTGCAGAGGGTCCCGATCGTGTCCGATCGGTACCCCCAGCAGCATCTACAACATTTAAATTTCCCTGCTGTGGGCTTGAATTCAAAATTCAAGCCCGGGGAATTGCAGGGTTTGAAATTCCCCTAATGGTTAGCCCCAACGCGCTAGGGTACTATAAGTATCCCCCTGTCACCTAAAATGAACCCCATCACTCATGGGGGTCAATATAGACCCCCCATGAGACTAAAATTAACCCCCTCAGTTTAATAGGGGTCTATATAGACACCTATAGGACACTATTAACCCCTAGGTTATCCCCATAGGTGCCATGAGGGTCATCCAGGAACCTCATGACAAAGTCTAAGCACTACACTACACTATTAACCCTAACTATAACCCATTAACCCCTTAACCCTAACGATACCTCGTTAACCCATACTAAGCCCTATGTAACCCTAACTGGGCCTATTTAACCCTGTCTGGAACTAATAACCCTAACTGGGCCTATCTAACCTTAACTAGGCCTATCTAACCCTAACTGGGCCTATTTAACCCCTTCTAGACCTATTTGACCCCAACTGGGCCTATCTAACCCTAACTGGGCCTATTTAACCCTAACTGGGCCCATTTAACACCTTCTAGACCTATTTAACCCCAACTGAGCCAATTTAGCTCATTCTAGACATATTTAACCCTAACTGAGCCTATCTAACCCTAACTGGGCCCCTTTAAACCTAAATGGGCCTATTAACCCTATCTGGAACAAATAACCCTAACTAGGCCTATCTAACCTTAACTAGGCCTATCTAACTCCTTCTAAGCCTACTTAACCCTAACTGGGCCTATTTAATCCCATCTCTAATGAGGGTCTATACAGACCTCATAAGCCTCTATTTAACCCCATCAGTTCCATCTATGAAGACCCTCATAGGACAAATAGAACCCTAATATTAACCCCATAAGTGCCATGAGGGTACTCCAGGACCCTCATGATACTAAGTACGAACACTACACTATACTATCCCCCCAAATAAACCACTAAATCTAAACTAACGCCCTCTACCCTAACCTATTAACCCCTACCTACCTAACACTATCTACCTAACCCCCTATTAAACCCCCCACCCCACAAATTACAACAAATAAAAAACCTATGTTACAAAAAAATAAAAAAGAACATTACAAACCCCCCACTACAAAAAATAAAAAAAGAACATTACAAACCCCCCACTACAAAAAATAAAAAAAGAACATTACACAACACCCTCTACAAAAAATAAAAAAAGAATATTACACAATCCCCCTACAAAAAAATAAAAAAGAATATTACACAACCCCCGACTACAAAATATAAAAAAAGAGAACATTACACAACCCCCCTCACTACAAAAAATAAAAAATAATTACACTCCTGCAAAGAAAATAAATATATATACATATATAGATAACATTACAGTAATAAATATATTACAAATATACCCCTAACTACAATACATGACCCCCTATCTATAAAACATTACCCCCTATCTATACATTACCCCCTATCTATACAACATTACCCCTATATATACATTATCCCCTATCTACAGTGCTGTACAGTCCTTCCTTGAATTTATTTTTAACTTTTTTGGCGGGCTTGCACTCTGATCCGCGGGCTAACGCCTGCGATCAGGTCCAAGCCCGCCAAAGCTAACGGCCGATTGCATGGCTTGCAAATTGACTGAGGGTTTAGGCAGTGCTGGCTGTACATTGAACCTATGACTGGAAAAAGATTGACTGAGGGTGCTGGCTGTACCCTATAGGCAAAGTAGGAGACCACACAGGTGGCAACCCTGAGGACGAAAAATATTGCACCTGAAGTCAAACCTGACCACCTGGTACTGTAGCAGGTAAGCATGCTTTGGAGCAGGTTCTATTTCACACAAAAAAATGTTTAGTTCTTTGGCTAGTATTGCATTGTATTTTGTTTCAGTTTTCTTTGTTTTGTTGTTATTTATTTGTTGTAAAAAAATATACTAAGAAGAAGTTACTAAAGAAAATGTTGTGCATAATGAAAGTTCTTCAAACTCTACTTCTGTTTCCTTATGTTACTGATACATAGAGTAGCATAGTACTGCTGTAATAGGATTTTAGTGTCTATGTTTTTTGACTTGTAATTTATCTTCGTCTATTGAAGCCAGCTGCTCAATTTATTGTAACACAATAAACAACTTTGAATACTACAAACAACATAAAATGATCATTCACATAGCCAGCCACAATCTTAGATAGACCAGAGTCACTCCAACTTGTTTCCTGTTTTGGAGAGCTGTACAATACTAAGTGTACAGGCAGAGACTCAAGTGGTTGGAGAACAAATTGTGAGCAAAACAATACATTTGAACAATAATTATGAGATGTTGATTGTAATCCAGTGACAAACTGTAGACAAGCACCAATATTAAATAACAAAAAACAACTCGCAAAAATAATAACACCACTAGAGTGGCACTGCACATGACGTTCTGTACAATTCCAGACTCCAAGCTAGCAAGATATAAAACTTAGTCTCAAATAAATTGAATGTACGTACAGTGCCTTGCAAAAGTATCCCCCCCCCCTTGACTTTTTACCTATTTTGGTACATTACAGCTATAAGTTTAATGTTTTGTTAATCTGAATGTTATGTGATGGTTCAGAACACAATAGTCTAAGTTGGTGAAGTGAAATGAGAAAAATATATACAAAAAACTATTTTTTAGAAATAGAAAACAGAAAATTGGCATGTGCGTATGTATAGACCCTCTTTGTTATGAAGCCCATAAAAAGCTCTGTTGCAACCAATTACCTTCAGAAGTCACATAATTCGTGAAATGATGTCCACCCGTGTGCAATCTAAGTGTCACATGATCTGTCATTACATATACACACTTTTTTTGAAAGGCCCCAGAGGCTGCAACACCTAAGCAAGAGGCACCACTAACCAAACACTGCCATGAAGACCAAGGAACTCTCCAGACAAGTAAGGGACAATGTTGGTTTACCCATACCGTACTTTCTCAGTGTCAGTTATTGTATGAATGCGCAGAATGGATCCTGCTGGGGTCAAGTGACATAACCTTTACACAAATACTTAAACTGTTCTGAGTAATGTGTATTTAGGTGGATATATTCCTTTAAGTCCCTGCAGCTTTATTAGGATACAATAATGTAAAAGGTGACATTTTGTAGAAACAACATTTCTGACATCTACCAGGATCTTTCAGTTAAAGAATTATATACAGTATGTGCCTTTTAACAATTGACAACTGCATAGTAAAAGGACCCCTGCAGTGTAATATGTATAGTTTGCTCTTATGAAGAATTTTACTTAATAATGTACAACATGTTTTTACACAGTAATAAATAAATAATTCATTTTTAACTATTGTATTCGACATTAATTTAATGACAATAGGCATTTTGTCTTTTCAAATGAATTACATACTTGGGAGGAATGGGAGGAACTGTGAACGCAGATCAAATCTGTATTTACTGATGTTAAAAATGCATTCCTTCAAGTTGTGTCTGACTCTCAGTGACCATATGAATGCCACACACCAAGCACATCTGTTTGTGTTTCTGATTGAGCTTATCCATATGGTTTTCATGGCAAAGATCCTGGAGTGGGTTGCCAGTTCATTCGCCAGGGAACTGCAATTTGCCTGACCTCTTTGCTATGACCTTCCTCATCTTGGGTGACCCAACATGGTATAGCTCACAGCTTCATTGAAGTACCCAAACCCCTTCACCATGACAAGGTAGTGATCCAGAACGGCTGTTTATAAGTACTGGAATCCATGTTGTGTTGGTTACATCACTTTCTGGGTGAGGGTGGCATTCAATGGAAGAAGTGGTGGGGAATAAGGGAACATTGAACATTTGTTGGATAATTGAAAAAAAGATTAAAATTGACACCACACTCCTTTCCTCTCACTACCCAGAAACAGGAAGTTGCATTAATAAATGCAACCACAGCACTTTTTTTAAATTGTGCAATGGTCAATTAAAGCACACTAGGCTCGCAGCACATTCTAATTGTGCTTTCTTTATATAATTTTTATAAATGCATATCTAAGTTTACGTGTTTTAACTTTTTTTAATCTAACACCTGCTACTCATATCAGAAACACACATTACATTGAGACATTCTATTCTATACACATACATATTTATTTGATCACATATAATAGTTGTTGATACTACGTACTGTTGGTAATGCTCAGAAGCTCGACCTTGGTAACACTCAGAAATATTGTGGCCTTTGCGAAGGAGCTCGCAGTTTCCCCACGCGACTGCGAGGCCCGTGGGACTTAAGCTGCAATGAGCGCCAAATGGCTCTAGTTGCGAGGCTCGCAAGAGTTAGGCTGCAATTGCGAGCCATGTAGAACTTAGGGACTGAATGAATTTAACAGCCGAACGACGGAACTGGAAAGACAACGAAAAAAACCACAAATATGCCTCAAATTAACTTACACACTCACACACAGCACAGGGGGAGAGCCAGGGAGCCTGTGAGTGAGGTTGCAAGTGAATTTGAGCCATATTTGGTGTTTTTTCACGCTCGAACATTGCCTAAGTGAACCTAACAGGAAGAAAACGAGTCGGAAAGCAGTAAAACAGAGCCCGAAGCCAGTAACACTTAACGCAAGCCAGTAACACTTAACTCAAGGCAATAACGATTAACCCAAGCCAGTAACACTTAACCCAAGGCAGCAACACTTAACCCTAGGTAGTAACACTCATTGCGAGGCCCCTAAAATACACGGGGGGGGGGGGGGGGGGAGAGGCTTGCAATGATGCTAAGGTACATCATTCCGAGTCTTAAAATTGTATTCCCGTTATTTTTGTTGGGCAAGTTGCTAGTTTAAAAATAAGACTTGTTTTCCACACCCCCAGACATGCTTACCACGGGTTACCTACCAACAGAAACACTTTACTAACACTTTACTAACTTTACTAACTTTCAAATTAGCAGCAGCTCAATTCAGAGATCTACAGATCTGCCACCACTGATTGTTACATTGTATTAAAATGTATAGCTGCCTGTGATTGGCCAAAACAAATTATGACTTTTATGCTAATTTTAGCAGAGATATCCAGGGGTGTTAACTCTCAAAAGCTGCTGCTTGCAAGCTCAAGAGATTTAGCAAACAGGGTGAGTTTGTTAATGTTTATTTTGGCATTTTTCCATGCAAAAAAATGTTTCCGTACACTACTGATTCTCTTCTATCAGATGCATTAATAAGCCAGGAAGTTTAGACAAGCCTTTAAAGCATGCTAGTTGCTGTATCTTCAGCTGCTCGCACTGAGGTAACTCTTGTCATTTTTCCAGCAAAACAATATGTTCTTAGATAACTTGGTATTCAACATAAATTGAGAATCTGCACTCAGCTGCATGGAACTGCTGAGGTGGTAAATTGGTGATGGAGCACAGAAGATAATTGCATGATGATCTGTGATACAAGCAAGCCAAATGGAATACTATGCATTCATTAATTAATTCAATGTATCTATTGCATCATCCCCAGCTTCCCAGTAACTGGTAATATGCACACCACTGAGAAGCAAAAAGAAAAGTTTTAATGGGACATAAAACCGACTATTAAATTATTTATAATGAAGAGGTAGACAAGAAATTAAATGCATTATTGTTATGTAACTAAAAGGCTCTACATTCATATTTCAAGCAAAGTGTTCATCTAGTGTGAACTACTGTTATTATGCTAGGTTTTATATATGTATTGGTTTACAACTAAGAGGAAAACTGATAAAGGAGAGGATACAGAGAGCAGGGAAGAGAGACCAGGAGAGTGAGAGAGAAGGGGAATGATAGAACAAGAAAAGGGAATACAGAAAGAGCAGAGTAGAGAGAGCAGGGGAGAGAGAGAGAAGAAAAGAAAGAGGAAAGAAAAGATAGAAAAAGCAGAAGAGATTGAAAGAGAGCTAGAAAGATAGATAGATAGATTTAATGGTTTGATAGATAGATAGATAAATAGATAGATAGATAGATAGATAGATAGATAGATAGATAGATAGATAGATAGATAGATAGACATGTATGTAGATCATGTGTCTCCTGCTCTTACGAAAGTGCATTAAATAAAAACCACAGCAGACTGATCATGAACACCCTATTGAGATATCTGTGACATAAAACTAAATAATAATAATAAATAACAATAATAATCTTAAATAACGAACTATAGGCAGAGGCAGAAGTAGCTGAATAACAAGGCCAAATTACTTTATAATACCAACAGTATTTTTTATTATGGTTATTGTTTAGCAGCCCATTCTCTTCCACTTCCAAAATTAGTAATATACAAAACAACCAAAGGGAGATTTGGGCTTTATTACATTTACAAAATCAAGGAAAGTATATTTGTTTTAGGCAGGAGTAACAAATACAACTATGTTACTATTATATACAGCAGTAAAGTCTGAGACGCTCATTCTGAGAACAAACAAACCTTATTCGCACTCTTTACTCATTAGTTAGCTCACTTTTTTGCTACAGATGCCTCAACCTACAATATTTGTTTATGCTAGTTTGACATCTCTTGTCCATATCATATCTGTTTTTTCTCCAAATTATTCTAAATGAAATGAATGTTCTATACTGTTTCTTTGTTATAGATGATGTAGATCATGTTATAATCAAAAATATGACTTTTTTGTCTGGTTGCTTTTGTATTGTTTTGTGACTGCAAAATCTAACTGGAAAACTAGTCAAGGGGCACAGGAAATATAATGCATAATGTTTGTTTCATTCTTAATTGAAGCTGAAATTTATCTTAAACAACAAAGGAAGCAATGTTCACTTCTGCCAAACCACTTTTCTTCTTGGAGTGGAATTAACAAACCGCAAATCTCTGCCAACACTGGCCATAGTCTGTGCAGCTAAAAAACATTTTTGTTGGCTTGATCCCAAGGAGAGCCTGTTTCTTTCAAATATGTCTATCTTATTCTATATAAAATTATTATTTGCTGCAATTAACGGCTGTGTGTATCCATGTAGGTTCTAGAAATATTAAGCAACAGTAGAGTTTTACTTGACACTAAAATTAGATCTTCTCAAAGTGCATATGGCAGAGCTGCACTCAAGAAAATGAGAACCTCCAAGTCTAAATCAGCTCTACAATTTGCATACAACTTGCAATCTAGTTGTACACAGTACTAGTCATTTTTGTAAAGTAAATAATGTCCAAGATGCTCAGCATTGTTTGTGCTACTGAATACTAATGAGCATGCTTTGCTTGTTTCTGTACTGCCAACAAAGCCCTTCACTGTTAATGCAGCTAGATCCTCTCCCCCATCCTTATCAAGAACTCGGATCTACTAATTCTCATACAGAGTTACACATTAGCACAACATATTTGCACAAAAAATACTGCATATCTCATGAACGGTTTACTGTAGAGAATAACTCTCAGATAATTTTAATGACTTTTAACAAATAACTGAAGGACCATCCATTCTCTACCCCACTCTGCCCAATTCCTTTTTACTCCTCATAGTTTCAAACATTACCTAAAAATCTATTCAAAGAAGCCACCAGCTTGCTCCCCAACATCAGGCAGTTAAACAAGACAGTGACCATCTCCTTCACATGGATCCTGCTGCCTGATTGGACAATAGACAAGCAACCCTCTCTCTGTTTGTCTCTAATACCATTTACCCACTTTGATTATAAGCTCTTATGAGAGCACCTTCTGTAGTATGTAACATATCATAACTGTATTAACTTTATCCCATGTACTTAGCACTATGCAATATGTAGGTGCTTTATAAAAAGAAGGATAATATTCCCACTGCTGTTAATAAGATTTCAGAAATTCTTTCAATCACACTGTTTTAAGTAATGGCATATACTGGTCGCAAAAAAAAAATGGTGTATTTATTAGTAAAACAATAAACTTGCATTATTTTATAACACTTTCCTATTAAGGAGCAATTGCTGGGTTTACAAGATTTCAGTTTATTTCCAGATGGCTGTGCTGTTGGTCTGTTAAAATAACTGGCTGGACACAGAGTTCAACATACTTGTATAGCATCATCATTTTGGCAGAAATGGTAGTGATTTGTTTTTCTCTCTAGGCCAACCCCTATCCTTTAAGCACAGGAATATACTAATCAGTAAAATATGCAATGGCTGTTTTGGCAGAAGGGTCAAATGCATTTTGATGGAATTCCAGTCTTGCCATTATAACAATGACAGGAAGTAAGGTCGTTGAATTGGCTGCTCCCTGAAAGTCTTTCGAGAGACAAGATTGTTCAAAAAGAGCCTGGCTTGCAGTCTGTGCCTTTAAATTCTTCACACTAGGGGCCCTTTAATTGTGTTTGAAACAATAGGTAGAGCTAAGCTCAAGACACCAAAGCAATATCACAGGAAACTTCTGGGTTATTGGATTATTTTCATACATTTAATTTGTTTGAGTTTAATTTCTGTATAATTGGGAGGTCATGTCAATATTAAATATATACACTGAAATATTTCCAAGAACTGTAGTTTTGGGGGGGAAATGCCTTCAATTGTTTGTGAAGTAAATAACAAACTATATTGGCCACCATGTAAACCAAAAACATAACAGCTCTGGGTTTTATTTGCCTAAAATCATACAAATAGTACCTGCTTGGGTCTGTTCTCTGTAGCTCATGAAGACTGTACAGTGTGTCATACTAGCCAATCAGGTACTATGTTTTAGCAATATACTGCAACATGCCACTTAAAAGAAAGAAATATTGAATATTCAAGTAAAACTTTGGAGTGAGTAATACTACTTCACATTTTCCTTTTTCTATAGGGAAGACAAACAAGGGAAAAACAGGTAGGGGAGGTGGTGAAGAGAATGGGGAAGGCGTACATTCAGGTACAGTAAGAATCACTCCCGCCAATAAAAGAGGACAGACAAAGAAATAAAGTGAAAACTCACAGTCTTGTCTGGCCTTCAGGGTCCTCGCCGAGATCATGTCCTCCCAGCCCATCCCATCTCGATTTATGAATAATGTGGAAGTATCGAAAGCTCTCGCTATCTTGTGGTAATGCCATGTGGGGAGATCACTCATGTGTCTCAGGTTTACAGGAATGTGGGGAAGGTGTCAGATATTATATGTGAGAGTCTTTCATTCACCATAATATAGTTGATTCTTGGGGTTTCATTTTGTGGAGCCTATCTGGGGTAATGTATGTTCTGTGGAGAACTTTTAAAGAGGTTTCTTGAAGGCTATAGTTTAATGAGCCCTTAGCTAATCTGCTGCAAACCTGTTCCCATTTGTCGAGATCCTTAAGTCTTGTCTTATCTGCCATTCCAATGTACATAAATGCCTTTGCATTGCTTATTTTACTTTAGCGCTATATAGCTAATCTGCTGGTGCTCTAAGCTGTGATAGTCACATATTTTGCAAGAATACAGAAGCGATAAAAATCAGATATGTTGGATCACATGATTAATTATAGGCTTCTTACTTGGAAAATTAGTGTGGTGGGATAAAGTCACATTCTCTTCATACTTCTGAAATATCAAACTAAGTTTTCTACTGGAAAATAATTTGTGCCTCAGTGTTCATGAATAAAATGTACTAGCAAAATTATAGACTACTTAATAATTGCCGTCAGCTTTCACAAACAGGGTGATAATAATAATTACAGTATAATTCCATTCCTCAGCATTTTTGCAAGTCAACAATATGGTTACTGTAATATTACTATGACACATTACAAATTATATATTTGTAAGAAATGTAAGTTCCATATTTAAGTAATTAAGTAATTGTATTGCATTCATGTTTAATACATCTGAGTTGGTGTATTACAAGAGACTGGTCTGAAGTCCAGTAGTAATCTTTGCAGAATTTTGCTACAATGCTCTTCCCCCTACCATTCTCCCAAGGGAGTCCTATATACAGGACATCTATAAAAGCTGATTGGCTGAACAAACAAAAATAAATTCTGATTGGCAGGTCACTGTTACACACCTTTCTAAACAGACCCAAAGAGTACTAAGTAATATTATTCAACATTTCGCACCTACTTTCCAGCATGATTTCTTCTCAGTGAATTACTAATTATGTAGGATATCTAATCAAGATCCAGCCTCACACATATTGCGACTTTATACTGCTTTAATAATTACACATTACATTGTATGCATAGCTGCAAAGACTTGGTTAAAACATTTTTTTAGAAAATGTACAAGCGTTTTCATTATTTACAAAGATGTTTTTAGAAATCTTGCATGTTCTGATATTGGAAATAAATTATAGCCTAAATGTTAATGGTTTATAGTCTTACCACTTTGCTGATTTATTGCATTAAGTGCATCCAACAGCTGCGCAGTGGTGTTCAAGTCTGGGGAATTTGGAGGCCAGGGAAGTATTTGGAAGTCTTCATCCAACTACTCCTGGAGAATTCTGTCCGTATGACATGTTGCATTGTTGTGCTGGAAGATCCTATCCAGTTCAGGGAAGACAGTCACAAAGTATGTGTGTACTTGATCTGCAAGGATGGTTAAATAATCCAATCAATTGAGTGTGTCTTCCAGAGGCATGAGAGGACCTGGACAATGCCAAGTAAACATTCCCAAGACCATAACGTTGCTGCTACCAGCTTGTGTTCTTTCAACAGTGGTTGCAGAGTGTTTGTTGTTGGAGTTTTTTTGCCTGATACACCAACGTCTGTCCATTCGGAGCAGAAAACGTTACTCACCAGAGAACGTGACCCTTTGCCAATCAGAAGAGGTTAACTTTCAGTACTGTTGTGCAAACTGAAGTAGTTTCTGATGATGAACCCTTCTTAAGCATAGATGCAGTGAGCAGCTGTTTGCTTTGGATCCCCATAAGCAACAGGGTTGGCTGTACTGACACACTTCTGGTAGCCCCCTTGCTCGTTTGGATAGTGAGTTGCTCAACTGTAGTGTGTTGGTTGGTCTTCACATACCTTTGCAGCTGATGTTTACCTCTGAAATCAATGGCACGTGGTGCTCTGCAGTTTCAACACCATTTCTTTGCAATTGTAGACTTTTAGTCAGGTACAGTGCCGGGCACCCCAAGCGGCATGGGAACTGGTACAACGCACCACTTGCACCATTGGTATCTCTGTCTCTATAGATAATATTTAAACAATTACACAGGAGGGACAGGCAATGCCACTGTACCAGGTCCATGTAGGGAGGGGGCAGTGTCTGTCAGAGGGAACAATAATTTTAATACAATATATGTTTTAACAATGATTGTAGAGAGTGCTCTTTTTTTTTTTTTAATACCGCTCCAAATTGTTGTCTTATTGTTGTCTAGGTAAAACAACAATGTGTAAAATTAAATATTCTGTCTATCTAAATATATAAAACTATGTGAAAATAAATATATACACTCTTAACCAGCATTACTGTGCATCAAAATAGAACACGATTTATGCTTTCCAACTTAACTAAGAACATTGCATGGTTAAATGTAATGAAAAATATATCCCAATCACATATATAGTTGTGAGCATACGAGTTGTTGCTAACGCTTGCGGCTCGCGTAGCCAAGTGAGGGCCGCAGTTGCTGGCAAGGAACGCCGAAGGCCGAAGGCGCTCCTTACCAGCAATTGCGACCCTCGCAAACTTTACGTCGTAACGCGAACAACATATGAGACACGTTACCACCCATTACGACCTCACAAAAATCGTCTGCAACCCGCGGACATGAAAAAATGAAAAACACAATAAACACACACAACACAAACATAAAAAGCTTACCTACAGCAAGAGGGAGCACCCAGGACCTCAAAAAATGAAGTTACACCTTAATTTAACTCAAAATAAAAGAGTTTAGACACTAAAAAATTCTCTAAGCGAGAGAAAAAATGGCCGCCGAAAAAAACGAAAACGAGGCTACAGCACTCTAAACATGCAAAACACCACCAGAAACACGCAAAACGCCACAAAACACCTACGGATTTTCCGCTACAAACGCATACCACACATTAGCCGCCATTTTAGAACAATAACTTATACATATGCAGAAGTACATAGCTACGCTAACGGTTTGGTCTCTCGCACGCACTCTATTACACTGCACACATTCATCACGCTTACACAGCAGCTCCACACCACTAATGCTGCAGCAACATCAAAACAGATTGTCAGCTCTTCAACAGAATGCTTTCTGCATATATTACTTCAAAATAGGTAAAGTAAATACATGTATTAATGTATTATTTATTTGATTATTATACACCAAACAGCATTAGCCCACTTACAATTTCATTGCCGTCATTTTTTGACGGCCAATTCGCTAGTAACCTATATTTATCGGAATAAATATAAAAAAAACATATAAACTGGCATGATCACAATCTGCATTATAATTTATGTGACTCTGACAGATGGCAATACCTTCAAGTAAACAGTACATTAACATATACAAATGGAACTTTATTATAAATAGATAAATAGATAAAGAAACATGGCAAAAAACATGGGATTGGAATGCCAGAGCATCAAGAAGTATTCAGACTATAAAATATTATACTTTTGGTACAGAATCCCGATCATAATAAACAAGCACAAGTCATGAATGTAAGGAAATGGGCATGTCCATTTAGATATGGTAGGAATGCCCTAAAATTCAAACTTGTTGGAGAACAATACAAGAAATGCTAAAAGATTAATTAGCTTATAAATTGTTGTAACAAGTAATGATACTACTAAATGCCCTTTGGAAGGGAGAGATGAACAAAATCTATTTATATAAATATTAACTGTAGCTAGAACTGTTGCAAGGGCTCACAGCTCACTGGCTACAAAAACAAACACCAAACATTAACAGATTAGAGAAAAGTGTGTACTCAGTAATTATCAATAAATTATTTGTTGCTGCATGGCACGCTGTTTTCTTCTTTACGCAATTATTGCATGTGAGTAGATGATCAGGTAAATGAAAATCATCACTTTATTAAAAAACCTTGTATCTAAATATTGTTGCATGGACTTTTTTGCATAAAATGCCGACAAATCAATAGTAGCTAAAGCACGCAAATGACTGGAAAAAGTAGATTATCGTACGCTTTACACTTATTGGCAAATGATTGCAGCGGCACACTTATTAAAACGTCATATTTATTCCATCCACCCTTATTTAAAAATAAGTTACATTTAAAAAAACAGAAACAAAATTACTGGTACAGCAACACATACTAGAAGTTTAGGGTCATGTGGGATGACTGAATAGTTTAATTAGTTACTTCATTAAACAGCACAATTGTATGAAATTAAAATTGAGTTTCTCATACCATAGGAGCTGAAAGCATGTATACTTATATTATGTAAAGTTCCACTGTCTGTTAATTAGCAGGCAGGAATCTTTTTAAAGTGAAGGTGAAAAAATAACTTTCAAAAGCTTTCAAACATAATTCTCAAAACAAATGGCAATTTCTGTCAATTCACTTCAGTTCATTTCATATCTCTGTTGGCAGGTCCTCCTCTCTGACAAATTTAAAAATAACAAAAAATATTCCATTATAAGAATATTTAAAAAAAAAATTCTAACCATCAATTTTGCAGAGCAATTCATAGTGCAGAATATTGAGTGTACGGACAAATCATTCATCTTGTTGCTTTGTGAATAATTCAAACATCTGTATGTGTACATTATAGATTGGTATGTTAATCAATAATGAAACAGAAAAAAACAAAACTGAAATTGAATGGAGAAAAAAAAAAACATCAAGATATCAATGTAAAAACCAATAGCCTGGTCTTTTTCTTCTGTGTGATAAAATTAAGTGGTATATTTGACAGAAGATGGCAGTGTTTCATTTGATATTTTGATTAGAGACACGGATAGCAGTGTATTGAGCCAAGTTTGAAGCCATAATGAATGGTTTACTTGTTTAATATAAAAGGATATTATAATGCACGCTTGTTTTAATAGGAGAGAAAATAAACATTCATCAGTGTGATAAATCAAAGACAATGTTAACAAAATAAAGTGATACTAGGATTTATATATTGACAGAATTGTACTCTTGATTATTACCACACTAGCAACTTGCCCGTCAACAATGATGGGGCAATAACTTTGTAAGGCAGGTAATGCTGTTTGCCACAAAAAGTAAGTGTTTTGGTCGTGTGAGTACCTTGGGCGCTCATTGCGAGCCTCTCCCCTGGTGTACTTTGTGTCCTCTGAGTACCAATAGCGCTCCTTGTGAGGCCCGCGGTGAAGGCCTTTGTTTATTGCGATCTTGTGGTGTGTTTTTTTTTCTGTATATGTATTTTTTTATGATAATTAATTATTAAAAATATAAATTAATCTACTTTACTTATTTGTCATTAATATATGCAGCAAGCAATGTGCTGAAGAGCTAACAATCTGTTTGATGTTCCTGCAGCATACAATGTAGGTTTGCACTGTTGTGGAGCTGAGGTGTAAGTTTCAGCAATGTGTGCAGTGTGTAGTGTAAATAGTGTCCGTGCACAAGGGGAAACCGTTTGGTTAGCTGTGTAATTCCGCATTTTGTAAGTTAGTGTTGTAAAATGGCGGCGATTGTGTATGTGGATGATTTTGCGTCCTTGCTAATAGTGTATTTTGTAGCTCGTATGGGTTTGTGAAAAAGTTGTATGTGCCTGGAGGTGTTTTGCGGGTTTAGGGGTTGTGTAGCCTCGTTTTAGTTTGTTTCGGCGGCCATTTTTTCTCTCGCTTTTCGCTGTGCGCGGTTTGGCTGTTAAGTTCGTATTTTTGTGACCTTGTAGTTTTGTATTTTTGTACCTTGTACGTTCTTGTCAAAAGTCGTACGTGCCTGGCTGTTATTTGCAGGTTTTGGGTGTTTTTTTTTGCGGCCCGAACTGCGTCCCTCGTATTGCGAGGGCCCCAGTTCTTGCGAGCTCGCTTCGCGAGCTCGCAAAGCGTGACGACGACTCGCAGTTAGACAACTATTATATGTGATCGGGGATGCATATATTTCATAACCAACCCAAGGACTAGAGTATAAACTGTTTAAGGTCAACAGGTGGCATCCGCTATATCTTTTTTTGTATCTTTGCCTCATTTAAAGATATACGGTAAATATCGATGTATATATTTCTATGGGTATACAAAAAATATTTCAATGTACTGCACTGCATCTACAGCCAGCCTACTGTTCCATGAAAATATGCTGTCCGTACCCGGGCCCCGTAGGCCTGTGTATACCCCTGATTGTATTCCTAAATTAATATTTTCACTCAAATTACTTTCTTTCCTAAATGTAGTAAGTGTTTTTGCTTAAATTTTGTTTGTTCTATGTGTTTTTTCACGTGCATACTAATTGTGTAGGGTGCACAGTTAAGAGGGCAATAGGATGGGTATGTGGTTGGTATGTAGAATGTGTGTGATAGAGGGTTTGTAGCAAGGTTGTATTGGTGGGGGGTATGTGTTGGAGAGGTGGGAGTATGTGTAAGGGAATGGTTAGATTGGATATGGATTAGGCCTATGAAATGTGATATAAAGTTTAATAATATTGTTGTATGTAGACTATGTGAATACTTAATGGGTAAATGTGTGTGCAAAATAGAATATAGGAATAATGTCAGTATACCTTTTTTTAAATGCTATTGTCCATGTAGGCAATATGTCAAAGTATGAGAATTGAGAATGCCATAAAAAAAAAAAAAAAGATGCCCAGAAAGAATTTGACCAGGTAAAATTGTCTTTCTTTAATGCTTTATCCCTCTACTAAATCCCGCTTCAATAACATTTTTAGGAGGCACAAACCAAGGATGTCCCTTATCTCTACAACATAAAAATATATTCCAATCACTCATAACCTATACTTTTGGGATAAACATAAAAATACTTTAAAACTGACACAACCACAATCTGGCTTAATAGCTCAAAATACAGATTTGGGCCCAGGGATGGGAGTTAGTCAATTAGTCAAAAGGGTATTTCATGCTTATTTCATATCTTAAGAAATGGTGAAATAATGACTTTTTAAGAAATCATTCTGATATAATAAAACAAAATAATAATGTTTATGATGCTGACAGATGGTAATACCTTCAAGTGAAACTGTAAATACAAAAAAATATAAAAACTAAAACTTCATACAACCTCGTCATTTTTAAAAGACAAGACTTCCCATTGTAGATGTGCTTCTTGCACAATATTACAATTATATACAGTAACAATATACTAAATGCAAATATGACATTAACATATACAAATGGAATTTTATTATAAAAAAATAGATACCCAAACATGACAAAAAATGGGATCAGAAGATTGAAGAAATTAAGTATACAATGGTATACCTCTGGTACATAATTCCAATCATAATATAAATAAGTACACATAAAAATAATATAAAGACACACATATCACCAACTTGTTTCAGAGGATGTAAATAATTTAGGCAGATCCATGTACATACTGTATGGTGGGAATGCGCTAAAATGTAAACATTTTAGAGAACAATACAAAAAAAGTATAAAAGATATATTAGCGTATGAATTCAAGTTTGACCAAGTAGTAATGCTGCCTTTGGAAGGTATAGGGATAGGGAGAGATGGACAAAAACAAACACCAAGTAATAACCAACTAGTAAAAAAGTTTGGCAAATATTCCAAATAGAGAACATTTCTAAATTCTATGTTGGAATAGGAAGACCACTTTTACAGTGTTTGAAAACCATGGACAAAGTATATTAATTTAACAACATTTTGGTACTAATCTTCCTCTTTTATATGAGGTTAAAATAAAGACATAGGGCCTCATTCTATTAGCGGCCGTAAATCGGCCGTAAGGCTGCGATTCCTTGCCCCGCAAGGATCTCCTTTTACGGCCGGCCGCATATCTTGGAACCGGCCGTAAGCTGTGAAATATAAAAACTCAAAAATAAATTCAAGACGGCACTGTACAGCTCTGTAAATGCTAGGGATCATATTGGGGGACATGAGGATTAAAAGTAACCCACTCTCAAGCTTGCACATCAGCCCAAACCCGAGTTCAAATTAACTGTTTATTTTCCGGCTGCGGCGTGGGCGGGTCTGAGGTGCTCCAAGCACTCTGGACTTTTTACATGGATATTTTACGGATATTAAAAATAAAATATTTTACGGATTTGAGTATAGGATAATTATGTGCTATTTTTTCTAACACCTAAAATCCCTTTATAGTCTTCTCAAAGTGCAAGATGGCTTTATTTGAGCTATTTTATGTGCTTAATTGGTGCTAGCGAGACCTCTTTCCTGCAAGTAAGCTGCGGCTCGCTTTTAGCCTTGCAGAGAGGTTTCCCGGAGCAATTGAATTGCAAATAGGAATTTCTTACGGCCGAAACTCTTGCGGCCGTTTTAGATCAAAGGATTTCCTCTGGCGCGAGCGGCCGCAAGAGATAGCAAGGCAGCGGCCGCAAGCCTGCCGGAGCCTCCGGCCGTAAGGGAATAGAATAGCCGATTAGCTTGCGGCCGGTCCTTGCGGCCCCGTAACGGCTGCGGCCGCTAATAGAATGAGGCCCATAGTCCCTCATTCAATTGCAGTTTAGCCAATTGAATAGGGCTCTAAATAAGGACATAACATATATTTTTTAAAGAAGTTTTTAGTTAGTTATCATCTATCAAAAAGCAAGGTTTTCACTAACTAAAAACTTCTTTAAAAAATATATGCTATGTGCTTATTTAGAGCCCTATTCAATTGGACAAATCGCAATTGAATGAGGGCCATAGAGATTGAGCAAAACAAACCGAAAAAATAATAGAATCAGGACTTTTTAAGCCAATAACATTCTATATTTTAATGCAAAGCAACATCTAACTATTTTGTGCTGTTTTCTTTTATGTTTATGTATAATTATTTAAAAATAAGTTAAAAAAAAACATCAAAACTAATTTTTAAAACATTTTATTTTTATTCCATGTGACTCCATTTCCAGCTTTGATCAAATTATATATACCCCCTTTGCTACTGAGTCACTCTAGAAGGATTCTATGTAAATTATGGATATGTGTATTAGTGCACACTGTTTCTCTAGGCTCTGTGAGCGAGCCCTGAAACAGCTATGTGCACAGCCATGCACAAGCCCACCAATAGTTTACATAGAACCCTAGACTGACTCAGTAGCAAGGCAGGTATGTAGTACTTGATCAGAGCTGCAAATGGAGTCACAGTGAATAAAAATCTAATGTTTTAAAAATAAGTAAGGTTAAATCTCTTTTAATAATATGCTCAGGTCTGATTATTTGGCATACTGCCCACAGCTGTAGTACACCTAAAAAAAAAACAACCTTTCATACGTACAGTGTCATAACAATGCTATTCAGAAGTTTTCTATTCTTTGCAGAAGTTTACTAAATTAATCATTTTGGAAATACTCAGGGAATTATACAAGTTGACGTTATGTTTATTGGAAGTCATGAAAATCTTTGTTAGGTTCCACAAGCTCAGCATGTGCTTTGAAGAGGATAGCTGAAAGCTGTGAGATGTATTTGCTATTGGGAATGTTGCCATTGTAGCCTCAATAAAGCACTTCTCAGCTCTCAGAGGATCTCATTGAGTATAGCAGTGTATGTCAGTAAATGCTATTTTGTTGCTATTATACAGCCTATTATACTAGATCATAGAGTTGACTTCAGTTAAGAACCAAGAAGAGCATCTAGTCTGCCCATCCTACCTTCCTAGAATTCATGCCTTAATAAATCCACCGAATGTCCTTCGACTTATTTCAGGCACATTAGCACTTATTTACTGTGTTTCCCCTTACCATCATTTCTGTAAAATATTACTTTCGCTCATTACCCCTAAAGTTGGCATCATTCGGCAGAGCATACCTGAGAGGATCTACCCATTCTAAGATGTGCATCTCTCATTCTGTTTTTCAGTTAAGAGTTAATGTCAGGTTGTACTTTTACTATTTGTCCCCATTTCGGTTGAGTTTGACTGTTAGTCTGCAACTATTTGTATGGAAGAAAAAAATACTTTTGGGTCCCTAAGCTTAACTTCTGTTACATGGTTCTAATATATTTACCATGTGATGTAATTTGGATTAATTTAACGTAATAATAAGTCGCTGAAATATTTGTTTAATATGCACTGGTTTATTGGGCGGCGCGGAGGCAGGCCAGGCACGCCGGGTCTGACGCAGTGCAGCGTGACTCAGCGGAGCCTGGGCGCTCCTGATTGTCCAGGGGTTAGAGCGAGGGACTTCCACCCGGTTCGCAGGCTTTCTCCTCATTCCTCACTCCATTGCCCAGATTAGCAGCTCATGATGTGCTACAGTGTATGTACACATTCAACCCATACCTTTATCCAGACTAGTTGTTTCCCTGCTTGTGTGTGTGTCCTTGCAGTTTGTGTTTTGGCTCCCGCAGTTGGTGCTTGTTTGTGTGCGGTTGCGTTTTTGGCATGGACCCTGGGGATTTAGAAGCCTTGCTAGCCATGGTTATAACCAGGGCTTTAAGTCATAGAGTTAGGTGGGTCCAGGAAAGGATGGACCCAAGGGATTTAAGTGGGGAGGGTGTGCCCGGCAGGGCTCAGGCCCCGCCTGGAGTGACCAGTGACCTGGGCCTAGTGGGTGAGCCCTGTAGCCCAGACAGGCCCATTAGTCCCACGGAGCAGCGTACCAGCCATTTGGGCAATAGGATTATGGAGAGCGTGGGGACCACAGATTTTTTGAGAGCCAAGAGCTTATCACCCCCACCACAGAGAAGGCAGTGCCAACAGGAGGCGCAGGCGAGGGCCTAGGTGGTAATTGATGAGGTTCCAGTGACAGCCGCGGTGGCACGGCAGACGCGCCCCACCAGGGTTCCGAAGTTGGCGAACAGGTACAGTCCTTTGATCTTTACCTTGATGCCAGCAAAGAGACAAAAATCCCCTGACAAAAAAGTTAGGCCACATCTCAGCCCTACCAGCCCCGACAGCATTCAGGATACAGGGACTGTCAAAGCGACTCAGGGACATGACCGGGTTTGTGACGTTATTGACCCTCCTAGGCCCTCAGACGAGAGAGAGACTTTACGGTATAGAGCCACCACAGTGGCGGAATCTGAATACGCATCTGGGGGGGAACTGACTGCGTGATCACCGGGGCACAGACACAGGAGATCTAGTAAATGTTCCTCATGCTTCCCCAGACCCAGAAGCAGATCCAGATCGCGGAGTGGAAGATCATGCGGCTGCAGCTGCACCTGCTCAAGAGGTGGGGAAGGGGGCTCTCGGAGAACGGGACGGACCCCCGCTAGCTCGGATCAGCAAGGCCTTCCCGGGCTGGCAGCTACTCCCGGACGAGAGTCAGGTGAGAGAACCAGGATTTCCGTGGGGGTACAGGCAGATGGAGGGGGGACATCTCCCAGGGCGTCCCTATTTTTGACCTCCCTAAAATCCCGCCAGCAAGCCCAGGAGAGCAATAGCATCAGTGGGGGAGCTTCTCAACAGGTTGGCATATACGGCCATGAGAGAGGGGCACACTTACCTCTAGAAACTAAAGAAATCTGGCACAGGGATTCATAAAATTATTTTCTTTGTTGCCCATGTCTCGGTTGTCGGATTCGCAAGAGCGGTTTCCTAGGGAGGGGGCAAGAAAACTCCCCATAGGCGTTTCCCCAGGACTTTTGATAACTGGCTACAGGCATTTGCAATAATGGCCTGCGTAATAGGGGGAGAGACATCCGGAGCAGTGCTCGGGCTTGTTTGTATACTTAGAGGAAATTAGAATTGCGTATCGGACCTTTGGAGGGATGAGGTGGTGGCAGTACGATGAAGAATTTCACCAGTACATGTCTTCCAGACCGTTGATGGCGTGCGGGCTAAACATAATGACACCGATGCGTGTCATGTTCAAAAAGGGCCAGACACCCATACGGTTGGACGCAATGTTGCCGTGGCTAGAACGCTATGGTAGGTTGATGGGAAAGGCAGGGGCTGCCGCCCTGCTCCGACAGGGTTTTTGGGAGGGGTTACAATCCCGTGCACCCTCTCGCCTGCCGATTCAAGGCTCAGGAACCTAAAATCCGTTAAGGAGTTCCTAGGGGTAACAGCTGAAAAAATTGCGTTGGAAGTGGGGTTAGGAAGAATGGCTGGCCCCTTTTCCTCTTCCCCGTTTCAGGGCTTAGTCATTTCCCCCTTGGGCATAGTAAAAAAGAAGGAGCCAGGAAAATTCCTGATTCAGCACCTGTCTTATCCTCAGGGCGGTTCAGTCAAAGATGGAATCGGCAAGGAGTCAGAGGGGCGGGCGTCGGGGCTATGATGGCAAAAGTGGATATAGAATCAGTTTTTTTGATTACTACCTGTTCAACACCAGAGCCATTGCTTCCTCGGCTGCTTCGTAGACGGTGAATATTTTGTGGACCTTTGCTTGCCCATGGGTTGCTCCATCTCATGCTCCTATTTTGAAGCTTTCAGTATCTTCCTGCAGTGGGTGGCTCGGACCGAATCGGGTTATCATGGGATCACGCATTATCTCGACGATTTTTTTTTCATGGGACCAGAATGGCTCGACAGCTGCTGCTTTATCCTTGAGACGTTTGCGAGGATATGTCAGCGTTTCAGGGTTCCCCTGGCAGACAGGAAGACGGAAGGGCCTATTGCTGAATTGACGTTCTTGGGGATCCGTATCAATTCAGAGGCAATGGAGTGCAGCCTACCACCAGACAAGGTGATGGATCTATCGATTGAGCTCACAGCTCTGGTGGGCACAAACGGCTTCAATCAATCCTGGGGAAGTTGAATTTCGCATGCAGGATCATCCCCATGGGCCGCTTCTTTAACAGGAGAATGTCGTTAGCAATGGCGGGCGTTTGGCATCCTCACCATTTCATAAAAGTGTCGGAAGCAATGAGGAAGAACGCCCGAGTATGGATAGCATTTCTTCGGGAATTCAACGGCAGCACTTTTATTCACCCGGACAGTGTGTCGAACGGGCAGCTCAGTCTAGTTGCAGGCGCTTCCGAGTCGATTGGATTCAGTGCCTACTTTAAGGGGTCATGGTACTCTGCAGCATGGCCTCAGTCGTGGTTGTCGGCAGGTCTTACAAATGATTCCGCAGTTTTAGAGTTGTTTCCCATCATCACAGCAGTACACCTGTGGGGTCAAAATTTTATAGATCAGCAAGTGTTTTTTCAATCAGGTAATGAGTTTGTGGTTCGGGCGATCAATAGCCTCTGGGTCGGTGATACGGCATCTGGTTCTGCACTGCTTTCGCTCGAATATATAGGTGAGAGCAGAACATGTTCCAGATTTAAGCATCAGGGTAGTTGATGCCCTTTCTCGGTTTCAGATAGCCCGGTTCCGAACCCTGCCCCGGCGGCAAAGGAGGAAGGCGAGAACATCCCTACGGAGCTTTGGGAACTTGGAGCAGCCTGGTACGTCAGGCAGTCATTGGCGCCAAGGACGTCTTCAGCCTACCAGAGAGTCTGGAATGAATGGAGTGATTTGATGGAGGCCGCAGGAGGCATGTCATCTGAAGAGAAGTCGGTAGGGGTCCTGCTATGGTTTCTGATGAGGTGCGCAGAAAGAGGCGATTCCAGGGCCGCGGTGGGTCGGCAATTAACAGTGTTGGCCTTCATGTTCAAACTGACAGGGCTGAAGGACCTAACAAAGCAATTTGTGGTTCGCCGGGTGGTGAAAGAAATATTTATGGGTGAACGGAGGATGGCCAGGAAGCGTCCAATCACATCCTCACTGCTGTTGCGCCTAGTGGAGGCGTTGGGTACGCTATGCAGGTAATCTTTCGAATCCCTGCTTTTCCGTACGGCTTTTTCCCTTGCATTCTTCAGAGCCTTCAGGATAGGGGAACTGGTCTCGGCAAACAGGCAGGGTTCAGGAGGGCTGCTAGCAAAGTATAACTGTCTGGAAGGTGACAGGTTGTCGGTGTGGTTAAGGAGGTCAAAAACTGATCAAGGTGGAAAGGGAAAGGAGGTGGTCCTGTACAAAGTTGGTACTGAGTGTTGCCCCTATGCGAGTGTGAGGTCGTACCTGGAAAAGCGGCCAGTGTGACCAGGCCCTCTGCTTTTGCATGCCAATGGCCAGGCTTTGTCTTGATTTCAATTTGAAAGGATGTTGAAGAAGTCATTGCTGCGTGTGGGTATGGACCCAGCGGACATTGGAACTCACTTGTTTCGTATTGGGGCCGCTACGGAGGCGGCGAGACTAGGCTTGCTGGAAAACATGGGATTGGGAGATGGGAGTCACAATGTTTTCGGTCCTATGTGCGACCTGGACGGGTCATTTAAAATTGACTTTTTGTGTGTTGCAGAAAGGAGACAGCTGTGGATCGTCGGCCATTCTTACATGTATAAGGCCAACCGGTTGGCCTCAGTAACTGGAAACAACGTCCAACTGGGCATACCAGAGACGGACCTACAGGTACGATGGCTTGGGTTCCGAGGCTTGAGATGGACACAGGTGAATGGCATGTTGGAGAACACCGCCCATCAACATGGTAGACCTCATATATTGATTGTACGAGCTCACGGCAACGACATGGGAGTCGTGCCTATGAGAAAGATGTTAAAAGTTATGAAGAGAGATGTTGAGTTTCGGGTAGATCAATTTCCAGGCCTGTTTGTAGTGTGCTCCGAAATGATCAAGAGACGATCATGGCGGAACGCTCGGGATCCGGTTTCAGTTGATAGGGCTAGACAGAAGATCAACAAACAGATGGCTAGTTTAATTTGAAACTAGGGATCCGGTTTCAGTTGATAGGGCTAGACAGAAGATCAACAAACAGATGGCTAGTTTAATTTGAAACTTGGGTTTTATTACCATTAGGCATCAAGAATTCGAAGGCGCAGACGCCGATGAATTATTTCGTTCCGATAAGGTCCACTTAACTGAGATAGGTCTAGAACTGCTAACTTTGGAGCTTAGGGAAGGCACAAGATGGACCTTAGCTTTCTTGAGCGACAAGGGGGGGGGGGGGGTTGCAGCTTCAGGAAGGGTCCCTCGTCTGCCCAGTGACAGGATGTGAGTTGCCTGGCCCACTGGCTTAAGTGGGCTTTGCCCTGCCTCATGGGCGTGCTTTGGAAAAGCATTGGGGGGCTCTGGGCGCGGGCCCAGAGCGTGAGGTTACTGACCTTGCCGGGCTCCTCCTCTAGGACGTTAATTACAGAAATTGTGTAAGAATATTAATTAGTTAATTTATGGTTATATAAAATTGGTTGGTTTAATAAAGCTGTGGCCCGTATTTTTCCCAAAGTCAGTAGTATGTCTGTTTATTTGACAAAAGTTAAATGGATCATGCTGCGGCCATGTGTCTAATGATACATGTTGTAAATGTTGTCACTTTAATATCTGTTACTTTAGTACAAGGGTGTCCACACAGGCCTGGATTTGAGGATTTCCTTTCTGTGCACATGTAAGTCAAACAGGATGACTGAAGAAGCAATAGTCTCACCTGCTTGCAGCAAGGATATCCACAAATCCAGGCCTGTGTGCGCCCCAGCAGGACCGAGTTTGGACACTTTAGTAGAATCCTAATAAATAACAAAAATACAATTTAAAACAAGGAGCAGACAACAGAGCTGCTTCATCCCCCAATCTGATCACACTGTAGATGGATGTAATTCCCATGGTTGGAGAATCAACCAATCACAGGGGACATCCTAATATGTATTTTCTCTCACAGGCTAGCTTAAATGTTCCAAAAATGGGAAACCCATCAGCAAAGTTATCAGGCAGGGAAAGGGGCACCACTATCACTATGTTCAATGGAAGTTTTAAATATTCTAGGTGCCATATATTTAATGGTGCAGTGAAGAAACTCGTGGAGACCTTGGATGCATTTTGTTTTATGATATAGCATTTCCAATAATTCTCCCAAACTTCACCATTTAGTAGATATAGACACAAGCATTTTTAGGATTACCTAACCATATATATTTATAATAATAATATAAGTGATCTTTATTGTTTTGTATTAACCCTTCCAGTGCCAGGGAGTGAGAACATTCTCCAGACTTATTGCAATATTTTACTATGCATCTGTATAGAATACAATGGGAATATTATAAAATAAGATACACTTTATTTAATCAAAATGACAACGACGATTACAAATTCTTTAAAATACAGGGAAAGAAAGGAATTAAAAAAGCAAAAATGTGTGGAAAGTATTGATCACATTTGCCAAAATTAGCGTATGCTCCAAGTGGAGGGATACAATATTTCCAACCCTTGGTCTTGTTAATTGTTGAGTCAGAATAGGAGAACCTTACTGTTCAACTTTAAAATCTGAATATCTACAGTACACCTCAGCCTTGACAAGTGCAGGAATATAACATTTATATAATAGGTTATAATGAATAACTTGTCCTGTATATGGACATACTGTATAACCAAATATGATTCCCACAATACCTAGCTAATGCATAGAATCTCTAACAGCATAGAATACAATAATCAGCCCAAAGCTATATACTAAGTATACTGATATAGCAACATAACTTGTCTGATCCTATAGTAATATAGCTAGACTCTGGGGGCTATATAAATTATTGGCTGTATGGTAATAAGGATACCCACGGTGTTGTGCAAACCGAGAGTCCAATGTGGAAAGGTGAGTGGAGGGCATTGAGGGGCATTAAGCTAGGCCAGTGTAGGGTAGAAAATTGCGGGCTTAGTCATCCAAGACTTCTGGGTTAGATGCGCATATGTGACGGGCGAAGATGGGCACATAAGCGTGTGCGCGCGTCTGCAGCATTGAGGTGAGGGAGGAGTGGGGAAAGAGAGTCAAGGCAGGGGGGGGGGGGAGACACGGGGTGGAGAGGAGGGGAAAGCGAGACACAAGGGAAGTGAGATACAGGGGAGGGGAAGACAGACACAGGGGAGGGAGAGGAGGGGGAAGAGAGACACAGGGAAGGGGTAGGAGATTCACAGGGGAGGGAGAGGAGGAGGGAAAGAGAGACACAGGGGAGAGAGAGGAGGGGGAAGAGAGACAAGGGAGGGAGAGGTGGGGGAAGAGAGACACAGGGGAGGGAGAGGTGGAGGGGAAGAGAGGCACAGGGGAGGGGGAAGATACACACATAGGAGGGGGAAGAGAGACAGGGAAGGGGGAAGAGATTCACAGTTGAGGGAGAGGAGGAGGGGAAGAGAGGCACAGGGGAGGGAGAGGAGGCGGAAGAGAGACACAGGGGAGGGGGAAGAGACACAGAGGAGGGGAGGAAGAGAAACGAGGGAGAGGAGGGGAGGAAGAGAAACAGGGGAGGGAGAGGAGGGGGAGGAGACACAGCGGAGGGGGGAAGAGACGAGGGGCAGGGGGGAAGAGACACAGGGGAGGGAGGAGGGTGGGAAGAGACAGGGGAGGGAGACGGGATGAAGAGACACAGGGGAGGCAGGGGGGAAGAGACACAGGTGAGGGAGGGTGGAACAGACACAGGGGAGGGAGAGGGGGAAGACACAGGGGAGGGAGAGGGGGAAAGACGCAGGGGAGGGAGAGGGGGAAGGAGAAACAAGGAAAGGAGAGGGGGGAAGAGACACAGGGGAGGGAGAGGAAGTGGAGGAGGCTCACAATGAGCTCCAAAGCCACTCATTGCAAGGCCCGAGATGAGCGCTGAAGGAGCTCATAGCGAGGCCAATAAAGTAGAGGGGGGAGAGGATCGCAATTTGTGAAAAACACTATCGCCAGGCGTTAATTTTTATTGCTGTCATTTTTGACAGGCAAGCCGCTAGTAGTATTATAATAGCTATAATGGTGATTGGACAGAAACCCTAAAGATATGACATTTAGAGATACTACATGAGTGCAAATATATGGTGATTGAGCAGAAGCCCTAAAAATATGTGACATAATAAACATAGCTGACGTAAAGAATATTATAATGTAATATAAAGTTGACTGATGTCAGCTAGACTAAGTAATGTGCTTATCCATATTTAATAGCAAAAATGCGCAGTGAGTATAGCAATAAAAGATGTGGATCACGTTGTCATGTGAAGAAATAATAATGATGTGTGAAAAAAAGTGAAAAACTATAAAAAATCATCTAACTATGACTCTATTAAAAAATCAGCTTAAAGATTTACCTATATATGTAATAATGTAAAAGAGTCCCATCAGAGATAAAGAAAGATGCTCATAGTCACCTTTCTTCTGTTTAGACACGGTTCCTAACAACTTATTTATATTTAAATATGTAAAATTATATATTGTCTCTTTTAATTCAACATTCTCAGAATTTATTACTTATTTTGGTTATATGTACAGTAGAAAAGAAAATAATAATAAAGTTAGCAAATAAGATACTTTCTCTGTTCCCCTACTTACTCCTTGTCCTCCTACAGACTCGATATCTAGCCTCCTGATCTATTGTGCTTCAAGACCTCCCCTTTTCCCTGATCCGCCCTCCCCCTGATTCACCTTCAGGATCCCCTGCCCCAACCACCTTCTGATCCCCCCTCCCACAGATTCCCTGCAATAGCCATTCTGATCACCCCTCCCTCAGATCCACCTCCATAATCCCTTTGTAATCAGACCTCCCCATCGAAAACTTTTCCACTCTAGTCCCCTCTATCCTCCCTGATCCCCTTGTGGGCCCCAGGATCTCTCCCCTCCCCACTCTGTCCCTCGGCCTCACTCTCTTCCCCTGGCGTCTGTTTTTGGGCTCTAACTATTTGTTTCTGGCTTAAAAAAATACACTTCAGTTCACAAACTGGCCACTAATTCTGTATGGAACTAAAATCAAGAAGCCTCTCTGTCTCAGTACTCAGTGCTCCCCTGCAAAATAAAGTAAGCTTGTCCACCAATCATCTGCTTATGCTTTTATTATTACACTTGTTTGTGCATCTATTGTGTTGTGTCTGTGTGTGTATCTATGTCTTTGTTTTGTCTGTGTGTAAGTGGACTAAGTCATGAATATAAACATTTTTGAGAAAATCAGATTTTTTGAAGTCAGTGTTTAGGAATCCATTTTGTGTTTGTTACATTACTTCATGAGAGTTGGATCATGTGTTTCCAGTGGAGGGAGGGTAGAGGAAAGAGGGAATAGAAAGCATTTTTTTAATTGAGAAGATTGATATTGACACCACACACCTTCCCCCTCACTGGCCCAGAACCAGATTTTTTGGCTCTGGGAATGCAACCATATCTCTTCAAAATGTTAACACCCCTCTCACACACACAACTTCTACCTATGGATTTCCTCAGTGCCCAGCAGAGGCACACAATTTTTTTTTCTATTTAAAAACTAGCTGTATGACTTTTTCATATTTTACAGAATGTGTATACAATGAGCTGTATCCCCCCAGAATTTTTCTGGCTCCTACACCACTGAACTTTCATAATAGTTTTTATATGTGATACAAGTGATAATGATTTGTGTTTGCGTAACATATGCTTGCTGTCCTTCCAGAGAAAAAATATAAATAATATGGCCCACCATCAGATGCATTTAATAATGACATTTCTGTGATTTGCTCACACAGCAAGAGAGCTTTATACACGTACAGAAAAGGGCAAAATGGGTGGCCTACCTTGTGCATGCACTTAAAGGGGCTCCGCCACTTCACTGCCTAGGGGCTCCAATATGGTAAATCTGGCACTGGATCTCCCCTCTCCTCCTAAACCCCCAGAACCCCTCCTCTCTCCAACTGATGCTTTTATTTCTCTCTCTCTCTACCCCCAAGTTCCCTTTCCACCATTATCCTCAATTTAAAACCCACTATTACCTCTTCCCCTTATCACTCCTCTGATCCACCTGATTCCCCCTGATCCCTCTTTTTATCCTCCTTCAGATCCCCATGATTCCCCTCCCCCAATCTCCCTACAAATCTCCCACCGGATCCACCGTCTGATCTCTCCTCCTTCAGAACCTCCTTTTCCCTAACCCCCCTCCTGATCAACTCACCCACCTGATCCTCCCTTCTCTCTGATTCCCTAATTCCCTGAGGCTCCCCACCCCACTTGGTCCCTGATCAAATATCCCTTCCTACTCGCATCCCCCTCCCTGAAATCCCCCTCTTTTCTCACCCCCTTCTCTTTAACTCCCACTCCCTCACCTCTCTGATACCCCCTGATATGAGGATGGGGAGCAGAGGGAGGAGGTTGCATGTAGGGGGTCAGATTGGAAAGGGGCACGGAGGAGGGGATCATTGGAGGGAGGATGAGCTGGGGGAGATGTGAGGGCGCCCTATGTGATCAGGGGGCTTGCAGGAAGAACAAGAAAATATTATATTGGAATTTTAATTTTGAATTAATTTAAACATTATTAAAAAAATAATAATAAATTAAAGGAGATGTAGTTATTCTGCCTCTGAATAGCTTGTATGCTCAAGCACATGAAATGAACATGCTGGATGCTGAAAGCAGAAGCAACCAGGCACGGTAATTCAAAGTGCTTGGCACTCTGAGGGTTAATTGATATGCTTTTCTATATAACTTTAATAGATAAAGGAACCTGGAAACAGCAGCACATCAAACCCATTTCTAGATATCCTCACATATTCATTCCAAATATTTGCTTTGCTGATACTTATATTTAACATGATAAAAATAGAAATGACATTTCCAAAGATATGTCCCTTTTTACCATCCAAAGTTTACAGCTATTTCTATAGATTGTTTCACAGCCTTTGAGCAAGTTGCATTATTAAAATCTCATTAGGTGTGCTGCGAAGATATGCCAAGATGCCCGACACTGTCTTGCTGTCAGGATGCGGAGGTGTATAGGAAAAACACAAGGGAACAAAATGAAGAAATAAGTTTTGGGTGGGCGGCTTTGTTCTTTCTGTACTGCACTTAATTCATTTTCTCAGCAGAGAAGACAAGCCAACAGGACAGTAAAATCAACTAAAAGACAGTAATTAAGCTTTGAAGGAGATTATTTATACTGTGCTTTTGTTAATGTGATAAGATAGATGAGCCCTAGACTATATAAAGTTATCTTTTCAATAGAACATCTTAAAAAATAATCCCTTATAAGCCAAGTAATGGGAGTCTTTTACGTAATCGGAATATTCCAGATCACATGTATGAGCTGCTTCTGTTATGGAATTCTGTTGGGACATGAATCCTTTTATATCACATATATAGTTCTCCCCATGCGGGTCGTTGCTAACGCTTGCTCGCAAAGCTGTAGGCGCTCATTCCTACGACCCTGTATGACTTGGGCAGTGAGCGACAAAGGCGCTCATTTCGCTGATGGAGATCCCTGCGACCCCACAAAACACTGGCAGCCACATAAGACTTTTACACAGGAACATATGAGGTACAAAATACACTATTAAGGAAAATGGGACTTAGAAAAAAAACAATCCGAATTCTAAAAAATACAAAGTTAACAGCAGAACCGCTCACAAAAAAACACTAACAATTTTTTTTTTAAATAAACATTATAAAAACATCCCACACAGCACGGGGGAATAGCCAGGACGTGTGGGACTGAGGTTGCACGCGAATTTCAACTGAATTTGCAGAGTTTCCGATCTCGAAAATCGCCTAAACAACCAAAAAATGGCGTCCCAAAAAAAAGAAAACAAGGCTACATAACCACGCAAAACACCGCCGGGCACATAAGACTTTTACCCAGGAACGTACAAGGTACAAAATACACTATTAGGAGGGACGGAAAATGCTCGATAGCCACGTAACACATAGACAATCGCCGCCATTTTACAACACTAACTTGCAACTAATAACATTACTATTCTAAAATGCCGCTTTACACAACTAAACAAACGGTTTGGCCTCGCACACGCAGCCTGTTTATACTGCACACTTGCCACATTGCTGATACTTTCTCCTCAGGTCAGCAACAGTCCAAATGTACATTGTATGCTGCAGGAAAATCAAAGGAGGTTGTTAGCTCTTCAGGGTATTGATTGCTGGATATATTAATTAGAAATATGTAAGGTATATTAATTAATTAATTAATTAATTATTATAAAAAAATATATATATATATAAAATACAAATAACAGAGGAGTGGCTCGCAATGAGCGCCAAGGTACTCAGAGGACCAAAAGCCTTACATTGTGTGGCAAACAGAATTACCTGCCTTACAATGTTATGACTGTCCTTTCTTTATGGGCAATTCGATAGTTATCTATAATCAACAGTATAATATATGAAATTGCAAGCCAGTATTTGAGTGTGTGCAGTATGTTGAGATGCCAACTGTTATATCTGTGCACTGTTCTCTGCATCCTGGCTTCAGTTGAATCATTTCTGGGCATTTCTCACACACTGTATGTCACACAGTAATGGCCACCTCTTTTTTGATACAGAGTGCAACAAGTTCTTTATGGTGCAAAATGCCTTTAGAAGGCATCAGTATTGGCTACGTTTGACTTCAAGACTGTGATACCACCCATCTTGTTTTTCACCAGCCCTGTGTCTCAGACCATACAAAATTCTAACTTCTCTCCTGCCCACCAGTTTTCTTTGTATTCCGTACGCTTCTTCTGGCAGTTGTGGCTGAAATCTCGCTTGGTCTACCCGACATTGACTTGGTATCAAGAGATCCCCAAATTTTCCACTTCTTAATAAGTGATTCAACAGTACTGACTGGCATTTTCAAGGCTTTGGATATCTTTTTATATCTTTTTCCATCTTTATGAAGTTCCATTACCTTGTTACGCAGGACTTTTGACAGTTCTTTTCTGCTCCCCATGGCTCAGTATCTAGTCTGCTCAGTGCATCCACGTGAGAGCTAATAAACTAATTGACTATTTATACGCAGACACTAATTGCAATTTAAAAAGCTACAGGTGTGGGAAATTAACCTTTAATTGCCATTTTAACCAGTGTGTGTAACCTTGTGTGTCTGTAACAAGGTCAAACATTCATAGGTATATTAACTTTTGATCAGGGCCATTTGGGTGATTTCTGTTATCATTATGATTTAAAAAAGAGCCAAGCAACTACAGTAAGTTATAATAAATGGCTTCATATGCTCACTATCCTTCAATAAAAGACATTTTGTTGCATGATCAGTCATATTTTCAAAACAAATGCCAAACTTTCACAATTTCTGCCAGGGTATGCAAACTTTTAAGCACAACTGAATCTTTTTTGCAAGAGAGTATAACAGCCCTATCAGGCAGTATAATGTTTGAACCAAAAGTGGAATATTTTCTTAAACTATAGACATGGGCATATCTGTTTTTTTGGGCAAGGTAATATTCTGCCCTGTCAGGCAGTATAATATTTAAGCCAACAGCTGTTTTTTGGCACACAAGAGGCTTTGTCAAGGCAAAGTATATACCCCTATGCATTTTGTATATAGAAACGGTGTTTCTTTTATGTCAACGGTCTTTTTGGAACGGAGTGCATATAAAAGATACTATACACAGAAACAACCATTGTAGTTTGGTAAAATCTTCACATGGTTGTAAAATATGGAATAAAATAGCATTAGCAGGTATTACAGAAAGGAAAATATAATAGAATTTTTGATAAAATCTTATATTTGAATCCTCTGATTGTATTGAATTGCATTCTATTTTGGAATGTCAGTGTCTCTATAGTTTGATGGGATTGGGTATTCTATTGAATCTTACTCTGCTATCATATTATGTTGTCAAGGGCTATTTGAAGAGGGCTTTTTAATAAAGGTGTAATGAGGAGGGACAATCTGGACTGACCAAGGAATTGATCCCATTGGTTATGTTCTCCCCTAGCTGCTTTCTGTGAATCAGTGCTAGGGGTTCCCCTGGAAGGAGGCTTGCTTCAGGATCTGTGGAGCTCAGGGCTGCAATTCAGGAACATGCAGGATTTCTTAGTAGTTGGACTGGAGCAAGTGATTGAAAAGCTCTAACCCACATAAATACTGCTGACACACGTGTATACTTTCAAAAGGGGTAAAGTACTTTATTGAAATACACAGATACTTCAGTTATTCAAGTAATTCAGTTAGTCTGGGGCAGAGTAACACAATATAACGTATTTAAGATAGGAAGGCCAGCTAACCTAATAACTAAGCAGGGTGCCCAATTGTGTTATTTTCACAATGGACCTCTTAGATCTGTTCTTGCAGACAATAATTGAATCATAGTATATGAATAACAAAACTACATATAAAAAATAACAAGTGACTTGCCATACAATACCCAAAACACACAAAACACACAGACATAAGGGGTATTCACTGGTCATGATGGTCTCCAAACCATAGTGTTAGCCCTGGGCTGGACAAAACAAAGCCAATGGGTGTCATGTGCACTCTGTGCTTTCCTATGGAAGGCATTCCCTTGTGGAAGACTTTGTGGAAGAAAGAGAAGAGAGTATCACAGTACTTTATTATAGGCTTATCCCCCCATCTGGGATGTCAAAGAAGCCAATACAGGTATTACTTGTTTCTACTATTCCTTTCACTCCTTCTAGGTTTCTTATCCTTTTACAACCAAAATGTAATGACTGTAATTAGATATTTTAAACTATGCATTTTGCTGATCAGTTCTTCACAAAATCAACCAATAAATATAACACTATAATAGTCCTTTAAACTGACCAGATTTTTCAGTGATCACCCTTGATTTTAATTTACTCACACACTGTTTAGAGCACAAACCCACAGTATATATACATAGTGTACAGTTCAGAAAACACGCACTGAAAGCACAAATTGTACTGTGCACGTCTGTCTGGAGAGTGGGATGGCAGGTAATGCACAGCATGGAAATTTAGAAAGAACAGTAGTCTGCCCATTATAAACGTAGGCAGCAGTCAAAAACACACATTGATATTCAGTGGTTGAGCACATAAATCATTTATCAAGTTATTGTTTTGTTGTTGTTCAGTCATTCAGTCTTTTCCAACTGTCCGTGACCCTTGCAGATCTCCAGGCAAATCTATCAGCCATTGCCCCTCTGAGGTCATTGTAGGGGCACACTAGGGACTCAATTACATGGCTCCCGTAAGAACTCCCACAAAGCTGGTAAGTAGCTGCAAGAGTTCTTATAAGCAACTTTTCAGGTCTATTTCATGGCTCCTGCAAAAAAACTTCCAGGAAATTGACTGATTTGCTCTTTGGGGAGTTACACATAGCTCTTTAGCTCTAAAGTGTATTCTGTCATATTTATAAAGATGTAGGCTTAATAAAGGCTTGACTTCCTAGGCTAGATTTTAAGAGCCATGAAAATGTTTATCTTTTATTTCTACAAGAAAAGCAGATTAAGATAATTCCTTGATTTTTTTATTTTAAAATTGGTTATTGATATAAACATATTTTGCTTTTCTTCCCTGTGACTATATAGTAAAAAATATGTGAGGAGTCATGGAATATCCAGATAACATGTCTTCTTGAGAGCACACAAGGAATTCATAGGAATCTGTGGAGTCCATCTACAGCCACTAAGGCTGCAGGCTCACTCAAAGTGAAGGCTGTTATATGGACAGCCCATCACTAGAAGAGAAACAATTAAGGGGATCACAACAGCTTCACATACTGCAAGCGAGTGAACCATTAATTCTATCTCTAAAAGATGCCCCTGTAATGTGTACTGTTCCATTATGTCCTTTATTATCTTGGTCATATCTGCCAACCAGGGAACATCCATTATCTTTCCTAGACCCCTGCCTTAAAACACATCCTTTAACTATCTTCCCCTTCCATGAGTTAGGAGGGATTAGGAGTCAAAAATATTCTTCTTCCCTCTATCTTTTTGCAGTGTAAGGTTAGTAGGAGGACCTACTTCCTCAGTTCATGTAGTGGTGTCAAAAAGAAATGGAAAATTGGGAACCAGAAATGCTATCACTAGGGAGGATGTCTGTTTTGAGAGGATGTGTGGCTGTAAAAGAAATAGTCATTTTTCCTATTGGTAGTTCTACCCAAAGAATAAGGAAAGCCATTAGTGAAATTGCTTTTATTAATACTTATATATGTTCTGATTGGCTGATAAGTGCGTTCAATTACTTTTCAGCCAATCACTCAAAAAAGAGCTTACAATTTGGAATTTCCTCATTCCACCAGTCGATTTCTTCATAGGAAAAACTTTGATTTAGCTTACATTTTTTATTTGTTAGAGCAGTGTGATATTTGTTATTGGCTCATATCCAAGGACTGGAGATGAGGACTTCACTTGAAGGCGTTTTGGCAGACCATACTGGACTGAAGAGTTTACGTATGATATATGATTTTTAAACACAGGATTTTGTGTAATTACTGCAGAATTACTGTAATATGTTTTTGTCAAACTGTATGCTTTGGAAATATAGTATTGTCCATTTACTGTTAAGGTTAATATTTTTATATAGCATCTGGCTTATAGCAATTGCAATACTGTCCAACCATTTGAGACATTCTAATTCTTAAGAATAGATAATAAATACAGTATATAAATGCAGACTTGCCATTTTTTAACAGTTTAGAACTGTTTTGTTGCATTGTGTGTATTTAGATATTCATTCTATTAATATAAATTTTTAGATCAAGACTGTTCCCCTTTAAACCTCCTAGTGTTCATTCCTTTCTCCATCTTTCTTACCTATCCATTCATTCTCTATCTCCTTTAACTTCATTCTCATTCTACCTTTCTTCTCTGTCCTGTCAGGATTTAGTTTATGGCAGTTTAAAAAAATGCTAATCAGACTGCTATCAGATATTTCAAATGTATTTGGCTATGCCTGTCTGATCCTTTCCATGTCCTATGCTTCTTCACTGCCTTCCTTTGACAACTACTTATGTCACAGTGAGCATGGTGTAGTGCAACCCCCCCCCCCCCATTGTGGCCCATACACCATTGCCCCTGAAAAGCTCCTTAAGGCTCACTGCTCCCCCCCCCCCCCCTTCCCCCCTTGAAGGCTTCCTATGACTCCCCTGCTGGCATGTCTTCTCATCTTGGCAGGGAATCCGGAATGACGTCACTAGGTGGCACTGGAGGAGGACCAAACTCAAAAAATGTTTTTGCATCGGATGTCATCCATTCACTGGCTTCACCAATGACAGTGATGTCCAAATATCTGTTCATACCTGGAATTTAGAACATTTGTGACTGAATCTGGCAGTTAAGATAAAACCACCTAATGAAATGCAATGGCAGGGACAAAGAAAACTGGAGTTTTTGTGCAGTCAATTAAGCAAGAATTCAACTATAGTAAAACAGCCAGGATCCTGCTGGCACAGCAAGATAGCACTTTGGAACAACTTGATTCACAAGATGGCACTCTGGAACAGCTAGTACAGTGAGATGACACACTGGAACTGGGGAAAGCAAACTTATCAGGCTGGAAGCACTAGAACATGCAAGAAATAAACCAGAACAAGAAGTTTAAATAGGAGAGAAAAACACACTAGTGCCATGCCTTTAAATCTTGACATAGTATGTGGGCACACAGGGTCAGCAGGAGTGGAGTAAGGCTGAGACTAGTGCATATCAGGGAAAAAACAGCACCAGTATGGGTGCACGTGTGGGTGGAGGGGAAAGCTGCCTCAGTGGCCCTGACTTCTTGCTTCTTGGACATTCATTATTTGTTACAGTCCTGGACTCCAGACCTGTGACTGTTTTTTCCTCTGTGATGCAGGTTTGTTTCACAAACAGTAACAAACATGCTTGTGTGACCCTTTTTTTACTCTTTCTTTTTCTCCAACTTCTCTACCCCTGCAGTCTTAAAGGTATATGCAAGTGAGCTGGGTTATGAATGCATCTGATAGAGGGGAATTAGTAGTTTATGATTAAATGTATTTGCATGCACTATGTTGTTTTAGCTTTGCATTAAAAAGAAACTGTTGCAGGTGATGTTTACACCCCCAGGATTGAGCTGGGCTCCTGAGAGGGTTATTTTTTGTAAAAGTGTACCCTGTCCATGTGAGCATGCCCAGCTTTTGCAGCCAATCAGCAATGCTGTATGCAGCCAGTAAGATGTGGCTTTTACACTGGGTCTTTAAAGGACCATAAATGCTTGATCGGTTACACAGTTGTTCTTTAGACATACATCCTTTCCTTGATAAATTCGGAGAAATTATAATTGTACTGAAACCAAACCTTTCAGCTTCTTCTTCCTATTCTAATTTGTCTTTTAGGCGAATGAGCATTTATGCTTGATTTATGGTCCTGCAATGACCTGCAACGTTTTCTGTTCATGTTTCTCTGTGTGAGTGCATGTGTCAGTGAGTGAGTGCATGCAATTCACTGGGACTGGGAGAGATCTCAGGGGCAATTCACTGGGGCTGGGGGAGGTAATAGGGCAATTTACTGGGGCTGGAAGAGATCTCAGGGGCAATTCACTGGGGCTGAGAGAGATCACTGGGGCAATTCACTGGGGTGGGGGAGGTGATGGGGTAAATCACTGGGGCTGGGGGAAGTTTCACTTGGGATGTGGATAAAACAATCAGTGAATGAAGGGACACAGACCAATTCACAGACCAAAAAGATACAATGTATTATGTATGCTAATTTTTGCTGGGATTTTAAGAGGGTGTCAACATTGATAGAAAACAGTTTGCAAATGCAAGAAATTCAGCAAACGTTAGGGTAACTGTTTACATGTTTATTTTGGTATTTTTTTCATGCAAACAATTTTTTTACACTACTAATTCTCCTCTATCAGATGCATTCATAGTCCAGCTCACTTGCATATACCTTTAAATATGTTCCCCTCACTATAACTCATACAACCCTGTATCATACTTTCCATTATTGTCTCCCTTTTTCTCCAGTCTTTTCATCTCTACTTCTCTTTTCTCCACTACATATGTTTCTCCACATCTTTCTTTTTCTTCTACTTTCCTTCCTTTGCCACAGCAGTAATTCTCAAAAACAAAACACAACAAGAGGTTATATAGCAGAGGAATGAAAAACAGTCAATTGCAGACATGGAGCCTCATTCAATTGCAGGCCTGTAACTCACTCACAGACGGCTGCATGTCTGCAATCGAGTTGCGGGCGACTGTTGGTCTCTGTTTGCGAAGCTATTCAATTGCTCCAGGTGGCGAGTTGCGATCCTGAAATCAGCTCCGTAAACCATGCACTGGTTCGGAGCAGTTGTGGGCGGAAACCGTATCAAATCACCAAGCCTGTAACCGCCCCTTTCAAATCGTCCAATAGAAATCGAGACTGTCATAAATATGGCAGTAAACCATGGAGGTTACGAGTCAAACAATCAGGTTCGGGGGTTCCGATATGTGATCGGACTCGCACAACTGAATGCCAATAATGTTCTAGTCCATATGGGTGGCCTGATATATATTAACTCACTGATACCCAAGATCATATAGCCCTGAAATGAGAGATAAAAATAAAACTTATTTCCTGCAGTTGTGCGGGCTTGAGACTGCAATTAATTCTAATGTTTTTCATCACTCTCCCTGTAATTTACAGTGCAGTATTACTGTTTTATATGCATTTACAGTGCTACGAATTGGTGTTTAACCCCTTTGCGGGTCCTCTCAAGTACACATGGGATTTTCTCCTCCATTTGCGGTTTACGAGTGTGGATACGTTTGCGAGCATGGGAAATTGGAGCAATTGAATAGCGATTTGCGATTTTAGCCCTACAAAAGTGACACATCAAAGGCTTCTGGATGGTGTAAGTTACGAATTGTACAGCCAACATTTTTCCAAGCTTGTAACTCATAACTCGATCAGAGCATGCAAAATTGAATAGCAAATTTCACTGTGCGAGCTCGGATCTGAAAATTGTAGCAATTGAATGAGGCACATGATCTTCAGCACATGATCTTCAGCAGAAGAGATTTCAACAAATGTGCTCAGTTAATGGAAATAGTACATAATGAATCAAACTCATTATTTTTCTCTTGTAAGCCAGTGAATTAATTAGCTGCATGTCCTAATATAAACATATAAATATATAATTCTATATCATAGAATAAATTGCCTCTAGCTTGATGGAAATTCCATATGCTAATATCGAAGCACATGTTGGAGTTTCCCTTGAAGCACATGTCATTATATTTTAGTTTGCTCTGCCGAAGTTTTGAAGGCATATTGCACAAATGTGAGATAGTTTGCAAGTCTCACAAATTTTACACAACACACACATAGATTTGTATAACTTAGTGATTAAACTATCGCTGTCGCGTTAGAGAGAGCATATCCGTATGTAGCTATACTTGATGTAGTGATATTTTCTATTGTACTGTGTTTATAATGGACGCATACAGACTGATGTGTATATATATATATATATATAAATATATATATATCACATATATAGTTGTGAGCATACGAGACATTGCTCACGCTTGCGGGCTCGCGTAGCGAGCCTGCGGCCCTCGTGAAGCGAGGGTCACAGTTGCTGGCAAGGAGCGCCGAAGGCGCTCCTTGCCAGCAACTGCGACCCTCGCAAAATTTACATTGTAATGCAAACAAAATACGAGACACGTTACGACCCATTACGGCCTCTCAAAAATCGGCCGCAACACACGCACATCAAAACATGAAAAATACAACAAATACACACAACAAATACATAAAAAGCTTACTTACAGGAAGAGGGAGCATCCAGGACCTCAAAAACTGAAGTTACACATCAATTTAACTCAAAATAAAAGAGTTTAGACACTAAAAATTTCTCTAAACAAGAGAAAAAATGGCAGCAGAAAAAAACGAAAACGAGGCTACAGCAGTCTAAAGACACAAAACGCCACCAATCACCTACGGAATTCCCCAAAATGACATATGAGATTCGAAAACAAGGACGCATCCCGCGCGACCCCAAAAGTATTAGAAACACAATAAATACACACAACAAACATATAAAAAGCTTACCCACAGCAAGGTGGTGCACCCAGGACCTCTGCAATAGATTTAAGTACAAATTTCAGAGTTTAAACACCCGCCAAACAAAACGAAAACGAGGCTAAAGGACCCTAAACACGCAAAACACCACCATAAACATGCAAAACACCACCAAACAGCTAAGGATATTCCAAAAAAGTCAGACGACATCCAAAACGAAGGACGCTAAATCAGCCAAAGCCGCATACCACACATTAGCCGCCATTTTAGAACAATAACTTATATAATGCGGAAGTACACAGCTACGCTAACGGATTTGCCTCGCGCACGCACACTATTACACTCCACACATTTATCACTCTTACACAGTAACTCCACAGCACTAATGCTGCAGCAACATTAAAACAGATTGCCAGCTCTTCAACAGAATCCTTCCTGCATATATTACTTCAAAATAGGTAAAGTATATTACTTTATTAATCTATTATTTATTTTATTATACACCAAACCGCAGTAGCTCACTTACAATTTCATTGCCGTCATTTTTTGACAGGCAATTTGCTAGTATATATATGTTTGTGTGTGCAAAAATTAGATGCAGCCTCATAGCTATATAATGGCCAACAATTGCACTAAATACATATCTGCTAATAGAAGCAAACATTAGTTAAATATAGTGTTCAGAATCCTCATCTCCCCTTTTGTGTGTGCTTAGAAAAACTTTTCATGACAGGTCTCTTAAAGGCATATCCAAGTTTCATGGATTAATACATTTCTGCACTCTATAGGCAAAAGCAGCCTTTATGTATGCAGCACACCTCATAAAACAGTTTATTTTTCCTCTAATGATTATGTTGACACCCCCAGAGGGGTGTCTACACAGGCCCCTGATCTCCACCCAATCAGCATGCAGCATTTGGGGATACATTTAACCCAATATGTACCTGCTATTTCTTCCTCAGCCAATAGGAGAGCACTGATGTCCGCCCCTGTCACTGCTAGGATATGGCTCCCTGCTGCTTTCTGTCTGTGCCTGTGCTGCTGCCATAGCACCTAACATAGTGCCACACTACATATCCCAGGCTGCAGCACAAACAGGAACCCCAGAGTTTAGGTCAAATGTTTCAGCTAACCTGATTGGCCAAAACAAATTATGAAGTGAATGCTATTTTAGCCTGGGGTTGGAGGGGACGTCTACCCTAATTTTAAGCTAGACATTTTGCTAACTTCAAGATAAGTGTATAAATGTTTTTTCAAGCAAAACATTTTTTTCATACACTATTAATTCTCCTCCATCAGATGAACTCATAATCCAGGAAACTTAGATATGACTTTAAGTGTATGGTCTTACTGGAGATTCTTCAGTGCCACTATATAAAAACATATAAAGAAAAGTCAAAACAGAGCAAGGCAATCAAGGAGATGCATACATTAATGGAAACCTTTGCACAGGCAATTGAATGGGCATGGAAGTGGCTATAAATAGGCTTTGGAATTCAAACAGAGGTTTCACTTTTGAAGGTGGAAAAATGTCCAGTTCTTATAGTCACATGACATTTTCTATATGTTTTGGTGAAACCATTGAAGATTATAATAAGGTGCGCTCATCTTAAAACCTAACGGGATTGAACCATGATCATGCTAAAAACAAAGATGGTGGTTTCCACAGGAATGTTATTGCATATAAGTAAAGATGTTAGAGTCAGTGTTATTATTTTTTCTTTCTTAAAAACAATAATCAAATGAAGTTCTTCATATCATCATGTTGTAAATATGAGTCTACAGTTGTCCTTTAACATTCATTGCCACATCTTGAATTTTGCAAGACTGGTTGTGACCTGAGAGAGACATACAACTGATTTTATACCTTTTGTGACCAGAATAAAAAAAATAAAAAAATTATATTCAGACAGAAGTTTCTCTTTTTATTAGTTTGGAGCCTGGCTTGATATGAAGCTTCACAGGTTTCTTCATTTACTATTGCACAAGGAAAAGCAAACAAACATACCTCACCTTGTTTCAACTTTTAAGTTTTAGCCGAAAACATTATCCCAGCTAGCTGCATGAGTTTTGTACAAATTACTCCTCAGAGTTAAAAACCTGAAGTTTTAACCAGCACATGCTGTGGCATTAAATCATAGTTCATACAAGATTAGCTTGAGTCCTATTTTCTAATCATTGCGACTTTTTCTACCAGTAAGTGCACTTTCCAAACTTACGGTAATTCAGAACTCAAACTGTCCTTTTAACTTGTATACACTTTTCAGAAAAACATATTTTTAGCTTTGTGATACAGTTTCCCTTACTGCATTGATGTTTTTTACATATTTTATAAGTTCACAGGACAGTAAAAGGACGCTGTAGTTTTGTAAAACTTTCATATGATTGGGAAATATGTAAAAAAAATCATCACAAGCCAGGAACATTAAATCATTTAAGAGAAAATCATATTAAGGTGACTCTGATTGCATCATGTGAGATTCCATTTTAGGCTGCTGATCTATGTGTACATTGAATGGAAGGATTATCATATGGGACATAACTCTCCCATTTAGTTCTATTGTTAAGGGACTTTTTGAAGAGGGGCTTTGTTAACAGAATACAGAACTTATAGGTGTCCACTGTTCCTCATACTTGTCACTGGCACCTACCACACAACAGGTTTTTCAAACTGAGGAAGCTACCAAGAAGTAGTGAAACACGTATTTTTTAAGCTCTTTTTTCAACTCATTTTGTACCAAAAATATTTATATATGTTTCCTAATACATAGTATTCTTGATGGGTTGCTGGTGCATTTCCAGAGTGTGCATACTAACAGCACACATATTCATATTGAATATTTGCAAGTATAACTGAGGAGAGTCTTCACTAAAATTCTGATACAAACTCCAGGATTCATTACCAATAGGCTTTTAAAATACAGCATATACTCGAGTATAAGCTGAACCGAGTATAAGCCGAGGCCCCTTTTTTACCACAAAATACTGGGAAAAATGAGTGACCGGAGTATAAGCCGAGGGTGGGAAATGTGCTGCCCCCTGTGTCCCTCTTGTGCCCTCTGTGTCCCCCTCTTGTGTGCCCTTTTCTTGTGTCCCCCTCTCTCTCCCCTGTGTCTCTTCTCCCCTCCCTTATCACCCTCCTCAACCCCGCTCCTCATTCTCAACCTCCCTCCTCAACCCCCTCCTCAACCCCCCTCCTCATCCTCCCTCCCCATCCTCAAACTTCCTCCTCATCCTCAACCTCCCTCCTCATCCTCAAACCCCTCCTCAACCTCAACCCCCTCCTCATCCTCACCCCCCTCCTCAACCTCAACCCCCCTCCTCATCCTCAACCTCCCTCCTCATCCTCCCTCCTCATCCTCAACCTCCCTCCTCATCCTCATCCTCCCTCCTCAAACCCCCATCCTCAACCCCCCTCCGCAACCTCCCTCCTCAAACCCCCCTCAACCTCCCTCCTCAACTTCCCTCCTCAACCCCCCATCCTCATCCTCAACCCCCCATCCTCAACCCCCTCCTCAACCTCCCTCCTCAACCTCCACCCTCTCCTCATCCTCAACCCCCCTCCTCATTCTAAACCCCCCTCCAAAACTTTACCCCTCTAAATACCTCCCCCTCTCCCTTTCCCCTCACTTACCTCCATCTCAATCTTCAGCTTCTGCTCCGGCCTCCGCTCCTTCCGGCGTCTTGACCCAGCCAATGCTAATGACGTGACGCGCATGGGACTTCACGTCGTTAGCATATACCGGGTGCTGGCACCCGGTATATGCTAATGACGTGACGTCAAATGCGCGCCACGTCATTAGTATATACCGGGTGTCAGCACGCGGTATATGCTAATGACGTGACGTCACATGTGCGCCACGTCATTAGCATATTAGCATATACCGGGTGCCAGCACGCGGTATATGCTAATGACATGACGTCACATGCGCGCCACGTCATTAGCATATGCCGGGTGCCGGCACCCAGTATATGCTAGTGACGTCACATGCGCGCCACGTCATTAGCATTGGCCAGGTCAAGACCCCGGAAGGAGTGGAGCCCGGAGCAGAAGCTGAATATGGAGATGGAGGTAAGTGAGGGGAAAGGGAAAGGGGGAGAGTTTAGAGATTCAGAGGAAGTGATGAGGGAGGGTTTAGAATGAGGAGGGGGGTTTAGAATGAGGAGAGGGGAGGGAAAGAGACACGGGGGGTAGAGAGACATGGGGGGGTTAGAGAGACACAGGGCGTTTAGAGAGACACGGGGGTTAGAGATACACGGGGGGGTTAGAGAGACACAGGGGGGGTTAGAGAGACACGGGGGGGTTAGAGAGACACAGGGTGTTAGAGAGACACGGGGGGAGAGTGACTCAAGGGGGCCCTTTTTAGCCTTAAAAAAAGGACTGAAAAACTCGGCTTATACTCTAGTACATACCTCATAATCGTTTGAGGCTAAATAAGGTGAGAGTCACTTTTGACTTCTGTGTGATATGACCATGATGACTAGATGTGACCTGCGCTAGTCTGCTCTGTCTCTCCCCAATCCCTCTTTTCTTTATAAATACTCAGAGCCTGTGATTTTGTGTGTAAAAACATTTTGCACATTATCAAGTCAAATTATTGAACAAAGGAAGCTATTATTATTACTATTATTTAGGTGGAAAGTGCAGATATGACCCAGAAACTATTTTAAGCCCAGTGCATGAAGTATAAAGTTCTGAGACCATGATGCATGACTTTTGTAAGTCAACCTCCCAATTTTATCATGTACATACAGCTAAGCAAAACCCTCCCATGATACCATCACAATTCAGACTTGGCACAAGTATTGGTAAGATGTAAATCTCAACAATCTCTTTGTTAACAAAGTGAATATATTTGTAGGCATACAAGGCATCATTCCAATATGAATGGCCGGCGCGGAAGCAGGCCAGGCACGTGGAGCCTGGGCGTTGCTGATAGGCTGGGAGGAGGAGGAGGGACTTAAGCCCGTTTCGCGTGGTTCCTCCTCACTCTGCGCCGGCCATTGAGCTGATCTGAGGTCTGCACGCTGAGCTCTCTGCATATACCAATAAAAGCAAGTAAAATAGGGTGCCTCAGCTTAAAAGTGGCCCCTGACCCCCCTCTCACCTACCCTCTGCCCTTAAAGTGCCTGAGCACCCGACTAGTAGCCCCCCTCCCCCTCACCTGTCACTTGGTCCTGGCAATAGGGACCTAGGCTCCCAGCATTTGCATATAATTCCCCATAGCAGCATTCCCTGCTCTGTAGGTCCCTAGGGAGGGTGTCAAATTTGTCACAAGTGGGGTGGCAGCTTAATATGGACCCTGGGGAGTTAGAGGCCTTGCTGACCATGGTCAGAACTAGGGCATTGAGCCATGGGGTTAGATGGGTCCAGGACAGGATGGACTCAGGCCGTCTAGAGGGGGAGGCTGACGCCACCGGGGCACAAGCCTGGCCTGCAGTGACCGGTAGCCTAGGCCAGGTGGACAGGCCTCATAGCCTAGATAGCCTGGCGGAACAGCGCGCTACCTCTAATCGGAGCAATAGGGCTAGGGGCAGAGTGGATGGCACGGATATGGTTCTTGAGAGTCAGGAGCTTATTCCCCCCACCGCAGAAAGCGTATTGCCAGCGGGAAGCGCGTGCGAGGGCCTAGACATCCGGCCACCACCCAGCATCTTGTCCCATGGCCCACAGCAGAACCAAGGTTCCGGCGACACCCCTAATCAGCCGCGAGGCTCCAAGGGGAACAGCAAAAGTACAAAGAGTTCTAAAAAAGCTCCTACAGGTTCTCACCGGTTGGCCACTGCGGTCCCCACTGCCGCACCCACTGCCAGCGCTGCAGGTGTTTCGCAGGGACGACGCAACGCCAAGGGAGAGGCCGAGAAGAAAAAAGAGACGACCAGAGGAAGAAGGAATCAGGTGATGGAGGAGATGGCTGCAGACGACAGCATGGTGGTCATCGATGAGGTTCCGGTAGCGGCCAAGGTGGCACGGCAATCGCGCCCCACCAGGGTCCGGAAGTCAACGAGCAGGTACAGTCCTTTGATTTTCACCTCAACACCAGCCAGGAGACAGAAATCCCCTGACAGGAGAGCTAGGCCACAGCGCAACTCACCCATCCCTGACATCATTACGGATACAGGGGTAGGGATAGCATTGACCACCATAGGCCGCCGAGCCGGAGGGAATCCTTATGCCCTAGCGTAGCCACCGAGTCTGAGTACTCCTTTGGGGGGAGCGGACTGCGCGTTCCATAACGAGGGATAGACACAGGAGAGCTAATGATTGTTCTTCATGCTTCCCCAGAGCCAGAGGGAGACCCAGGTCTCGGAGCAGACGGTCTTGCGGATGCAGCTGTGCTTGCACAAGAGGGGGTGAAAGGAGCCCACAGCGGTCGAGATGTACAGGGACGCCTGCTCGTCCAGACCGGCAGGATGGCAGCCTCACCAGGGCAAGGAGAATCAGGTGAGAAGCTGGCAAATTTCAGGGAGACAGGGGTGGCAGTACATGGAGCCTCTCCCAGGGAATCTCAATTCTTGTCGTCCCTAAAAGCTCTTATAGAAACCCATAACATTGCACTCTCCTATGCGGAAGTTGGTGCATGGGTGGGGGGCTTGGCTGGGAAGGCGTAGGCGGAGCCATCCCTTCCTGCTAGGTCGCCCCGAGCGGAGCTTACCAACCCCACTACAAACACAACGAGCGTAGGACCGGAGGAGCAGAACAGGACAGAGGCAGAGGAAACGTGCAGGATGCGGCTGCAAGGCTGTCCATCGTTTGTGCCCAGGACAATCTGGGGGCGCATTTAGCCTTGGACATCAAAGAAAAAATCTGGCAACGGGAGTACATAGAGATATTTTCCTTGTTGCCAGTGTCACGGATGAACGAGAATCCAGAGAGGATTTACAGGGAAGGAGATGACCGGAGGCACACTTTCAGGCGCGTGCCAAGAACGTTCGGCAACTGGTTACAGGCATTTGCCATCATGGCCTGTGTCATGGGAGAAAGACACCCGGAACAATGCTCCGGGCTGTTCATGTATATGGAGGAAATCAGGAACACATATCGGACGTATGGTGGAATGGCGTGGTGGTGATATGACGAGGAATTCCGGCAATACATGTCCTCCCGTCCGGAGATGGCATGGAGCGACAAGGCGGTGGCCTATTGGCTGAACATAATGACACCAATGCGAGCAGTGCCGCCCTTTCGCGGGAACCCAGGCAGGGCTAGAGGCGTCTGTCACTCATTCAACGAGGGCAACTGCAAGTGGGTACCAAACTGCCGTTTCAAGCACGTCTGTGCGAGTTGTGGAGGGGATCACGCGGCCTCAAGATGCACCAGACAAAAGGATGGATCCAGGGCTGGAGAGCCCGCTCAAAAAGGGGCGGACCCCCATACAGCTGGGCGCAATGCTGCTGTGGCTAGAACGCTACGGTAGGTTGGCAACAAAAGCCGGGGCGGCCGCCCTACTATGGGAGGGTTTCCAGGAAGGGTTCAAGATTCCATGCTCTCTCGTCCCGCTCGAGTCACGTCTAAGAAACCTGAAATCGGTAAAGGAGTTTCCTGGGGTAGGATGGCGGGGCCCTTTCCCTTCATCCCCTTCCAGGGTCTGGTGATTTCCCCTCTGGGCGTAGTGCCAAAGAAGGAAGCAGGAAGATTCTGCCTCATCCAGCATCTATCCTATCCTCCAGGTGGTTCCGTCAATGACGGGTTTGAAAAGCAGAACTCGTTAGTGTCGTATGCCCCTTTCGATCGGGCCATGGACCTGGTCAGGCGGGCAGGCGTCGGGGCTAAGATGGCGAAGGTGGATATTGAATCTGCGTTTCGTTTGCTCCCTGTACATCCTCAGAGTCATCGGTTCCTTGGGTGCTTCGTGGATGAACAATACTTTGTGGATCTGTGTCTCCTCATGGGATGTTCTATTTCTTGTTCCTACTTCGAAGCCTTCAGTACGTTCCTGCAATGGGTAGCACAAACCGAGTCGGGCTGCCAAGGGATTACCCATTACCTCGATGATTTCCTTTTCATGGGACCGGCGGGCTTAGACATATGCGACTTCATACACCTTCGCAAGGATATGTCAAGATTTCGGGTTTCCACTTGCAGAAAAGTAGGCAGAAGGACCGACCACGGATCTGACTTTCCTGGGGATTCGGATCAATTCGGACAAGATGGTATGCAGCTTGCCGATGGAGAAGGTGTTGGACCTGTCTGCAGAACTGGCGGCCCTGGAAGGCGCAAGGCGAGTGTCACTGTGGCGGCTGCAATCCTTCTTGGGAAAGCTGAATTTTGCGTGCAGGATCGTTCCCATGGGCCGTATATTCAGCAGAAGAATGTCGTTGGCTATAGCCGGGATATCTCAGCCACATCATTTTATAAAGGCCATGAGGGAAGATCCACGAGTGTGGACGGCGTTTCTACGGAACTTCAATGGGAGCCCCCTGATCCAGCCGAGCAGGGTGACGAATGGGCAGCTAGACCTCTATGCGGGTTCAAGTGTGGTCAGAATGGGAGCCTATTTTAGAGGCACATGGTCAAAGGAAGGCTTACAGAAGATCCTACGGTTCTAGAGACGTTCGCCATCACCACAGCGTTTCATCTGTGGGGCAGGGGCTTCAGGAACCGGCATGTCCTTTTTTAATCAGGCAGCCCAAAAACGGTCCGGGTAGTTAATAGCCTGATGGCTGCATCTGGGCCGTTGATACGGGTCATACGGCACTTGGTTCTTTGTTGCCTGCGGGCTAATATCTGGGTGAGGGAGGAGTGTATTCCTGGCCTTAACGTAGGGATGGTTGATACCCTTTCTCGGTTACAGGGAATCCGGTTTCGCACACTGGCACCGGCGGCGAAGGATCAAGGAAAGGACATACCTACTGGGAGCTTGGAGCTGGTTACATCAGGCAGTCAGTAGCGCTAAAGACGTGGGTGGCCTACAGGAAGGTGTGGAACATGTGGAGCGACATAGTTGAGGAGGCCGGTGGCGAGGGTTCAGAAGAGAAAGCCATAGGAATTCTGCTGTGGTTTTTGCTTCGGAGCGCAGAGAGAGGTGCTTCCAGGGCAACGGTGGCTCTGCAGTTGACGGCCCTAGCATTTATGTTCAGGTTGGCAGGATAGAAGGACCTAACAAAGGAGTTTGTGGTTTTCCGGGAGGTAAAAGGCATGTTCAAAGGGAAGCACCCGACGGTTGGAAGGCGCCTGATAACTTTCTCCCTGTTACTACGCCTGGCTGCAATCCTTCTTGGGAAAGCTGAATTTTGCGTGCAGGATCGTTCCCATGGGCCGTATATTCAGCAGAAGAATGTCGTTGGCTATAGCCGGGATATCTCAGCCACATCATTTTATAAAGGCCATGAGGGAAGATCCACGAGTGTGGACGGCGTTTCTACGGAACTTCAATGGGAGCCCCCTGATCCAGCCGAGCAGGGTGACGAATGGGCAGCTAGACCGCTATGCGGGTTCAAGTGTGGTCAGAATGGGAGCCTATTTTAGAGGCGCATGGTCAAAGGAAGGCTTACAGAAGATCCTACGGTTCTGGAGACGTTCGCCATCACCACGGCGTTTCATCTGTGGGGCAGGGGCTTCAGGAACCGGCAGGTCCTTTTTTAATCAGGCAGCCCAAAAACGGTCCGGGTAGTTAATAGCCTGATGGCTGCATCTGGGCCGTTGATACGGGTCATACGGCACTTGGTTCTTTGTTGCCTGCGGGCTAATATCTGGGTGAGGGAGGAGTGTATTCCTGGCCTTAACGTAGGGATGGTTGATACCCTTTCTCGGTTACAGGGAATCCGGTTTCGCACACTTGCACCGGCCGCGAAGGATCAAGGAAAGGACATACCTACTGGGAGCTTGGAGCTGGTTACATCAGGCAGTCAGTAGCGCTAAAGACGTGGGTGGCCTACAGGAAGGTGTGGAACATGTGGAGCGACATAGTTGAGGAGGCCGGTGGCGAGGGTTCAGAAGAGAAAGCCATAGGAATTCTGCTGTGGTTTTTGCTTCGGAGCGCAGAGAGAGGTGCTTCCAGGGCAACGGTGGCTCTGCAGTTGACGGCCCTAGCATTTATGTTCAGGTTGGCAGGATAGAAGGACCTAACTAAGGAGTTTGTGGTTTTCCGGGAGGTAAAAGGCATGTTCAAAGGGAAGCACCCGACGGTTGGAAGGCGCCTGATCACTTTCTCCCTGTTACTACGCCTGGGGGAGGCATTGGGTGTGCTATGCAGGGACTCCTTCGAATCCCTGCTTTTCCGTACGGCCTTTTCCTTAGCGTTCTTTTGTGCTTTCAGGATTGGGGAACTGGTCTCGGAAAACAGGCACGGTTCGGGGGGGCTGCTGGCGGAGGACATCTGTCTGGAAGGTGACAGATTGTTGGTATGGCTGAGGAGGTCAAAAACGGATCAGGCCAGAAAAGGAAAGGAAGTGGTCATATACAAAACGGGAACGGAGTGTTGCCCCCAGGCAAGTGTGAGGTTGTACTTGGAAAAAAGGCCAACGGGGCCAGGCACACTGCTATTGCATGCCAATGGCCAGGCCTTGTCACGATTTCAATTCAAAAGGATGCTGAAGAAGGCCTTACGGCAGTTAGGCTTGGACCCGGTGGACTTCGGCACACATTTGTTTCTGATCGGAGCCGCTACGGAGGTGGCAAGGCTAGGTCTCCCCGAGACTATGGTGAAAAGGATTGGGAGATGGGAGTCGCATCGTTTTAGGTCATACATACGGCCAAAAAGGGTTGTCTAATTGGAATTTGTTTTATGTGTTGCAGAAGTTTAACAGCTGTGGATCGTCGGCCATTCCTACAGGTATTGGGCTCACCGGTTAGCCGCAGTCACTGGCGACAAGGTCCAACTGGGCTTTCTGGAGACGAGCATGCAAGTAGGATGGTTCGGGTTTCGTGGCTTGAGATGGACACAGGTGAATGGCCTGTTGGAGAGCAACGCTCAGCATCACGGTAGCCCACACATTTTAATTATACATGCCGGGGGCAACGATTTGGGGGTAATGCCTATGAGAAAAATGCTGAAAGAGATGAAGAGGGATGTGAAGTGTTGGCTAGAACGGTTCCCAGGCTTGTTCATAGTGTGGTCCGAAATGATCAAAATGAGATCTTGGCGGAACGCAAGGGATCCGGTTAATAGAGCAAGGCAAAAGATAAGCAAGCAGATGGCCAGTTTTGTAAGGAGTTTGGGTTTCATTACCATTAGACAGCAAGAATTCGAAGACGTAGGCGCTGATGACTTCTTTCGCCCAGATAAGGTCCATCTAGCGGAGATAGGATTAGAGCTGTTTATCCTGGAGCTTAAGGATGGGGCTAGCCGGGCCTTGGCTTTATTAAGAGAGCAGGAGGGGGGATCACAGCCTCAGGAGGTATCCATCGCCTGCGCTGTGGCGGGAGGTGAGGCACCCGGCCCACGGGCTTAAGTGGGCATTGCCCTGCCTCATGGGCGTGCTTAGGAAAGCACTGGGAGGCTCTAAGCGGGCCCAGGGTGTGAGGTTACTGACCGGGCCGGGCTCCTCCTCCAGGATGTTATTTGAGCTCTAATTTAACAATGTTAATTATGTTAATTGGTTATTGGTTTATGGTTGCTTTATTAAAGCTGTGGCCCGTATTTTTCCCAAGAAACGCTGTTTGTGGGAGGGATTCAATAATGAAAGTAAAAACAGAAAGGATACAGGGCAAGAAAAAATGTATAACGTGAGACAAAAGCAAAAGCTCCCCCTACTAATTCACATTTTAACCACATTAATTTCTAAGCCAATGACATAGGGTTGTGGAGAAAATACATATTGAGCTATGACGTGGCTAGCAACAAATATAATTGGTAAAGAAATGGTAGGGGAGGATGAATAATTTGCACAGGGCTTGGATAGGCTGGTATTAAGCTTTCATGAACCTAAAAATCAGGCTTATTAAATGGATAACTTGATTTACTTATAATTTAAGATAATTAATGTTTTCATTGTCAACTGTAATTGTCTTAATTAGCCAGACAAATCCTAGAGACTCTCAGTTTACAGAGTCTTATCAAAGAAGGAATTAGTAAACTCGTAAGATTCTTCACAGCTTTGGCTATTATAATAGCTATAAGTGTAAAATATGACTTGCTTTTACTAATACTTGTCTGGATTGTTTAACAGTTGAGTCAGTCATCCCCATTTAACCTATTTAATATGTCACAGGCAATAATTAATGTGAGTCCTGGGAGGCACTGTCCTTTCAATAACACCCTGAAGGGTTTTATCTATAGCATCTTCTTAACATGCAGATATTACGTAATCGTTCCAGTCCCATGATGCACTATCAGTCTCTATTCAAAAACAGCATTTCTGATAGTAGTAATGTTATGTACTGTCATTAGAAAAATTGCAGTAGCTGTGTAAGTCCGCAAACAATTTAGAGCTACTCACCTATACTTTTCAGAGAAAATTGTATTTATCCTGTTATAGTGAAGGATGTGGAAGAAAATTGTACAGACAAGAGGATGGAAAATCATTGCAATATTACAGTGGTTATTTTTATTGTTTCCTTTAGCAAAAGTGATTTTATATTACAGTTGAGTAGATATACAGTATGTAATGTAGAATATTTTTAGTACAATTTCTTGATAAAATACTTTTTTGTAAATAATCTTTAGGAATGCATTCTTCATGTTCATATTTTGAATTATGCCAAAGAAAGAATGTCAGTTTCTGTGCATGCACACAACAGGTAAAACAACACATCTTGGGAATCAAGAGAAACTTTGAGGCCTACACACTGTTGGTTCATGTCCATAATAGGAACATGGAGTTTCACCAGACATCTCAGTTTTCAGGAGGTAGTGCTCTGAGATCTCTGTCCTGGAAAATATTTGTGCCCAAAAATGTTCCAGACTCCAGGAAAAGCAGTGAGTGTGGGTAAAAGGTAACTAGAGACCAAGTTTATAGTGTAAAAGGTCAAAGCCTCCTATACATTTACTAAATGTCCTGTGCATAATCCAGACTTTGTTCATTAGTTTTGAACTTGTTAAAAAAATCTGTCTATTTTGGAATACAATTCATAACTGGATGAATCATTTACTGTGTATAAATGATTTTAGTTTTCCAAAATCTTATATGTTTCTGAAATATTGGATTAAGAAACAGGATCCATCCTTAAAATAATTAATTGTTGTATAAAATTTGGTTAATTGAACAATATGATGCCACAGGAGTAAACATTTTAGAAACTTTTTATACAAATGTGAACCTTATTTCAAGTCTCAATATTTGATAGAAAAACGTAACTGTACTTGCTAATGGAATTACACTGTCTTGGAGAAAATTGACTCCTGGGGATAATGCCAATTATTTTTTTCAGAATTTCCTTTCTTATGTACTTAATTGATCATTCAAGATTGTTTTTGTTTTTTTGTATTAGTTTTTATTTTGTAATATTTAATGAAATTTACTTTAAAATATTTTATATTTTTTTTCCTGTTACCTAGTCTCCTGGTTTCCACATATAACTATACAGATTACTTTGTGTTTATCATGGCTTTTAAAAAATATAATATATCATAATGAAAGCCCTAAAAGCCCAAAGGTAGATATGTATCAATGTACTATTTTTTTAAATTTCCCTTTGCTCCCCTTTAGGGGTTTGCCAAGTTAGCATCTCTTCCTCAACCTATTCATCAGAGTGTATCACTGTGTGAAGTGAACAGAAAGCTGTGGATCTCCATATTGCATCTTTGTGTGAACACAGTACTGCCAGTACATTCCTATTGTCCCACATTATTATTTGATACAGTTTCTAGTACACAAATAATATTACTTTTCTCCAGATATTGAACGATCACATTTTTACTTTCGAAACATGAATTCTGCAAGTAAAGAAATAATCATATAATCATATACTATCATTTATTTGGCATAATATTGCTAAATATTAATTAATGTGCATGCTATACATTGAGAAAAAATTAAGAAAAGATTGAGAACTGTTACCAGTGTGCTATGCTCTCTGTGGAACATAATTTCTCTTTACCTTCTTTGTACAAGTATGAAGTATGCACATACATAGTTCATATACAAGCATGTAGATCAGGAGTCAACAGGAGCACCCAAATGCATTTTGATTGGCACTCCGGTGAAAAACCACACCTATAAATTTGTGAGATTAGATCAATGAAATGGCTTTGTAACATGGGTTATTTGATGATGTAGGGATCTAATGAAAACTATTTCATGAGGTGAGAGGAGATAATTGCCACTTAATTTGAATGAGTAACAGGACAGTAGATGGTGTGTGATAAAATAAAATAAAAGAGATGGTGGTAAAGGGTGATATATTTTTTAGGATTTAATTGGGTATATGTCATAATGCCTTTTCGGGAGTTAGTTGATGAGATGGGAATGTATTATTGGAGAATCCATGCAATTTAATAAACACAAATTTGACACCCTGCTTCTGAATGGTTGCCAACCCCTATTATGGATTGTAATTTGGGGGATCATTTAGAAATCCAGTAGTGTAATAAATAAGCTTCAGTTACTTTGCAAATGTGTGTGGTGCATATTACAGTCAGGGCAGGATTCACGTATAAGGTACCCCTATGAAAACATTCCTTACATGCCCCCCCAAATACCAAAAGCACAGAAATTATTATTTATTTTAACACATACTGTATATATGTCTCTGAGCACCTGCTTACTCTGCCTCATGAAAAATCTGCCCTGATTACAATATATATTATTATGCATTCCATATTGGGTTTCTTTCTTAGGAAGAATATTGTTGTGTCCAAGCATTTTTTGTATTTTTTTCTGTAAATAATTTTAGACAAAAAGTCAACATTGATGAAACTGGAATTAGTTATTTAGGAGCACAATAAATAAAATGATACTTACCAGTTCATATTTTTTAGAAGAGGGGTAAAACTGGCACAATATGAGTCTTCGTCCTCATGTCGAGCACTACTTTCAAGCACATACCAGCTAGTTAAATAACAATCTATAGCTGGGTGCACAGATAACAAAATCAGTTAATACAATACTGTAGTTGATAAATAGCAGGCATTTTGGCTCCTTGACACATGTTTTTAGGATCACAAAGCTCATTAGGAATAATCTGGCAAATGGTCACTGTTTAGCTGCTTCATATCCATGTTTTGTTTGCATCATTATTTTATTCAGTGCTGTTGAGCCATTGAACGATTAATCCCTGCTTTTCTGTTTCAATCACCTTCAAAGAAATAAATTATCATAAGCTGAAAGTATCAAACAGGAAAAATAGCTATAAAATAAAATTAAAATAAAATAAAAGTACCACTGTATTTTAGGAAAACCCTAACATTTTGTAAAGCATGTAACACACTAACAACATTAGCAGCTATTTAAGTCATGATCATAAAAACGTTTTTTGGGAAAAAAAAGGACTCTGTATGTGTTCCATCTTGTCCGACTGCAGAATTTGCTGCTACCCTGGAGCCTGATTTGGTGGGTTTATGATATCTATCAGTGGAGGCAGGGTGGGGGACTAGAGTGGGGGATGAAAGTGATACCTATCCCCTTCACCCAAATACAGTATACCAAGAAGCAGGCTGCTGACAGCTATAGTTGCAAGCCTGTTCCTCAATGACACTTCAGGTTCAGTATCAGAATGTATTTTTTTTCTAATTAAAAAGTAGATTTATGCCATTTGTAATGCCTATCTATAGTCTTAAACTCAACTATTTCAAACATGTTTGTTTTCGTTAAAGTAAAGTAAATTGTGGATAGTGTAGGTGTGTGTCCAAGCCCATCTTCTCACATGGATCTATACTTTTCAATTTAGTCAACACTATCACAAAAATTTAAAATCTGAATGCTAATATACCAGACATATCAAAACCAGTGTTTTGCCCTTCCTTTTAAACAACATAACTGTTGATTGTCAAATATGAAATTGATTTTCAAGTACACTAAATGATTATATGTGATGGTTTATATAAGAATAAATACAGCGCTAATAAGTTTGGTCAGCATGCCAAAATCAAACTTTTGACTCTTCAAACTTGTTTTTTTGACTTAATTAGGGAAAACCATTTTTGAGTTCAATAGGGGATCTGTCATTATGTTTTTCACTCAGGCAAGTGATGAATCATGCAATTACTGCTTCACACCACAGCAGACTATTTATTTGCACTTGCTTGGCACCACTTTTCTGGAAACTGTCAGCTTTTTAATGTTCTTGTTTTTAGCAACTTTGATAAGGTTATTGTGTGCACTTGCATAGATTTGTTTTTATAACCAATGAGTTTACTGTATAGTGAAAAATAGTATTTGATGTGAGTTTTATTTTACATTAGACACAAGAAGTCTGTTGTTTTGCATGTAAACTCCTCAATATCTAGAGTCTATAAACTTAAAAGTAATAGGATACTTTTAAAATCCGATTTGCCTCTGTTCAGATAAACACATAGCTTCGCTTCTGATTACCTTAAACGAACAGGGGCGGCAAACGTGTCTATTGTGCATTTGAAAAGCATGTTTTAAAAATGATAAAACTGTCTTTATAAAAAAAATATTTAGTAAAACTTGTTTAAACTTAATGAAAGCCGACAGGAAATGCCTCAAAGAATACCTCTGTGTGAGTAGAGTATGCAAGACACTAGGTCTCATTGGCAGACACTTAGACGCATACAGATTTATTGCTGGACATTGGCTAAAATTGACAAACCGCAAAGACATTCATATCAATATATTCTGCTCCAGGAGCTTCACATTAAAAAAAGAAACACACTGTTCTGCATTATCCTCTTTCAAATGCAACAAGAATAAGATGCCTTTAAGTATATGCAGAGGGCTGTGTTACAGGGGAGTAGGAACAGGGGGTGTGGGGGACAAATCCCCCCAGATTATATGTATAGGAAACATACAAAATAGCAACAATTACATTCAACCATGCATTACCAGATTTTGCCACTAATATGGTGCAGTATGTCTCTCAAAAACTTTTTACTCCCCCCTTCCCCTTTTAACGAATCTTGGAGGATGAAACGAGCAGTCGCAACACCTGACTTTTTATTATTATTTTTTTCTTGCAATATATTCAGTTGTTTCATACCTTTACAACTCACTTTTACTTCTTGTTCTTATTCTGTTTTTTTCCAGTCTTCACTTCCTTCTCACTTTCTACCCCTCTCTCAGCTTTTGATTTTTCATCTTCACTAAATTCTCATTCCCTTGCCCTTCTTTTCCCTCATCATCCACTATATATATATATATATATATATATATATATATATATATATATATATATATATACAACATAACAAAGTCAGAGGTGCTCATCAGAGAACGAATTAACCTTAATAGGTCAGTTCTATAGCCATGATAAGCTACTCTGAGAGCAACCTCTTTTAGCTCACTTGTGCCCTTCACAGGGAGAAATATCCTGTAGTATATCAGTCTGGTCCCACTCAAAAGAGTGGCCCAGCCCCGAAATACCAGGCAATTCTACCCTGAACAGGAGAAACAGCAAACCCCAGACGCGTTTCGGCCTTTATAGGCCTCGTCAGCGAGGTGCAGCTGAACTCCCTAAGGCACAGTGAGCAAGGGGTCCACGTCTGGAGTCCCCTATTACCCTTAGGGAGACTAAACCCTAAAGGTAATTTGCATATACAACATAACAAAGTCAGAGGTGATCATCAGAGAACGAATTAACCTTAATAGGTCAGTTCTATAGCCATGATAAGCTACTCTGAGAGCAACCTCTTTTAGCTCACTTGTGCCCTTCACAGGGAGAAATATCCTGTAGTATATCAGTCTGGTCCCACTCAAAAGAGTGACCCAGCCCCGAAATACCAGGCAATTCTACCCTGAACAGGAGAAACAGCAAACCCCAGACGCGTTTCGGCCTTTATGGGCCTCGTCAGTGAGGTGCAGCTGAACTCCCTAAGGCACAGTGAGCAAGGGGTCCACGTCTGGAGTCCCCTATTACCCTTAGGGAGACTAAACCCTAAAGGTAATTTGCATATACAACATAACAAAGTCAGAGGTGCTCATCAGAGAACGAATTAACCTTAATAGGTCAGTTCTATAGCCATGATAAGCTACTCTGAGAGCAACCTCTTTTAGCTCACTTGTGCCCTTCACAGACTGATATACTACAGGTTATTTCTCCCTGTGAAGGGCACAAGTGAGCTAAAAGAGGTTGCTCTCAGAGTAGCTTATCATGGCTATAGAACTAACCTATTAAGGTTAGTTCGTTCTCTGATGAGTACCTCTGACTTTGTTATGTTGTATATGCAAATTACCTTTAGGGTTTAGTCCCCCTAAAGGTAATAGGGGACTCCAGACGTGGACCCCTTGCTCACTGTGCCTTAGGGAGTACAGCTGCACCTCACTGACGAGGCCCATAAAGGCCGAAACGAGTCTGGGGTTTGCTGTTTCTCCTGTTCAGGGTAGAATTGCCTGGTATTTCGGGGCTGGTTCACTCTTTTGAGTTGGACCAGACTGATATACTACAGGATATTTCTCCCTGTGAAGGGCACAAGTAAGCTAAAAGAGGTTGCTCTCAGAGTAGCTTATCATGGCTATAGAACTAACCTAATAAGGTTAGTTTGTTCTCTGATGAGTACCTCTGACTTTGTTATGTTGTATATATATATATATATAAATATATATATATATATATATATATATATATATATATATATATTTGTATAATGTAATATATATGTATTTATTAAACACATTAAAGGAATTTAAGAATCTTTGGGATAAATGGTGGTTTAATTAGACCTTTTGGTTCTTATCTACCTTTAGATCTCTGCTTCTACATTTTATCATAGCACAATATTAAACATATTATTGGACTTTTGTTTTGTCTTTTGGAGTTTTATAAGTAAATTAAAATATCTCATTGCTATACTGACAGTATATTAGAGATGGTTTATGTTCAGAAAATGTAAACTATTTGATCCATTATAGTCCACATGTCTTTTAAAAACCTACACTTTCATACATTATTATCTTAAAAAATTATATAATTAATTTACATAACCTGCATTCAGTTATTTGCAGATTGCTAAAACATTGTTTGCAATGCGTTAGACCCCTTGCTGACTCCAACATGTATCATCTCTACTAACAACAATCTGCCGTATATACTCGAGTTTAAGCCGAGTTTTTCAGCCCTTTTTTAAGGCTAAAAAAGGCCCCCTCGGCTTATACTCGAGTCACTCTCCCCCCCGTGTCTCTCTAACCCCCCCGTGTCTCTCTAACCCCCCAGTGTCTTTCTAACCCCCCCGTGTCTCTCTAACCCCCCGTGTCTCTCTAAACCCCCCTGTGTCTCTCTACCCCCCGTGTCTCTTTCCCTCCCCTCTCCTCATTCTAAACCCCCCTCCTCATTCTAAACCCACCCTCATCACTTCCTCTGAATCTCTAAACTCTCTCCCTTTCCCTTTCCCGCATGTGACGTAACGTCATTAGCATATAACGGGTGCCGACGCAGGAAGGAGCGGAGGCCGGAGGAGAAGCTGCAGATGAAGGTAAGTGAGAGGAAATGGAGAGGGGGAGGTATTTAGAGGGGGGGGGGTTTAGGATGAGGAGGGAGGTTAAGGATGAGGAGGGAGGATGAGGAGGGAGGTTAAAAAGGTTGAGGAGGGGGGTTGAGGTTGAGGATGGGGGTTGAGGATCGGTATGGGGGGGTTAAGGATGAGTATGGGGGAGTGGAGGATGGGGGGTTGAGGAGGGGGGTTGAGGTTGAGGAGGGGGGCTGAGGAGAGAGGTTGAGGAGGGGGTTTAGAATGAGGAGGGGGGTTGAGGAGGGAGGTTGAGGATGAGGAGGGAGGTTGAGGATGAGGAGAGAGGTTGAGGATGAGGAGGGGGGTTGAGTTTGAGAAGGGAGGTTGAGGAGGGAGGTTGAGGATGACGATGGAGGTTGAGGATGAGGAGGGAGGTTGAGGAGGGGGTTGAGGAGGGAGGTTGAGGAGGGAGGTTGAGGATGAGGAGGGGGGTTGAGTTTGAGGAGGGAGGTTGAGGAGGGAGGTTGAGGATGAGGAGGGAGGTTGAGGATGAGGAGGGAGGTTGAGGTTGAGGAGGGAGGTTGAGGAGGGGGTTGAGGATGAGAAGGGGGGTTGAGGAGGGGGTTGAGCAGGGAAGTTGAGGATGAGGAGGGAGGTTGCGGATGAGGAGGGAGGTTGAGGATGAGGAGGGGGGTTGAGTTTGAGGAGGGAGGTTGAGGAGGGAGGTTGAGGATGAGGAGGGAGGTTGAGGATAAGGAGGGAGGTTGAGGAGGGAGGTTGAGGAGGGGGTTGAGGATGAGAAGGGGGGTTGAGGAGGGGGTTGAGCAGGGAAGTTGAGGATGAGGAGGGAGGTTGCGGGTGAGGAGGGAGGTTGAGGATCAGGAGGGGGGTTGAGGTTGAGGAGGGAGGTTGAGGAGGGAGGTTGAGGATCAGGAGGGAGGTTGAGGTTGAGGAGGGAGGTTGAGGAGGGAGGTTGAGGATCAGGAGGGAGGTTGAGGATGAGGAGAGAGGTTCAGGATGAGGAAGGAGGTTGAGGAGGGGGGTTGAGGATGAGGAGGGGGGTTGAGGTTGAGGAGGGAGGTTGAGAAGGGGGTTGAGGAGGAGGAGGGGGGTTGAGGAGGGGGTTGAGGATGAGGAGGGAGTTTGAAGATGAGGAGGGAGGTTGAGGATGAGGAGGGGGTTGAGGAGAGAGGTTGAGGAGGGGGTTTAGAATGAGGAGGGGGGTTGCGGATGAGGAGGGAGGTTGAGGATTAGGAGGGAGGTTGAGGAGGGGGTTGAGGATGGATGAGGAGGGGGGTTGAGGAGGGGGTTGAGGAGGGAGGTGGAGGATGAGGAGGGAGGTTGAGGGTGAGGAGGGAGGTTGAGGATGAGGAGGAGGGTTGAGTTGAGGAGGGAGGTTGAGGGGGGATGTTGAGGATGAGGAGGGAGGTTGAGGATGAGGAGGGAGGTTGAGGAGGGGGTTGAGGATGGATGAGGAGGGGGTTGAGGAGGGAGTTTAGGATGAGGAGGGGGGTTGAGGAGAGAGGTTGAGGAGGGGGTTTAGAATGAGGAGGGGGGTTGAGGAGAGAGGTTGAGGATGAGGAGGGAGGTTGAGGATGAGGAGGGAGGTTGAGGATGAGGAGGGGGGTTGAGGAGGAAGGTTGAGGAGGGATATTGAGGAAGAGGAGGGAGGTTAAGGATGAGGAGGGAGGTTGAGGATGAGGAGAGAGGTTGAGGATGAGGAGGGAGGTTGAGGAGGGGGTTGAGGATGGATGAGGAGGGGGTTGAGGAGGGATGTTGAGGATGAGGAGGGAGGTTGACGATGAGGAGGGAGGTTGAGGAGGGGGTTGAGGATGGATGAGGAGGGGGTTGAGGAGGGATGTTGAGGATGAGGAGGGAGGTTGACGATGAGGAGGGAGGTTGAGGAGGGGGTTGAGGAGGGAGGTGGAGGATGAGGAGGGAGGTTGAGGATGAGGAGGGAGGTTGAGGATGAGGAGAAGGGTTGAGTTGAGGAGGGAGGTTGAGGGGGGATGTTGAGGATGAGGAGGGAGGTTGAGGATGAGGAGGGAGGTTGAGGAGGGGGTTGAGGATGGATGAGGAGGGGGTTGAGGAGGGAGTTTAGGATGAGGAGGGGGGTTGAGGAGAGAGGTTGAGGAGGGGGTTTAGAATGAGGAGGGGGGTTGAGGAGAGAGGTTGAGGATGAGGAGGGAGGTTGAGGATGAGGAGGGAGGTTGAGGATGAGGAGGGGGGTTGAGGAGGAAGGTTGAGGAGGGATATTGAGGAAGAGGAGGGAGGTTGAGGATGAGGAGGGAGGTTGAGGATGAGGAGGGAGGTTGAGGATGAGGAGGAGGGTTGAGTTGAGGAGGGAGGTTGAGGGGGGATGTTGAGGATGAGGAGGGAGGTTGAGGATGAGGAGGGAGGTTGAGGAGGGGGTTGAGGATGGATGAGGAGGGGGTTGAGGAGGGAGTTTAGGATGAGGAGGGGGGTTGAGGAGAGAGGTTGAGGAGGGGGTTTAGAATGAGGAGGGGGGTTGAGGAGAGAGGTTGAGGATGAGGAGGGAGGTTGAGGATGAGGAGGGAGGTTGAGGATGAGGAGGGGGGTTGAGGAGGAAGGTTGAGGAGGGATATTGAGGAAGAGGAGGGAGGTTAAGGATGAGGAGGGAGGTTGAGGATGAGGAGAGAGGTTGAGGATGAGGAGGGAGGTTGAGGAGGGGGTTGAGGATGGATGAGGAGGGGGTTGAGGAGGGATGTTGAGGATGAGGAGGGAGGTTGACGATGAGGAGGGAGGTTGAGGAGGGGGTTGAGGATGGATGAGGAGGGGGGTTGAGGAGGGGGTTGAGGAGGGAGGTGGAGGATGAGGAGGGAGGTTGAGGATGAGGAGGGAGGTTGAGGATGAGGAGGGAGGTTGAGGATGAGGAGAGAGGTTGAGGATGAGGAGGGAGGTTGAGGAGGGGGTTGAGGATGGATGAGGAGGGGGTTGAGGAGGGATGTTGAGGATGAGGAGGGAGGTTGACGATGAGGAGGGAGGTTGAGGAGGGGGTTGAGGATGGATGAGGAGGGGGTTGAGGAGGGATGTTGAGGATGAGGAGGGAGGTTGACGATGAGGAGGGAGGTTGAGGAGGGGGTTGAGGATGGATGAGGAGGGGGGTTGAGGAGGGGGTTGAGGAGGGAGGTGGAGGATGAGGAGGGAGGTTGAGGATGAGGAGGGAGGTTGAGGATGAGGAGGAGGGTTGAGTTGAGGAGGGAGGTTGAGGGGGGATGTTGAGGATGAGGAGGGAGGTTGAGGATGAGGAGGGAGGTTGAGGAGGGGGTTGAGGATGGATGAGGAGGGGGTTGAGGAGGGAGTTTAGGATGAGGAGGGGGGTTGAGGAGAGAGGTTGAGGAGGGGGTTTAGAATGAGGAGGGGGGTTGAGGAGAGAGGTTGAGGATGAGGAGGGAGGTTGAGGATGAGGAGGGAGGTTGAGGATGAGGAGGGGGGTTGAGGAGGAAGGTTGAGGAGGGATATTGAGGAAGAGGAGGGAGGTTGAGGATGAGGAGGGAGGTTGAGGATGGGGTTGAGGATGGATGAGGAGGGGGTTGAGGAGGGAGTTTAGGATGAGGAGGGGGGTTGAGGAGAGAGGTTGAGGAGGGGGTTTAGAATGAGGAGGGGGGTTGAGGAGAGAGGTTGAGGATGAGGAGGGAGGTTGAGGATGAGGAGGGAGGTTGAGGATGAGGAGGGAGGTTGAGGAGGGGGTTGAGGATGGATGAGGAGGGGGTTGAGGAGGGAGTTTAGGATGAGGAGGGGGGTTGAGGAGAGAGGTTGAGGAGGGGGTTTAGAATGAGGAGGGGGGTTGAGGAGAGAGGTTGAGGATGAGGAGGGAGGTTGAGGATGAGGAGGGAGGTTGAGGATGAGGAGGGGGGTTGAGGAGGAAGGTTGAGGAGGGATATTGAGGAAGAGGAGGGAGGTTGAGGATGAGGAGGGAGGTTGAGGATGAGGAGGGAGGTTGAGGATGAGGAGGAGGGTTGAGTTGAGGAGGGAGGTTGAGGGGGGATGTTGAGGATGAGGAGGGAGGTTGAGGATGAGGAGGGAGGTTGAGGAGGGGGTTGAGGATGGATGAGGAGGGGGTTGAGGAGGGAGTTTAGGATGAGGAGGGGGGTTGAGGAGAGAGGTTGAGGAGGGGGTTTAGAATGAGGAGGGGGGTTGAGGAGAGAGGTTGAGGATGAGGAGGGAGGTTGAGGATGAGGAGGGAGGTTGAGGATGAGGAGGGGGGTTGAGGAGGAAGGTTGAGGAGGGATATTGAGGAAGAGGAGGGAGGTTAAGGATGAGGAGGGAGGTTGAGGATGAGGAGAGAGGTTGAGGATGAGGAGGGAGGTTGAGGAGGGGGTTGAGGATGGATGAGGAGGGGGTTGAGGAGGGATGTTGAGGATGAGGAGGGAGGTTGACGATGAGGAGGGAGGTTGAGGAGGGGGTTGAGGATGGATGAGGAGGGGGGTTGAGGAGGGGGTTGAGGAGGGAGGTGGAGGATGAGGAGGGAGGTTGAGGATGAGGAGGGAGGTTGAGGATGAGGAGGGAGGTTGAGGATGAGGAGAGAGGTTGAGGATGAGGAGGGAGGTTGAGGAGGGGGTTGAGGATGGATGAGGAGGGGGTTGAGGAGGGATGTTGAGGATGAGGAGGGAGGTTGAGGATGAGGAGGGAGGTTGAGGAGGGGGTTGAGGATGGATGAGGAGGGGGTTGAGGAGGGATGTTGAGGATGAGGAGGGAGGTTGACGATGAGGAGGGAGGTTGAGGAGGGGGTTGAGGATGGATGAGGAGGGGGGTTGAGGAGGGGGTTGAGGAGGGAGGTGGAGGATGAGGAGGGAGGTTGAGGATGAGGAGGGAGGTTGAGGATGAGGAGGAGGGTTGAGTTGAGGAGGGAGGTTGAGGGGGGATGTTGAGGATGAGGAGGGAGGTTGAGGATGAGGAGGGAGGTTGAGGAGGGGGTTGAGGATGGATGAGGAGGGGGTTGAGGAGGGAGTTTAGGATGAGGAGGGGGGTTGAGGAGAGAGGTTGAGGAGGGGGTTTAGAATGAGGAGGGGGGTTGAGGAGAGAGGTTGAGGATGAGGAGGGAGGTTGAGGATGAGGAGGGAGGTTGAGGATGAGGAGGGAGGTTGAGGAGGAAGGTTGAGGAGGGATATTGAGGAAGAGGAGGGAGGTTGAGGATGAGGAGGGAGGTTGAGGATGGGGTTGAGGATGGATGAGGAGGGGGTTGAGGAGGGAGTTTAGGATGAGGAGGGGGGTTGAGGAGAGAGGTTGAGGAGGGGGTTTAGAATGAGGAGGGGGGTTGAGGAGAGAGGTTGAGGATGAGGAGGGAGGTTGAGGATGAGGAGGGAGGTTGAGGATGAGGAGGGGGTTGAGGAGGAAGGTTGAGGAGGGATATTGAGGAAGAGGAGGGAGGTTGAGGATGAGGAGGGAGGTTGCGGATGAGGAGGGAGGTTGAGGAGGGAGGTTGAGGATCAGGAGGGAGATTGAGGTTGAGGAGGGAGGTTGAGGAAGGAGGTTGAGGATGAGGAGGGAGGTTGAGGATGAGGAAGGAGGTTGAGGAGGGGGTTTGAGGATGAGGAGGGGGGTTGAGGTTAAGGAGGGAGGTTGAGAAGGGGGTTGAGGAGGAGGAGGGGGGTTGAGGAGGGGGTTGAGGATGAGGAGGGAGTTTGAAGATGAGGAGGGAGGTTGAGGATGAGGAGGGGGTTGAGGAGAGAGGTTGAGGAGGGTGTTTAGAATGAGGAGGGGGGTTGCGGATGAGGAGGGAGGTTGAGGATTAGGAGGGAGGTTGAGGAGGGGGTTGAGGATGGATGAGGATGGGGGTTGAGGAGGGGGTTGAGGAGGGAGGTTGAGGATGAGGAGGGAGGTTGAGGATGAGGAGGGAGGTTAAGGAGGGGGTTGAAGAGGGGGTTGAGGAGCGAGGATGAGGATGAGGAGGGAGGTTGAGGATGAGGAGGGAGGTTGAGGATGAGGTGGGGGGTTGAGGTTGAGGAGGGGGTTGAGGATGAGGAGGGGGTTGAGGAGGGGGTTGAGGATGGGGGGTTGAGGATGAGGATGAGGGGTTGAGGTTGAGGAGGGAGGTTGAGGAGGGGGTTTAGAATGAGGAGGGGGGTTGAGGAGGGAGGTTGAGGAGGAGGGAGGTTGAGGATGAGGAGGGAGATTGAGGATGAGGAGGGAGGATGAGGAGGGAGGTTGAGGATGACAAGGGGTGGTTGAGAATGAGGAGGGGGGTTGAGGAGGGAGGTTGAGAATGAGGAGGGGGGTTGAGGAGGGTGATAAGGGAGGGGGGAGGAGACACAGGGGGAGAGAGGGGGGAAGAGACACAGAAAAGGGAGGGGGGAAGAGACACAGGGAAGAAAGGGGGAAGAGACACAGGGAAGGGAGGGGGGAAGAGACACAGGGAAGCGAGAGGGTGGAAGAGACACAGGGAAGGAAGGGGGAAGAAACACAGGGATGGGAGAGGGGGAAGAGAAACAGAGGAGGTAGAGGGGAGTAGAGACACAGGGGAGAAAGAGGGGGACACAGAGGGCACAAGAGGGACACAGGGGGCAGCACATTTGCCACACTCGGCTTATACTCGAGTCACTCATTTTTTCCAGTATTTTGTAGTAAAATAGGTGCCTCGGCTTATACTCAGGTCGGCTTATACTCAAGTATATACGGTAATTAGAATCTTTACATTAATTCCCATGTTATCAATACCTAAGCAGACAAATAGGGAACAACTTGAACATGTCCTTGACAATGTACATTGGAAAATCAGTGTTAAGCTCATAATGCAAGAAAAACATATTGTTCCAAAGAAGAGTTTTTCACATTTTTGTATTATAAATGTATTTTAATTCTTTAATGGACCAATTTCACATGCTGTCAGAAATGGCTAATTGCAATTAAACTATATATTACAGAAAATAGGTACATTGACATCCATTTTTTTTCACTGTTCCCAGAAGGCTTTCATTTAGGAGCTTGACTTATGTTCTCTTTTTCTGGCACTCTGCTTCACCAGCTTTAGAGTAAAAAAAGGAAAAAATAGATATTGTTAATCAGATAATAGCAAAAGAAAACTCAAGGCGATGTATTATGTTTCAGCGAATGTTGTGCTCTGTTCATGAATATCAACATGTTTACGTGCTGTACTGAACTTAATGAGGACAATGCTGCACATGAAATATACATATGATGACCTTCACACCTTTGTACGCAGTGTTTGTAAGCCCTGGTGTGGAGAAAATACCTGTGACATATGTGTCATGATTAATTATTGAAATGATATGCCTCTAAAGCAGGTAGCTGAGCATATACTGTGGAACAGGTCAATGATGCAAAAAGTACAAATTAAAGTATATAAAACATGCTACATACTGACTATGTAGCATCACAGGCATGTCAACCCCTAGATACTAACAGAAGTAATTGTATTGTTTTCTCTTAAAGGGCTTTATGTTCTTGGCTAGCAAACTGCTGTAATTTTACATATTTCACAAACATGAACTTTTTTTCTAAGCTACACAAGGGATTATTACAAATGACATTAAACGATAATGTAAGCCTAAAGTGTGAGTCATAACATGTTTCAGTTTTTTTCCCTATATATATGCTTTAAATTAATTCAATTTAATCAGAACTGTTTGATATAAAATGTAATATGTTTTAAGAACACGGAGCAGTTTACGACAAACAAGTAATAATCTTAGTTAATCAGAATGGTATATATATATATATATATATATATATATATCAATTTATGGATTAGTCATTCAGAGAAAGGAATATATGATCGGTTTATGGATTAGTCACTCAGAGAAAGGAATATACACGTTCTATTCCCCGTATCAATACTTTTATGAACTCTCCTATTTATAGAGTAAATCTGAATAATGCTGATGGAGGCCACTTCTGGGGAATATAAGCACATCACAATTAAAACAAATACATGGATAATTTTAAACCAAGTTACTCATTATGTTGTTGGTACATTTTTCCTGAGAAAGGGAGGAAATGTTAGTTTATAAATATAATTAAAAAATCCCCATGTATTTAGAAAACCTTGGCTTACTAGCTATGCAGGGATATGGGTGAAATGTTACCACAACATAATGCGACATGAAAATGATAAATTGCTGGAAGTTTTTATCTCTTGAACAGCATTAATTAAAAAAAGTTCAATGTATCAGCAAGCTGCCAGGAAGAGATGTAGTTTAATATAAGCTGAATTGTTCACATATAATTCGTTATTTGACATAAAAATAATAAAACACAGAAACGTACAGGACTAATTTAGATTAACCAAAGGTTCACATGTTTGTGAAGTGTGTGACAAACTAGCAACATTATCAGCTATGTAAAACATGGGTATAAAAGCTTTTTCAAATTAAAATCTTTATTTTAGAAGACATTGCTAGTGCATAAAAGCTGCCATGACAATAATACACATTTTCAAGACAGAAGGGGGTTGTTACAGAACTTGCTAAGTAATTCTTACATGTATTCATGCAAGCTGCCTCCACTAAGACTTTCGGAGGGAAAGGAAAGATGTCCAGTGTTGAAATCATATATTAGTAAACTAATCAGTCAACAAATCCCCATCATTACTCCCTTCCCCTCCTTCCTCTCTTTAATATATAATAAAAATTAGTAAGACCCACCCACTCAGATTACAAGGCAGCATTAAAAACATGGCATGCTTCAAAAACAAGCAGTTTCTACAAAAATAAAGATTTTTATCTAAAATGCTTTTATTGTCCATGGCTGCTAATTATTCATTTCTCTACAGTTGATCTTTAACACTCCATACAGAGCATGGCCTGTCTGGTATTATACTGTAATTGGAATTGTATGTACAATGTTTATTTCCTAAGTTAACAAGTGAATAGGTCTGGGACTCTCAACATAGGAACCCAAGAGTTAACTTTATAAAACATAAATTAATGAACTGCATACTATCTATAAAATCATTAACCACTTATAGAAAATAACATTAATTCTAACCTAACATCCAGATTTGTTACATTTTAATTGTAATGGAAATGTATGCTGGTATAATTTAATAGTATGTTTACTAACAATGTTTTATAAAACAATGTTTTATAAAAAAAATAATTGTTAACTTTTAGCTTAGATAATGCAGGAAGGGTCCTCACTGGGACTGAAAACACAACTACAAAATTCATATGGAATTGAGAGGGAGCAAATAATAAGTGAGATAGAGCAAGACCATTAGGCAAAGTTATATTCTCCTTACCTTCACTTCACCATAAACATAAGACCTAGCCACAATCTATTTTTAGTGAATCTGTGCCAATTACGGTACTTATAATGACAAAAGCATACATACTATGCCAAATATGTCCAAGGACTACCAATGGTCTGTGACATTCATTTAGTTGGTCCCCTAACAACTGTGATCACAAAAAATATATAATATCAATTAAATAAAAAATCCATTATTAAATAGCATTTAAGTGCAGTTTTAAAAAATGTTTTGTTTAGTTGAGTTCATGCTATACCTCCATTTAGTTTAGTACAGGTATATCGAAAACATTTTGGGAACCACAGCACTTTCCTATCACTGGAATGAGAAAAAAATAATCCACATGTTTTTAACCACTTAGACAATGGTGTAAGAAATCAGATTATATATGTTCTCCATGTGCAATTTTAGTTCATACACTTAAATGAACTTACCCCAGACAAGGTGATTGAGAGTTTCCCCAACAATATAGATAAATGCAGCCAGTATATTACTCAGAAGCAGAAATATTATAAATCCAGATCGACTAAGTAGTCCAAGAAAGGGATAGACCCAATTGCCATCAACAAAGTATATCCATATTACCCTAGAATAGAGAATTGTTTAATTTTTTTTCCTAGGAAAATTTCACTTTAAAATAAATATAAGGTGCTTTTATAAAAAAACAATCTCAAATAAGAAGAGACATAATAGACAGATAAATTAGCATTTTTTTATGAATACAAATTAAATATTTAGAACACATTTTTAATTGTAAATACTAATTACTTTCTTACCCCAATGAAAACTGACATATTCTTAATATGTCTCTGTTACTTAAAGGACCACTGTAGTCAAACATTTAAAATATGCTATAGTTGAAAACAGGCAACATGCTTTTAGAATGTAAAAAAAAGAACACAATCTCTAATTTATTACTTTTGTATGCAATTATGCTGTTGTGGAAGCTACCATTTTGTTTTCCAGTCATGACTTTTAATCAGAGAGAAAGCTTCCATCAGCACAATGGGACAATGGCAGCTGCAACTGCTAACATTTTCATAAGGACTAATGCAAAGCTCCATAGATTGTAAGAGCTTGTCCTGTTGCGATGCAACTCAGAAAAATATAAAAGCTGTGCTTTTTTTAACTTTCTGATAATATTTTTTTCACATTATCAATTTAGTTTTTAAAAAGACCATATAGAAGAAAATGTTACCACAATGACTCATGTTAAGTAAATTTCAATTTATATCATAATTATTAAGTTCTTAAATCATCAATTCATCCCACCTACCCTGTCTACACAAACCCACCTATGATTTGTTTAGTACTATTACCTCCATTTTTCATCACTGATACACCCACAACCTTAATCACTAATTAAACCTCTACAATTATTTGCCAAGTTTCTTTCTTTAACCACTTAGATTGTAATTTTGCGAGTTTTCAATCTTATTTGGTGTTTTGAAAAAAATCACCATGTATGTAAGATTTTAAACTCAAAAACAGGGCACCCTACTTTTTTGCATGTGTTTAGTATTGTATTTTAATTTTTTTTTCTTTATACAATCTCTGTACAGCGCTACAATTTGTAAATAAACTATAGTGATAAAAAGAATAATAATCAATTTAAAAAAAGTTCTCAAATATATAGAAATAAGTATTAAAATGTTTGTATGACTATATTTTAAGTTAGAGAAGAGGGGTGGGGGAGAGATAGAGCACCAATACTTAGTGCGGGTTGCCAAGGTATAAAAGTTAAGATTCAACACTCACCTCCTGTAACCTCAATCTATGAGGTATGTTATGAGCTTCCCAACACTTATTACAAGTTGGTACTTTTCAGTCCGTAGACTTCTTGGTGGGTGTTTTGGAGCTTTGAATATGGGTTTGGGTATTATATGTATTGATCGCTTGTTAATGGATAACAATACTATACCATTATCAATATATGTATAAGTGAGATGGATTCTATATATTCAAGCTTGTAGAAATATCATCTCAACCCTGGTAAAAATCAGTTTATTAGGTAATAAAATCGGTATACAAAGTTATGTGCACATATTAGTTAAAACCAAATAATCAGGTATACAACAAAGAAGTAAAACAAGAACTGAAACAATGGTGTTATTATGCATAAATAAAGTTTATTATTTTGCTTTTAACTTGAGTGAGTCTCAATTGGTTCACTTTCTGTGAGTCTAAATATTTGCTTAGTATTCGCTTTTTTCAAATATTATTTCACATATTAGTTGTCAGCTTGAATATTAAAAGCTTCATTCAGTTGAGCAATCATAAGTTATTTTAACCAGTAAGTGAGGCTGTAAGTTAATTTGCTATTCAATTGGCGTTTTTTTGCGGGCTCCGAACGGGTTATGGGTTACGGGCTTGAAATCCTTGCGGTTGTTAAACCAATAACTTACAGCCTCCGAAAGCCGTTCAACTTGTGTTCCGATGGCTAAAATCGCAAATCGCTATTTAATTGCAAAATTCACTCAAGACCCCAAGCCTGCAAACGTCAAATGTCGGCTCAGAGATTCCAATTAGGACCAGCAAAGGGTTCACAGACTAGTTTGGAACAATGCAGAACACAATATAAAGACACCAATACACTTTAAAATATGAGGAAAGCAAGGGAAGGCATTACAATCACATGCACAACAACTCACAACTATCACATATGGAAAAAAATAAGATTTTATTTTCCTCATAGGTTGTAATAGTAATGAATATGCCAATATGAAAAGTAATGCCGGAAGTTGCTGAAAGCTATTAAGACACACTCCCTGATTAAATTGCAACACAAATACATGGAAATTGCTGACATATAAACCCTTTCTCACTCACAAAGGCTCTAATGTGGACACTGAAAATACAACGATCAACTCATATACATCTCACTCATCCCATCTACATTGGGAAAACAAATGGTGGCCAAATTACACGGCCACGTGGAATATATCAAGTACCAGGGGAACATTTTACATATGGTTGTTCAGTTCCTCAGTTGTGTCTGACTCTCTGTGACCTTATGGAGTACAGCACACTTACTTATGTCTGTGTGTATCCTCATGGTTTGCATGCCAAAGATACTGGAGTGGTTTCCCACTTCCTTCTCTAGTGCACTGTGATTTGTCTGACCGCTCTGCTATGACCTGCCCACCTACAGTGCCCCTACATGGTATAGCTCACAGCTTCATTCAGGTACACATGCCCCTTCACCACCACCAATTAGCAAACTAGAAGAGCACCAGGGGAACATAAACCACACTAATCTACTCAAACCCATTAGGAAGGGCCGCAAACACACATGGAGGCTGTGCAGAGGCATGTGGAGCTATGATCATCCTGAAAAATCCCACATCATTGCTGGTGGCCATAAATTGACCCATTATCATTTGATGACCACCCATTACTTGTTTTGATATCAATCAATTCACATTATCACCTGTCATATTCCTATCAGGCCTTCAGGAGAATACTCCACAGTATCGCAAATTGGACTTTGCATGTATATTAACCCTTTATTATGATATATTATATATATATTATTATATGATATCTCATGATATTATTACTATTGTTATTGTTATTATATGTATTTACCCATTGCATAGTAACAAGGGCTCATTAGTTTACTGATATAGGAAGGTGACACAAATGTGATGTATGTGGATGTCCCAAAACCCCAACCATTGAAAACACACTGACACAGTAAGAGTGGTATAACAAAGCTTTATTTCATACACAGAGCACAATCAGAAATGGACAAGACAGTGCATTAATATATTGGGTGTAGTGGGGGCAGATCCCAGGAGAGCAAGAGGCTATTGTTGAGAAAAACAGGATACCTAAAGGGGGTAATGTTATAGTCTAGAATAAGCATGATGCATAGCACCTACCAGGGTCCCATGTGGTCACTACACCACTGCAACTGGAATCTGATGAAAAAAAGGATCATCAGCAATCATTCCATTTAGTTGAAGAAACCATTAATGTGCATAGCACTTATAAATTGTCTATATCTGCTCAATGAAACAGATGATTCAACCTCTGGACTGTGTAATCCAATCCAGTTTCACAGATACAATGTGTTGACAAAAGAAAAATCTAAAAAAAAAGTGGTTAAAAAAAAAGGCGGAGAAGGATAAAATATAAAAAAAACATGCATGTACAGTGCTAAATACTGTAACTGTAACAATATACCAACTCACCTGATTCCCACCTGCAAGCATTACTAGACCATTAGCTAGTTCTCAGGATAACTCACTGGCCATGACTATTAATAATGATGTGTCATCTCACAATAAATGCTTAGCTGTGACCAGCGTCACTGGTCAAGGTGTACTATCACCTTCGCCATATGATTATTGTTCATCAACACTGATATCACATCCATCAACTATACAGCTGTTAGCACATTTTAAAGGATACTCATGATATAATCAATAGGGGAAAATACCCATTAATATGGAGAGGACACAAAGGTCAGCAGCCAGATTCAATGTTACTTACATCAGACCCAAGGATCTGTTCTCAGACTGATATTGAGGTCAGGATCACATGCTTCACTAATACATGTATTAATGCTGGCTGTCATTAACATGCCATTGTGAGACTCTGCAAGTCCACAGCCATAGCGGTATTAGTCTACAATTAAGCTAACAACAATCATGTCTTAGATATCTGGCTATACAATAGCTTTAAGATTGTGGGAGCTACAAGTTAAGGGGGGACTGTCATTGAAGAAATGTCTACCTGAGAGGCACTGGGAAAACCTTACACCTCATACATTTCCTTCACAATGCTTGCAGATGCAGAAGATCCCTTCATAAACCTGCATTGTACCTAAAACAAAACAAAAACATAACACCTACAAAATAAGGCCTTAAAAAAGATAGGGACTGCAGCATCTCTTCTCCTAAGTGACCATCAATTGGTGACATGTTAAAACCCATGTGTCCACAGAGAAGAGGATCATGGACCATGTGATGGGAAGTAGCCATGTGCATACAAAATATCATCTTCACATAGGCCAAGATCCAAGACTCTGGAGCCAGGCTAGATTAGGTTAACATTTGGACCAATAGATTGTCAATGAGGAGTGCTGATGAGAAGGCACAAACATAAGCGCAGCCCCTAGGTCCTCCTCTGCCTAGCCACAGTGCCCCAATGCCCTGTGGCCGTCCTCCGTCTCCCTGATGGTGGTGGTTGGGGGGCAGGCAGGGTCATTCCTCAAGGAGGCAGCAGAACCTGCAGTGTCAGTGGTGGAGGCATGGGGGCGGAGAGGAGCGGCTGGGCTGCGGGTAGACGGGGGATGCCTCCGGGGTGGAGGATGTGGGGCTGGGAACCAGAGCGTATGCATGGTGTCTGCTGTCACTTGCTGGATTGCGCTCTGGTCCGCCCCCATCCTGACCAGCTTGGCCAGGTATGATTCAGTCATTAGGTGGTGCCTCCTCTCCTTTCCTCCCTATTGAGCCTGGCCAGGCTGCGCATGACCTCCGCATGATTGGCAGAGATGCTGGCCTGGATCCCAAGGAGACACTCCATCTGCTGGCGCATGAAGACCAGCAATACCCGCCTGTGCAGCCTCACTTGGGGGTGGGGATGGCAGTCCTTGGGCCATTGATTGGTGAGTAGGTGGCGGTGGTGGTTCCTCAGTGGGGAGGGTCTGGAGCCCGGTTGGAGACTGGCTCAATAAGGACGGTGTTTCGTGAGCGGGCCCCGTGGTGTTAGTGGCAGCCAGTCGGATGCACTGCTGAGGGGAGGAGGAGGTGGGGTCCCAGCTGGTCCCTCTAGGGCCCTGGAGAGATGCAGGATGGGGATAATGGGGTCAAATCCCGGCGGTGTGGCCACTGGTCCTGCTGGTGATCCCACTAGCCAGATGACATCCTCCTTCTCCAAAACAGTGCCCTCTGCTCCTCTTCTTTCCTCCTACCCTTGCACCAGTTCCTGCTGGGTCCAGACCTCCTTGATACTGAAACATAGAAAAGAAAGGTATATGTTATTAGTATGATGAATAATACATTGTTTTGCGTTCTATCTGACATCTAGGCTTGAACCTGGATGATTCTCCTAATTGCAACTCAGATTAGCTATCATTTGCTAGATGTGACCTATTCTTTGGTTCTTGATCTTGATTGTTCTTGGCACTTAATGCTATCTTGATTCCGGCTGCAGTCTGTAACTATATAGGTTGCCGTGTGCACACCAATACATGGACTCTCTATTGTTTTATTACTGCCCAGGAATGACAGTGATTTGTCAGCTTCATGGATTTAATGAGGCATCCATCTATCCCTTGCTAATTCCTTAGAGCTGACATGTCAGTGTCCTTGTTGGTCATCATGTATATGTGTAGTGTGTGTGATGTACATGTGGTGGCATGTTGGTGTATGTGATATTCACCTGACATGGAGGCTGGATCCTGCTGGGCCACCAGGCCTGAAGCTCCAGCGGCGGGCATCTGGCTGAGAAGTTTTTTGGCCACCCTCTCCCACTCTTTGTAGCACACAGTCACTTGGGGCCTCCTTGGCCATCATCCTCCTTACCTTGGCCCTGATGTCAACAAAATGGTGCTTGACTGACCTCACATCCCTTTGCACTGTGCCCACTGCTGTTACCTTGGCCGCTACCTCCTTCCATGCCTGGGTCCTAGGCCCTGGCCTGACTTCAGGCCTCGGGCAGTAACTTGCGCCCTCACTCAATTGAATAGCGCCAGAATCAGAGACGAACGGGAGCCCGCCCCATGCCCGCAGACAAAAGGCCTGTATCACGCGAGATGCAGGCTTGGAATTGAACCGGCCTCTTAGTCTTCAAATTTGAAGAAAACTGCATTCATACATATAGAGGTTCTCTGTCGTTATCAATAGCACTCTAATAGTTAGGACTTATATAACTGACTGCACAGTGATCAGATAAAATATCAAGGTTCAAAGATGTGATTATGTGCATCACCTGTTATTGAATTTAATCTCAAGAGAAATGACTTCACTGATGTCAAATATTTGCGTATATCAATAATTTGAAATTGATTTGCTCCTCAATTTTGCACATTGTTAATCCTTAGCTAAAATTGAAACATAAATAACTGCTTTAAATCAGTTCCTTAGCCAATAATGGCCATTTCTAGTTTTTCTTATCTCGTAAGGAAACAAATTTTGTATTAGAAATAACACCTATTTCATGATAGATCAAAAATGGGAATATATATGTATATATTAAGCAAATATCACCACTTTTAGCTATAAATAAATGTTTAGCTAAAATACATTTAGCTAGTTAAATAAAATAAATATTTAGATAAAATAAAGTTGTAATAAAATATATGAGGATTAATATTTTTAATATGGCTCTTTTATATATTTTAGGTAAATCTGTATGCAGAGAAAAAGAAGAAGCTTTGCTAAATCATTTGAAAATAAGTGTTTCATTCTGACCTTGGATGTACTATGCTCTGACCTACTTTTCATTTTAGGATGGTGAACAATGGTGAACAGTGAATGGAGTGGAGCTGCTCATAGGGTCAATTGAACAGGTAATTCAAGGTGGTAGATGTAGGAACTAGTGCAACAACAAATATTATGACTTCCATCATCTAAAATTAGAGACGGGTGAGTGCATGTTGATGGCAGAAGGAAAGTGAGTACAAAATAAAGAGAGCTTAAGAGAGTTGAGAAGGTGTAGAGAGCAAACATATGATGGAATGAGAATCATAAGGCAAAGGGTGTTGAGAATCAGGTGGAATCTCTATTTATTTATGAATGAATGAAGTGATAGTGTTAACAATTTAAGATGTTACTCTCATCATAGGATATACTTCATCATCAGTAGATAGCTGGTATAAAGAAGGGGTGGCAGGAGTACACAGAATATCTATAATGAAAGGATCTTAACAGCACTTATGACCTCAAAAGTTTGTCCAATGAGCTGGAGCTAGACATCTTGGAGAGTGAAGTGAGATGGGCCCTAGGAAGCCTTTCTGATAACGAGGGTGCAGGAGCTGGAATCCCAATTGAACTATTCAAAATCATTCAAGATGGTGCTTTGAAAGTGTTGGTTGCATTATGCCAACACATTTGGAAAACTCAACAGTGGCCAATAGACTATAAAAGGTCAGTGCCAAAGAGTGCTCCAATTATCAAGCAATTACACTTATTTCACATACAAGCAAGGTAATACTTAAGATTCTACAAGCTCGGCTCCAACAAAATTTGGATCAGGAACTACCACATGTGCAAGCCAGGTTCCACAGAAGAATATACACAAGAGATTAAATTACCAATGTCTGCTGGATAATAGAGAAAGCAAGAAAGTTCCAGAAGAAAACATGTACTTCTGCTTCAAAGTCTTTGACTTTGTGGCTCACAACAAAATGTGGCTAGTTGTTAAAGAGATGGGAACACCAGATTATCTTATTCCCCATCCATAGAAATGGAACAACAAAGTGGTTCAAGATCGGGAGTTGTGTGGCATGATTGTATAGTGTCACCCTATTTATTCAACTTATAGGTGGAGTACTTCATGTGTAAGGTCGGAATGGATGAATCCAAAGCCGGAATCATTATTGCTAGGAGAACCTCAGATACGTGGACGATACTACTCTGATGACCCAAAGTAAGGAGGAACTAAAAAGCCTGTTGTTGAGGGTGAATGAAGAGAGTGGAAAAGCAAATGATAATCTTACCTCCTGGCAAATACATGGTGAAGTGGAGGCAGTGATAGATTTTATTTTCCTGGGCTTCACAATGTCTACAGATGGTGACTGCAGCCATTAAATGAAATTATGTCTGCTTCTGAGGACTGCTATGTCAAGTCTGTACTAATTAACAAAAAGTAAAGATATTACATTATCAACAAAGGTCCACATAGTTATAATTATGGTATTCCTAGTGGTAACATACGGATGTGAGAGCTGGACCATAAAGAAGGCTGAGCACAGTAGAATTGATGCCATTGAATTATGGTGTTGGAGAAAACATCAAACTTCTTCAACTGCAAGAAGTAATAAATTTATACTTCAAGAAATAAAGCCAAAACTGTTCACTGGAAGATATGATCACGAGGCTGATGCTCAAATATTTTGGCCATATCCTGACAAGACAGGATTTCTTTAAAAATACTCTGATGCTGGGAAAGATTGAAGGCAGATGAAGAAGGGGTCTGATGGATAGAGATGGACCATAAAGAAGGCTGAGAACAGTAGGTAATTGAAGCAATGAACATGATCGATTAAGTTCCATTGGGGCAGTGGCTGACATTTGTGCCTGGCATGCTGCTGTCCATGGGGACATGGAGAGTCGGATACAACTGAACGACTAAACAACAACAACAAATACTATTAATTAGTTTGCTTTTAGATTACTTCAGACTGCATAAAAGTCTGAACTGTAAAACCTGATCATGACTTTTTAAAAGCCACTTTATATGGAATAATTTTATTCTAACTTATTTGAAAATATAGTGATACGTCATAAATTCTAAGCAACTGTATTTATATCTCAGCTAGTTCTTACATCTTATCTTTTCTGGGACTTGAAAAGAACATAATAATCTAGTATTGTTCTGGTTGAGAGGATGTAGGTGCTTCTGTCACATTGTGCTTTTGAACATCTCTTCTAATTATTTACCTTTGTACAGACACCCAGAGCTTGAGAAGCTCATGTTAAATTCTGACTATTTTCCAATACGTTTAATTTACATTTATGATCACAAGGGACCCAAGTAAATAGACTGACCTGTCTCTACTGCTTGCTTTATTGACTTCTCTTAGTCATCTATTATTCAAGGAAACCTGCTGAGAATGTCCCATGTGGCTAAGTTTCTAAAGTCAATGCTTCAGTCTATTTTTGCTTTCTGAAAAGGTAAGAACATCTGAAACAGTATATGTGATTTGAATTAAAAATCCTGAACTTCTGAGAAACTAGCCATAAATATTTACAATATTTAGTATACCATATACACTTGACTATAATTATTATGGTCATTTTTTAAAGCAAATAACTTAAGCATTTATATGCTTTACACACATATTAAATTATCAGTTTTACTTTGGCACAAAGACAAACCAAGCATATAACAAAGCTCTAATCAATGTTTTATGGGCACAAAATTCAGCAGGGTAATACTGGAACAGGTAAGAGGTATTGGAGGAGTATTTGGTTCATAAGCAACGTCTTATTGAAAGCGGATCTCCTTGCAGTCTGTAGCTGATGACATTATAGTGTTGAACCAAGGCCGGCATACATATTCTATAATAAAATATCTTTAGCAGCCATTTCCATCATTTGATTGTTGTTTTAAAACCAAGAACAAATAAAATGCTCCTCTACTGTAGTATATCTTAATCACTTAAAGGTAACAAGAAGTAATGTGTTTACTTTATTTTCAATGTTGAACTCTCTTCCTGATATTTCCACATCTTTCGTTCACTTCCCTATAGCGTCTCTTCCGTTCAATGGCTCTAATATCATGATATGAGAGGAAAAAACTGAAGATCCCCAACAGTATTGAAACTTTATTAAGATAGACATAAAACAAAAAATTATGCTTACATAGCCTGTAACACAAAATTATAGATCATACATTGCCTGGCCGCTTGTGTAAATCCTATAAAGTCCTAAAGTCTCGAGCCACTGCAAGATACACCTCAAGATGTCATACCATAAATTTCTGGATTGAGAATGACTTGTATACACTGTGTTTTATAGTCACTTCTAGTCTCATATACATTACAATGTTGTAGTAAAATCACATAAAAACATTTAAAATTGTAACAAATAAGGCACATTTTATTGTCTATATCGACAATGCTGTATTTCCTCAATTTGGAGCTGTGTATATTTTTTTGTTATTTTATGTAGCAGTTGATTTGTATGACAAATGTTTTTGTTAGATTTGATCACATCGTTAGTACTTTACTGGATGACAGTTATTTATAATTATTTTCAGATTACCCCTCTGATTGTTATGCTGCTTATTTCTAATTAAAGGAAATATTTGTATATAACGAATATTAGAATATTGTCTTCTACTAAATAATTAGGAGTAGCTAGATCTGGTATATAATTATATAGTCTTAATAATGCCTAAGAGATGACTGGATTTTTTATATAATACTCTAACTTAAGAAAGTGTGACTTATCCATGGCGGGAGAATTCATTTCTAATGGTGGAAAAACAAGAGAGCACATAATGCGGTTTTCACACTGGGAATATTTATAAAAAATAAAAAAGTGCTTACGGTTATTCTATAAAACAGATGAGATCAATATTGACTCCACATGATTCAGAAGTTAGCATCATATATATTAATTCTCCTTCTTTTTTTGAGTCTTGATTACTGTGATTACCTCCTCTCCATCACTCCCTTACTTTACCTAATGCTGTAAACTTTAAAGATTTGGGATTGCAGTCATGGTGACTTTTGAAGTGATCTGAGACCAAATGTCCTGTATAACATTTCTTTATGTTACAAATATGTTCCTCTATTCTTCTCTACAATTGTCTTGTCATATGCCCAGTGAACTGGTATGGGCAGTCACATTGTAACAGATAGACTACATTTTTTGATATTGCACATCATTTTTTCATTTCATTTTTCTTACGTCCATTAGATGAGCTTGTTATTTCTCTTGCTATTGCAAAATTATAATTACTGAAATCCTGAAGTACTAACGATGAGATACAATATAACAAAAAGTTTTCTCACCTAAATAAAAAAAAATCTCTACAACTCCAAAGGAAGCATTTGAATTAAGGAACAACATTGTCACTATATACTATAAAATATGCCTTACTTGTTACCATTTTGAATGTTTTTATATCACACACAAGGGGACCAGCAATTTTGTACGCCAGACCAGCAGCCTTATTAAATTGCGATTTGGTCAATTGTATAGGGCTCTATATAAGCAAATACATATTTTTTACAGAAGTTTTTAGTTAGTGATCTTCTATCCAAAAGTGAAGTCTTCACTAACTAAAAACTTCTGTAAAATAAATATGCTCTGTGCTTATATAGAGCCCTATTCAATTGGCCGAATCACAATTTTTTATTTTATACTTATTGTAATAAAGATTTAATACTATTGTGTACCTTTTTTTCCCCTCCCATATAACATTGTTGGAGCCACACCAGGAAGAAAAGCTACAGATGAGTGAAACAAAATGATGTGGATGTTATTTTCTAATAGGAAATAAAGTAAGCATATTACTTTTGTTATCTTCTTATGATTAAGACATACTTCATTACAGGAGCATTTTAGTTGTTTTTAAGACAACAATCAAGGGATGGAAAAGCGCCACTAGAAATATTTTATGATGGACTTTACAACATTGGTTATCAGAATCACAATGCAAGAAGGCTGTTGTGACGTTTGTATGAAATTGTAAAAAAAGCAAGTGGTTAGTGAACTAGTGACTATTTTAAACCTTAGAGCTTCTACTAAACACTTTTGTTAGTGACAATATATATATGATAACTGGATCTATGAGAACCATCATAAAATGTATAATATGTTGAGTGCACGGTCACGTGATAAACCTGTGCCTAGCGTGTATCAGATATTAATCTCGAACTGTCTATTACCTAACTTAAATTTAGTATAGGTCTCTAATAATCATTAGATGCATCTAATCATATGTGAATCAGCATACTAAGAGATAATGCTATATATAGATTACTCTGATGGTAGTTTGTCTGGGCCTTACACTACCATTGAGTTCTATTGCTCAAGTGTGCTTTTTGAAGAGGGTGTTTTTAACATAAGTGAATACAGATCATCACACTACTTTGATTCTAATCATTCGCATGGAACAAAGATGCCTATCATCCTTTAAAGCTAAATTCTATAGTTAAGCATTAAAGTCTGTAAATATTTATTTTACACTGTGTAAAACATTGTGCACATTATCAATATAGCATAATATAAATACGACACTTCAGTGCTCCTTTAAAACTTTTTTTTTTCTTTTAGTACTTGTTTTGCTACTTTTAAGAGTAAAAAACATTATAGAGTACCTTTATATTTTACAATTGCTTTTTTTTCACTTACCAGCTTAGATAGGAAAAAGAACATAAACCCAAGATGGTGAGTCCATGTTTCTTTGGTGGGTACCGGTGAGGAGAGGCTAGCATTTCTAAAACAGCTAGAGGAAACACTGCTGTGTGCTGGGATCAAAAGAACAATGCATCTCATTAGATTACAAAATATTAAAGATTATATCATAAAATGAACTGTGAAAATTTGTTACACTTTTAAATATATTTGTTATATTTATTCTAAATATATACAATCTAAAAATGATATACATCAGTGGTTTCCAACATATTGGTGTGTGGACAGCTTGGTTACCTTTGGTTGCTCATGTGGACTGACTGTGAGGTTTGGAGTATTTTGAACAGGGACTCACTACATTTTCCTTTAGCTTTGCATGGATTTGAACAGAAAACATTTTAACTACCTGTAAATGAATCAGTAATCTATAAATATGACTAATAGTAGTGGTATGTATAAAGTGTTAGGTTGTCCTCATGCTTCTTTATCCATGATGACCGTCAAGTAAAGATCAGAGACCAGGTCCTGTTTAAATGTTTTAAAACAGTTTGAAATGCTTGCCCAAGACAAAAAAATATGTTTGTTCAAAATGTCATTGTACTAACAGCATTATTTTAAGAAATAGTTTTATCTAAACTTGTGGGAGAGTCATAAGATATACTTTACATGGATAATTTCTTATTTTCTCACATTCAACTGAATGTGATAATACCACATGATGTTTACTAGGTGCAGGTTTTCTGAATTTCTCTCCTGGTAAACAGATTGGATCATAAGCAGTACTCATGAGTCAATTTTATTGCAATGCTTTTAGCTAAAAGTTAAAGATCCACAGATCCATAGATTAGCAGAACTGCTTCTCTCCATTCACTAGTAGCTTCTAATGGGTGGAAGAGGATCTTGACCACTCTAGGTTTGTCTATCAAGACAGCTTCCTGTAAAGATTCTCTCCCTTTCCTCAACACTTTATATAGGGTAGAAAGAAGCATATCTGCTGAAGTCTGACCATTTTAAAGAAAGCTTACATGTAAAGCTACATTGACATATGGTTTAATAAGGGTGTTAAAGATAATCAGTTATTAAATAAGCAAATTAAGCCATATTATATGAGCACTGCAGTGCTCCTTCGAAATTCAGCAATGCAAGTTTGCCAATTCTTAATGTGTTTGACCATAAAGAGAAAATTACGTTTCTATTCATCTGATAAATTCATTATTTTAAGAATAACATGAATACTTAAATAACTTGTTAATGATTTTACACTTAGAAAACAAGCATTGAATAAAGACATATTTCCATACCACCCTAATGTGAGAGCATCATGGTTATGAGGAGTTACCGTATTTAGTTATTGCTGGCTAAAGTTACATATAGGCATAGTCACAATTAAAGGGTCAGATTACTTATATATTTTGGCCAGTAAGCCCTACTGAAAATATGACATGATACTTGTTAAAATTACAGGATGCTTTTCTACACTTTTACTTTAGCAAATGTGTTCCGCATTTCAAGAAATTAAAGTAGGATAGATCACCAGGGGGTTTGAGTCATAACACACATAAACTCTACTAAAGCAGTATCGATCAACATATAGTCAAGGGTTTACATGAAGCAGTCAAAGGGTTTCCAAGCGGCCATTATTCTATTCTTGCTCTGGTGAAAAGAGTCAGGTTTTTCTACCCCTGACAAATTAATTTTAACCATGCACTATTAAAATATTAAGCTCCTCTTATTATGTATTTCTATTATCCAGTACTAATACACATAGGGCCTCATTCTATTACCGGCCGTAAATCGGCCGTAAGGCTGCGATTCCTTGCGGGGGTTCTGTTAACTCGCGATTCTATTATACGGCCCCGCAAGGATCTCCTCTTACGGCCGGCCGCATATCTTGGAACCGGCCGTAAGCTGAGAAATATAAAAACGCAAAAATAAATTCAAGCCTGCACTGTACAGCTCTGTAAATGCTAGGGATCATATTGGGGGACATGAGGATTAAAAGAAACCCACTCTCAAGCTTGCACATCAGCCCAAACCCGAGTTCAAATTAACTCTTTATTTTCCGGCTGCGGCGTGGGCGGGTCTGAAGTGCTCCAAGCACTCTGGACTTTTTACATGGATATTTTACGGATATTAAAAATAAAATATTTTACGGATTTGAGTATAGGATAATTATGTGCTATTTTTTCTAACACCTAAAATCCCTTTATAGTCTTCTCAAAGTGCAGGATGGCTTTATTTGAGCTATTTTATGTGCTTAATTGGTGCTAGCGGGACCTCTTTCCTGCAAGTAAGCTGCGGTTAGTTTTTAGCCTTGCAGAGAGGGTTCCCGGAGCAATTGAATTGCAAATAGGAATTTCTTACGGCCGAAACTCTTGCGGCCGTTTTAGATCAAAGGCTTTCCTCTGGCGCGAGCGGCCGCAAGAGATAGCAAGGCACCGGCCGCAAGCCTGCCGGAGCCCCCGGCCGTAAGGGAATAGAATAGCCGAATAGCTTGCGGCCGGTCCTTGCGGCCCCGCAACGGCTGCGGCCGCTAATAGAATGAGGCCCATAGTGAATTCTATCATATTTTCTATATTCCAAGGCCCTCATTCAATTGCAGTTTGGCCAGTTGATTTGGGCTCTAAATAAGCACATAACATATTTTTTTTAAAGAAGTTTTTAGTTAGTAAACATCTATCCAAAAGCAAGGTTTTTACTAACTAAAAACTTCTTTAAAAAAAGAATGTTATGTGCTTATTTAGAGCACTATTCAATTGGCAAAATTGCAATTGAATGAGGCCCCAAGACATTAGTTAAACATGATCTGAGGTTCTTTTGAAACCTGGTGGTGAACAAGTAAACTAGGTTGTACAACATTGTAAAGAAACAGTTGAGTAAACCTGGACTTGACAAATCAAAAGAACCAATAAGTCATGGTTTTTGTAAATATTACTTCTGTATTCTGTATTCTAACTTTAGTAGCCATATTCTTATAAACCTGTCAACCCCTGCATTAAACAAATTGCATATCATAAAACACATTTTGGTTATTTAAATTTCCTGCGGAGAAATGGCTTACAAAAAGTTACCCCACCAAACCTTTGTGTTGTCATGGATATAAAGGACCTGTATCCCACTGCTTTCAACAGCTGCTGAAAGATAGGGTAATAGTAAAAAATGAATGGGGATGTCGGGGGAGTGATTTGAGAATTAAGGCTTCACTGGTTATTGAAAGTAGTTTCAGAGAATACCTTTCAAGTACCCCGACAATCCATTAGAGAGTGAGTGGATCACTCTGTTTATTACAGTCTCTTCTCACAGAAATTGGAACAGAAGATCTAGGGTCTATTGACAGAGAAAAATGTAACTATATAAAGCTAATATAGTCAACAATGCAAGAGTCATTGCTACTGTCCTAATTTTAGGTAAATTGTTGAACACCTGCAGATTGGACAAGTCTCTACGACAATAAAATATTAAATCTGTAGAAAAATGCTTTCATTAGATGGTTTTAATATAGTTTTGTCTATTCACAGTTTTTCTGACTATGAAAGAGAGTAAAAACCAAGCCAAAAGCAAACCAAAGAAAAATTATATGTTCACTAGCAACTTGTAGGCTTGCAATGCTGTTTGCCTCTCCCACCGTCTACTTTACGGCCTTCGGCGGTCATCGCAAGCCCTGCAATGAGCCTCATTGCAGACGTTGTCCAACCTGCCATTTTTGTGCCTTGTGCTGAGCGCCTTCGTCGCTCATTGCAAGCCGAGCGATGAGCGCCTTCAACATTCATCGCGAATTACTCAACGAGCACCTTCGCCACTCATTGCAAACCTCTCCATACTCTCTGACCCCTGTGTCTGTTTCCCCTGTCCCTTTCATGTGTATGTTTCCCCCTATCTCCCTCCACCCCTCTCCGTGCCCTGTGTTTTTTTCCCCTTTATTTCCCTCCCCCGTGAATCTTTTCCCCCCTCTCTCCTCCCTGTTTCTCTTTCCACCCTCTCTCTCTCCGGGGTCTTTCTCCTCTATGTCCCTGTTCAAGTCTTGTGCCATTGCTTGTATTTTATAAGTGTTGCGTGGCTCGCGTTGATGGGCTAAGTGTTACGGGCTTCGGCCTCATTTTGAGCCTTTTTAAAAATATTTATGTCTTTACGGCCGCCATTTTTTTCCTCGCTTAGCCGATTTTCAATGTCCTAAAAATGCCAATTAAGCCTCAAATTAGCTTGTAACCTCACTCACAGGCTCCCTGCCTCTTCCCCTGTGCTTTGTGTGAGGTTGTAAGTTATTTATTTTATTAATTGGCGTCTTTTGGCGGTCTTTCGATGGCTTCCGAGTTATGGGCTTGAAAAAAATATAATCCGTTAAAGTCTTGCGTGCCTTCCGATCATACCATGAGAGCCTTCAATATGTTTCCATCCTCCATCGGTCGAGTGTCCTCAGGCAAATAACAACTCTGAGGTGACAGATGACCCTTAGAGGGAACCTGAAAGGCCACAATTGCGAGGCCTCATGCTCATTGCAAGGGCTGCAATGAGCACCTTCAGCCCTCATTGCAGCAAAGTTGTGCGGGCCTTGCGTTGAGCCTAAGAGGGACTCTGAAAAGCCACAATTGCAAGGCCTGCAATGAGCGCCTTTGGCGCTCATTGCAGCAAAGTACTGTGGGCCTCGCCTTCATCGCGAGGGCTTCAATGAGCGTCAAAGACACTCATTGCAGCAAAGTCGTGGGGGCCTCGAAATGAGAGCCTATGGCGCTCATCACGAGGCCCTCAATGAGCTCCTTTGGCGCTCATTGCGCATGCGCAAGCCCATATTATTTAACATTGAGTGATGACAACTCGCAATTACGACAACTATTATATGTGATATGAGACTATGCTATACGTAATTTTTTTAATATTTATATGGCATTATAATATAGGATCTACAAACAGGAGCAACTAGAGGGTGATGAAACGGATTCTGTTCAGTAAAAAAAAAAAAAAGAATATGATAAATAATAAGGATATGCAAAATCACCCATGTGCTGCAGCAAAAGACCATGCTCTCCTCTACCTAAGGACAAAGCATTGACAAAATAAGTTAATTTGTTGGCACTCATGCCCTAAAGCATGAGCTGCCATTTTCTAGGAACATTCCCAGACCTCAATAACTCAGCTCGTGAAGGAAGGAAGTTGCATAATCAAAAATAAAATGCTTGGAGGTGTGAGTGTTACACCTATTATTTTATATTTATAACAATTTAAATATACCCCTGCTAAAGATAAATGTTACCAATTGCAAATGATACCACCATGTAATAGCTGTATATAGGTCTGTACCACCTAATCTTATTATTATGATCAATTTTTCTTTATTTGTTTGCAATTGTATGTTTTTTTTCATTATATAACCTTATAAACAATTATTGGACTTGGGAAGGTCTGCAATAAATACTAGAAAGTATACAATAATATAAATTTATTAATGATTTTGTTTATTATGTTTTCATATGTTATTAAGTTTGCATATTTTGTATAATAAAAATGTTGTAGGAAAAATATCTTGCGTCTGTGAGTTGAGGTCAAAAATATTTTAGTAAAATGAAGTTAATTTGCCAGGGAGAGAGATTTCCACACAAACAGCTCTTCATAAAATGGAAACAGATTAGTTTTGTGGTCGGTATTCTTTTCCTTTATGTGATGAACTTTATCTAAAATATTTTTTCATCTATAACTTAAAAAGCCTGCAGATGTTTGAAAGGTAACTGTGCGTATACAAAATCATGCATGCTGAGAAATATTGTTTATATTTGCAAAATGTAATAAGAGAGCAACATTTTTACAGAAAAAAAATTAAAAAAACAATATTTCATATATATAATATTACACTATCTTACTGACCAACAGAAACTTTTTTCTTTGTTGCATCTGAAACATTTTAAATTGTGTGTTTTCATTTTTCAAATGAAGGTCTCAGAGCATAAAAGCATATTAAGATGTTTAACTGCTCTTGGAGGCTTGCCCTCTGTCAGCCAATAAGATCTGGAGACTAAAGTATGCTTTCTGCATTTCTTGTTAGTTTAAATGAAGTTTAAACAGGATTTGCCTAATATTTTTTTCATGCAACCTTTGTAAAGTTTAAAACATGCTCTTTTAAATGCAAGAACAAAATGTTTAATTAATTGAGTTTTCTTTGGGTCAAAGTTGTTGTTGTGACCTTTGCACCAAATTTGCAGTTGGACTAAGAAAATTATGCAGTTCTGTGCCCTTTTTGTTCTAACCCTTGTTATCAAGCTTTAAACCTTCTACAAAACAACAGAGAAATAGCATTTATTAGTAAAATGGACACACCACTTAGTACTAGAATTTTAACAAACAACTAAAACCTTTAAATCTACCTTTGATATCTACCTGATCATGTATATCATGGTTGAAGAAGCTTCTTTGCCTGGACTCCCCATTTCCATCTATAAAAATAGCCCTCCAGCTGGAAGCTTAAAGCCCCCCTCTCCATCTGATCTATACCACATCCACATTTAGTGCAGTAGCAATGTGTCATGTGTCCACATGTACCAATCTTCCATGAGAAGCACACATCGTCTCAAGGTTAGAACTTGGTGGGCCTATACTCTTTTGAGAACGATGGATGAATAGAAGGCAGCATTCCATGCTAGGTATGGTAACTTTGAATACCTTGTTCCAAGTCCTGTCTCTATGGTTTTATGGGGCAGGAACAAGGTTAGTTTGAAGCCTAGCCCTCTGGGCATCCAGAGGCTACCCCTTGGGGAGAAAACTGTCATATTACCCACTAATTGCCTAACCTCTTCTTAGGTCCTTCCTCAAGCACTTCTGAGTGACATCCCGTACTATAATCACAATCAAGTGTCGCCTCTCATGAATGCTCTTGTGTCCATTTTATGCCATGCTTGAATTGTGTTCTGATGCAATGCTCCACTTAATAATAATAAAAATAATAATCATTTAATGTATGTAGTTTTTTTTCCAGAAGGAACTCAAAGTGCTTAGAAATAGAGAAAAAAAAAATAAAGTTCTAACTTATTTGAAAGCCTCAATGAAAAGCACTTGTTTCTTTTTTTTTTTTTTTTGGAAGGTCCAGGTTTGGAGCAATTCTGATTTCTGACGTGTGATAGGGAGTTCTAGAATCTTTTTGCAGCATACATAAAATTTGGGTCCCAGAGGTTTGTGAAGACATTCTGATGATGATTAATAGATTTTCACCTATAGATCTCAGAGCTCAAGTTGGAACATAAGGAATAAAGAGCTGCTTCAGGTAGCTGGACCTTGCATGTTTTATGTCTGAAGGCCAAGCGTGAAATATAGGCTGTCTTTCACAGGGAGCCAATATATGCATGGAGGACCGGTGTTATGTGGCAGGAACAAGGTTAGTTTGAACCATGGCCCTCTGGGCCAACCAGAGGCTTCATCATCATTTTACCTACTCAGTGCCCACCTAGAGTTGCAGAATCTTTGTGCCAACAGTAAAAATCATTAAAGGGGAAAGGAGTACTTATAAAATAGAGTGATCCACCTAGGATACCAGGAAGAGATTCTCAACAAAAGGGTAAAGCAAGGAGAGCAGGCCTATGACCTCATTGGGTCCTCCATATATAGGCATCTCATAGAGGTGCTCCTAATAAACTCGATCTCTATAATTGATATGTAAGAAAAAGAGAACCTCAAAACCTATTGGGTATCAAAATATGCCCACCAAAACAAAATAGGTCACTCTTATAATAAAAACAACATCATAAAGATATCATATCATCCAAACCTATGATTACTATCACGGACACACTAATAGGCTGTAACAAACACCCATGCCTAAATTAGGGAACCTCACCTCAAAAGTAGTTATTAGCTTATACAAAAAAGGATGTAGACAATATGAGCTAAAAAATATCTAGCCTCACAATCGTTCCCCTACATATGTGTTTTGGACAAAGGCTTTAGCTATACTGAGTATATCTCAGTATAGCTAAACTATCTCAGTATAGCTAAACTATCTCATCTTGTTGATCACCAAATGACAATGGTATAGATTTAGTATGTACCTGAAGAAACACTCTGTGACCTGCAAGTCAGAAGAGATTTAAACCAACTAAGGACTTTTCAGCCCAGTTGGCAATAGTTCTTCAACCACTCTATTAATGTTCCATGGTTCACTGTGCCAAATGCTGCAGAGGAATTAGTGCTTAACAATCACCTCTACCTTTTCCTTGCACACGATCATGAAAAGCATGAACCAGGGCTGTTTCTTGTCAGGAACCAAGACTGTAATGAATCATAGAAGTCATATTTTGCAGATGGATTTCAAGTTGCATTGCAAATACTTTTTCAATATTTTTTCCTAAAAAGGGAAGTCATAAAGCATGCCTATACTTTGTGTGGATCTAAAGATATTTTTTAGAAGAGGTCTAATCAAATCCTTTAGCTGATTAAGAAAGATGTTACTGTGCAGTAAACAGTTTACTATTTTTGTGATTTACTATGACTAATATCCTATGTATAAAGCACTAATAAATTCTGTAGTGCCAGCTATAGGGAATATAGTGAATAAATCAGGCAAATGTATCACATATAATAGTTTTTAAACTATGATTCGTCATCACGCTTGCGACAAATCGCACTTTGACAACTACGATTGCCGAAACCCCTGCACATGCGCATTGTGCGGCGTAAGCCTTGCATGCACATTGCGCAAAGGGGTGCGCATGCACATTGTTGCAGCATAAGATGTGCATTTGCAATGGGGCACACGCATGCACATTGAGTGGCCTAAGCAGCGCATGCGCATTGTGGCGAGGAGACAGAGGAGGAGGGTGTAGCGGAACCCATCACTGTTTTAAACTGTTTTATGATTATTATGGTTAAAATATGATCCTACTATATATATATTGGTTGATGTTCTACAGAATATATTGGCTCAGAATATTAGCCAGACTTTGGAAGGCTGATGCTTTTCTGCCTAATTATTTAATTGTCTGAAACCAGTTTGTAAAATGTATTTTCCCTCTCCTTGAAATGTTTATTGCAGTAATGCTGATGGGTTGTCAAACTAGAGAATTGACCAACAAATACTTTTGTCCGGACATCCCCAGGCCGATCCGTTGGGATCAGACCGTGTATGCCGGCTTATGGTCACGGGGGAGGTGTGTAGCGGAACCCATCACTGTTTTAAACTGTTTTATGATTATTATGGTTAAAATATGATCCTGCTATATATATATTGGTTGATGTTCTACAGAATATATTGGCTCAGAATATTAGCCAGACTTTTGCAGACCTAGGCTAATAGATAATCCTGTTACAGAGATTCAAGAGATAAGAAAGTTGTAAAGGATCCTTGCATTTTCCAAAGTGTTTTCATTCTCTGATAAGAACAAAGAATGATCTAATTAAGGTCTGATTGTATCCAAGTTGCCAGGGAGGTGTGACTCACCTATTGTCCTATATGTGTATTGTGTGGGGGATATGTGCAATGTCTGTGTGTTATGTGTAAAAACATACTTTTACTAACTTTTGAACCCCTGGTCTGATTCATGCCATTTTTGTATATGTTGTTCCCCTGGGTGAGAGATATTGAATGGTGCGGGACTTAAAGGTGTACCCCCTGTATTTGGGGTACATCCAGAATGTGGTTAAAATTGTGTCTGTTTTAATTGTGTTACCTGTTATCTGAGGGGAGGAGACGTGGGGGTTGAACCATGCAGATAATTGGCTGTTGTGATAATTATGTGGGTGTAGCCCTTCAGAGGGCAACATTGCATAAAAGGAGATTCCCTGTCATTAAAAGATAGTTCTACTTGACCCTTCAAAAAAACGTAGCATTGTCTCGTTCTTTGAGGGGGATTTATGGTACCGTTACTCTGCCGCATTTTACAGCACTCCTGGATTATACAATGGGATATCGTGGAGGGGAATAAGCATTTCATTACTGCACAGCACCTTGCTTAAGAAAAGGACGTCTCCAACGGCTGGTACCCTCTCACTACCGGGGTAGCCGTTACAGAGGGGAGACACACAGGGAATGAGGGGGAAGACAGAGGAGAGGGGGAAGACACAGAGGAGGGGGGGAGAGACAGAGGAGGGGAAGAGACACAGGAGAAAGAGACGGGGGGGGAGACACAGGGGAGGTAGAGGGGGCAAGAGACACAGGGGAGGGAGAGGGGGAAGAGACACAGGGGAGGGAGAGGGGGAAAGACACAGGGGAGGGAGAGGGGGAAAGAGACACAGGGGAGGGAGAGGGGGAAAGAGACATGGGGACACAGGGGGAAAGACATAGTAGAAAAAGAGGCGGTAAAAACAGGGGGGGGGAGATTTCCTATGACTAATATCCTTTTATAAAGCACTAATAAATTCTGTAGTGCCAGCTATGCGAGGCCCGTGATGAGCTATGCAAGGCTCATCGCGAGGCCAGTAAAGTAGAGGGGGAGAGGCTCCCATTGTGTGGCAAACAGCATTGCCAGGCTTCACATTTTAGTTGCTAGTTCATATTATAATTGTCAAACTGCGATTTGTTCTCACACTTATGAGCCTAACGAAGCGAGCCGTTGAGGCATGGAAGCCTTCTGAGCTTACAGGACTTAGCATTGAAGCACGAGGGACTTAGGCTGAAATGAGCAATTAAGCAGAGGCGCAGCACTTAGGCTGCAATGAACACATGCAAGCTCGGGGGAAAAAATACAACCTCGGAAAATACGAATTTAACGGCCGACCCACGGAAATCAAAAAACAAGAAAAACAAGAAAAAGAATAAAAAATACATATAATCACATTCACACACAGCACAGGGGGAGATCCAGGAAGCCTGGGAGTAAGGGTTGCAAGTGATTTTGAGCCTTATTTGATGTGTTTCCTCACTCAAAAATCGGCTGTGAGAAAAAAAATGGCGGACGAAAAACATAAATAATTCTGAAACTGGATGAAAACAAAGCTGAGCAAAGCCAGGCACGCGGGACTTAGAAAATACACAACGGCAAAGACACTAACACTTACACCAACAAAATACGACCTCAGAAAAATACAAATTTAACGGGCGAACCACAGAATTCGAAAACCACGAAAACCAAGAAAAATAATAAAAGAAACATATAAACACACTCACACACAGCACAGGGGGAGAGCCAGGAAGCCTGGGAGAGAGGTTGCAAGTGATTTTGAGCCTTATTTGACGTGTTTCGTCACTCAAAAATCGGCTAAGCGAGAAAAAAATGTCGTAAATAATTCTGAAACTGGATGAAAACGAGGCTGAGCAAAGCCAGGCACGCAGGACTTAGAAAATACACGACGGCAAAGACAGTAACAAACGGCAGTCAGCGCGCGCCACACTAACAGTCAGCAGACACAGAGAAGAGAAACACACAGGGAAGGGTCAGGGGGGAGATGCTGGAAAGCGACACATGGCATTCCCAAGCACAAAACTTGCAGGTTAATGAATCCTGCAATGAGCGTCCCGTACAGTAGACAGGAGAAAAGGTTCGCAATGAGCGCCTTTAGCTCAGAGAAGCAAAAGCCTCACATTGTGTGGCAAACAGCATTGCCTGGCTTCCAATTTTATGCCGTAAATTTTTGACGGGCAATTCGCTAGTATATATATATACAGCGTGGCAGAAGGACCCAGCCACAGGACGCATCACTGTTTTATTTGAATTGCTGATTTAGGGAACACGTTAGTAGACTTCCCTGAAGAGGTGCTCATTCAGAGAGCAATGGAAGCCATGAAGAGTAGGGGGCAGTCTGAGAGTGGGGTAGAGAATGTGAATCGATTTATATCTGTGAATAAGTATGAAGTCCATATGATCTATACCCAAGCTCCCAGTATTCCTAGGAACAGCTTTAAGTTGTGCCTGTCCAGTGACATTATTGGTTCTACTTACTGAGGAAGATTTTTAGTTGGAGGTGCGATCTGAGGAAGGGTTCAGGTCTCGGTTAAAGGTAATGATTTCATTTAATAATGCCATATTTTTAAACATCAGCTCATCCTGGTGATGGCACATCATTTTGTGAGAAGTTGTCTGCCTCAGGGAATGCCTATGGGAAGAACATTTCAGGTGCCAACAAGCAGCTTCAAACAGTTTAGTACCATGGAATAGTGGGTGCATATGGAGAAATAGGCCTAAATACCAACATATGTTTGTCTGTAAGTGTGCCTGATGTTTTTTTTATATTCTGTATATAGAAACAAACATAAATCCAATCAGTAACCAGAGCAAGTAAGGAAACTGAATCTAGTAATGGAGAATGGATAGAGAAGTCATATTAAAGCATTGGGGAGTAAAGTTCACCACAGTCAGATACAGAACTTCATATGCATTGACATATAGTTACAGACAGAGCCCTAGGTGCACTGTCTCATAGCCACATACAGAACTCTAGATGCACTGCCTTATATTTACACAAAGAACTCCATAAGCAGTCTAACTCTTAATATATTGTGGTCATGCTCCACATTCTCTATAACCCTGTTTCCAATGCAGCACATATTAGTTTAGAAAATAGCCATTTGCACTCTAGAATCAAAAAGGTTGAGAATGGGGCAAGGCTGAATTTGCATATCTGGCACACCTAGGCACAAATTCCTTAGCCACCCAGGGTGCGCAAGCAAGTGTGCATCTCTGTATTCCTACCACTAAGTTGCTCCACCAGCAGCTGTAGTTCTAAAAAACCTATTGTGCAATCCACACAAATTATAATATACAGTTGTGCTCAAAAGTTTGCATACCCTGGTAGAAATTGTGAAATTTTGGCATTTATTTTGAACATATGACTGATCATGCAAAAAGAAAATATTTTATTGAAGGATAGTGATCATGTGAAGTAATTTCTTATCACATAGTTGTTTGGCTCCTTTTTGAATCATAATGATAACAGAAATCACCCAAATGGCCCTGATCAAAAGTTTACTCGCCCTTGAATGTTTGGCCTTGTTACAGACAAACAAAGTGACACACACTGGTTAAAATGGCAATTAAAATGTAATTTCCCACACCTGTGAAGTTTTAAATTGCAATTAGTGCCTGTGTATATATAGTCAATGAGTTTGTTAGCTCTCACGTGGATACGCTAAGCAGGCTAGATACTGAGCCATGGGGAGCAGAAAAGAACTGTCAAAAGAACTGCGTAATAAGGTAATGGAACTTCATAAAGATGGAAAAGGATATAAAAAGATATCCAAAGCCTTGAAAATGCCAGATCTCTTCATACCAAGCCAAGGTCAGGTAGCTTAAAAAAAGATTTCAGCAACAACTGCCAGAAGAATTGTTCAGAATACAAAGAAAAACCCACAGACGGTGTGGTTGTTTCATGGAGCACAAAACAACGATACTTGAACAAAAATTAGCTGCATGGTCGAGTTGCCAGAAAGAAGCCTTTACTGCACCAATGCCACAAGAAAGTCAGGTTACAATATGCCCGATAACACCTTGACACACCTCACAGCTTCTGGTACACTGTAATTTGGAGTGACCAGACCAAAACAGAGCTTTATAGTCACAACCATAAGCACTATGCTTGGAGAGGGGTCAACAAGGCCTTTAGTGAAAATAATACCATCCCCACTGTGAAGCATGGTAGTGGCTCACTGATGTTTTGAGGGGTGTGAGCTCTAAAGGCACAGGGAATCTTGTGAAAATTGATGGCAAGATGAATGCAGCATGTTATCAGAAAATACTGGCAGACAATTTGCATTCTTCTGCATAAAGGCTGCGCATGGGATGCTCTTGGACTTTCCAGCAAGACAATGACCCTATGCACAAGACCAAAATGACCCTCCAGTGGTTACAGCAGAAAAAGGTCTCTTGACCTTAATATCATCGAGCCACTCTGGGGAGAGCTCAAATGCGCGGTTCATGCAAGATAACCTAAGACTTTGCATGACCTGGAGACATTTTGCCAAGACGAATGGGCAGCTATACCACCTGCAAAAATTAGGGGCCTCATAGACAACTATTACAAAAGACTGCACGCTGTCATTGATGCTAAAGGGGGCATTACACAGTATTAAGAACTAAGGGTAAGCAAACTTTTGAACAGGGTCGTTTAATTTTTTGCTCTGTTACCATGTTTTGTTTTATGATTGTGTTTCATTCTGTTATAACCTACAGTTGAATATCAATCCCATAAGAAATAAAAGAAATGTGTTGTGCCTGCTCACTCTTTCCTTGGCACATACATCACACATACACTAAGAAATTAAGTTATCCACACAGAGAATAGTAATTTAATATATAATTAATTTATTCATTAACATTTCAATGTAAAAACCTCATGGTGTTGGCTAAAGTAACACAAAGCTTGCTGTTGGGAAAGCATATTTTGTTCTATACATTAAAATTATTTTCTTTTTAAAATACAGTAACTTTATCAATTCCTTTTTTTGTTGATTTTAAGGGAAATTATGTAGTAGACTTTAGTATAAGTGCATATGTAAGGAATATATGTAAAAAACTTTCTAAAAGTACCCTTTATCTGGTGGGAAAAGAAACAGTGGGATGGAGTGGTGGGGCAAGAGAAGGGAGGGGCCCAGTGCACCCATCCCTATCTCCTTTGCTCCCCCATCCCCATGTACTTTGCTGTTATCCAGCCCTTGCTCTTTCTTTCTCATCTCTTCCCTGATACACATCCCCAGTGTGCTGAACTCCCACACTGACACCTCTTGGTGTAGAAATGTTCTTTTTTTAAACAGGCATGGACCAGTTTCTAGCCAGGGCAGATGTGTGTCTAAAGAAGAAGGCCAGGCGGCTACAGAAAAAAATTAAATGCCCGGAGGAGGGCTTTGGCGCATTGCACCACCTGCATCACTGGTAGCTGCTTCCCTGGTGAGATGGAGAATGGGAATCTTTAAGTAGATACATGCACAACAAAACACTGTAACATGTAAAAAAAAACTTGCCTATTCGACTCACAAAATAAAGCATGAGACACAATGGTATGAGACACTTTTTTTACTTGTCTTGTTCATACCCACCTCCTCCACCAGAAGATACAGTCTACAGTGCCTTGCAAAAGTATTCACCCCCCTTGACTTTTTACCTATTTGTTACATAACAGCCTTAAGTTCATTGTTTTGTTAATCTGAACTTTATGTGATGGATAATATATATACATAAACATTTTTTTAGAGATAGAAAACAGAAAATTGGCATGTGCGTATGTATTCACCCCCTTTGTTATGCCCCCTTGTGCAACCAATTACCTTCAGAGGCGACATAATTGGTGAAATGATGTCCACCTGTGTGCAATCTAAGTGTCACATGATCTGTCATTACATATACACACCATTTTTGAAGAGCCTCAGAGGCTGCAACACCTAAGCAAGAGGTACCACTAAGCAAACACTGCCATGAAGACCAAGGAACTCTCCAAACAAGTAAGGGACAATAATGTTGAGAAGTACAAGTCAGGGTTAGGTTATAAAAAAATATCCAAATCTTTGATGATCCCCAGGAGCACCATCAAATCTATCATAACCAAATGGAAAGAACATGGCACAACAGCAAACCTGCCAAGAGACGGCCGCCCACCAAAACTCATGGATTGGGCAAGGAGGGCATTAATCAGAGAGGCAGCACAGAAACCTAAGGCAACCCTGGAGGAGCTGCAGAGTTCCATAGCAGACTGGAGTATCTGTACATAGGACGACAATAAACCGTACGCTCCATAGAGTTGGGTTTTATGGCAGAGTGGCCAGAAGAAAGCCATTACTGTCAGCAAAAAACAATATGGCATGCTTTGAGTTGGTGAGAAGGCATGTGGGAGACTCCCAAAATGTATGGTGGAGGGTGCTCTGGTCTTATAAGACTGAAATTTAACTTTTCGGCCATCAAAAAAACGCTATGTCTGGCGCAAACCCAACACATCACATCACCCAAAGAAAACCATCCTCACAGTGAAACATTGTGGTGTCAGCATCATGCTGTGGTGGTGGCTCTACAAAGTATTGACTTTAGGGGGTGAATAGTTATGCACATTGACTTTTTCTGTTATATTGTCCTATTTGTTGTTTGCTTCACAATAAAAAAAAGAATACATCTTCAAAGTTGTGAGCCTGTTCTATAAATCAAATGATGCAAATCCTCAAACAATCCATGTTAATTCCAGGTTGTGACGCAACAAAACACAAAAAATGCCAATGGGGTGAATACTTTTGCAAGGCACTGTATGTGTGAAACATATACAAACTGAAATGTAAATGTATTGTTATGCAAATGAGGCCCCCCTCCTCGGGATGCTTTATTCATCTAGTTAAAAATCAGGCCATGGTATAGGGTCATTCTGACAATTTGGATTAAGACAACATAGTGGTTAATTCCAAGACTCAATACCCTCAGTTCTAGGTGGGGTATTGTTACCAGATTTGATAATACATATATTATTAACTAAGTGGTAGAATGCCTATGTAAGCAATGCATTTTTAGTGTGTCTATAACTTACCATAGCATGATTCAGCCATATCGGATAATACATATATTATTAAATAAGATATAGAATGCCTATGCAAGCCATGCATTTTAGTGTGTATATAACTTATTGAAATAATAAATAACGATTAAAAAGAAATTGCGATAATCCAACTGATTTTAAGGATCAAGCAGACCAATTAAGGATAAGATTTAAAAATCGAGGTTATTCTAATCGTGTTCCCAAAAGAGCTTCTAAAAGAGCACTTTCAAAACAATTTAGGTGTGTGATGTCCTACAGCAGTCATTGGAGAGAGGTGAAGAATGTATTAAATAAACATTGGTATATTCTTACAGAAGATTCTAAATTAAAGGAATACATACACCTAAGGAAGCATCTAAATCTCATTTAAGACCTGTCATAGCCTATCACTGTGGTTGGAGCATTAAGCTCGATATTATTCTAGGGGAGAGGATCCTTGCATTGTTTTTGATTTTAGCTTTGTTTTTAATTAAGTGCTGCACCTATATAGTAATCCTGGGATTAGCATTTCATTGCATTTTAGGATTACTTTAAGATTAAACAAGAAATAATCATCAGTATCATATATTTAATATGGTGTAATTACGTATGATATGATTAATGGAGGTGTTCCATTTCACAGAGACAGGATTCTTTGTTCCATCATTATTTCCTATTGGTTATAGTAATGACTGATTTAGGATTGTATTACTTTTTATTTCAGCACTGGTTTTAACAAAACTTATCAGCATTTTTTCTGTTTTTTAATATTCGTATCTAATAAAATGTATATACTCATAATAGGTGTAAAGCACGAGGATATTTGGATTTTAGGTCATATATTACAAATTGTATATAACTTACCATAGCATGATTCAGTCATATTGAATAATACATATATTATTAAATAAAATGTAGAATGCCTATATAAGCCATGCATTTTAGTGTCTATATAACTTACCATAGCATGATTCAGCCATATAGGAATTATGTTATCAAGTCCCTCAGGGTATACCAGCTCTCTGTCATAAGTATATAATGCCCAGAAGGACAAGAACACGAACTGCAATGAAACAATAGGAGTTATTGAAAGAGAGATTGGGCAGTGAAAACAATGACCTCTGTTGATGGAGACATTTTCTTTAATGTATCGCTGTTTTATAAAATAAGTAACACGCTAACAACATTAGTAGCTATATAAGCTAAAAACAAGAATATAGTTTTAGACAAAGTGTTAATTTTACCAGACTCTGTTAGTGTATAGAGACTGACATGACAGCAGTCCTTCCTGTCAAGTGCATGTACAATTGAGGTAAATTAAGATTTCTCTATGCACTCATTGTATGTTATATAAAAACACAAAGGGCCTCATTCAATTGCGATTTGGCCAATTGAATAGGGCTCTAAATAAGCACATAGCATATTTTTTTTAAAGAAGTTTTTAGTTAGTGAAGACCTTGCTTTTGGATAGAAGTTTACTAACTAAAAACTTCTTTAAAAAAAAAAATTGATGTGCTTATTTTGAGCCTTATTCAATTGGCCAAATTGCAAATGAATGAGGGCCAAAGATTGTGTAGTATTGCCATTATTCTGTTGCATTAATTTATAGACCTGTTTAATAATTGATGTATCAATGCATGTGACTTATTAAAGGATACAACCTTGCTGATCAGTGCCTGTTTTAAATAAGTAAAATATTATTTTGCTTCTTATTTCATTAGCAGACATATTAGTAATGAATAGGAGTTCAAGAAAGAAAAATACTGGAAATAATAGTTTTGACAAATGATGTTTATGGAATATATGTTAGAAATGTACTTGTGAGCACTTTAAAGGACACTTTTAAGTCAATATATATCTTTTGTTTTACTTTAAATGCTTTTGGTTATATTCAGTAATTTTCATGGTTCATTTGAAATAAACATATATTGACTAATAGGCAGACAACTTCAGACACAGCCTAACTAGCAGCCACATTAAGTTCCCCTATCGTGTAAACCCGTAGCTCGTAACGTAACTCGCAAGACTTACGGCTATTAAATTGGCCTCCTAAACCAGCCAACCGAAGATTTGTGGGGTAGGAGTGAGAAAACCCTTCAGGACAAGAGAAATCAACTTAATCCTTTAATCTGTCAAGCCCGTAACCGCTACGTTCCATTTGCGCTATTACATTGCATCCAAATCACTGGCGTTCAACCCTGTAACTTGCAAATGGAGCCAAGAAGCCAACGAGTGCTAAAGAGTACCCGTAGCACTTTAAATGCACATATACACACACTACTGTACTTATATAAACTGGGAAAGTGATGTTAGGTCTTAGAATTAATAGCACAACATTCTTAAGTTCGCAAATCTGCCCCAAAAAATACTTTATTTCATGTTTAATCTCTGTGTTATATTGATCCCGGCAATCAATGTGTTAATACATATGATGGAACTTGCATGTAATAGAATATCATATTTACGGCGTTATCAATATTGCATTACATCTGGAATGTGGGTCCTATCTCGTAATTGAACACCGTAAGACTTTCAAATTCCACCTCCATTTTTCAGTGACGTAATTCTGACGATCTCTGTTTACATTGGCTCCATCCAAACTCGTAACTACGAGTTTGACTAATTGATCGCGTTCACGGCCGCACATCTAATGAGCAAGAAATGGTTTACAGGTTTGCCTCTCAAGCCCATTACTCGCAGCATGTTCTAATTTATTAGCACTGTAAATCCGCAACATTTCAAGCTCGCAGCCGTTGCGGGTCTCAAGTTGCACATACAAGCTTCGAATTTAATGTGGCTATAGGTTTATAAAGAAATATGATTGGCAGAGCACGTATGTATATTAATGAAACAGGGCAAGGTGCCGGAAGTTTAAAAGTCGAAAAGTAAAATATTTTAATATGAACCATAAATATTAAATTAACAAGGCTAAATGGATTATAGAATATAAACAAAATGAATCAGTATGGTTTAAAACAACTAGATCATTTCCAATGTGGTGCCAATCTACAGAAGCAGAATTCAGGTAGACTTCATGTAAGCTGGCAAATATATACCAGTGATACTAACAATTGTAAAAGTTAAATTAATAAAAACACTATGGGCCTCATTCTATTATCGGCCGTAGGAAATGCGGGGCCGCAAGGACCGGCCGCAAGCTATTTGCCTATTCTATTCCCTTCCGGCCGGGGATTCCGGCAGGCTTGCGGCCGGCGCCTTGCTATCCCTTGCGGCCGCACGCGCCGGAGGAAAGCCTTTGATCTTAAACGGCCGCAAGAGTTTCGGCCGCAAGAAAATCCTGGTTGCTATTCAATTGCTCCGGGAACCCTCTCTGCAAGGCTAAAACCGAGCCGCAGCTTACTTGCAGCAAAAAGGTCCCGCAGGCACACAATTAAGCACATTATAAAGCCATAATAAAGCCATCTTGCACTCTGAGGAGACTATAAAGTGATTGTAGGTGTTAGCATTAATAGCAAAACATTCCCCTACACTCAAATCCGTAAATATTTTTTTTTTTAAATTTATGTCACATATCCATGTAAAAAGTCCAGAGGGTTTGGAGCACCTTAGACCCGCCCACGCTGCGGCCGGAAAATAAACAGTTACTGTAATCTCGGATTTGGGCTGATGTGCAAGCTTGAGAGGGGGTTGCTATTAATCCTCATCTCCCCCATTATGATCCCTAGCATTTACAGAGCTGTACAGTGCCGTCTTGAATTTATTTTTGCATTTAAAGATTTGTGAGCTTACGGCCGGTTGCAAGATATACGGCCGTCCGTAAAGGGATAGCCTTGCGGCGCGGTATAATTGAATTGCAAGGTAACGGGAGCCCTGCAATGAATCGCAGCTTTGCGGCCGATTTACGGCCGATAATAGAATGAGGCCCTATGGCATTAAAAAGAGTAGTTTTTATTAACAAAGGAGTCCGACTGTAATTGCTAGGTCATATTACCTAAGCATAGCTAGAAAGAGTTACAGTATTTTTTAGACACTTTTGTAAAGCAGAAGTAGAATGTAGCCCTGTTCTAATGATCAAGTTAGATAACCAGGTTCAGTCATCTTAGACTGCAGTTCAGGAAATAAGTTAAGTAAGTTAAGTATTCCAGTTAAAGTTAGTTCAAGGTACATAACTAGAACAATGCATATTCTTGCTTCAATGCTCAAAATAAAACTGTGGCTTATAAAATGGCTTGTAAACCGTCCTCATTATTAAAGGACCACTGCAGTTCAAGAAGACACTTGTACATATGTACCATACTGACAATATGAGCAGAAGCGTGGGAATAAAAACATTTTTAAGAAAAAAAATTGAAGCCTCTGTTTCTGAGTACAGAAATTCATTCTGGGTTATTTATATTACTTCCTCAGAGCAGATGATGTGTGTGTTTGTAGTTATTAATGGGGTTGGATGGGGAGGATGGAACAGACAGAAGTCTTAAACCTTTGTTTGATAATTAGATATTATCTAATTATCCAAATTGACACCACACCCTTCCCCTTCACTGGCCTAGAAGCAGACTCCTTGTTTCAGGGAATGTAACTACAGCTCTCCAGAAATGTAAATGCCCCTCTCACACACAAAACTTCCCCTAATGTATTGTAGATATACCCAGGGTTCAGCAGAGGGATGAAAAGTAAATTCTGATTTATAATTTAAAGACTTAGGGCCTCATTCAATTGAGATTTGGCTAATTGAATAGGGGTCTAAATAAGCACATAGCATATTTTTTTTAAAGAAGTTTTTAGTTAGTAGGCATCTGTCCAAAAGCAAGGTTTTCACTAAGTAAAAACTTATTTAAAAAAATATGCTATGTGCTTATTTAGAGCCTATTCAATTGGCCAAATCGCAATTGAATGAGGGCCTTAGAATTTTCAAATATATATATTTTTTTCCATTTTGCAGTGGTCCTTTAATGAAGGGCAGTGCTCTTACATCGCACTTGTAATCACAAATAAGGCACCCACATTAAATAGAAAAGGCCCAGGAGTAGGAGCTTAAATGATGCTTTTACATACAGAATTTACAGTGATCCTTACAATCTCAGCATGTAATATATTGTTGAAGAGAGAAATATTTTACATTAAAAACTTACGGTAGCTGCTGGAAAAACCAGAACAGAGAAAAGAAGGTCTCTGCAGGAGATAACGTTCTTTAGTAGTTTAATTCCACTTAGTGGCTTCAGTAAATCCGTCAGAAAACAAACAGCGTAGAAAAGAGTCTGCAAAACCTAAGCACGGATAAATTAGCCTTCAAGTGTGCAAGAACTGAGAATAAATTGATAGTGTTTTTAATAATGCATGTCTGCCTACTAAAGAAGTTAAAACTGAAGGCTAGTGAGAATAAATATCTAGCAATATATAGTAGATGGCAGCTTGTATTCCTTACTGGGTTAGCTTTGAGGTACAACACCTACCAACCAAATATAGGTAATTTGTGTATATTCAGTGTATATATGATGCAGAAAACTCTTAGTTTTGTCAAGATGCCAGATGAAATAGAATTTAAAACAATTTTTACTAAAGTATTTGTTCCAAGATGGCCCGATAAGGACCTTTGCGAAAGCTGGATTTATCTATGACCAAAAACTTGATCTTTTCCTGAAACAAATAAGCTAAGAAAATGATTTGATACAATATCCTCTTGAGTACAGCATTTTATACTCACACACACTCATTAAAGTGAGTTAACTTTGTGGTTTTGTCAGACAGATATATTTATTATTTATTGTAAATTAATTGGTTCCTGTGAGCTGAGTTTACTTTGTACCCGGCTATGAAAGTGATGTCAGGTTGAAGAACCCTCTAGAGTAAAGACAAGGACAACTAACACACTAATGGAAAGGAATGCTCTACCTCAAGTATGTGTATATGAAGAGTAATTTTCTGAAAAACAACATATTATTACTGCACATGCTTACTACATGCACTCAACTAACATATAATGTATTCTCTATTGTAATTTGATTCTTACCAAGTTTAGCACAGTCAGGTATTTCCACTGTCCACCATATATGAAAACCCCAACTGGCTGTTCTTTTGGGGTAATTGTAAAAAGAGAGTACGTCAGGAACAAATACCAGGTAAAAACAGATCCATGATACATGAACACAGCAGGAACCGCCATGATCCACCTATCTGTTAAAATATGACTGAATGATGGTTACTTTCCTGTTGTCTCTTCAGCCTCCTCAGCTGCTCTGCCTGGATTTGTCCTCTTCAAATACTGAGGGTTGATTAGTTTTGCTCTAATTAATAAAACAGCTTTTGAACTAATTTGTTCATTAGTGTTGGATAGCAGTATTCATGAAACGCTAGTTTACATGCAGGATTAAAAAGCATCAGCGAAGATCAGAGAAGCTTAAAGTTATGCAATGTAGATTTGCACAGCAAAGTCTTTGTTTGCTGTAGGCTCTTACACAAAACAAGAATAAAAGGTCTTTTTATGTACTTAAGAGACTTATCTCGCGCCCATGATTCTTATATCTTTAGCACTAATGGGTAATATGACAGGAATAAGTTTAAAAATATATACTGAAAGACATTCCTTTAAATAACATACCCAATTACACACAGGGCTGTAAGCAAAGTTTCCTCAGATATCCTAACTCCTTATTTATTTATTTATTATTATTATAAATTAGTCTAGGAGATACTAAATAGAAGTCCAGAAAATACTAAACTGTAGGCAAACAATGCATATATAATGAAATATTTGTAAATTATAGTGTTGTAATATAATTATATACTCAGATGCATGTGGAAACTCAGAATTCCCAGAATGTGACGAAAACACTTTTTACCTTTTGTCAGAGTAGATGGATGACTAAGGGGGCCTGTTTTGCAAAGAAAACAGAGGTAAACAGACTTAGAGCCTTATTAAATTGCGATTCAGCAAATTTAAAAGGGCTCTATTTAAGCACACAGCATATTTTTTTACAGAAGTTTTTAGTTAGTGAACTTCTATCCAAAAGCAAGGTCTCCCCTAACTAAAAACTTCTGTAAAAAAATATGCTGTGTGCTTAAATAGAGCCCTTTTAAATTTGCTGAATCACAATTTAATAAGGCTGTTAAGCTTTCTGACCCTTGCTATTCCATATTTGTTACTCTTCCCCAGTTCTCTGCCCTTTAATTCCCTTTAGATTGTAAGTAGCCATTTTCCAGTCTTGTAGGGTGCTTTGGGATAAAGGACTTTCCTGCTAAGATTCTTAGCTCAAAACAGGGTCCTTCAACTTTTGAATTTGTTAAACTTGTATTTCCCCTGTTCTTATCCCCTGTACAGCTCTACGGAATATGTTGCGATACAAATAAAATATAATAATAATATTAATAATAATTAGAGCAGACATTGTAGCTTACACAGTGCTTCTTACATGAAGTACCATTCCCTTGGGATTGGAATAGCAAAGCTCTTTACTAATTACTAGAATTGTACTGCTTATCAAAATAGTTTCTTTTTTATATCATGCTGGGAGGCGCAGTCTTGAGTTGATATCAATGATATTGACTACAAACAAAAGATCATCAGCTCCCACAATTACATATGCAGTGGGCACTGTTCTAAGAAGGGACACATAACTATGTTTCCCATGTGATTTACATATATATATATATATATATATATATATATATATATACTAGCGACTTGCCCGTCAAAAAATGACGGCAATGAGATGTGTATGTTTGTAAAGCTGTTTAGTTCTTAATATACGTATTTGACACTTGTGATATTAAACATGTTTATTTTTGTAAAACGTTCTTTTGTTCAACAATAACTGTTAAAACATTTTGTATTAAAAGTATTAACATTTGAATGTAAGAACAGTTGAACTTTAAATTAATCAGTATTGTAAACTTGAGATAATGTTTTTTTAACATGCAAGTTCTATCTCAAGAATTGTTAACTTAAATATATGTACATTGAATCCAGAGGAAGGCAAACAAAAAATAATTCCTTCCTGACCCCATTAACTGGCGATCAGATTACTCCCTGGATTAATGTTTAACATAAAAGACAACATTTACATTGGTTGAGCTCTTAACATGAAGTTTGTAATACAGTATGTCTAAGTAAGGAACTTGAAAGTATATTTTTTGAAACTTGAACTTTCTTATCTGCCTAAGTAAGGAACTTTAAAAAAAAATGTCAAACTTGTAACATAAGAATCAGTAACATAGTTAATTAACATTTTAACATAATTTGTGAAAATAATGCAACGCAAGTGTTTTGTGAGGCTAATCATCCATAAACAGTACTTTGACAATTTATTGTAGTTTACCAGTAAAATATTGTTTTTGTAAATGTAATTTCTGTTGCGTAATAATGAACTTTTCAAGGGAATGGCCATTTATGTGTATTTGTTTTAAAAATTTGGTGGTTATATTGTGTTTTTTTATATTTTTGCATTTGCTTTTTATTTGTTTTGCATGGCTTTTCTTTGTTTAATGAAAAGTTAAAGTACTTCATAGTAGACAATGTTTTGAGTAAAAATACGTCCATCTTCTAATAAATCACCTTGACTTTCATTCTATTCAATGTAAAATTAGCCTGTGGATTTTTGCACCGTAATAACGCAACGTACAATTGGCCATGTGCAAATACTGTTTTTTCTAAGAAAATACCCACAGATTTGAACGTTTGTCCTTGTGATTTATTAATGGTCATGGCAAATGCCATAATGATGGGAAATTGTCTTCTTTGAAGTATAAAAGGGAGACTACTTTCACTTGGTGCTAAATCAATTCTTGGTATGAAAACTCTCTCTCCTTTATGGGTACCAGTTAAAATTTCAGCATCTATGAAATGGTCCTTTAATTGTTGAACAATTAATCTTGTCCCATTGCATAGGCCTTTTTTGGTGTTCATATTTCGCACTAACATGACAATTGCACCTTTCTTTAGCTGCAAAATATGTGGTGGCATTCCAGAAGGAGTTAGTGAGTTTATGAATTCAGTGGAAAAGTTTGCATGACTTTCATTGTCATCAGCAAGAACAGAATCAGCACTGTGATAATTTCTTTGTGGTGCATTAATTTTTTTTAAGATTTCATTATTGAAGATTAATGCATCCTTATTTTTACACGTTAGTATGACTTGGTTGGCAAGCTCTTAATATTCCTGGTTATTTATGCAACCTTCAAATATATATTTATTTAAAAAATTAAATAAATATAATATCTTGGTGACAAATCATATGAGGTGGGATCTGCACAGTGTCGTCAGGTAAATTTGGTATTTTTTCTGTTCTGCCTTCTCCAATTTTAATAAGCCAATCATTGAAATCAGTTTGGCCTTTTGTTATCATGTTTTGTTGCAGTTGAAGATGGGTAAAATGTTTCCATACTGTGCTTGACTTTATACAGGTTTCGATAATGTCAGTTCGATTTCCATGTACAACGACAGGTAATGTTTGTCTAAAATCGGCACCTAACAACATTACCTTTCCACCAAATGGAAAAGTATAATCCATGACTTCACAAAGCAAACGGTCAATACATTGGAGGGCATAGCATGACATCATTGTGGCCTCATCTATTATAATTAATTTACTTTTTTTCAATTTTTTGGCTTGTAATGATGTCATGCGAATATCTGACACAGAGGTTTCTAAAATAGGCACTGGCAGTTTAAAGCCACTATGTACAGTTCTTCCACCTTCTAACAAAAGTGCAGCAATTCCAGTAGTGGCAAACGGCAGTGCTATTTGACCTTGTACTCGTACAAAACCTTATTAATAAATTATATAGATAAGTTTTTCCTGATCCGCCAGGTCCATCACGATAGAAATAACGCTCTTTGACCATGTCATGATCTATTGCATTTTTAATGGCATTAAATGCTTGCAATTGTAATGTATTTAAAGTTGCAAGTCTTTCTTCTGTTCTTTGTACTTGTAGTTGAATGTCATAGTCGTCAAAGTTTATGTCATCTATAAGACCTGGATCAGGCAAATTAAAACTTGCACAACTTAATCCATGAGTTAAAAATACTTCTTGGATTTCCATTAATGCTTTTAAGTGTGCAATAGGTTTATTGTATCGTTGCATAAAGTCTTCAGCCATATTACTTTTAAATGTGTCCCACAAAGCTAATGCATTTGGAGAATTTGAGAAGATACAAATAAATGCAAATTGTTGTCTCATCTGCCGTGGCATTTGACATAGTGCTGCTTCTTCTAGACATCTTTCCCATTCTGTATCATCAGCTAGTAAGTTTCTATGTCTTGCAGCTAAATGGAAGGATTCATATACTATGTCATTAACAGTTCTTAAGTGTTCAAAACTTTGTGCTCCAGGAACATTTAAAAGTAATAGTCGTAAGCAGAAACGTTCAAGGTCTCTTGGACTGACTGTGTAAATTCTTGGGATTATTTTATTTCCTCTGCATTTTCTAGGTCTCCATAATCCATTCACAAAAACATAGTGATATGGAATTTCAATATATAAGAATTGTGTTGCTTCTGAATCTGTCAAATTTAATTCAAACCATGCACTTACGATGTTCACTTTGCGCCAATGCATTACTTTAATTTCCAGCATGGAAATACACTAAATGTCTTTGTGGCAAATGTACTGCTAATCTATATACTGCATGTGATCTATCATGCATTTCAAATTTTAAAAAGGCGCCACATAGCTTCTGGTGCACTTACATAGCGAGCATCTACATGAGATGCAAGTTCATCATGTACTAACTCAGTGCTTTCACTGTTGTCTGCGCTTTTGACGACTACAGTAGCTGCATCGTAGCCTTTGTAAATATATTTGTACACATATTTAATGGATTTTATGGAAGTGCAGGCTTCTACATTAATGTTGTGCGTTATACTTCATGAGTAAATGTGGATTGTAGGGTACTACATATCTATTGTCAACTTTTGTGCCACAAATAATGTCACTATCTCCTTCTCTTCTTTTATAAAGTGGATAGCCATCACAATTGGCATAGGTTTTGTCTCTATAATCTTTTGGAAAATCTTTGGAACATTTATTATTTTCCATACATGGCGATTGTGGATTAAGCTCACCACAGGGTCCATGAATCATGCGATGAGTAACAATCTCATATAGTCTACCATATAGCTCTGTATCTGGTAGTTCAGCAACAATGACTGCATCCACTTTGTCAGCAGTATCTAATTTATCTTTTTCTTGAAGTATTATGAGAAGATGTGCATGTGGAAGGCCTCTTTTTTGAAATTCAATGGTATATACATAAGCAAGACATTTGCCAAATAAATGACTTATAGTGATGTCACGGATTAATTCATATAATTTAATCTTAAAAACTCTGGCTACTAAATCTGGTCTATCGAAAAGACTTTGACCAAGAGGTAAATTTTGTGTAATTTCTGGCCATTGGGGATTACATGTAAATGTAAGAAATAAATTGAGTTTGCCAAATATGGTGACAATAGCCATAGCATCATTGTATCTTTCTCTCATATTTGGAGGAGATCCTTGAAAGGAAGATGGTAAAATGATGGATTTGCCAGCTGTCATGTCTCTGCTTGTAGCCACCTCAGCAACATAGTCCATTAGTCCACAATATTGTTCTACACGTAGTTTATCTTGTTGATATTTTATAAAGTTTAAATTATTGGCCTCAACTTGCAAATAGAAATCAATAATACATTGTTGTGTTAGTTTTCCACCACATAAAATTGGATTAAATGTATTTCGAATGGCAATTTCAGCTACTTTAAATTCAAGCATAGGAACATTATTCCGGATTCTGGCTTTAGCATTTGGGTAACTGTGAAGTGTTAATTTTGGTTGCCAACCTGCTTCTGCGTGTGGGAAAAAAATGGGATATGTCATTGGATCTAAATTTGGACTTAAGATACTGATATTAATGAATGGTTGCTTCTCATTTCTGGGATATATTCTAATGTCTCTTTGAAATGGTGGTTCTCCTTCATCATTTTGAAACACCACTGCAACCTCATTTTATGCTGGGAAGTTATAACGACGTTTATCAGTATGTCTATCTCTTTTAAGCACCATATTGACCTTTGGGATTGGTAATTGATGTCTTTCTGCATGAAGTTGTTGTTCATTTTCTACTTCTGCCAATTTTTTTATAAGCTTTAGTGTAGGGGTTATTGGCCATTTTATATTTTTATTTTCTTGCAGCTGCATACGTTGGTCAACAGTTTCCATTGTATCTAGGACATATAGTTGAGCAAATTTTCTTTGCTCTCCTTCCTCTGGATGTAAATGGGAAGTCCGATGGTAAATTTGGCCTTGGACTTTAAAACAGTAAGGACCATGTCCTGGTACATTAGCAGCTAATGTTGCCCCCATAGATGCAAAGGATATGACACTATTGTAGGAACTTATGTTTGTCTTAACATTTTTGTAGTTTGGAAAAGTAGTTTCAGTCATAATGTTTTGTAAAAAGATTGGAAATTCTTTTATTTCTGGAAGTTTGACCTTGCCTTTTTGACAGCAACTAATACATTAAACATCTCTGGGTCTCTCCTGTTTAAAATGATAAGCCTCACAAAACTGACATTGAGTATTCATGTCCCCACAATTATGAACCTCTACTGCTAAAGACCTGAGTAAAGGACAATTTGCAAAGCATATATCAGTTTCATTTTCAAATTCATCAGGTGAAATGTCATGTGATGTTTCAGGAACAGGTTCTAAATGCTTTGTTTTTTTGGTGGCTTTTTTTGGTATATCGTTTATTGGTTTAGGTAAAATGTCATGTAATGTTTCAGGAACAGGTTCTAAATGCTTTGTTTATTTGGTGGCTTTTTTTGGTATATCTTTGAATTTTTCAGGTAAAATGTCATCTGATGTTTCAGGAACAGTTTATAAATGCTTTGTTTGGTTAGTAGCTTTTCTTGGTGTATCTTTCATTTTAGCAGGTGATAGTCTTTTGCTTGCAATTCTTTTGCTTTCTTTTTCTCGTCGAATTTCCTTCTGCTCCGGTGTCTGCTGGCTGGCCAATCTCATTTGTCGTTCTCTAGCTTGCCATCTTATATTTTCTTGTTTGCTCTCGTTATCAGCCATGTTAATCTGTAAAAAAAAATAATGTATCATTAGTTTATTTTGACATGTTAAGTTTGTTTTTAATTTTTTTTATTATCAACAGTTTGTTTCTATGTGATTGTAGTTCATTGTAGCGGTACTTTCTTTGTATTGTTAAATAAGCGTTTTTTTTATTATTTTGCTTTTACTTTCTGTCATAGGTTGTAATTTTTGCCTTACATGCATAGCACACTCAAGGTAATTACACTACAGGGAGTGCAGAATTATTAGGCAAGTTGTATTTTTGAGGATTAATTTTATTATTGAACAACAACCATGTTCTCAATGAACCCAAAAAACTAATTAATATCAAAGCTGAATATTTTTGGAAGTAGTTTTTAGTTTGTTTTTAGTTTTAGCTATTTTAGGGGGATATCTGTGTGTGCAGGTGACTATTACTGTGCATAATTATTAGGCAACTTAACAAAAAACAAATATATACCCATTTCAATTATTTATTTTTACCAGTGAAACCAATATAACATCTCAACATTCACAAATATACATTTCTGACATTCAAAAACAAAACAAAAACAAATCAGTGACCAATATAGCCACCTTTCTTTGCAAGGACACTCAAAAGCCTGCCATCCATGGATTCTGTCAGTGTTTTGATCTGTTCACCATCAACATTGCGTACAGCAGCAACCACAGCCTCCCAGACACTGTTCAGAGAGGTGTACTGTTTTCCCTCCTTGTAAATCTCACATTTGATGATGGACCACAGGTTCTCAATGGGGTTCAGATCAGGTGAACAAGGAGGCCATGTCATTAGATATTCTTCTTTTATACCCTTTCTTGCCAGCCACGCTGTGGAGTACTTGGACGCGTGTGATGGAGCATTGTCCTGCATGAAAATCATGTTTTTCTTGAAGGATGCAGACTTCTTCCTGTACCACTGCTTGAAGAAGGTGTCTTCCAGGAACTGGCAGTAGGACTGGGAGTTGAGCTTGACTCCATCCTCAACCTGAAAAGGCCCCACAAGCTCATCTTTGATGATACCAGCCCAAACCAGTACTCCACCTCCACCTTGCTGGCGTCCGAGTTGGACTGGAGCTCTCTGCCCTTTACCAATCCAGCCACGGGCCCATCCATCTGGCCCATCAAGACTCACTCTCATTTCATCAGTCCATAAAACCTTAGAAAAATCAGTCTTGAGATATTTCTTGGCCCAGTCTTGACGTTTCAGCTTGTGTGTCTTGTTCAGTGGTGGACGTCTTTCAGCCTTTCTTACCTTGGCCATGTCTCTGAGTATTGCACACCTTGTGCTTTTGGGCACTCCAGTGATGTTGCAGCTCTGAAATATGGCCAAACTTGTGGCAAGTGGCATCGTGGCAGCTGCACGCTTGACTTTTCTCAGTTCATGGGCAGTTATTTTGCGCCTTGGTTTTTCCACACGCTTCTTGCGACCCTGTTGACTATTTTGAATGAAACGCTTGATTGTTCGATGATCACGCTTCAGAAGCTTTGCAATTTTAAGAGTGCTGCATCCCTCTGCAAGATATCTCACTATTTTTGACTTTTCTGAGCCTGTCAAGTCCTTCTTTTGACCCATTTTGCCAAAGGAAAGGAAGTTGCCTAATAATTATGCACACCTGATATAGGGTGTTGATGTCATTAGACCACACCCCTTCTCATTACAGAGATGCACATCACCTAATATGCTTAATTGGTAGTAGGCTTTCGAGCCTATACAGCTTGGAGTAAGACAACATGCATAAAGAGGATGATGTGGTCAAAATACTCATTTACCTAATAATTCTGCACTCCCTGTATAGCTTCTTCTAGATCTTGTAGTGTTAATTGAAATCGATAATTTTTTTGGTTTGGTAATTTATATTTTTGTTGTACTTTTGGCTTATAGGCATAGTAGAGGGCAGAAATTAGTCTTTGTAATTTATCGTACAGGGGATTGTTATAATGGTATTTTTATATTTTATTTAAAGGCTTATATGTTGGGGCTGTGAAAATGTTTCTATTGTTGTTTTTTGGGTGTTAGTACTATTTGTTGCAGTATTGTATTTTATGTGTGTGGTTAGTTTTTATGCTTAATATTGTACATTAGGACTGGAAATTGAGAATGAAAAATGTTATTTAGTCTGTGTTTTGGGGCTTTTGTGGACTATGCTGTTTTCTGTATTTTTTTGTTTTTGTTGGCTAGATTGAAGTTTGGATTTACTGTTAAAGATTGTTGTCCGTAAAAGACAAATAAGAGGTAAATGAGAAATGTGTGTTATATTTTGGTAAAGGTTATAGTTAGTGGTTGTTTTTTTTTTCTGTTGACATGGCTGCAGACCAAACATGTTTATTTAGTTTTCTCTTTTTTTACTTGTTATACTGTACCTTGGTTGAAGTGTGATTTCAAGCAGAATCTTTGTTGGTCCACTGTTGTAAGTCTTCGTCCGATGCTCTTCACGCAGTGTCTGTTGTATAAGAAAAAGTAAAATGTTATTTTATTTTAATGTATTTGTAATGAATAGCATATTTCATTCTTTTGGTCTATTCTATCTGTTATGGTGATTTTTTCTGCTATGCTGTTTTTTGTGCAACCTTTTAAAATCCTTTAATTGTATTTGTATATTACAGTTATCCTTTTTTTTTACTGTAATTATTAATGTTTTTACAATTTTGGATATGATCACAATGTTTTTAGCATTATCCTGTTTTGTGTCCACCACTTTGGTATGCTTATTTAGGCTTCTTTGTAAGGCTTATAGGTTCTTAAACAGTAAAGCAGAATATTATTTAACTTTTCTATCTGTTTGTGTGATTTTTGGTACAATCCTGTTTTGTGTCCACCATATTTTGCATATTTTATTTGCTTAATTAGTCTTCTATTTTGGATACGATCATAATGTTTTTAGCATTAACCTGTTTTGTGTCCAGCACTTTTGTTATGCTTATTTAGGCTTCTTTGTAAGGCTTATAGGTTCCTAAACAGTAAAGAAGAATATTATTTAACTTTGCTATCTGTTTGTGTGATTTTTGGTACAATCCTGTTTTGTGTCCACCATATTTCGCATACTTTATTTGCTTAATTAGTCTTCTTTATGAGTATTAAATGAGGTAGGGCAGTGAAAATGAATGTTAATTGGCTTTTCTATATCATGGTAGGCTTTTTTGTTTTATCCTGTTTTGTGTTCACCACTTTTTGGTTGCTGCATTTGGCTTGTTGGTGATGGTTGGAGGTTATTTTACAGTAAAGAGGAGGAATACTTTTGTTTTATGTATGTTGCTAATGTTTCGGATGCTATCCTGTTTTGTGGCCACCTCTTTTTTTTTTCTTTTTTTTTAGAAACTGTCTTTCTTTGTAAATTGTATAGGTGTTTGTGAAGTTTGTTGAACTGTGTTGTTTTAGTCTTTATTAAATTTGTATATATATTTTTTCCTTTTAATTTTTATATTTACAGCCATTAAACATATATATGTACTTTTTCTTTCTACTTCTTATACTATACCTTGATTGAAGTGTTGTTCTTGTCTGAATGACAGAGGGTCCCCTCCTGCCAATCTTAATCCACCAGTCTTCTTGTAGTGTCTGTTTGAAAAAGAAAGTTAAATGGTTAATGGTATATTTTTTCTTTTTGATTTAGCAAAGCATGGTCTTTTTCAGCATGTAATGTATTTTTCTATCTTACCTCTTCTTTCTTTGTGTTTTTTAAAAGCAATTCTCTTTCACAGTCCACGGTGTAAATTCTTGAGTGACGCTGTTGATGCAGAACCTGTTTGAATAGTGAAAAAAAAGGGAAAGATTCAGCTTCAGGTTACATATGTAGTGTCATATAATTTTTTCCTATGAGTTGCAGGAAATGAATGTCATTTAAATATACTTGTTTAATTAGTTTCGGTTAACATTAGTTTGTTGTAGGGCCTATACACATAAATGTGCGTGTCACATGTCACTATACATGAATCTCATTTTCATAGTTAAAGTTGTTTGTTTTTTTTTGTTTGTTTTTTGCTGTCTTGGTAATAAAATATAATATATTATAGCTTACCTCTCAGTTGTAATTTGCACAGTGTAAAGTAGGAAATTAGGAAATAATTCTCTTCTCAAGTAACAGCAGCAGTTAACTATCCAATCACTCCATTCATCACCTGAGTAGAAATGTAGAATTTTCTGGAAAGTAGGCAGTATTTATAAACTTTGAGGTCCCTCAGACCGTTAGAATGCAATACGCATGCTCTATTTGCGTTCCAGCTTACAATTTGCGTTCCATCCGCCATTTTATGCGTAGTATTTTTCAAAATGGTGGTTAATATCAGTGTGGTACGTGCCGCATAGTTTGTGTTACGTACCTCAAAAAGTTGACTGTAGCGTTGTTTCAGTTTTGCGAGTCACTGTAGTATTGTTGCGTCTGTAGCCTCGTTTTCGTTTTGTTCGGCGGCCATTTTTCTCTCGCTTAGGTGATTTTCGGCAGTTCAAACTCGTTTTTTTTGGACTTAAATGGACGTGTAAATTCACTTTTCGAGGTGCTGGATGCCCCCCTTGCTGTAAGTCAGCTTTTTAAGTGTTTGTTGTGTTTATTTATTGTGTTTCTGATGTTTTCGGACGGTTTTTGTGTGTTTGGAATGGGTCATAGTGCGTCCCGTATTTTTTTGCGAGGGACGCAGTTGCTTTTTTTTCGTCGTGTGTGCGTGTTTTTAACCGCGTGTGAGCCTCCACCTCCGCAAATGCGGACAAACACAGCCGACATTGGAGCCTCCACTTCCGCAAATGTGGCCACTTGCTTTGCGAGGGTCCGCATTTGCGGACAAAGACAGCCGACGTTGGAGCATCCCTCGCTTCGCGAGCCCGCAAGCGTGAGCAACCGCTCGTATGCTCACAACTATATATGTGATATATATATATATATATATATATATATATATATAGTAAATAAATGGTACATTTATTCACATTTGAATGTCTGTAACAAGTAAAAAAATGTGTTTCATGCCCAGAATTCTAAGAAATGTAGTTATTACACTGCATTCTGGGAACCTTGGCAGGGACATACAAATGTGCACACAAATGCCTTGCTCTTGCAATCCATAACCAAATCAAACATGGTTTCCCTTAATATGCCCACTGTATCAAACAGCTTTGAGCAAAGCTAGGTTGGATTATGCACAAGCTAGAAATCCCACCCACGTACAGCCGTTTCAAGGTTACTGCCTCTCATCAGCGTGGGACCGGTTCCTTAGCTTGTGTAGTGGATATTTTGAGTAGGTAGTTCCCATAATACCATTGTTTAGTTTTCAAAATGTATTTGCATAAGGCAAGCAACACTTTCACAGCATCATCAACTATAATAGTTGTCAATCTGCGAGTTGTCGTCACCCTTGCGGGGGTCGTGTACCCGAAGGCACTCATTAAAGGGGTGGAGATGGGCGCCGTAGGTGCTCATCGCAAGGCTCATGGGACTTAGCTGCAATGAGAGCCAAACGCGCTCATTGCAGGGGTGGAGATGAGCGCCATAGGTGCTCATCGTGCGGCCCGCTGGACTTAGTTGCAATGAGCGCCAAAGTAGTGAGATAGGGCGATAGTTGGAGGCAGAAGCTGGGTCAGATGAGGGCTTCTTAAGAATGGGTGTAATTATGGCGTGTTTTAAGAGGATGGAAACTTGCCAGTGTTTAGGGAGAGGTTGAATAGATGCCATATCTTTATGTCTCTAAGCAATGTTACTGGAGTGGGTTGCAGTTTCCTTCTCCAGTAGACTGTGAGTTGACTTACCTCTCTGCCATGACCTCCCCATCTTGGCTGACCCTACATGGTATAGCTCACAGCTTTATTGAAGTACACAAGCCCCTTCACCTCAACAAGGTGGAAATCCAGAAGGATAATATATATATATATATATATATATATATATATATATATATATATATATATATATATACTGTTTCTATAACAGTTCTTTCCGCACTTTTTTGTACAGTTTGGCTGATGATTGTTAACATTATCACTCAATATAGAATAACTGCCTGATTCTTTGCCACTATAATAAAGATGTATACTTGTCACAATCCTGCAGAAACAATATTTAAATTAGCCGGTGAGTTATTGTATCTCAGACATTTTCACAACTTAGTGAATAAACCCTATAAACTGATTTACAGCCAGTTTGGAAAACTTAATTTAATGTTATTTTCCTTTCACTGTCACAAAGGAAAAATACAAGCTGTGCTTCTTTTCTACACTTATGAGCCAAGTTTATTTCCGCACAGTTAGTTCCAACTGAACATATGTCCACAAAATAGAAACATCATTACAGTCGGATTCTACTCTGGCAGTCTTATCAGACACTTAAAACAGACAGTGGGCACTGAAAGTAAATGTGCGTGTAGGGAGCAACTGCAGCTAAAACGGCTTGTAAACTGTTTAAGCAAAGCTTTATAGCAAATTAGTAGACAGGCCTATAGAACTATCCTAATCAAAAATATAATATTTACTCTGTGAGAGATAGAGGTGAATAATGAAATGGATGGTAGATAACATAATAGGATTCAGGCCAGGGGCGGATCTACTGTTGGTGCAGACGGTTAGTTGCACCCGGGCCTCAAGTGAGCTAAAAAAAACTGACTGCCTCTGACATTGGGATTTTTAATATGAACGAACACCAGATCCTTATCATAAATAGAGTGACAATTGTATTGTGCTTTGTACCAATACTTATATGACAACTGTAGTACAAGAAAAATGTCACATTTGTGAGGTATGTATCAATTTAACAAAATTGGCAGCAGTGGAAGTTTTGATCATGAGGCTAAAGGTCACATCAGGGGACATCAGGGACAGAGATGGATAGTTTGTCATTGAGTTGGTTATAGTTGGTGATAGTTTGATCATGAGCTTGAGGGAGTTCAGAGGGCCAATGGCTAACAGATGAATCTTGTACGCTGAGGGCCACATAATATAAATATAAAGACATTGTATAATAACTGGAGCAAGAGGGCATTTTTTTATCTATCAGTGGAGAGAGGTTTTGGTGGAGGAGAAAAGAGGAAGAGGTCTGGAGGATTTGTTTGATAATTGGATTTGAGTAAAATGTACACCACACCACTTTTCCTTACAGCACCACATGCAGGAGGCTTGTTTTAATCCCGTATTGGCCCGAATATAAGCCGCGCCTTTTTTACGATTTTTGAGCTTGCGAGTTACGGGTGCAGCTTATATTCGCGACCGTAAAAAAAACATTGCCGATTTGTGAACTTTGCTTATAACGCGTGCGACTTCTATTCGCGAATGCAAAATTACTGCCGATTTGCGCGATTGCCAGTTAAGGGTGACGATTTTCGTGCTTTAGACTACGGTATTGAATAGCGATTTACGGTCTTAGTGATTCTAACATCCTGTAAAGCCTGTAACCTGCAAAAAAAGCTACAGTGCTAATTAGAAAGCCTATTTCTTGCAATGGCAGATCACTTTGAGAGTCTTTTTCTCTCCAATTTTACGGGTGCGGCTTATATTTGAGTACTATCTTTTTTCTATTTTATCCCCTTGAACTTTACGGGTGGGGCTTATATGCGGGTGCGGCTTATATTCGGACCAATACGGAAAATACAGTTCTCCCGAAAAGTAACACTCTGCTCACACCAACAATTTTCAACAAAGTATAATGGATGACTCCATGGCCACCCAAATCTGGGCAATTCATAACAGAGAGGTGAGACAAATCTCAGTCCACTGGAGTAAGTTGTGATAGATGGCCATGCTGGTGATTAACAGTCAATGTATCCAAGTCTGAATGTGTTGGTTTTCCTGCTTGTCTCATCAGAGTTCCACCATGAAATCTCCTGGCAGAAATATTCTTTATGGGTGTTTTCTTTCCCAGTCAGGTGTGTAACAATATTAAGGAGATATAAACTATAATCACTTAAACACCTATGAAAACATTATGTATGTAATCATATCTAGACAAGTTAATCCTTGTTTTATTAAAATGTTCAAATGTACCTGGCAACTTCCTGTACAGTGAGCTAAGAATGGCGTACCTGCCTTTCTGCTAACAATGACTTTCAACCTCTTAGAATATTGACAACAGGAATGAATATCCTAGCGTGGGCAATGAAGTTTGAGTACAGAACCTGCCCTATCATTAGCTACAGAATAAGTAGAAATATTTGTTTTTTTTGCCTGCAAACTGCTAAATCATTTATATTGTGGGAAAATGTATTGCCAATGATTGACATGGATCTTATATATCATGGATTTCATATGTCATAATCATTTATATAGGAAAAACCTATATAAAAAATGTTCTAGCTACTGGGATCTGAATAGTAAGTGAAGTGACTTTGGGGGCATAATCAGGATTTATGCTGCTCTAGACCTATTCATATTTTTACACCCCATGCCCTAGTTACTATTCATAGAAACATAGATGTGATGGCAAATAAGAGCCAAAAGACCCATCTGGCCTGCCTATTCGATCTATATAAAAGTTTGGCTTAATTAAACCTCAGGTGGGGTAGCCTTGTGCTTATCACATGTATGTTTGAATTCCTTAAATGGATAAGGAACGTTTTCGGATTTTACTAGTTATCTAATATACCTATGTATTTATTTTGTTTTATGTATTTTGTTTTATAAAGAAGAGCTTGAAATCTATGTTTTTGAATAAAACAAATAGTCCCTGTATGGGTCTGCCCACTTCAGTGTATGCAGACACAGAATCTAAAGAGCTGGATGTCCAGTGTAGTGTCTTAGCCTGTCAGGGACCAAGTCTCATGTTGCCATGTCCCAATCCTAGGATTACCCCACAAAATCGATAGCACAAGTTAGGTACTAGCCTCACACTGATGAGAAAGATTTCCTAACTTGCATAATCCATCCTATGCTATACTTTAAAGCTGTGTTTTACAGAATGAATACGCTAAAAGAACAATGTCTAAAGTGGTATTGGATTGAATAGTAAAATGCATTGTGGACTCATTCACAAGTCCCTGTCTAGTGTAATAACTGTTTTTCTTGGAATTCTGAGTTGTCCACATGTGAATATAAATGTACCATTTATTTACTATACAATAATGTATTTGCTATACAATAATACATATGTATATGTGTATGTATATATACAGTATGCCACAATTGAGATACATGCACAGACAGAAATGTTGCTACATATAGCCATTTCTTTGCATCTTAAGGGAGACTGCTGCCCCCTGACAATGTGTTGTTCTAAGCCTGGGCCTTGTTGGCATAGGCAGAAACATTGCTGACTAACTTTTTAAAAGCTTTTTTGATATGCCTTTTTCTAATTTGTGCATGTACAACTACTCCGGTTTGGATGCTAATAATACATTCACTGAGTGCCCTTGTTGTGTACTGATCCTAACCCCTTAAGGGGCTATGTGTTTTGTATGGGTTCTGAGAGTTAGTTCCAGGAGTTGGCATCATTAGTTGGCATTGACCCTGATAGTGCAAATGTTTGTTCTTAATTAGATCACCCTGCTGATGTGCAACCTCCCTGACGAGCAAACACCTTCTGGCTAAGCAACTAATTTTACCACACAGATAAATCACTAAGCTGCATAACATACCTGAAACCCCTGATGTTCCTGTTTGCCAGCCACATCACGAGCATTTGACAAGTTGAGTCAGCTGGGCAGGTGGCCAAAAAGCTGCTTTGCGCCTAGTGAAGAATCAAAACCTCAAGTGAATACTAGAATTTGAAGATCATGAGAGTTATTCCTTTTTATTATTCGTCTATCATTTGCTTTAATATCTGATAGTGATAAGATCTATCGTAAGGCTGACTGCCCTACGGGCTGCAGGCCAGCTCACAACGGATATTATGCACTCGTAGCCATAGGGTTTGTCATGTAAGGGAAAATTGTTTATGAGACCCGCAACTGTCCATATGTAGTGCTTAAGAACCTCTACAAGTATGATCAGTGGGGCAGAGCCAATAAACAGTACTCCCCATAGCAACCCTGTCAAGTTAAAACATACCTTCAGTTACTAGCTACGTGCGGCCTATAAAGTTACGTGCTGTTCCATTGCTGTTCAGGAGAGTTGTAAGAGTATTTGTAGTGCAGGTGTGTATGTGTTATCCCCTGGGGCTCTGTACCAAGAAAGTGTGACTAACCTTAGTTGGGTGTCAGTGTATAATTGTGTGAGCAGGTATTTGTAGTTGATTATTCTTTACTATTTATTTTTATAGAAGGCTGCATTATCCATTAGAAAGTCTTATTTTGTGATTCAGGATGTGTATGCTTCATTTTTATTTTATTAGCTTCATCTAAATGTTTCTTTACGGGTTCCCTGGTGGTCCAGTGGTTAGGCTTGGTGCTTCCACCGCTGCTACCTGGGTTCGATTCCAGTCAGGGAACCAATAGGTCGCACCACCCTGAAGCCATGCAGGGTTGGGCCTGGTCAGTACTTGGATGGGAGGAGTATCAGCGGCTGTATGCTGGGAGAAGGAACTGGAAACCTACTCCAGTATCTCTGCCATGTGTACAAAAGGGATCAGCATGACCATAGACATAAAGATGTCCTTGTGTGTTACGGTCCATGAGGTCACAAAGAATTGGAAATGACTGAACAACAGATTTGTTTTTCAATTGAGTTGTACAGTTTATAAGTCACATTAAAGGTGGAAAAAGTTCTGAAATTATTTATCTTTGTCTCATTTTTTTACCACACAGAAACCTAACATTTTATCAGGGGTGTGTAGACTTTTTATATCCACTGTAAGTGTTTCTGCCTTGGTGTAAGTGTTACTGCCTTGGTGTAAAAGTTACTGCCTTCGGGAGGCTCGCAAGTAAGGCTTTGCAAGTCTCGCAAAGTGTGACCAACATTGTAAGCGTTCCCCACACTAACTCTGCCTTGGTGTAAGTGTTACTGCCTTGGTGTAAGTGTTTCTGCCTTGGTGTAAGTGTAAGTGTTTCTGCCTTGGTGTGTTTCTGCCTTGGTGTAAGTGTTACTGCCTTGATGTAAGTGTGTTACTGCATTGGTGTAAGTGTTTCTGCCTTGGTATAAGTGCTACTGCCTTGGCATAAGTGTGTTACTGCCTTGGTGTAAGTGTTACTGCCTTCGCAAGGCTCGCAAGTAAGGCTTTGCAAGGCTCGCAAAGTGTGATGAACATCATAAGCATTCCCCACACTAAGGCCCTCATTCAATTGCAATTTGGCCAATTGAATAGAGGTCTAAGTAAGCACAGCACATATTTTTTTAAATAAGTTTTTAGTTAGTAAACATCTATCCACAAACAAGGTTTTCACTAACTAAAAACGTATTTAATATATATTTGAAATTGAATGAGGGCCATAGTATTTAAGGTTGAAAAAAGACTTTCAGTCCATTAAGTTCAACCTTTTAAGATCTCCTCTGATCTGCAATATGCGGATTAACTATGAATGAATTAGTTGTATTAAAAAATAAAATAAATAAATTCCCCTCTGATCCCAGACACCTGCGAACGGACTTCTCCCTGGATCAATACTGCCTCTCTAATTATCCATGATAACCCTGAATTCCCTTTTTAATTAGAAATAAATCAAGTCCCCTTTTAAAGTTATCTATCGAATCCGCTGTCACCACCTCCTCTGATAGAGAATTCCACAGATTAACCACCCTTACTGTGAAGAACCCTTTTCTTTCTTTAAGGTGGAATCTTTTTACTTCTAACCTCAAGGGATGTCCTCTTGTCAGTTGATAACCTCTTGGCACAAAAAGCTCCCTTGACAAATCTTTATACTGACCCTGGATGTATTTATATAAGGTAATCATATCTCCTCTTAGATGCCTTTTTTCTAGAGAAAATAAGTTTAATTTGGTTAGTCTTTCTTCATAACTTAGCCCCTCCATTCCCCTTATTAGTTTTGTTGCCCTCCTCTGTACCTTTTCCAGCTCTAAAATGTCCTTTTTATGAAGTGGTGCCCAAAATTGTACTCCATATTCCAAATGAGGGCGTACTAGAGATTTGTATAGTGGCAGAATTATATTTGCTTCCCTGGCTTCTATACCCTTCTTAATACATGCTAATATTTTATTTGCCTTTGCAGCTGCTGCTTGGCTTTGAGCACTGTTACCTAGGTGGTTGTCCACAAGCACTCCCAAATCCTTTCAATATCTGATACACCTATATTTGCTCCATTAAGATTATAAATTGCATGGCTATTTTTCCTTCCCAGATGCATAACTTTACATTTATTCGTATTAAATCTCATCTGCCATTTAGATGCCCATTCCTCAATTTTATGTAAATCCCTTTGGAGTGAAAGCACATCACTATCTGATTTAATTACCTTGCACAACTTCGTGTCATCAGCGAAAATGGAGACACCACACTCCAATCCTACCTCTAAGTCATTAATAAATATGTTAAAAAGGAGAGGACCTTATACTGAACCCTGAGGAACCCCACTTACCACATTAGTCCAATCGGAGTATGTTCCATTTATAACAATCCTTTGCTTCCTGTCTTTTAGCTAGCTCTCAATCCATGAGCAGATATTTACTGCAACTCCTGTATCTCTTAGTTTGCACAATAGTCTCCCATGTGGCACTGTATCAAAAGCCTTTGCAAAATCCAAAAAGACTACATCCACTGAGTTGCCTTGATCCAGGTTCCTACTAACCTCCTCATAGAAACGAATTAGATTTGTTTGACATGACCTATCCCTCATAAATCCATGTTGACTCCTACTTATAATCCTGTTCAAATAGACATATTCTTGTATATTATACCTTATTAACCCTTCTAAAAGCTTCCCCACTAGAGAAGTGAGTCTCACTGGTCTATAATTCCCCGGATTTGCTCTTGCTCCCTTTTTAAATATAGGTATTACATCAGCTTTTCTCCAGTCATCTGGTAGAGACCCTGTGTTGAGTGAATCTTGAAAAATTAAATATAATGGTTTGGCTATTACAGAAACCAGTTCTCTCAGTACCCTTGGATATATTCCATCACGACCCGGGGCTTTATTAACATTTATTTTTTCCAACCTCGTTTGGATTACTTCCTGTGTTAACCAATTATTTAGCAAAGGTAGTGTAGCCCCATTATGTTGCCGTGTCCCAACCACTGGTACCTCCCTTGTGTATACCAAAGAAAAGAACCTATTTAGCTCATCTGCCTTTTCTTGGTCACTAATTATCAGACAGCCTGTGTCACATTATAATGATCCTATAACTTCCTTCCTCGCCTTCTTCCCATTAATATACTTAAAAAATATTTTAGGGTTAGTGTTACTCTCGTTTGCAATTCATTTTTCATTTTCTATTTTAGCCAGTCTAATCACGCTTTTGCAAGCCTTGTTGATTTCCTTGTATTCCTGTAAAGCAGTCTCTGTCCCCTCTTGTTTGTATAATTTAAATGCCTGTTTTTTACTCCGTATCTTGATCTTTAAATCATTGTTAAGCCACTGTCAAGTGTGTTACTGCCTTGGTGTAAGTGTTACTGCCTTATTGTAAAAGTTACTGCCTCGCAAGTAAGGCTTTGTGAGGCTCGCAAAGTGTGACCAACATTGTAAGCGTTCCCCAAACTAACTCTGTCTTGGTGTAAGTGTTACTGCCTTGGTGTAAGTGTTTCTGCCTTGGTGTAAGTGTTTCTGACTTGGTGTAAGTGTTTCTGCCTTGGTGTAAGTGTTACTGCCTTAATGTAAGTGTGTTACTGCCTTGATGTAAGTGTGTTACTGCCTTAGTGTAAGTGGTACTGCCTTGGTGTAAGTGTTTCTGTCTTGGTATAAGTGTTACTGCCTTAATGTAACTGTGTGACTGCCTTGGTGTAAGTGTTTCTGCCATGGGGCCTTGGTGTAAATGTTTCTGCCTTGGTGTAAGTGTTACTGCCTTGGTGTAAGTGTGTTACTGCCTTGGTGTAAGTGTTACTGCCTTGGTGCAAAAGTTACTGCCTTGGTGTAAAAGTTACTGGGCCTCATTCAATTGTGATGTGGGCAATTGAATAGGGCCCTAAAGAAGCACATAGCATATTTTTATTAAATAAGTTTTTAGTTAGTGAAAACCTTTCTTTTGGATAGATGCTTGCTAACTAAAAACTTCTTTAAAAAATATATGTTATGTGCTTATTTAGGGCCCTATTCAATTGGGCAAATTGCAATTGAATGAGGGCCACTGCCTTTGCGAGGCTCGCAAGAAAGACTTTGCGAGGCTTGCAAAGCATGACCAACATCGTAAGTGTTCCAGACAGCCTTGCAGATCCGCAACTATATATGTGATTGGATCTTCGTGTAGTCCAAGGGACTCTAAGCAGTTTTCTCCAGCGCCACAATTAAAAGACGTCAATTCTACAGCGCTCAGCGTTTTTATGGTCCATCCGTGCGTTATAATTGGGAATACCATAGTTCTACTATGTAGACCCTTGTTAATAGTGTAGCATCTTTACTTTTTAAAAGCTTGCCCATATTAAGATATAGCTTACTATAATTAATATATTGTATGTACAAATGTAATGCAACTAACAATTTATTCTAAATAATTTATTCAATACAAACTAGTTCAAATGTTTATTACACAAGGCTAAGGGCTCACTCTGAAGAAGAGATCCTCTGAGTGTGGGCAGAGCTAGATGATGAACACATTGTAATACCTCTAACCGCTCTATAGTGTATAATACTTAAACACCTCAATTTATCATTTGGATTCATGCTCTCTGCAAGTAACAAGCATCACTTTCCTGTCCTCCTTCCATCCATCTATTTATATGTAAAACTTAAAAAGCCCATAAAATTAAAATTCAGGATTACAAGAAGTTGTGTCCATTACACAGTTAAACGTAGTTTTCGATTTCAAAGTGTTCATAATCATTTGTTTAATCTATCAAATTTTCTTCTATATTTACCAAATGGACAAATAATAGTTTCATATTTTCGAGTCATGTCTTTGCCTTCATGCATCAATTGAATGGTTGGTGTATTGTGATATGTTTTATGTACTTTTAGAAGAAAAGCTTAGTAATTTATTCACAAAGCAAAGTGTTATCGCTACAGAAACAAACTGTTTATGTAAGATATGTTCGCTTTAATAATTCATTCCACCCACTGCCACCCACGTGGAATGTGCAGGTTATTCTATCATGCAAGAACAGCAGCACAAAGCAAGACAAGAGAAATCCTCTCCTGTTTGGAAAATGTTTGTACTTTTATGTTTAAGGTACATTTGTAGTAGTTTGCCTGTATTGTATTTCACTTTAGATGCAAGCAACTCCAATCCAGGGGCCTCATTCAATTGCAATTTGGCCAATTGAATATGGGTCTAAATAAGAACATAACATATTTTTTTAGAATAAGTTTTTAGTCAGTAAACATCTATCCAAAAGCAAGGTTTTCGCTAACTAAAAACTTCTTTAAAAAAATATGTTATGTGCTTGTTTAGAGCCCTATTCGATTGGCCAAATCACAATTGAATGAGGCCCCAGGTGTCAAAATGAAGTGGGTGTGTGGGTGAAATGAATAAAAACAAGACAGCTTTTCCATGTAATAGATCACCTAATGATTGAAGAACACACAATTTAAGATACAACAATCTAGGGGTAAACAACTATTCACACCAAAATGTACTTAGTCAAAAAGGAAAATGTAACCTCCTAAACATAATAAAAAGACCAAAAAAACAACAAAAAAAGAATTTAATAAAGATGATTTATTATGTCTAATATATGATCTGGTCAGCTCAGCTTTCTGTGTGTCAGTGACAACAAAAACAATCAATTTTAAAATGCAGGCTTCCAATATCCACAAATATGCAGGAGTAACTGGCAAAATAGACAAGTTCTATAATTACAATAGTACAAATATTTTTTTTGAAGAGTGATCTTCAATTTGAAACAAACTTAATTGTGAAACTTGTCCTGTGAAAACTGGGTGTTTTTGATAAGCTGATGACATGGATAGAATATTCCCTTGAAGGGATGTAGTTTTATACTTGCAAATTACAAATGCAAATTGTAAAATAAACAGCAAACAATGTGGAATAGCTAATGTTTGGTGCAAATATTGTGGTGGAAATTATTTTTGACTTGAGGTTTTCACCATACCCATGGAAAGGCCCGAAAAATATTTTCCCCATAGCATCAACTCTAGTTTCCATGAAAGAAAATATTGTAATAAAAAAATCTTGAATTCCTGACTACTTTTCAATCTTGCCTCCAGTAAGAAAGTTCCATTCATAGACTTCGTATGGAAGTTATGAATGATTTATGGGAACATCTCCCTGAGGTTTAGCTACACTAAAATAGTGCAGGAATCCTTCCAAGTTAGCCTGTTTACAGCATGCATAAAGAATATTTTTAGAACTGAATTCAAGCTACTGCTGAAATTTGAAAGTGAGTCAGCAATATTATTTTCTAAAAAGCTGATTGGGGCAGGAAAAGTAATACTTCTGGTCTGGAATTTTACTTGTATTAGTGGAGCAAGACAATTGCTCATATACACGTGGAAGCTTTAGTCAACAGTACTATTACTTTGTGAGCACTTCAAAATTGAACATGTACATAGACAGTACTGGTTGGTCTTCATGGAGCATCACACCTGGACTTGTTCTTTTGACTGGTCTTGCACTGTTGTACCACCACCCACAGTTTTTATAATAATATGTGCTAGTTATAAACTTCCTCATACTACAGTATATACATCTGTTATACAAACTCTGCATAAGCTCATATAAATTGTTTGCTTAGAAAATTCCCACCATATATTTTGCACCCAACCCTGCAGACAGTAGAACTGGACCTGTACACAAGCATACACAAACATACTATTTTGTTTATATATCCTTACAAAGATATAGTATTTACTTAGATATTATTAAAATATTCCTTCAATCCTCTACAAATGCACATTAATTGGTAAAGGTACAATTTGATATGATCACTGATACAAAACACAATTATAACAATTTGATCATTTCCTCCACTGACTACTGCAGCTTACTCTTAACAGGCCTTTCCTTACTAGACTCCCCCCACTCCAATTTATCTTAAATGCCTCTGTCGGGCTCATATACCCAACCAGATGTTTCTCAACTGCTGCTCCATTCTAATAGTCCCTTCACTGGCTTTCCATTCCCACTAGAGTTATGTTCAAAATCTTGACACTCACCTAAAAGCCCTCAACAACAATGCACCCTCCTAGATGTTAGATCTAACCTCTAGACACTCACCTAACTACCCCCTCCAATCTTCCTACAATATACATCTCTTGTTATGTGTTATCAGCTCCTCACACTTGGAGACTTGCAGTTTCCAAGTCTTTTCTTGTGCAGCCCCCACCCTGTGGAATTCTCTACCATACACTGTCAGACTCTTCTCTACTCTTCACAGTTTTAAAACCCCTTAAAGACCATCTGCTATGACCTACCTGGACTTTTTTTGAAAAGGCTGCTGGACTTTGATGAATTCTAGCCATTTAGCTACCTGACCCAAAGGTCATTATAATTGCCATAAGAGCATTTTTTTTCTTTTTTCCATATATATATATATATATATATATATATATATATATATATATATATATGTAGCGGAACCCATCACTGTTTTACCCTGTTTTATATTTATTATGGTTAAAATATGATCCTACTATATGTATGTTGGTTGATGCTCTGCAGAATATTGTCCCAGACATTTGCAGCTACTTGGCATGGGAGATAATCCTGTTACAGCGACTCCGCATAAGATAAAGGAAGTCTATTGTATACAGTGTTTTCATTCTCAGATAAGAACAAAGAAGTGTAATTGAATCAATGTCTGATTGTATCAAAGTTGCCAGGAAGGTGTGACCCACCTATTGTTCTCTTTATGTGTATTGTGCGGCCAAATATGGGCATGTGTATTGCCTGTGGGAAGAGATGGGTATAAATATTTCTGCAATAACAAAATAAAGTCAGTATTCATTTGACTCCCAAATTGTGTGTCGTCCAATATGGGAGGTCGGGAATGGTGAAACTGTAGTGCCTCTTGGGTATTTGACCGTATGCCAGCGGAGATTTTGGACTGCGTGTTCCAGCTCCGTTACAATATATATATATATAGTTTCCCCTCTAAACATTAACAGAGCAATTGACATTTGAAGTGTTGAATTGTGCAGTTTGAATTAAATACATAAAATTACAATAATTCAGTACCTAAGAAGTTCTGATTAATTTAGGTTTTAGGCTTGATAAACATTTATATTATAACATCATGAATTGTTTATATATATATATATATATATATATATATATATATATATATATATATATATACTGTATATATGCAGTGGATATAAAAAGTCTACACACCCCTGTTAAAATGTTAGGTTTCTGTGCTGTAAGAAAGTTAGACAAAGATAAATAATTTCATATTGTTAAAAGATATCAGTCAGGAGAAGGGTACAAAAGAATTTCCAAGGCATTAGATATACCATGGAACACAGTGAATCAAGTGGAGAAAATATGGCACAACAGTGACATTACCAAGAACTGGAGCTTCCTCCAAAATTGATGAAAAGACGAGAAGAAAACTGGTCTGGGAGGCTACCAAGAGGCCTACAGCAACATTAAAGGAGCTGCAGGAATATCTGACAAGTACTGGCTGTGTGGTACATGTGACAACAATCTCCCGTATTCTTCATATGTCTGGGCTATGGGGTAGAGTGGCAAGACTAAAGCCTTTTCTTACGAAGAAAAATATCCAAGCCAGGCTACATTTTGCAAAAACACATCTGAAGTCTCCCAAAAGCATGTGGGAAAAGGTGTTATAGTCTGATGAAACCAAGGTTGAACTTTTTGGCCATAATTCCAAAAGATATGTTTGGCGCAAAAACAACACTGCACATCACCAAAAGAACACCATACCCACAGTGAAGCATGGTGGTGGCAGTATCATGCTTTGGGGCTGTATTTCTTTAAGCTGGAACTGGGGCCTTAGTTAAGATCGAGGGAATTATGAACAGTTCCAAATACCAGTCAATATTGGCACAAAATCTTTAGGCTTCTGCTAGAAAGCTGAACATGAAGAGGAACTTCATCTTTCAGCATGACAACGACCCAAAGCATACATCCAAATCAACAAAGGAATGGCTTCACCAGAAGAAGATTAAAGTTTTGGAATGGCCCAGCCAGAGCCCAGACCTGAATCCGATTGAAAATCTGTGGGGTGATCTGAAGAGGGCTGTGCACAAGAGATGCCCTCGCAATCTGACAGATTTGGAGTGTTTTGGCAAAGAAGAGTGGGCAAATCTCAAAAATACTGAGTGCTGTAATAAAATCAAAAGGTGCTTCAACAAAGTATTAGTTTAAGGGTGTGCATACTTATGCAACCATATTATTTTATTTTTATTTTTTTTCTTCCCTCTACCTAAAAGATTTCAGTTTGTTCTTCAATTGAGTAGTACAGTTTATAGGTCATATTAAAGGTGGAAAAAGTTCTGAAATGATTTGTCATTAAATTAACTATTAACTACAATTTTGAACAACAAAGTCTAAGATCAAAGTCTAAGACCAGTACTGGTTCTGAAATTAAAATTTTCTGCTTAATATTTTAAATTTAAGTTGTTTGCCATGTGTCTAAGTATGTTTTACCTGTATCATTAATTATACTATACAAGTTATCCATAAGTATTTGATTTTTTTTTAACTCTTTATTTTATTATTTTAAATAATTTTAATAATAAATTGTGTAAAACAATGTAAATAAAACAAAAGTGAAAAAAGTAACAATTTGTAAATGGTGTGCTATGGGAAAGATACAAAAAATAAAAAGGGAAAAAAAAGGGGAAACATTTAGATTGATAGAAACATTTTGTATTTGGATACAATATTCATTTGATATGATTAATAAACTTTGATATTAAAACATTATGGGCCCTATATGTAATATATTATATGTAATATATTATATTTAATATATTATATGTAATATATTATATTTAATATATTATATGTAATGTCATGTATTGTATGTAATGTATGTAATGTATTATATGTAATATATTTAATATATTATATGTAATGTCATGTATTGTATGTAATGTATGTAATGTAATATATTATATTTAATATATTATATGTAATGTCATGTATTGTATGTAATGTATGTAATGTATTATATGTATGTATTGTATTGTGTTTGTCTTTCCTTTTCAGGTGTGTAATTTGTTTATTTTCTGTAGTGGGGGGTGGGGTTGTAATGTATTTTTTTTGTTTTCTGTAGTGGGGGGTGGGGTTGTAATTTTTTTTTTGTTTTCTGTACTGTAGGTTTTTTTGTTTTCTGTACTGTAGGTTTTTTGTTTTTTGTAATTAGAGTGTTGGGGAGGTTTATTAGGGGGTAGGTAGTGTAGGTAGGTAGTGTAAGTGTTAATAGATTAGTGTAGAGGGGGGTTAGTTTAGATTAAATGGTTTATTGGGGGTTATAGTGTAGTGTTTGTAGTTAGTGTCATGATGGTCCTTGAGGACCATCATGGCACTTATGTGGTTAATGTTGGGTTGTAACAGGCCCATAATGGTAATAATATACCCTTATGGGACTGATGGGGTTAAATAGAGCCTTATGGTGGTCTGTATTGACCATCATGAGTTAATGGGTTAATTTAGGCCTTATGGTGGTCTGGATTGACCATCATGAGTTAATGGGTTAATTTAGGCCTTATGGTGGTCTGGATTGACCACCATGAGTTAATGGGGTAATTATATTTGCCTGGGGTTAATATTTTTAGTGCGAGTCCTTTCAGGACCTTTACGGTCCTTTGAGGACCCGCGAGGCGGGAAATTTAAAATTGAATTGCAGCAGGGTCACGATCGGTGCCGATCGGGGATCCCCACTGCAGGGGGTTTATGTGGGGACACTTCGGGGGTCCCGATGGGGACCCCCAGCATAGAGGGGGGTTAATTTTAGGTGCCGCGGCCGGGATTGGGTAATAGTGTGCCGCGGGTCCTTTAAGGAGCCGCGGCAGGGAATTTAAAAGTTTTAAATGCAGCGGGGGCCTGATCGGTGCCGATCGGGGCCCCCCGCTGCAAGGGGTTAATGTGTGGGGGCTGCGGGGGTTCCTATGGACCCCTGCAGCAAGGTGTTCATGTGAGGACACTTCGGGGGTCCCGACGGGGAGCCCCGCATTGAGGGGGGGTTAATTTTACGTACCTGGGGGGGTTTTGGAGTACCCCCCACGGCAGGGCTTATGTGGGGGACTGCCGCGGAGGTCCCTTTTAGGACCCCCGCAGCACTTGATGAGGAGTGGGAGCCTGCGATATCATCTCGCAGGCTGTCACTCCTCATGTACATTTACGCAGTGTTGATACGTACGGCCCTGCTGCGTAGCTCATACGTTGCTCGCAGCAGGGCTTATTTAATAGCATTGTAAGTTAGAGAAACTGTGCAGTACGTAGGGCTTAAGTAGAAGCCTCTTATTTACGAGGCTGGAATTTAATGAGGCCCTATATATTCTTCTTTGAAGTCAATATCTCAACATTAATACAAGTATATTATTTTTATTTTTATATAATAAAGACATTCTATTTTTTATCATTTTATACAGTGTTTCCATAAATTTACAAATGTCTAAAAAGAGCTTTTCAGGTCTATAATTTTTCTTTAAAAAATTGTAAACAAGGGAAGCCATTTAGTTTCAAACTGAGTTAGGATGCAGATTGTTTTTCCAAATTTTAACTATAACAGTGTTTAATTTTGGAATTTGTGGGGATTTCCATAGTTCATGCTAAAGATCTTCTTGAGGCTAAGTTAATCTGTGCAGCTAAGGTGTTTTGTTTTCTCGTATTTTGTTCATAGGGTTGGGATAATAGAAAGAACAACGGATCATGCTGTGGATGGATTTCTATGCAAGTTGATATTAAAGAATTGTTTAAAACAGAAAACTGTTTTTAGTTTTGGGCAAGACCGCCAAATATGTAAACAGTTCCATCTAGGCCACAACCTTTCCAACATAGAGAACTGGAGACATATCCCATGCTTTTTTAAGAGCATTTTAAAAGACTATGAGCCACATTCAATTGATCGATTTTGAGATCCGGAGGCCGGTAGGTGAGGTTGCAAGCTACTTTGCTATTCAATTGGTGTCTTTTTGCGGGCTTGGATTGGCTTCAGAGTTATGAGCTTTAAAAAATGGCGATGGTTAAACTCGTAACTTACAGTCTCCAGAAGCTTTTGAACTGTCACTTTCGCAAGGCTAAAATCGCAAATCGCTATTCAATTGCTGAATTTCCCCAGGCTACAAATGTTTTCCCACCCATAAATGGCAAACGAAAGAGAAAATTTTACGAGTGCTAGAGAGGACCCTCAAGGGGGTTAAACACCTATTTGTAGCACTGTAAATGCATATAAAAAATCACTACTGCACTGTAAATAACGGGGAAAGCGATGATAGACATTAGAATTAATTGCACAACAGTCTCAAGCTCGCAAATCGCCAGGAAATAAAATACATTTTATGTGTAATTTCGGGGGTTAAATCAAATTTTGGTATCAATGAGTTAATACATATCAGGCCACCTGTATGGACTAGAACAGTATTGGCATTCATTTTTTTTTTTTTTTTATATGTTTTGCTAGTCTGATCGCATATCGAACCCCCGAACCTAATTGATTGACATATAATCTCCATGTTTTACTGCCATAATAATGACAGACTCATTTTCTATTGGCCGATTTGAAATGGGTGGTTACGGGCTTGCTCCGAACCACTGCATGGTTTAGGATTTTGGCTTGGGGCCTGTAACTTGCGGCCTTCAGTAATTGAATAGCATCGCATTTGGAGACAAACGGGAGCCCACAACTCACTTGCAGACATTTGGGTGTGTGCTATCGAGTTGCGGGCTTGGAATTGAATATGGCACTATGTCACTAGTGGAATAGTAATATGGCATAATATGTTTTCCCAAGCCATAATTGTATGCCCTGGCCCCCTGAGACCCCCTTTTAACAGGTCATTTAAGTCTAGAGGCCTCTGGGTCATTTTTGCAATTTTTGAACAGTTATTTTATTTGCAGAATATGTTTTGAGGTGTTATTGTTAAAGTGGCCTAATAAAATATTTTGGGGTTAATACCATTTTAAGTGCAACGAAGCTTCCAGTAGCCAACTGCCATACCAAGTTGGCTACCAGTCTCAGGGACTGGTTAGGTTCCTGGCCTGTTTCGAACTTGCACTAAGAGGTAGATTATGCTGCATAGACTGCTATTGGAGTTTAACAAACCTGATAAAGCCATCAAGTACTGTATAATTAACAAGGTTGTCAAAACAGCAGTTGAAACACTTGTTTCAATAGACAAAGGTCAAGTGGTGTCAAGTATGCTGCAAGTGATACCCCTTTGATCCTTTGTCTTGTGGTTAACCACAAATTAGGGAGTACTTGACCTTAGCCATTGCTTGTGGCCCCCATTCAATCTAATAGGTAGCTTTAATTTATAAAATTATTATGGAAGTCCTAGTCCTTCATGAAAATTGAATACACCCCTAGCCTAGATTCAAAGCCTGCTAACCAGCCCCACTACCCTCCTCCAGTCCCCCGAATAGTGGGGAGCCTATCCCTGATAATTTAAAACATACATATACAAGGTATATGGTTCCCTAAGTGGGTTAGTCCCAAATTTCTTGCCCAGACAATCTGGGCCCAATTCAATCGCAAGCCCGTAATTCAATCATTGTAGGCTGTATGTCTGCGGGTGTGTTGTGGGCTCCTGCTGGTCTCCAATTACGATGCTATTCAATTGCTCAAGCTCGCAAGTTACTGTCCCAAATCGTAAAACATGCACTGTTTCTTAGCAGTTCAGGGCGGACAGTAAAACATGTCAAGCAATTAGGTTCGGGGGTGAAATGTAATTAGACTCGCAAACCTGCAAAATTAAGAATTAAGAAAATTAATGCCAATACTGTTCTAGTACATATGGGTGGCCTGATATGTTTTAACTCATTGATACCCAAGACTGATTTAGCCCCGAAATGAAACATAAAAATACATTTAATTTCCTGATGATTTGCGAGCTGGAGACTGTGTTGCAATTAACTCTAATGTCTGTCATTGCTTTCCCGTTGATTTTTTATTTGCATTAATAGTGCTAGGTGTTTAACCCCCTTGTGGGTCCTCTCTATCACTCGTAGGATTTTCTCCTTCATTTGCCATTTACGGGTGTGAAAAAATTTGCAGACTTAGGGAAATTGAGCAATTGAATAGCGATTTTAGCCATCGTAACTCTTGCGAAAGTGAAAGATCAAAGACTTCGGAAGGCTGTAAGTTACGGGTTTAACCATCACAATTTTTTCAAGGCCATTCAGAGCTCGCAACACGCCAATTGAATAGCAAATTAACTTGCAACCTCACTTACGGGCTACAGCAACATGCGAAAGCTCAATTGAATCGGGCTCCAAGTCTCCAGCAGTTACATGACCTAATCAACCCCTACTGTGTCCAGATCTTGTCTGGAGGTAACTGATAACTCGACCCCATGGCACTTAGGTGGGGAAGAAGACAGGTTAGCACCAAGTCCTTGGTAAGAGACCTGACCCATGTGGGATATTTCAAAGGGGGCATAAGATGTGAAATCTATATTTGCCAAAGGAGGTGGACTGTTGGTGATTTGTGCATTGATGTGTATGAACGTGGGACCTGAAAAACAAAGTCAAATTTATATGAACCAGTGCAAACATACTTACACTGTGACATAGAGAATAATACATGTCCCTCTTTAAGGCTCCAAAACTTACTTACTGCTTGGTCCTGAGAGCCTTCACTAACATGTGAAAGATGACATCTCTATTATTAGCGTGCTTCCATAGCTGGAACCTGCCGCCTCTGTCAATTTAAACTCCCTTTTTGCTGCTGATGCCTGTCTGGTCTAGTGTTCCTCGTCTAGCCAAGATTCACATTCCCAAGGTTTCTGCGTGTACCAGAAGCTCTTGTTCCTGAGTATTAAATTACCATGCCAGTTGCTCCTCTTTTGCAATCTCCCTATGCCAGTTGCTCTTAAGAATAATCATACTTTGTTGATTGACAGTTTCTCCTGAGTATGATCTTGCAATATCTGAGTACAATCTTATTGTGCCCATACTTTTCATCTTGTCTATTTGTTATTGGACCTTTGCCTGCACTTTTCATCCTGTCTATTTGTTGTTGGACCAGGAAGCCTCTGCCTTTGACCTTGCTAGACTGACCTTTTTTTTAAATCTGAATATCATCAAGACTCAGCCACAAGAGTCATTTACAAACAGTTTTTGGACCCCACCGTGATAACCTGTTAATCCTTTTGTGGATTAACACATAATGTAATGGAGGTTCAGAAGAAAGGGGCATGAGGTTTTGATTCAAACACAGGTCTACGCACTGGTTGCCCCTGCACTAGGCAGCAATTTGTCGCTGCTAAAGCATTCCTGTCAGTGATTTTGGGGAACAAGTTAAAAGCAAATCTGCATCCTATGGTGGCACGTCCTTCGCTCTCTGGAGAACAGCACACCGTCATCAGGGCGCTAAGATCTGCGCTCTGATGACGCTCTGCGCTCCAGCCTGCATCCCATCTGCCACAGAGGCTTCTCATGCGTGCGCCCCCATCTCATATTTGCTGGACCTGCTTGCCGGAGGCTGCCAAGGTAAAGGGCTGACAGTGTGCCATGTGGGACTGGCATGTATCTCTAGAAGCATATTGTATGTAATGTCACTGTCATTGTGTGCATGTGTCACTAGGAGCATGTTGCATTGCATGTTTATCACTACATGTCACTGTCATTATTTGCATGTGTGATAAACATGCAATGCAACATGCTCCTAGTGACACCTGAAACAATGCCTGGTCCATATGGCACACTGTCAAACCCTTACCTTGCCAAGCAGGTCCAGTAAATATGAGATGGGGGCGCTCACGCATGAGAAGCCTCTGTGGCAGATAGAATGCAGGCTGGAGATCAAAGCACCATCAGGGCGCAGTTCTCGGTGCCCCGATGACGGCGCGCTGTTCTGCAGCACGCAAAGGTCGGGGTGCTGCATCCTACACAATTTACAATGAAACAGGTGGAGCTTGAGAAATATCAGGGGATAATAGAAAAAAATAAATACAAAGAATGATAAATATGGGAAGGAGAACAGATTTACAACCCTGGTACTCTTACTCACAAGTTACCCATGATCCCCTTGTTCCTCCTCTCCCATGCATTTTGACCGAATTCTGCCCATTAAAATTATCTTTCTTACCTATTGTGATGAACCTGGCGGTTGAAGTTTGAGTGATTGTTGGACCTCAGCAAACTACCAAAAGCTTTAAACATTAAAGACTGTATTTTATTTTTCCCTTTTAAAAATGTCTTGCCCATTATCAAGCAATATTCTTTAACAGAGCATACTGTGAACATGACATTTCAAAATCAATAAAAGAAAGACAAACATCTCAACAACTTGTTGCATAATCTTGCACTTAAAGGATCACTGAAGTCTAAAAAAATGTCCGTTTAATGAATATTCCATTTTATAACATATTTTATTGTCTTAATATGTTATTAAAACAAAGGGATAACACTAACTTATTACTTAGGATTTCTATTTTCCACTATGGGAGCAGTCATTTTGATATTCACAGTCCTTGCTAGTGTTGCAGAGCATTATGCAACACAGGTCCATACACATTTATCCTTTGCGTGTCACTTGCTTGTTTGATGCCATCGGCGGCTGCATTGTCAACGGTGACATTGCATGCCCAAGTGAAATACATGGAAGTGCACAAATGTGGTCCTGTGTTGAATACTAATTTGCAGCATTAGCCAGATGGAGGCATTTTTTAAAAGAAAGGTCTGTGAATGGCAACATGGCTTCACCAATATTGGAAAACAGAAAGCCTAAAGAATGAGTAAGTAGTGTATATGTTTTTAATAATATATTACTAGAAGAAAAATAAGTGTGGGCTGATGATGAAATAAAAAAAAAGATCAGAATTCAGTGGTCCTTTAAATCTTACAGATATTATGGACACAGTGTCCCATTAAGTACTAAGTAACTGTCCTCTTTTCTTTTAAATATTCTGTATTTTCTTTACTTTAAGAATTGTTTTCCTATCTTTTTATACAAATTGAATTGTATGTTACAAGCACACCTATTGATACTCTGTAAACTCTAACAATAATTCAAGTTTTTTTCCTTTTGAGAAAACAGAAAAACAGTTTTGCTGTCTTTTTAAAAAATATAGGTTTGTTTAAAATGATTGACTAGCTGTCTAAAATATGTTGCTTATACAATTCATGTTTAAGAAAACATAAAGCGCTGTCAATTCTCCTGACTGTACTTGTTGGTTAGACTGAGCTGTTTGCTGGTACGTTTACACTAATGATACACTGCTCTGGGATTATTATTTTCTAAGAGCACTCTTAACACTTGGGAAAATACACAGTAAATCATATACGTGTGAAAGCGGTGAAACTTCTGGGATTCCACTTGAAAAGATGCTTCAGAACAGAAATAGATAAACTGAGATTGATTTGGCACATATGAAGGTCATAAAACCATAAATCAAGGGGTACTGCAACATCTTTACCATTTTAATTAATTATGCTATTCCTAGTAAAACATATCTATGGATAATCTTCGTCATTGCTTTAGTCATTCCATACTACATGTGTGGGTTGTATAACAGTTGTAATAGGATTCATAAGCAGCTTCACCTTTTCAACAGTGAAATTGCTCACTGCTCCAGTATAGAATAAGTGCATATTTTTATGTTAAAAGAACACTGATATCAAAGTTAGTGCTTTATGTGCGTTGTGCAGTTCTTGTAAAAAATATTTTTTGTCAAAATGTTCCTTTATGTAGTGCAGTGGCCCAGAGGACACCCTCAGCAGCACCATTCACCCCCAACACCCCCTCGGCAGCCATATTCACCCCTCAGGGCCCCCCTTAGCAGCAATATACCCAAACCCTCAAGAGCACCCCCCCACCCCAAAAAACCCAGGGCCCCGCGGCAGCATTATTCAACCCGCCAAATAAAACTTCAGGGCCCCCTTGTTGCACCATTCACCCCCCAAGCCCCCTCAGCAGCCATATTCACCCCCAACAACCCCAGGCCCTCTCAGCAGCACCATTCACCCCCAACCCCCTTTGATGCCATATTCACACCCTGAACTCCCAGAGCCCCCTCAGCAGCAATATTTACTCCCCAACCCCCCAGGGCCCCCTCAGAAGCACAATTCACCCCACAATCCCCCAGGGCCCCCTCAGCAGCATCATTCACCCCCCAAAAAACCAAGGGCCCCCTTATTGCGCCATTCACCCCCAAGCACCTCAGCCACCATATTCACCCCTAACACCCCCAGGCCCCCCCTCAGCAGCACCATTAACCCCCAATACCCTCAGATGCTATATTCCCCCTCTAAACCCCCAAGGGCCCCCTCAGCAGCAACATCTACTCCCCAACCCCCCAGGGCCCCCCAGGAGCACCATTCACCCCCCAAATCCCTGAGGGCCCCCTCAGTAGCATCATTCACCCCCCCCCCCCAAAAAAACAGGGCCCCCTTGTTGCACCATTCAGCCCCCCCAAGCCCCTCAGCAGCCATATTCATTCTGCAACACTCCCAGGCCCCCCTCAGCAGCACCATTCACCCCCCAAACCCCTCAAATGCAACAATCACCCCCTCCCCAACCGCCCCAGGACCTATTCAGCAGCAATATTCACTCCCCAAACCCCCAGGGCTCCCCAGGAGCATCATTCACTCTTCCAAAAAACCCAGGACCACTCAGAAGCATCATTCACTTCCCCATAAAACCCAGGGCTCCTTTGTCGCACCATTCATCCCCCCTAGCCCCACAGCAACCATGTTCACCCCCCAGCGACCCCTCAGCAGCCATATTCACCCCCAGGGCCCCCACAGCAGCACCATTCACCCCCACCCCACCAACAAAAAAAAAAACAGGCTCCCCCTCAGGAGCATCATTCACCCTCTCAAAACCCTTTAGGGAGCCCTTGTCTCACCATTCACCCCCCCCCCCCCCCGAACTTCATTCATCCCCCTCCTCTTGCTTGTGCCTTGAAGTCCCTGTGCCAGATCCCGTTGATCAGAGGTTGGGTATCCCTACCCTGCCAGAGCTTCATACTGCAGGGTCACTTGACATCACTGCGAAATCCCCCTCCATGCAGTATGAAGCTCCAGCAGGGAAAGGATAACCAACCTCTGAGCAATGGGATCCGGAACAAGGACTGCTAGGCACAAGTAAGAGGAGGGAGCGTGAATGAAGTGCAGGCTTGAGGGGGAGAATACTGTGACAAGGGGCGCTGGGGGTTCTGAGGGGGTGAATGATGCTGCTGAGGGGCCCCTCACAGAGCAAGGGCCCTGGTGCAATGCACTGGCTGCACCTGCAGTAGATCGCCTCCTGACCCTGAGTCCTCCCTCAGGGCCCCACTGTTTGTCACCAGTATACCATTATAGGGTAGGGTCAACCCGAATTTTACAACTGGCCCGGGCAACTCCCCCCACCCCTCTGCTGTGACAAAACCAACAATTAACATAACTTATAAACAGAACATAAAATCAGTCCATCATCCCCCATAACATCATATATAACCAGCAATATACCATTTCATATATTATTATCATCCTTAAACAATTTTTTTAAACAGAAAATTAAAACCCCCATATATACACCTACCCACCAACATAAACCCAATAAAAACCATATATGGCTAACCATGCTCTTTACACGTAATGGATAGAGGGAGGGAAAAAACGTCATCCCTGGCTGGCTGTAGGACAAGTAATAGAGTCCAAGCCCTACAGAAGGGGTGTTCCACAGCTCCTCCCACAGCAAGTCTACCCACCTTAACCCTTTGCCACCCAGACCACTGGAGTCAAGGGGCCCCTCCTATGCCCAGCGAACCTGTGTCGAATCCTGAGCCTTCCATTTCTGTTGCTTTGCATATCTAAAAATAGTTATATTGTATTTCTGTCTTTATTAGCCAAATAGGCTGAAATTGCAGTTAGGGTCAGCAATTGGGGTCAGAAGGTGTGGTCAAAAAAAATATTAGTTTACTTTTACGCTTAAGTACAGTTATATGCAACCAATTAGAAATTGTATGTTATAATGTAAAACTATAGGTAACAACAACTATTTTATAAATACATTTTAAAAAATGCATTTTTTTACAGTAAATTTACATTGAAGTTTGCATTGTTTACCTGCCAATCAGGCTTTCAGGTACACCCACCAGACATAGCCTCTTATGTAATTCTTGTTGTTGATGAGTGTGTCTAGCTGCATTTCTGTTTAAAGCCATATGGTATTGAGAAGAATACACACCTGCAGACCCCAGAGAGCAGCTAGACTGGGTAGACTAAGGAGAATTAAGAAACTCAAGCATTATAATTATTTTATTTGTAACGTGCCAACATATTTCATAGGGTATACAGGGGTAAATTCATGTCACAAACAATATTAACACATTGTAAAAGAATGTAGGGCCCTGTGTTTGAACTTAATACCAAACATACACAATACTTTCCCTAAAGCATTTAGCAAAATTGAAAACTAGCATGAATACACTGCAAGATGTGGGTAACTAAATCATTTTGACTTAAGAAAAAAAAAGACACTCTGAGACTCACTAAGGTCTCCAGAGGTTGCAAGAAGGCTGTGATGCTATGAAAAGTGATTTTCCATTCACTTTTCAATAGAAAACAGTGACAGATTGGACATTGTAATCCTCTGTACCCCTAATTCAATCAAAATTGATCCTAATCCTTGCAAAATGTTTTGTCTGTTATTTTCTTCAGGGCTTTGAGAGCTGCTGACAATTATCTCTGCAGAGAACTGACATCTGGCAAAAGTACCAGTGTTGCGAGGGCTACTGTGGGCTAGCTGTGATATTAATTAACTTTTCCCTCTAAAAAAATTTCCCAGATTTTGCTCCCAAAAATTTAGAATGGTGAGGATGGTTTATGAGTTATTGTGTGGTGATACGGTAAATCTTTATCTTATTTCCAATATGTACCATAAGCAGATGACTGTGAGATAAAATGCTTAACCAAGAAATGTAGTTGATGTCCTGTCTTTTTTACTGGAACAGGTATCTTTTCTCACTAAAAACCTTGAGATTTAATTAGATATTATTTAGATTTTCAGTCATCAATTTGTCTGTGTACAATATGAGTAGTATGCAGTAATAACTATTTATTGTCAGTGTATTTTAATAGGATTGATAATATTTCATAACAGACAAGTAAACTTTTCTAAATGCTGCTTTTTATGGTAACAGTATAGGAATATACATATTTGGGAGTGACAAACAAAAAGTAAAGGAGAGAGATGAATATAGTAGGACATTTTTTTGAGAGAGATTCAAGGGCAGATACACAAGAGGTGAAGAGTTGAAGCAAAAAGTGATAGACAAAATTATGTATACACAGATGGTGAAATATTTGAGCACAGCCTGTTTTTCTACATTAAAGTTATTGAAGTTATCTAAATGCTTTTGAATTGTAAGATGTTCTACAATACCATTGATAATCTGCCTAACAATCACTCTCAATGTGGTATAAACATTCTCAGGTTAACACATGCTACATTCATCCTCTCCAGTCCCCATTTAATGCTGGACAAATACTCAAATTTTTGTGAATATAGGACTGAGTGCTGTATTCACACATTCACCTCACTTTTGAAAGTGATGTGAGACATTTTGAATTTACACTATGGAGCCCCTTCACTAGTGTGTGATGATCTTTTCAACTTAAATAGAAGCTCCATGAAATAACATATTACTTAGAAAGGGTCCATCTTTCAGTAAATTGAGAACATCAAAACGTTAGCGAACATGGGGCCATATTAAATTAGAAAACGTAGTTCCATCGGTCTTTGCAAAAGCCATCACAGTGCTGTTTACGAAGATCGATTCCTCAATATGTTCCTAGCAGCAGCCATTGTGAGATGACACCCAAACACGGACGAAAATAGGCTTAGAGGGAGCAACGTAGTAACATGCACCCATAAATCTTTGGGGTAAAGCTCGGACCTCAGAAGAATCCCTACGGGCACCAAGAAGTGCCCGCAAGCGCTACTATAGCCCATACGTGCTGCCTCTGGCATCTGATGCTCGCCCCGGCTGCCTAAACACATCTCCATGCTACAGGGGTCCCTGCATCCTCCCCATATTAACCCTTACTTACAGCAGGGGTCCACAATCGGCATCGATTGGGCCCCCCACTGCATTTAAAACGTTATATGTCCCGCCTCGCAATTCCTCTATACAGAGCCCCATGAGCCCTTAAATTACCCTATCATTCATGGGGCTCTATACAGAGCTCCATGAGCACTTAAATTAACGCTATCACTTTTGGGGCTCTATACAGAGCCCCATGAGCCCCTAATTAACCCCATTAGTCTCATAAGGGTCTATACAGATATACAGCCTTATTAAATTGTGATTCGGCCAATTGAATAGGGCTCTATATGAGCATGTAGCATATTTTTTTACAAACGTTTTTAGTTAGATAGACCCCTATATGACATTAATTACCCCTATAATAACACTATAAGTGCAAAGAGGGTCCTCCAGGATCCTCATGACACAAAGTCTAAGCACTACATTACACTATTAACCCTAACTATTCCTCATTAAACCCTTAACCCTAACTATACCCCATTAACCCATACTAAACCCTGTTAACCCCCATCTCGACCTATTTAACCCTAACTGGGCCTATTTAACCCCATCGGGACCTATTTAACCCTAACTGGGCCTATCTAACCCTAACTGGGCCATTTTAACCCCATCTGGACCTATTTAACCCTAACTGGGCCTATCTAACCCCATTTAGGCCTATATAACCCTAACTGGGCCTACTTAACCCTAACTTGTCATATTTAAATTCATCTAGTCCTATGTAAGCCTACCTAGTCCTATTAAACCTTAACTGGGCCTATTTAACCCTGAATGTACACAGTAAACCCTATACTACCCTACACTATTAACCCCCCCTCTACCCTGTTAAATCCTACACTACGTGCCTACCACCCTAATCCATATTATCCCACTAAATACAGAAAATAAAATCTAGAATTACAGAAAAAAGGACATTACAGAAAATAAAAAAGGACATTACCAAAATAAAGAAAACCTACATTTGTTAACCCCCTTGACAGTGACAACAGCCAATTAGAAGGTACAGATGCCTTCAGCCAATCACAATGGGATATACCCCGTAGGGAGTATTCCATTCTGATTGGCTGAGGGCAATAGGGCCTTCTGTTTGGTTTTAAAAAGATTGACAGATCCATTAGCCAATAAGAATGGGAGATAGGGGTGTATCCAATTCTGATTGGCTCACACCTTGGCGCCTTCTGATTGGCTGAAATTTGATTGACAGCCTTTTCAGCCAATCAGAAGGCGCCATTGCCAATTTTCTACCGGAAGAGATGCTAGAAGCCTCATTAGCATCGGGTAGCTCTTCCAGTGAGGAGCTCCATTATTTATTTATTTTTAGAGTGCAGTTTTTTGTCAAGGACCCAGCCGGTGCAGAAGAGGACAAGGACAAGGAAATTGCGGCAAAGTAAGTTTTAATATTTAGAATGTTTCGTTTATTATGCTGTGTTTATTTGTGTATTAATGTGATGTTTATTTTTTTCCAGGGGCCCACCCGGAGAAGACAAGAAGAAGGACGGATACATCCCGAAAAGGTAAGTTTAATATTTAGAATGTTTTGATGTTTGTGTTGTGTTTAATTTTGTACAAAATTTCAATCTTATTAAATTGCGCTTCTGCAAATTTAAAAGGGCTCTATTTAAGCACATAGCATATTTTTTTACAGAAGTTTTAGTTAGGGAAGACTTTGCTTTTGGATAGAAGTTTACTAACTAAAAACTTCTGGAAAAAAATATGCTGTGTGCTTAAATAGAGCCCTTTTAAATTTGCTGAATCACAATTTAATAAGGCTGTCTATGTTTATTTTATCCTAGGGTGGCTGATCTGCTGAAGGGACATCTGGCAAGGTAAGTTGGCTTTATTATTCTATTTTAGGTTAGATTTAGGGTTTTTGTAATGTATTTAGTGCGGGGGTTAATGTATTGTATTTAGGTATTATTGTTCATTGTAGTTAGGGGTTAATTGATTGTAGATAGGGTTAATGTATTGTAGATAGGGTTAATTGATTGTAGATAGGGTTAATGTATTGTAGTTAGGGGGTTAATAGTATGTAGTTAGGGGTATATTTGAACTGTATTGTATTTATTGATGTATTGTAACTGTATTGATTGCATTGATGTAATGTTATGTGTTATTTATACGTGTATTTTCTTTTCAGGGGCGTAGTTCTTTTTTTATTTTATGTAACTTAGCTTTTTTTTTATCTTGGTCCCCATAAGGGGTTAATATGGGGACACTGCGGGGGTCCCAATGGGGACCTCCAGCATAGAGGGGGGTAATATTAGGTGCCGCAGGGGAAAATATTAAATATTAAATGCAGTGGGGGTCCGATGAGGACCTCCGCTGCACGGATTGATACAGGGACACTTTAGGGATCCTGATGGAGACCCCCAAGATTGGGGGGGGGGGTCAATTATAGGTGCCTGGGGGGTTACTTGGAGTACTCCCCGCGGGAGGGCTTGTATTTAGAACTGCCTTGGAGGTCCCGGTCAGGATCCCGGCGGCAAATGATGATGTGGGGCTTGCGTAGCTCATACAATACTTGCAGCAGTCTAATTTAATAGCGTTGTAACTTTTTCAAATTTGAAGCACAGAGGGCTTAAGTTCTAACCTTGTATTTACAAGGCTGGAATTTAATACGGCTGATGGACGGGAAAAGAGCAAAGAACAACACATTAAGGCAGTAAAATTTAAATAGTAAGGGCCAATGAAGGTCACAGGAAGATATGTCAGAGTAGATTTTATAAGCTGAATGTTTTGATGATAGTACACTTTAATTACCCTGATAACACCTAAACAAATCTAAAGTTTTCAGTCTGTTTACAAACACAGTTTATCCTGCCTATTGGCAGTTTCATGATTAATAACAGATAGCCATGGCATGCGGTGAGGACACTGATTTATAGCAGTTCCTTTCAGAAGTTAACCCACAACTGACCAGTTTAGGTGACTCTGGCATCCCATATAGATTTGGTAGGGGTTAACCTTGTTTTTCTTTTGCTCACTACGTATAGCTGTAAAGTGTGTCTGGTTTGGGGCAGTCAGTGGAAACAGTAAACACAGACTTTATTAACTTCTCAGTGGAAAATGTACGTATTTCAAAAATTGAATTAAATAAAAAAAACAGAACTTAAGTCATGTGACAGGAGGGAGGTGAAGGCAGACCTAGCATCTCAGACAAATTAACATTCATTATAAAACCATTTTATTTACAGATAACTTTTTTGTTGAATTTATAAATACACATATCTTGAACCAACAGGTTGTGGACTAGATACTCACAGCCCTTTACAGGATGCTTACAGTGGCTCTTTAATCTCTATTGTATGAACACTACAGTTGTCCTTAAAGAAAACAATGCCCCCTTTAAAACAGTTAGAATTCCCAGATACTGTACTATATTGAAAGTTGTGTGTGTGAGAGAGAGAGAGAGCGACATTTACATTTCTCTAGAATCGTGGTTTATCCTTTTGATGCAAGCAGCTTGTTTTGGGGGTCTGTATGGGAAAAGGGTGTGATGTCAATTCTAAAAGATCAAATTATCTAACAAAGCTTCTTGACTTTTTCCTGTTCCTTTCTCCTCCATCCTTTCCTCCATTGATAGATAAAATACCTTTATGATCCAGCTCTCAGGAAAGGATAATCAAATGGATTCCTCTATTCTTAAATAGTCTTCACAAATTCTGGTTTCCTCTAAATATGTTTTTATGGCTTACACAGCTGCTGATATTTTAGCTTGTTAGAATTAATGCATTTTTTGTGTGGTTCTTTAAGCGGTAACAGAGTTTCCAGATGCTATTTCTCACCTCCAGATGCTCTACATTACTTAAGCTAAGCATAAGTGACTTAGTCCATGAATTAACCAAATACCCTAAAATAATTCACGAGAGACCAATGTGGGATAAAATCAGGCCACAGATTTATTGACATGACATAAAGAACAACAGAGATGACAGCTCATGAGCACAACGCAAGCCTAACCCACCTGAGGCGTAAAGGAACCCTGTGCCCATGAGACCTCCAGACCAACAGTGATCTTTTACCATCACCATAAATGGGCTACACCCTACAGTGAGCAATCACCCCTGCACCTCCCAGCTGTTACACCATAAAGGTAACTTTTCTCCAAACAGGAAGGGAGAGAAGGGTATTCAGCATGAGCCCCAGCCTAAGTAACTGACAGGAGCAGGACACTTTTAGTTTTATTAATGCAGAGCTCCTCCCCTAAAACCAAACCAACCAATTACTCCCATGCACTAGCCATGTCAAAAAAAACCCTTCCCCTTGCTGTTTCCAGGGGCTGCCTTACTAGAAGTCTATGCCTTTAGTCCAGTGGCGGCTGGTGAACTTTTAAGTTGGAGGGGCGCCAGGGTGAAACGTAGCCACCCCCCCTTTTTCAAACCACACCCACTTTATAACTCCTCCCCTTGATGTCATAATGACCTTTATAAGCCCCGCCAATGACCTTATACTTGTAAAGCCCATTGAAATACATGATCAGCAATGCAGCAATGTCAAGAAGTAAAGTAACAATGTGTTAAATTCATTGGTATACAATATAGATTGAAAAACTCATGTGACAAGACTACAGCAATATCATAATTGCACCTATACGCATTAACAGAAAAATTAAAGCAGTGACACTTACCATTAGTCAGCTCTTCTTCTCAGGGTATTCACGTTCAGTAAGTTGACCAACGAGTACAAACAAATCTGCTGCCACATAGGGTTTGCACCTGGGGTTGAAAGAAAACAAGCAAATCAATCAGACCATTCAAGAACAAAACCATACCTTAAACACCTTAAAAGACCAAGTGGAACCATATAGGCCCCAAACATACCTTAGAAGACCAAGTGTGACCATATAGGCCCCAAACATACCTTAGAAGACCAAGTGTGATCATATAGGCCCCAAGCATACCTTAAAAGACCAATCAGGACTGTATAGGCCCAAACCAGTGGATCTTGGGATTCAAGAAAACAACAACATTTCACTTCTGTTTAGACAACACAATACTCAATGTCAAACAAACACGTTGAATTAGCATATGGATAACCATATGAGCAGTAACGCCATGCCAAGGCTTCAACAATTGTTATTGACCATTCACACACCTTTCATAGCTCCTTCCATATGCACACCCACACACCATTCATACTTTACTTACCACTAGTTATTTTTGGTAGTTCAGTGGTGCCATTTCTGAGAACTTTACTTACCCTTGAAGGTGCCTCCAATTCCTTCAAAACAATGCATTCAACCGCTCCAGGGCCATGGTGCTTCTTAAATACCTTTTTATCCTCTTCAATGTGGAGAAGCCTCTTTCTGATTCTGCAGTAGTCTTCGGTGTTGTAAGCAGGATTCCTTATAGCTTCACTGTCTCTGTGAAATCATTATGCAGATTAAATTGATGGTAAAGTTGGTGCAGAGGAACAGCACTCGTACAGACATGAAATTCTGGCTTCCCGTACAGAAGTGACAGCTACCCTTGGAAGTGCCTCCAATTCCTTCAAACCAATGCATTCAACCGCTACAGGGCCATGGTGCTTCTTAAATACCTTTTTATCCTCTTCAATGTGGAGAAGCATCTTTCTGATTCTGCAGTAGTCTTCGGTGTTGTAAGCAGGATTCCTTATAGCTTCACTGTCTCTGTGAAATCATTATGCAGATTAAATTGATGGTAAAGTTGGTGCAGAGCAACAGCACTCGTACAAACATGAAATTCCGGCTTCCCATACAGAAGTGATTGCTATCCTTGGAAGTGCCACCAATTCCTTCAAACCACGCCAAGGCTTCAACAATTGTTACTGACCATGAACACACCTTTCATAGCTCCTTCCATATGCACACCCACACACCGTTCATACTTTACTTACCACTAGTTATGTTTGGTAGTGAGGTGGTGCTGCTTAACGCAGTTTTTCTTTGCACACCCTGGGGGTATGCATTCTTATTTGCTTCAATCACTTGTATTTAAATTTTGCACGGCGATCTTTCAAAGAACAAAACTTCTCAATGGTTTTTTCATTGAAGTCTGGGATCTCGGAAATCAGTTGCTTTTCTATTGAGAGCATCGCCAATGCATTCAACCGCTCCAGGGACATGGTGCTTCTTAAAAAGGTTTTTATCCTCTTCACAATGTGGAGAAGCATCTTTCTGATTCTGCAGTGGTCATCCGTGTTGTAATCAGGATTCTTAATAATTTCACTGCCTCTGTGAAATCATTCTGCAGATTCAATTGATGTAAAAGTTTTTGCAGAGCAACAGCACTTGTACAAGCATGAAAATCTGTCTTCCCATACAGAAGTGACAGCTCAGTGCGTAATTGTTCCTTCTTCCGTATTGGATATGCTTGCACTGTGTCTTCTAGAGCTTGGGTTGGAAAGCAAGTGTCATGGGTTGTATACAAGTCACTTTGAACAAGTTTGGCACTGACTAGGTGATTTGAAAATGAAAAACGTTCTTTTGCATGAACCACCACTATGTCAAATACCTCTCTTGAAAGTTGTCTCAAGGTTGAGATCTCCGTACTCAGTCTGCGGAATGTTACATCGCTAGGCAAACTTGCTTCTATCTCATCAACAGAAATACGGATTTTCTGGATGCTGCTGACAAAGTCTTCTGTGACTTTGTGGATATAAACAGTATCCGTGTCTCGCTTCTGAAGCTGACTATAGAGGATGTCAACATGTGGCATTATTAAATGAAATAATTTAAGGAAGTAAAGGAACTCCCTGTCTTCCAGCAATCCAACGAAACCTGCGGCTTCACGTATAGATGTTTGATCAAAGTTTAGACATGCTTCAATTGTCTGGAAACACTCAAGTAGCGCATCTCTGTTCTCGTAGATGACGTTCACGCTCCTAACGTTGAAGGTCCATTGTGTTGGTGCACCTCTTGGAAGTCTTCTACCAACTACCTCATCCAGAACTCCAGTCCTTTTTGGAGAGCGTGAAAAAAAAGATGGTATGCCGCCTATGTTGGAAAAAAAAACTCGAACTCTTCCAATCCTTGAAACTGCTTGCTCCATTATTAGGTTCAGTTGGTGAGCATAGCAATGGACGTAGTGTGCGTTCGGGTACACGTCTTTTATTTTTCTTTGAACTCCTCCTTGATCTCCACGCATCACACTGGCACCATCGTAGCTTTGAGCTATGAGTTTCATCTTGTCTTCTGGCTCTGGGAGAACAGTATTCAGACTTTCCAGCACAACAGCGGCAATCGAGTCTGCATCCGGTGCTTTCAGTTCCGTGAAGCCATCAAATCTTTCCACCACTTGATGCTTCTTGTCAATGTAGCGATAGTCTACAACGCACTGTGTCCTAGCGGAGATATCGGTTGTTTCATCCGCTTGGATTGCCACAAACTGGGCTTCCTTAAGCTGCTGGTGAATCACTTCCTTAATAACTTCCAGCATGCAGTCCAGTAGCTCATTCTGCACGGTTTTGGGCGTGCCCTTAAACACAGTTGCAGTCTTCAAATGCTGTTTCATTGCACTATCGATACTGCCAACCAAATCCACCAGGCATCGAAACACTCCTGGATTTAGCAATGTTACACTTTCGTCGTGTCCTCTTAATGCCAGTTCAAAAGCGTCACAAAAGCGAACACAATCAATTATCTTCGAAAGGATGTACCGGTTCTTAGCCACTTCTTCATTGTGTTTTTGAATACTGACTTGGTATCCTTGGTCCAGTTGAACTGCAATGTTCGCCTGTCCAAGCATCTCAAACTTGATCCTGTTATCCAAGTGAGATTTAGAAGTTTTGTGTTTCGCCACTTTATCTGCTAGATGTTTGACGTCAGTCACTCCAGTTTTGGTCCAAGCAGCGTCACCACCAAATAGGATGCATGGAAAACAATATAAGGACTTCCTAAAAACGCTTCCACAAAGCCAGTTGTTTTTCTTGTACCATTCTATATTGAAAGTACGGATATATTGCTTTGCTTCAGATTTATCTCTGGTTGGTCAGGTCCTAACCGTTTTACTTCCACCTTCTCCTCATAGGTTAGGGTGCTGAAAGGCTTCACAAGTAAAGAGTCAATAGTATTCATTTCTGATACCAATAGAAGAAATAGATCACGGTATATTAATTTATATTATGTCACAAAATTACTTTAGAATAACAGTGCGTTGAATTCATTGGTATACATTACAGATTGCAAACCCTCATGTGACAAGACTACATCAAGATCAAATTTGCACCTATACGCATGGACAGAAAATTCAAAGCAATGATTCTCACCAACAGTTGACTCTCCTTCTCGGCGTAGTCACGTTCAGTAAGTCAACCAACGAGTCCAAACAAATCTGCTTCCCCAGAGAGTTTGCACCTGGGGGTGATAGAAAACAACAACAACAAAAAATTAGAACGTTCAAGACCCAAACCGTAACTTTTAAAACCTTTAAAGACCAAGTGACCATATAGGCCCCAACCGCACCTTAAAAACCTTAAATAACCAAGTGTGACCATATAGGCCCCAACCGCACCTTAAAAACCTTAAAAGACCAAGTGTGACCATATAGGCACCAACCGCACCTTAAAAACCTTAAATAACCAAGTGTGACCATATAGGCCCCAACCGCACCTTAAAAACCTTAAAAGACCAAGTGTGACCATATAGGCCCCAACCGCACCTTAAAAACCTTAAAAGACCAAGTGTGACCATATAGGCCCCAACCGCACCTTAAAAACATTAAAAGACCAAGTGTGACCATATAGGCCCCAACCGCACCTTAAAAACCTTAAATAACCAAGTGTGACCATATAGGCCCCAACCGCACCTTAAAAACCTTAAAAGACCAAGTGTGACCATATAGGCCCCAACCGCACCTTAAAAACCTTAAAAGACCAAGTGTGACCATATAGGCCCCAACCGCACCTTAAAAACCTTAAAAGACCAAGTGTGACCATATAGGCCCCAACCGCACCTTAAAAACCTAAAATAACCAAGTGTGACCAGATAGGCCCCAACCGCACCTTAAAAACCTTAAAAGACCAAGTGTGACCATATAGGCCCCAACCGCACCTTAAAAACCTTAAAAGACCAAGTGTGACCATATAGGCCCCAACCACACCTTAAAAACCTTAAAAGACCAAGTGTGACCATATAGGCCCCAACCGCACCTTAAAAACCTTAAAAGACCAAGTTTGACCATATTTGCCCCAACCGCACCTTAAAAACCTTAAAAGACCAAGTGTGACCATATAGGCCCCAACCGCACCTTAAAAACCTTAAAAGACCAAGGCCCTCATTCAATTGCAATTTGGCCAATTGAATGGGGCTCTAAATAAGCACATACCATATTTTTTTTTACAGAAGTTTTTAGTTAGTAAACATCTATACAAAAGCAAGGTTATCACTAACTAAAAACTTCTTTAAAAAAAATATGGTATGTGCTTATTTAGAGCCCTATTCAATTGGCCAAATCGCAATTGAATGAGGGCCCAAGTGTGACCATATAGGCCCTACTTTTGCTTGCAACTGTATATAGATATATCTATATATATATAGATATATATATATATAGAATAATAATGAGTATTGCAATATAATTTGATACCTTTTGTATTGGACAAACGTCTTATTTATAATGACGAGCTTTCAAGAGGCTTAGCCTCCCTTTATCAAGTCTCAAGCAATACTATTATTATTATTACAAGAATTGCTTGAGACTTGATAAAGGGAGGCTAAGCCTCTTGAAAGCTCGTCATTATAAATAAGACGTTTGTCCAATACAAAAGGTATCAAATTATATTGCAATACTCATTATTATTCTATATATATATATATATGGATTAATTATTACTAAATTACTGGATTACTGGACATTCACTGCTGCTTCACTCTTCAATATATATATATATATATATATATATATATATATATATATATATATATATATATATATACACATATATTGATATATATATATATAGATATATATCAATATATATATATATCTCAATATATATATATATATATCTCAATATATATATATATATATATATTTATATATATCAATATATATATATATATATATATATATATATATATCTCAATATATATATATATATATCAATATATATATATATATATATATCTCAATATATATATATATATATATATATCAATATATCTATCAATCAATATATAAATCAATATATATATATATATATATATATATATATATATATATACACACACACGCAAAGCAATATACATAAAACAAAAAAATATATTAATTGATATTTATTAATTGATTAATTGATGTACTTTATTAATTATTTGATTATTGCTCATGTATTTTTATTAGACATTATTTATTATACAGATTACAGTGCTATTTATTTGCTATACATGTTACAGGATATTATCCTGTAACATGTATATCACATAAATAGCCCTGTAATATTTATAATACATACAAGATCACACTAACCTTTTTTGCCCTTACAGGCTTCCATACCTGCTTTGCTAATTTTTTAAAGACTCTGATTGGTTGAAATCAATGTCTATCAAAATTTCAGCCAATCAGAGTACTTCAAAAAATAGTATAAAAGGAGGCGCGTGGCAAAAAATCAATTAGTCGCCGGGGGAGCTCCTTGTAGGAGGAGCTTCATTAGATTGTTGTTGTTTTTTTTTTAGAGCGTCGGGTTTTTTAGGTGGAGGCCTCTTGCAATGGGCCAGAATGGATGGACAATGGCTTCAATCAAGATGAGGACAAGGTCTTCTATCAAGATTGAAGGACATGGGCTTCAATCAAAATTGATTGGAATGCCCGACTATCCAGGGCAGAAGGCCACCGCTGGAGGGGTCAATTTGACAAGGTAAGTATGTGCTGTTGTTTACTTTATTATTGTTTTTTTTTTTTCCCCTTCCTTTAGTTTTTTTTTATCTTGAAAAGTGACAGGCAATTTATTCTTTTTATTTTAACTGCAATGTTAAAGATACATTGCCTGTTACTTTTTAAAATGGAATAAAAATATGGGGGGGGGGGGGGGACTGTATTGTTATTGTGTTTTTTTGTTGTGTTTTTTTTTTTTACTGTAAGGTAGGTGGATTGCTAGTTGGGCCAGGGTGGGGTGTGCGTCACTTGGTCAGGGTTGTAGGTCGGTGGCTTGGCACTACCAAGCCACCTACCTATCACCCTGACCCAGTGACCACACCCCACCCTGGTCCAACTACCAAGTTGGTAGTTAGGTCAGGGTAGGGGTCATTAGGTCAGGCTGGTAGGTGGGTTGATAGTTGGGCCATGGTGGGGTGGGGTCACAGGGTCAGGGTTGTAGGTCGGTGGCTTGTCACTACCAAGCCACCTACCTACCCCCAAGACCAAGTGACCTCAGTTGGTAGTAGCTGGGTCAGACTTTGGTCAGGGTGGTTAGTGGGGTCACACCAGGGTTGGCATGGGGCCCCATGGGTCTCCTGTCCTTAGGGGGGGTGATGACCGGATCTGGGGGGGTAGGAGTGAACGGGTCAGTCTGACTTATACTGGGTGGGTGACCACATGGTCCGTTGGTGACTGAGGTGGCCAGATGGGCCTACGGGGGGGGGGGGTGACCGGGGTGACGGGATTGTCACCGGGCTTGGCACGAGGCCACATGGGTAATTGTGTGGCAGGTAGGCAGGCAGGCAGGCATAGTGGGGTACTAGGGTAGCCCTAAGCTTATTAGAGGGGCTAAGGGTTTGGCCAGGGCAGTTAGGACTTACTGTAGTAGGTAGGTTCAGGTTGGGTCAGTTTGAGTAGTTTCAGCCAGGGAGGTCCCAGTATCAGCAGCGGGAGCAGGAAACGAAAAGGGGGCTGGCTTATGAGGGTAAGGTTATATTAACAGGGGAGCTGTCAATCAAAATTAAACTCGAGGCTCTATTAGCTGGTCGGCGCCCTGGGCTAACGGTCTGGGTGGGCTTAGGTGGTTCTCCTGACAACTGTACAGCCTTCCATCATTGATTGGTCAATGATGGAAGACTGTCAGTCATTGAAATGGATACATTATCACTGCCCATGCATAGCTTTTCCCTGGTTGGTGGGTGGAATCCATTAACGGTCATGACTCATTCATAAAGTCTAAAGGTTAGTGTAAGTGCAGTGTAATCTAATCACACAGCATGGTGCGTGCAGGAGAAAGCTACAATAGTAGATAGTGTAGCATTGCACACAACAGTGACCTGCAATAAAAAAAATAGGACAAAATAACAGAAAAAGTCAATGTGCATAACTGTTCACCCACCTAAAGTCAATATTTTGTAGAGCCACCTTTTGCGGCAATCACAGCTTCAAGTTGCTTTGGAAAAGTCTCTATGAGCTTGCCACATCTTACCACTGGGATTTTTGCCAATTCCAGATTGCAAAACTGCTCCAGCTCCTTCAAGTTGGATGGTTTGCGCTTGTGAACAGCAATCTTTAAGTCTGACCACAGATTTTCTATTGGATTAAGGTCTGGGCTTTGACTAGGCCATTCCAACACATTTACATGTTTCCCATTAAACCACTTAAGTGTTGCTTTAGCAGTGTGTTTGGGGACATTGTCCTGCTGGAAGGTGAACCTCTGTCCTAGCCTCAAATCACGCACAGAGTGGTACAGGTTTTGCTCAAGAATATCTTTGTATTTAGCACCATCCATCCTTCCCTCAACTCTGACCAGTTTCCCAATCCCGGCTGCTGGAAAACATCCGCACAGCATGATGCTGCCACTGTGGGGATGGTGTTCTTTGGGTGATGTGATGTGTTGCGTTTGCATCAGACATAGCGTTTTCTTTAAATGCCGAAAAGTTAAATTTTAGTTTCATCAGACCAGAGCTCCTTCTTCCATACATTTTGGGAGTCTCCCACATGCCTTTGGCAAACGCAGACCGTGCCATTTAGTTTTTTTGCTGAAAGTAATGGCTTTCTTCTGGCCACTCTGCCATAAAGCCCAACTCTATGGCGCGTACGGCTTATTGTCGTCCTATGTACAGATACTCCAGTCTCTGCTGTGGAACTCTGCTGCTCCTCCAGGGTTACCTTAGGTCTCTGTGCTGCCTCTCTGATTAATGCCCTCCTTGCCCGGTCCGTGAGTTTTGGTAGGCGGTTGTCTCTTGGCAGGTTTGCATTTGTGCCATGTTCTTTCCATTTGGTTATGATACATTTGATGGTGCTCCTGGGGATCATCAAAGATTTGGATATTTTTTTATAACCTAACCCTGACTTGTACTTCTCAACGACATTGTCCCTTACTTGTTTGGAAAGTTCCTTGGTCTTCATGGCAGTGTTTGGTTAATGGCGCTTCTTGCTTAGGTGTTTCAGCTCTGGGGCCTTTCAAAAAAGGTGTGCATATATAATGACAGATCATGCGACACTTAGATTGCACACAGGTGGACATCATTTCACTAATTATGTGATTTTTGAAGGTAATTGGCTGCACCAGAGCTTTTTATGAGCTTCATAACAAAGGGGGTGAAAACATACGCACATGCCTATTTTCTATTTAAATTTTTTTTTAATGTATATAATTTTCTAATTTCACTTCACTAACTTAGACTATTGTGGTCTGATCCATCACATAGAATTCAGATTAACAAAACATTGAACTTAAGGCTGTAATGTAACAAAATAGGTAAAAAGTCAAAGGGGGATTGAATACTTTTGCAAGGCACTGTATATAATATATATCACCTATATACAGTTGCAGGCAAAAGTATGTAAACCCTTTGGAATGATATTGATTTCTGCACAAATTGGTCAAAAATGTGATCTGATCTTCATCTAAGTCACAACAATAGACAATCACAGTCTACTTAAACAAATAACACACAAAGTATTAAATGTTGCCATGTTTTTATTCAACACACTATGTAAACATTCACAGTGCAGGTGGAAAAAGTATGTGAACCCTTGGATTTAATAACTGGTTGAACCTCCTTTGGCAGCAATAACTACAATCAAACGTTTCCTGTAGTTGCAGATATGATGTGCACAACGGTCAGGAGTAATTCTTGACCATTTCTCTTTACAGAACTGTTTCAGTTCAGCAATATTCTTGGGATGTCTGGTGTGAATCGCTTTCTTGAGGTCATGCCACAACATCTCAATCGGGTTGAGGTCAGGACTCTGACTGGGCCACTTCAGAAGGCGTATTTTCTTCTGTTTAACCCATTCTGTTGTATATTTACTTCTATGCTTTGGGTCGTTGTCCTGTTGTAACACCCATCTTCTGTTGAGCTTCAGCTGGTGGACAGATGGCCTGAAGTTCTCCAGCAAAATGTCTTCATAAACTTGGGAATTCCTTTTTCCTTCGATGATAGCAATCCGTCCAGGCCCTGACGCTGCAAAGCAGCCCCAAACCATGATGCCCCCAACACCGTACTTCACAGTTGGGATGAGGTTTTGATGTTGGTGTGCTGTGCCTCTTTTTCTCCACACATAGTGTTGTGTGTTTTTTCCAAACAACTCAACTTTAGTTTCATCTGTCCACAGAATATTCTGCCAGTACTGCTGTGGAACATCCAGGTGCTCTTGTGCAAACTGTAAACGTGCGAGCAATGTTTTGCTTGGATAGCAGTGGCTTCCTCTGTGGTATCCTCCCATGAAATCCATTCTTGTTTTGTGTTTTACATATCGTAGATTCGCTAACAGGGATGTTAGCATATGCCAGAGACTTTTGTAAGTCTTTAGCTGACACTCTAGGATTCTTCTTTACCTTATTGAGCAGTCTGCGCTGTGCTCTTGCAGTCATCTTTACAGGACGGCCACTCCTAGGGAGAGTAGCAGCAGTGCTGAACTTTCTCCATTTATAGACAATTTGTCTTACCGTGGACTGATGAACAGCAAGGCTTTTGGAGATACTTTTATAACCCTTTCCAGCTTTATGCAAGTCAACAATTCTTAATCGTAGGTCTTCTGAGAGCTCTTTTGTGTGAGGCATCATTTACATCAGGCAATGCTTCTTGTGAAAAGCAAACCCAGAACTGGTGTGTTTTTTATAGGACAGGGCAGCTGTAACCAACACCTCCAATCTCATCTCATTGATTGGACTCCAGTTGGCTGACACCTCACTCCAATTAGCTTTTGGAGATGTCATTAGTCTAGGGGTTCACATACTTTTTCCACCTGCACTGTGAATGTTTACATGGTGTGTTCAATAACAACATGGTAACATTTAATTCTTTGTGTGTTATTAGTTTAAGCAGAGTGTGATTGTCTATTGTTGTGACTTAGATGAAGATCAGATCCCATTTTATGACCAATTTGTGCAGAAATCCATATCATTCCAAAGGGTTCACATACTTTTGCTTGCAACTGTAGTTGTCGTACTGCAAGGTGTCACGCTTTGCTATCCTCGCAAAGCGAGGTGAGCCATTTGCAGCCCATAGGGTTGCAACTGCGCCCCATGCAAAGCGAGGCTAGCTGCCGACTGCGAGCCTTACAAATCGAGGTGAGCAGTTGAAGCATGTGGGACTTAGGCTGCAATGAGGCCTAAAGGGGCTCAGTGCATGGGTGGACATGGAGGACTTAGCTTGCGCTCATCCCGAGACACACAGGACTTAGCTGCAATGAGGGCTTATCACGAGTCCCCTGGACTTTGCAACGGATGTAAAATTACAGCCCGTATGACTTATGACCCGAAGCACGTAGATGCAAAATACAACTTTAACGGCCGAACCACCAAACTGGAAAAGCCTGAAAAAAACACACAAATATGCCACAAATTAACTTACACACTCACGCACAGCACAGAGGGAGTGCCATGGAGCCTGTGACTGAGGTTGCAAGTTAATTTGAGGCATATTTTGTCTTTTTTAAGTATTGAAAATCGCTGAAGCGGGGGAAAAAATGGGTGCCGAAAAAACGTAAAAATTCTGAAACAGTATGAAAACAAGGCTCAGCAAGGCCATACACGCAGAAATTAGAAAATACATGACGCAGAAGATAGTAACACTTACACGAACAACGCCAGGCACGCAGGACTTAAAAATAAAACAAACGGCAGCGTGCACCACGCAAATGGTGAACAGAGGAGCAAAATCGTCACAATGTGTGGCAAATAGCATTGCCATCCTTACAATTTTATTCCCGTCATTTTTTACAAGCAATTTCCTAGTATATATATATATATATATATATATATATATATATATATATATATATAAATAAAAAATATATATATAGAAATACATTATTTTGGAGTATGTGAGTACGAGTTTTTTCCTGATCAGTCTGTTCAAAAGAGGGGCTCTCATTAATGATCGTTTTAAAAATGCTTCCTACAAGTTTTTTTTATTTTTATTATAAAGGTGTACACACTCATACTTGATACTAGTAAATACTTTGTAATCAAAAGATAAATATAAATATATATATTGGAAGCCCCATGTAATAATTCATTTGTTATGTATATTTTATATGATACATTTGTATGCCAATTTACTTTAGACCTCTTTGAGTTTGTCTTTAATGTGTCACTTTGTATATCAACTTCTTCATATGTATTACTTCTTGTTTAAAGTAGATTATGCATATTATATAGTATATTATATAAGTCTTCTTTGAAAAATTCTTTAAATAATATTTAAGTTAAATGATTATATATTAGTTTTCAAAGTATTCACATATGCTATTTTAGTGTGTTATTTTCATGTGCATATGATGTTTTTTATGCATAAGTATTTTTGTATTTTTTTATGCATGTGATGTTTTGTTATGCATAAGTAGTTTTTGTGCATATCTTAAGGCGCTATTAAATTGATAGTGGGTCTTTTAGTTACTAGTTTGCTAGTCCACTATCTGGGGATCTCTCCTTCAGATTCTCCACTTTAATTTATCCATCTTAAAAGGACCAGTGAAATAGTGATCCATTATGTTAAGGTCTTTAAATTGACATACCGTTTTCACATAAAATGTATAGTTATAAATTATTTACACTTATTTACAAAAATGTTTAGATTAGAAAGGAATCTCCAATTTCTTTAAAGCTACTTTACATTCTTGATGTCTTTTTCCAACATTTTTCTGGATTATATATATAGCCTTCCTATTGCATTGGAAATGATTCTTACTCTGCAATTGAATGAGTCATTTTAAATTCTAGTGAAATCCAGAAACCTGTCATGACCCTTTAAATAGACATGGATCACATCTGAACTTAAATGAAACTAACTGGAAATGCAGAGAGCATACTTTACTCTGTAGGTGTCATTGGCTGATAGAGGGCAAGCCCCCAAGAGCAATTACATACAGTGCCTTGCAAAAGTATTCACCCCCATTGCCTTTTTACCTATTTTGTTCCATTACAGCCTTAAATTCAATGTTTTGTTAATCTGAATTTTATGTGATGGATCAGACCACAATAGTCTAAGTTAGTGAAGTGAAATTAGAAAATTATATACATAAAAAATTTTTTTGAAATAGAAAATAGGCATGTGCGTATGTTTTCACCCCCTTTGTTATGAAGCTCATAAAAAGCTCTGGTGCAGCCAATTACCTTCAAAAATCACATAATTAGTGAAATGATGTCCACCTGTGTGCAATCTAAGTGTCGCATGATCTGTCATTATATATGCACACCTTTTTTGAAAGGCCCCAGAGCTGAAACACCTAAGCAAGAAGCGCCATTAACCAAACACTGCCATGAAGACCAAGGAACTTTCCAAACAAGTAAGGGACAATGTCGTTGAGAAGTACAAGTCAGGGTTAGGTTATAAAAAAATATCCAAATCTTTGATGATCCCCAGGAGCACCATCAAATCTATCATAACCAAATGGAAAGAACATGGCACAACAGCAAACCTGCCAAGAGACGGTCGCCTACCAAAACTCACGGACCGGGCAAGGAGGGCATTAATCAGAGAGGCAGCACAGAGACCTAAGGTAACCCTGGAGGAGCAGCAGAGTTCCACAGCAGAGACTGGAGTATCTGTACATAGGACGACAATAAGCCGTACGCGCCATAGAGTTGGGCTTTATGGCAGAGTGGCCAGAAGAAAGCCATTACTTTCAGCAAAAAAACTAAATGGCACGGTCTGCGTTTGCCAAAGGCATGTGGGAGACTCCCAAAATGTATGGAAGAAGGAGCTCTGGTCTGATGAAACTAAAATGTAACTTTTCGGCCATTAAAGAAAACGCTATGTCTGATGCAAACCCAACACATCACATCACCCAAAGAACACCATGCCCACAATGAAACACGGTGGTGGCAAAAATCCCAGTGGTAAGATTTGGCAAGCTCATAGAGACTTTTCCAAAGTGACTTGGAGCTGTGATTGCTGCAAAAGGTGGGTTTTGCAATGTATTAACTTTAGGGGGTGAATAGTTATGCACATTGACTTTTTCTGTTATTTTGTCCTATTTGTTTTTTGCTTCACAATAAAGAATAAAAAAAAACGTCTTCAAAGTTGTGGGCATTTTCTGTAAATTAAATGATGCAAATCCTCAAACAATCCATGTTAATTCCAGGTTTTGAGGCAACAAAACAACCTGTAATGAAGTCCGTAAAATGTTACGAATATTCAATTGGCTACATTTAGTAACTTGCATTTCAATTGTGAGTTAGAAGACCAAAAGCACTGCAGGCTTCTCAAAAACATATCTCCGTCCCATCTCCTCCATTGATTTTTCAAGTCTTCAAATGTTGCCAGTGCTAAAGATGCAAAATCAATATTCAATTACAAAAATTTAACAAGCCCACAATTGCCTTCAAACCTGTAAATGGCAAATTATCAAAAAGTTATACGAGTACTAGATAGGACTTGCAAGCGGGTTAAACACCTGTTGGTAACACTGCAAAAGCAAATAAACACACACTACTGTACTTAAGAATTCTGGGAAAGCAATGAAAGACATTAGAAGTAATTGCACAACAGTCTCAAGTTCGCAAATCTGCAATAAAAAATAATAATTTGAAACTTTTATTTCTGTGTTATATCGATCCCAGAAATCATGGGGTTAATACATATCAAGCCACCCACATAAACTTAAACAGATGCGTTAATGTTTTTCCAGACTTCATGAGTGCAACCCGATTGGCAAATATTACTTATTTGCGTGTATTAATACTTAGCCTACAATTGCAGGTTAATTGTAACCTCCATGTTTTACTGATGTCATGATGACTCTCTCATTTACTTATTGGCTCAGTCTAAAATGTAACTTACATTGCTTACTTGCTTAATTATTGTCAGATCATATGATCATGCCCCCTGAAATGCTACTTACGAGTTCAAGGTTTGCGTGTGCAGGTTGTGAGCCTGTAATTAAAAGTTGGAGACAATTGAACACATCTAAATGTTAAGGAAATATTTCACCCACAGCCAAAAGTTAAGTTTGGAGGTAATTACGTGCTTGCAATTGAATGACATAGTGATTGAGGTTGAAAAAAATATTTTAGTCCATCAAGTTCAACCTTTTTAGATCTCCTCTGATCTGCAATATGCAGATTAATTGTTAATTGATCCAGAGGAAGGCAAACAGAAAAAAAAACAAGTGAAACTTTGCCAATTGTTTCAAAAGGGGAAACAAACTAAAAATCCATCCTGACTCTAAATACTGGCAATCAGATTCCTCTCTGGATCAATAATCTCTCTATATTTATCCAGGATAACTCTCAATGCCCTTTTTTATTTAAAAATATGTCAAATCCCTTTTTAAAGATATCTAATGAATCCGCTGTCACCACCTCCTTTGGTAGAGAATTCCACAGTTTAACCACTCTTATTTGAAGAACCCTTTTCTTTCTTTAAGGTGCAATCTTTTTACTTCTAACCTCAAAGGATGTCCTCTTGTCAGTTGAAAACCTCTTGGCACAAAAAGCTCCCTTTACAAAGCTTTATACTGACCCTAGATGTATTTATATAAGGTAATCATATCCCCTCTTAGACATCTTTTTCTAGAGAAAATAAGTTTAATTTGGTTAGTCTTGCTTCATAACTTAGTCCCTCCATTTCCCTTATTAGTTTTGTTGCCCTCCTCTGTACTTTTTCCAACTCTAAAATGTCCTTTTTATGAAATGGTGTCCAAAATTTTACTCCATATTCCAAATGAGGGCGTACTAGGGATTTGTATAGTGGCAGAATTATATTTGTTTCCCTGGTTTCTATATCCTTCTTAAAGGGCCAGTTAATTCAGCACAATTTGAACTCTTCTAAAAACATGTTGAAATACTTTTTGAATTTTTGAAATATGTGCATATTTGATGGAGATCTTAGATAATATGAAAGGTATGTTTTATTGTTTGTTGACATTTCACAGCAAGCTCATTGCCTGCCTCACAGCTCAGACAGAGTGTTGTTCTTCCTCCTAAACAACTTCTACCAATCAGGTTGCAGGGGTGTGTTCCAATTAAACTCTATGGCAAAGCCTTCCTGACTTGCCCTGAGTCAGTTATCCCCTTTAAGAGCAACAAGCAGATCAGCCTTCCTTCTCCTGTACATGTACATATCTGTTTTCCACTTAAGCCAGTGCAGGCTGTAACAGAGATCAGCTGACACATGGCTCCTGAATCTATCTCACATGGCTCCTGACACTATCTGACGTGGCCACTGACACTTAACTGACATGACCCCTGATTCTATCTGACATGGCCCCTGAATCTGACGTGGCCCTTGACACTATCTGAAATGCCCCCTCCCTGTCTATAATACCACTTTGTAGTTTTTCTAAACATGCATTGAGGTTTTTTTATTTAAATATTTACAAAATATTAAAATAACTAGAGTGTGTTTGCTTATGAATATTATATATGTATAAAACACTCAGATACATACACACATACACATACAAGCACATATACACACATATATATACAAAAGGTATCACATTATATTACAATACTCATTATTAATATATATATATATATATATATATATATATATATATATATATATTAATAATTACTATATATATATATATATATATATATATATATATATACACACAGACCACATCCCCCCCTCTTATATAAGTATACTGTATATATACACATACTGTACATACATATAAACACACACACATATATCCAAACAAAATATCTAAATGCATTGGGTGGGGGAAAGTATTTGATCCCATGCTGATTTTGAACATTTGTCCACTGACAAAGAAATGAGCAGTCTATTATTTTAATGGTAGGTGTATTTTAACAATGAGAGACAGAATAACAAAACAAACTAAAAAAAATGCATGTCAAAAAAGTTATAAATTGATTTACAGGTCAGTGATGGAAATAAGTATTTGATCCCTTCAACTTAGTACTTGGTGGCAAAACCCTTGTTGGCAATCACAGAGGTCAGATGTTTCTTGTAGTTGGCCACCAGGTTTACACACATCTCAGGAGGGATTTTGTCCCACTCCTCTTTGCAGATCCTCTTCAAGGGCCTCATTCTATTAGCGGCCGCAGCCGTTGCGGGGCCGCAAGGACCGGCCGCAAGCTATTCGGCTATTCTATTCCCTTACGGCCGGAGGCTCCGGCAGGCTTGCGGCCGGTGCCTTGCTATCTCTTGCGGCCGCTCGCGCCGGAGGAAAGCCTTTGATCTAAAACGTCCGCAAGAGATTTGCAATTCAATTGCTCCGGGAACCCTCTCTGCAAGGCTAAAAACGAGCCGCAGCTTACTTGCAGGAAAGAGGTCTCGCTAGCACCAATTAAGCACATAAAATAGCTCAAATAAAGCCATCCTGCACTTTGCGAAGACTATAAAGGGATTTTAGGTGTTAGAAAAAATAGCACATAATTATCCTGTACTCAAATCCGTAAAATATTTTATTTTTAATATCCGTAAAATATCCATGTAAAAAGTCCAGAGTGCTTGGAGCACCTCAGACACACCCACGCCGCAGCCGGAAAATAAACAGTTAATTTGAACTCGGGTTTGGGCTGATGTGCAAGCTTGAGAGTGGGTTCCTTTTAATCCTCATGTCCCCCAATATAATCCCTAGCATTTACAGAGCTGTACAGTGCAGGCTTGAATTTATTTTTGCGTTTTTATATTTCAGAGCTTACGGCCGGTTCCAAGATATGCGGCCGGCCGTAAAAGGAGATCCTTGCGGGGCCGTATAATAGAATCGCGAGTTAACTGAACCCTCGCAAGGAATCGCAGCCTTACGGCCGATTTACGGCCGATAATAGAATGAGGCCCCAAGTCATTAAGGTTTCAAGGCTGATGTTTGGCAACTCGAACCTTCAGCTCCCTCCACAGATTTTCTATGGGATTGAGGTCTAGAGACTGGCTTTGCCACTCCAGGACTTTAATGTGCTTCTTCTTGAGCCACTCCTTTGTTGTCTTGGCTGTGTGTTTTGGGTCATTGTCATGCTGGAATACCCATCCACGACCCGTTTTCAATGCTCTGGCTGAGGGAAGGAGGTTCTCACCCAAGATTTGACGGTACATGGCCCCGTCCATCGTCCTTTTGATGCGGTGCAGTTGTCCTGTCCCCTTAGCAGAAAAACACTCCCAAAGCATAATGTTTCCACCTCCATGTTTGACTGTGGGGATGGTGTTCTTGGGGTCATAGGCAGCATTCCTCCTCCTCCAAACTCGGCGAGTTGAGTTGATGCCAAACACAACACTTTCACCCAGTTCTCCTCTGAATCCTTCAGATTTTTATTAGCAAACTTTAGATGGGCCTGTACATTTGCTTTCTTGAGCAGGGGATCCTTGCGAACGCTGCAGGATTTCAGTCCTTCACAGCATAGTGTGTTATCATTAACAAGATCCTCCCGTGTAGTTCTGTGCTTATTTCTCATCATTCTCATGATCATGAAACTCTACAGGGTGATATCTTGCATGGAGCACCAGACCGAGGGGGACTGGCAGTTATTTTGTGTTTCTTCCATTTGCAAATAACTGTTGTCCCCTTCTCACCAAGCTGCTTGGCGAGGGTCTTGTAGCCCATTGCAGCCTTGTGTAGGTCTACAATCTTGTCCCTGACACCCTTGGACAGCTCTTTGGTCTTGGCCATGATGGAGAGTTTGGAATCTGATTGATTGATTGCTTCTGTGGACAGGTGTCTTTTATACAGGTAAAAAGCTGAGATTCTGAGCGCTCCCTTTAAGAGAGTGCTCCTAATCCCAGCTTGTTACCTGTATAAAAGACATATGGGAGCCAGAAATCTTGCTGATTGATAGGGGATCAAATACTTATTTCCCTCACTGACCTGCATATCAATCTATAACATTTTTAGCATGCACTTTTCTTTTTTTTTGTTATTCTGTCTTTAACCATTAAAATTATAGACTGATAATTTCTTTGTCAGTGGACAAACTTTCAAAATCAGCAGGGGATCAAATACTTTTTACCTCCACTGTACGTACAGTAACTCTCAAAAGTGAGTACACTGATATGACCAATGGCGCATGACATTGTTGAAATGTAAATATGTGTTGCCTGTACATTGTTATCTTGTATCCTAGTTATAATATACTAGCGAATTGCCCGTAAAAAAATGGCTGTCATGAAATTGTAAGGCAGGTAATGCTGTTTGCCACACAATGTAAGGCTTTTGGTCCTCCAAGTACCTTCGGCGCTCATTGCGAGGGCCGCCGTAGCGGCTGGCTCGCTGTGCGAGCCCTCAAGCGCTAGCAACAACCCACAATGCTCACAACTATATATGTGATTATAAGAGGGAAAATGTGATATAGAACATATGTGGAAATGGTAAAAATGCTCTGCACAAAAATTATCTGCAGGACATTGCATCTGCACACACAGGCCTGAGCAAACACTTGAGATTAACATCAAGGTTGGTACTCCTAGCTAGCTATAGAAACTTTCATGTAGTTTAGATATCTAGTGAGTTTTATCTCAAGTATGTCTGTGGCAACCAAGGCTGCCAGGCAGATGTAACTTAGTGCTGAAATCACACACATACACAAAAGTACACAAGGTTGTGGTATGAGAGATGTATAAATATGTTTGCTCTATGAATTAATAAAGTTTTCAGTTTTGTAGTTTCGGTATGAGGCTGTTTTGTTGTGTTTGTATACTAAATTAGGGAGTGGTATTGCCATTGGCCACTAGTAACCCGTATCCAATTTTCCCTGCCTGTACCTTTGGGCATTTCCCTCTTCAGAAGCCACCTTTTATGCCAGAGAGAACAAGAATCACACGATTCTGCTGGGGTAGGTGCAAACTAGGTTCATATCAAGCCCCCTGGCAGCCATGGGATCTCTGTATAAAACACAGAAGGGTTGCAACTTACAAGTACATGATGGAACTGAGACAAGAGGAAATGTCTGCAGATTTAACCAAGGATCAGCAGAGGACTGTCCTGACACAAATCATACAGGAGGTTCAATGGGAGTGGAGAGGGGTAAGCAACAACCCTGTTACAGCTCCTGAGAAGGGGAAATATTTATACCCAGCAGAGACAGAACCTTTTGCTGTCTTTGGAATGGATCAAAGAGAGAAAAGTGAGGATTTGGATTTCCCTGGGTGTTTTCCACCCCAAATATACAGTGTACAAAATGGCGGGATGAATATAAACTAAATAAATTTTTATTGCACAATATCAGTGCTATAGGGTTACTTGCTATCCCTTACATCTGCCCTTGTTTTATTCCCTTTATTAGTGTTTTTAATATCCCTTGTTTTTAAAGACGTCGCTGTCATGTATTTAATAAAATTTATTTAGTTTATATTCATCCCGCCATTTTGTACACTGTCTTTGGAATGGACTATCAAGAAACGGCCCTTCTAAACCAATGGATGGCTTTACTGGGACAATGACCGTGTCATGAGCTGACAGAGTGGCTGGAGGGCCTGGTGGTGCAGGAAAGGGACTTAGAGGACCAGTATGCAGCCTGGTTGGGAGCTTTTGGAATCCCTGGTGTGGAGTCCTATTTGTCATTGGGGCTGAAAGAGGCACTCTGGGAGCTTGAGATGACCATTGTCCAGGAGCCAGCCACAGACCCTGGAGCAGAAACAACACATAGGCCTGCTCTTCAGCCTACACAAGAGGCATTAGCAGCTGCTTCTCAAGGGCTGCCTGTATCTATACACCAGGCAGTCTCAGATGGAGAGAGCCAGGAGGTACTACCTGAGGATCCAGAGACTAAAGAGCCAGAGGGAGTTGAGAGCTGTACCTAGACAGTAGTTCCAGAGAAAGGAGGCTGGGAGACAGTGAGCTCAGCGCAGCCCCAAGGAGTGGAGTCTCCAGACAAGGCCTTCAGGAGGAGTACAGACTGGCAGATGCGGCAGGTACAGTCCTCAGTGGAGCTATTGTTTTATTGGGTACCCCAGAAGAATATTTTCCCTAAAGGAGAGGGAAAAAGGGGGCAGTGACCCTGGCTGTTGGGGGTTGGGGTGGTGATACCCCCTGATTAACAGTCATTTGAAATGGCTAGCCCGTTTAAACCACTTGAATTGGGTAAACCAGAAGGCCCAACAGATCACCCGGGACTCAAACACTGGACATTGGAAGGAGCAGACATGGGGAGGGGTAGAATGTTGGACACTTGTGGTCCCTTAGGCCCATGGACTGTTATAAATACTACCAGTCAGCTGTTTGTATTGGCTTGGCTAGGGAGGGTGGGGCCCCAGGATTACCCCAGATTTGTTTACCACTGGATGGCCCAGTTTTCCTGGATTGCCAGAGACAATACCCCAGGGTGTGGTTTGTAACCTGGCCTCCCTGCATTGACTTCCCTGCAGCAGCCCAAAGAGACTGTCTGTATTCCTCTATCAATGGAAAGGAGATGCCACTGGCCGGGATCATTAGCAAGGGGGAAATTAGGGTCTTACATTTTGTCAAGGATACCTGGTACCATCACAGAATCAGGAGGTGTCCCTTGCCTGGAATGAGAGGGTTTTGTAGGGGAAGGGTTCCTCCAAAGTTTTTGCTGGACTTATTAGCCTGGATGTACTATTTCCCTTGGACTACCTTGAAGATTCCTCCAAGGAAGTGGTTTTATAGGGCTCCTCAGAGGCTTTGGAAGGTCACTAGGGCACTGAAAAGGAGGGAGTATTTGCCCTGGGCAGGGGGAGGCAGGGGGAGACTGGATGCCCAGAGAGGCACTGAAGCTATCACTTAGATGGACTGTCATTGCCGGTAACAACCCGTATAGCTGGAAAGTCATCCGATAGGAAAGGGGAAGAAATTGTCATGATTACACTGTTTAGTGTCTAATATTACCAGTAATTAGGGATATGACCAATGGCGTATGATATTGTTGAAATTTAATTATGTGTTGCCTGTACATTGTTATCTTGTATCCTAGTTATAATATATTATAAGAGGGAAAATGTGATATAGAACATATGTGGAAATGGTAAAAATGCTCTGCACAGAAGTTATCTGCAGGACATTGCATCTGCACACATACAGATCTTGATTCAAGGCAGATGACTGCTACTTAGGAGGCCTGAGCAAACACTTGAGATTAACATCAACGTTCGTACTCCTAGCTAGCTATAGAAACTTTCATGTAATTTAGATATCTAGTGAGTTTTAGCTCAAGTGTGTCAATGGCAACCAAGGCTGCCGGGCAGATGTAACTTAGTGCTGACATCACACACATACACAATAGTACCCAATGGTGTGGTATGGGAGATGTATAAATATGTTGGTTCTATGATTCAATAAAGTGTTCAGTTTTTAGTCTCACATATGCAAGGTGTGAGGTTGTTTTGTTGTGTTTGTTTCCTGAATTGGGAAGTTATCTTACCATAGGCCACTAGTAACCTGTATCTAGTATTCTTTACCTCTACCTTTGGGTGTTGCCCTCTTCAGAAGCCACCTTTTGTGCCAGAGAGAACAAGAACCACACAATTCTGTTGGGGTAGGTGTGAACTAAGTTAATATCAAGCCCCCTTGAAGAAGCAGATTGTGACATCACATATAATAGTTGTCAAACTATGAATCGTCTTAATGCTTGCGAGCCTCGCATAGCGAGGCGAGCCGTTAAAGCACAGAAGTCTTCCAAGCTCAGAGCACTTAGCAGATGAGCGCCAAAATGCGCTCATGGGCTGCAAGCCTTGCGAAGCGAGGCAGGCCGTGAAAGCATTAAAATATGCGAAACTTAGGCTGCAAGCAGTTGAGGAACGCAGGACTTATGAAAAAAAATATGAGGTCGCAAAAAATACGAAGTTAACGGCCAAACCGCACAAATCGAAAAACACGAATTTGAAGAGTTTAAATTCACAATGCGAGACCCGTAGCAGTTTGAAAAAATCGCGTGGAAAAGCCGTAACAGTTTGCAAAGGAGAGCGGAACTTAGAAAAAAAAACAGCCGAAGGACGTAGAAAAAAAAATATCCGAGGTCGAAAAAATACGAAGTTAACTGCAGAACCGCGCACATCCAACGGTTTGGCCTCGCGCACGCAACTTATTTATACTACACAATTGGCACATTGCTGACACTTTCTCATCAGGGCAGCAACAGTTCAACTGTACATTGTATGCTGCAGGAAAATCAAAAGAGATTCTTAGCTCTTCAGGATATTGATTGCTGGATATAATAATTCCAAATAGGTAAAGTATATTAATTTATTAAGTAATTAATTAATTAATTATTAAAAAAAATCTATATATATAAAAAAATATGCTAAATAGCATAGTTTACACTGCCGTTACTTTATGAATACATTAATGCTTCGCACTTCCTAATACATTTGTTCATTCAGAATTAATTATTAACGTACATTAATTTAATAAGTATTAATAAGTAATGGAAAATAAAAATGTATACTTTTCACTGCACTAAAAAATAAAAAAATGTTACACTGCAGTTATATATATCGCGCAGAAGGTGCTCAGAGGAGCAAAAGTACACAAGTAGAGACACTTGCAATGAGCGCCGAAGGTGCTCAGAGGAGCAAAAGTACACGAGAGTCGAAGCTCGCAATGAGCGGCGAAAATCCTCAGAGTAGCAAAAGCTTTACGTTGTGTGGCAAACAGCATTGCCATGGCTTCAAATTTTATTGCCCCATCATTTTTGACGGGCAAGTCGCTAGTATACTATAAATGATATATACTTGATGATAACTAAGTGGATAATACAGTGAAAATGTCAGTCAGATGCACATACTAAATAAATAAAGGTGAATGAGCCTCTACATATATAGTGAGGCCCACCACAACCCTAAATAGAGAATGAAAATGAGAAATGGCACCAAATTTCAATATAATAGGTAAATGTCAGGTTGGTTCCAACTGGGAATTTTACCCTGTGTGAATGGGAGTTTTGTGTAAACAGCCATACCCCGTTTAGCACTCCTGAATTTGCACTAAACAGGCATTTTAATGCCAAAGCTCTGAAAGAGCGCTAAGCAGGAATTAAAAAAATGTCAACTTTGCGCGATTTAGCACTAAGCAGGGAGAACCGTGCTATAGAGAATCAGCGCTATCCACAGAGAGCTTCCAAAGCATCAGAGGGATCTCATTGTTAAAAGGTATCAGTCAGGAGAAGGGTACAAAATAATTCCCAAGGCATTAGATATACCATGGAACGCAGTGAAGACAGTCATCATCAAGTGGACAAAATATGACACAACAGTGACATTACCAAAAACCGGAGCTCTCTCCAAAATTGATGAAAAGACGAGAAGAAAACTGGTCTGGGAGGCTACCAAGAGGCCTGCAGCAACATTAAAGGAGCTGCAGGAATAGCTGGCAAGTACTGGCTGTGTGGACAACAATCTCCCGTATTTTTCATATGGCTGGGCTATGGGGTAGAGTGGCAAGACGAAAGCCTTTTCTTACGAAGAAAAACATCCAAGCCAGGCTACATTTTGCTAAAACACATCTGAAGTCTCCCAAAAGCATGTGGGAAAAGGTGTTATGGTCTGATGAAACCAAGGTTGAACTTTTTGGCCATAATTCCAAAAGATATGTTTGGCGCAAAAACAACACTGCACATCACGAAAAGAACACCATACCCACAGTGAAGCATGGTGGTGGCAGCATCATGCTTTAGGGCTGTTTTTCTTCAGCTGGAACTGGGGTCTTAGTTAAGATAGAGGGAATTATGAACAGTTCCAAATACCAGTCAATATTGGCACAAAATCTTTAGGCTTCTGCTAGAAAGCTGAACATGAAGAGGAACTTCATCTTTCAGCATGACAACGACCCAAAGCATACATCCAAATCAACAAAGGAATGGCTTCACTAGAAGAAGATTAAAGTTTTGGAATGGTGCAGCCAGAGCCCAGACCTGAATCCGATTGAAAATCTGTGGGGTGATCTGAAGAGGGCTGTGCAAAGGAGATGCCCTTGTAATCTGACAGATTTGGAGTGTTTTTGCAAAGAAGAGTGGGCAAATCTTGCCAAGTCAAAATGTGCCATGCTGATAGACTCATACCCAAAAAGACTGAGTGCTGTAATAAAATCAAAAGGTGTGCATACAAAGTATTAGGTTAAGGGTGTGCAACCATATTATTTTATTTTTATATTTTTTCTTCCCTCTACCTAAAAGATTTCAGTTTGTTTTTCAATTGAGTTGTACAGTTTATAGGTCACATTAAAGGTGGAAAGAGTTCTGAAATGATTTATCTTTGTCTTATTTTTTCACAGCACAGAAACCTGATATTTTAACAGGGGTGTGTAGACTTTTTATATCCACTGTAAGTAAGTGGTTAGATACTCTTGCTTAATTTTCTATAAAGGCCGCCAGATCTATTCCTCTGTTGGGTTGAGATACCACTCAGGTCTTTGTTGTGATGCTGTACCACATGAATCTCTTTTTTTAGTGCTCTTTTAGTATGTCCGATGTACTGTTTGTGGCATTTGCACGTGATGGCATATGCCACAAACTCTGCCTTACAATTGCTCAAACATTTTATCCTGAAGATTTAGTTTTTTTTCTAGTGGATGTAACTGTTTGTCTATCCTTTTTGAGATATCCTTTTCCCAGAGTTCTTAGTGCCGCACATAAGGCTACCAGGAGTTAAAGTCAACCGGTTCCCTCCAGAGTTGTTATTTTTGATTTTCTTCAATTCACTGGGTGCCAAATAGTTTTTAGATTTCTGTTGTTTCTAAATGTAACTGGATGTTCAGGTAGAATGTCTTTAAAGACCTTATCCTCTTTGAGGATGAGCCAAAATGTATTTAGACATTTGGAGAGATGTTTAGCACCTTTATTATATGTTTTTAGATATCTACATTCTATCTCACTACTGGCATTTTTGTTTTCCTTTTGTTTCTAGTTTTTGCCAGTGATGAGATCCCATCTGTCCGTTTGTCTGGTTCTTTCATATGCTTTCACCACCACTTCCTTATTATATTTATTTTCATCAAACTTTTTCATAAGGGATATGCTTTATCTCTAGAAATCTACTTGATGGGAACAGTTCCTTTTCAATCTTTGAAGCCGCCCATATGGCATATTTAGAATGCATCTGGGGTCATGGCCTCTGCTAGCATATAGGTACTGGTTGGTATCAGTGGGTTTGCTTTAAAGTTTCGTATTGATATTTGTATCTTCGCCTATCAGTACCACATCTAGGAATGTGATTTCATGTTTATTGGAATTCAAAGTGAAGCTCAGGTGCATAGTGTTGTTATTGACATATGTAAGGAAATGTGAAACATCTGTATCCACAGTGTCTTCCCAAATAATGATAATGTAATCTATGAACCTGAGCCATGTTACGATGTTCTTGGCAAAGTGATAGTGTTTACTAATTAAGAATCTTAATTGTTGTTTTCTTCATCTAGTTCAATATCTTTAATGTGATAAGGTTATTTTAGTCAAGTTTAACTGTATGTCTATCATCTTCAAGACTTTTTTCATCATTGAATCCGTTATCTTTCTCTAAAAGTGTCTGGCTAATGTGATTCTGTGGACGCATTTTTCCATGTCAATGTAAAGGTTGAAGTTATTGGGTTTCATATCTGACGCAAAAGGCAGACCCTTCTGTAAAACACTTTTCTCATTATGTATTATTAAGATTCTTTTAGAAAGATTGAAGATGTTTATGGTTTCACATGCCCGTCTTCTCTTCTTTTTATATATTATTATTATCTATGTATTCTTGCTCCTCCTCTACATCCTCGTAGTTTAACTGTTGAGCGTCTCTTTTTCTGCTTGCTGGGACAGATGTTATGTATTCTTGCTTGTGTTTCCCTGTAGTCTTCTATAGTTGGAGTTTCCTCTTCTGTAAAAAGGCGACAGGTGTGATGCATTTAAAGCGGTTGGTATGTCTTGAAAGTCTGTTCTGCATCTTTCAGCAATCCACCCTGACAATCCACTTGTATGCCGCTTTTTATTTTATTTTTTGAGATGATCTGATTGTGATTTATTTTCAAATCTGGAACAATTGTTCTGAAAATTATTTCCAGATGTTTCTATATATATATATATATATATATATATATATATATGTATATATATATATTATACACATAAACATATACAAACACACACACACACATATATACACACACACACATATATATATAGCACTATTGCTTGAAGGAATATCAACAACCTCAGATACGCCGATGATACTACTCTTATGTGAAGAGAAACTAAAGGACTTATTGAGTAAAAGAAGAGAGTGTGAAAGTTGGCCTGCTGCTCAATGTTAAAAAAATGAAGTTCATGCCAAACGGCAATCTCACTTCCTGGCAAATAGACAGGGAAGAAGTGGAGGGGGTTACAGATTTTATTTTCCTTGGATCCAAGATCTCTGCAGATGGTGACTGTAGTCATGAAATTAAAAGATGTGTGCTTCTGGGGAGGAAAGCTATGGCAAGCTTGGACAAGCTTGTAAAAAGTAAAGATATTAAACTATGGTATTCCCAGTAGTAACATACGGATGTGAGAGCTGGACCATAAAGAAATCTAAGCGCAGTAGAATTGACGCCTTTGAATTGTGGTGTTGGAGATGACTGCTTAGAGTCCCTTGGACTGCAAGAATCTCCAATAAATCAATACTTCAGGAAATCAAGACAAACTGTTCACTTGAAGGTATGATCATGAGGCTGAAGCTCAAATAGTTTGGCCATATTATGAGACAGCAGGATTCCCTAGCAAAGACTCTGATGCTGGGAAAGATTGAAGGCACAAGAAGAAGTGGACGATAGAGGGGGAGATGGATAGATGAGGTCACTGAAGCAATGAACATGAACTTGAAGGAGCTCAGCGGGGCAGTGACTAAGAGATGCAACTGGCGTGCTGTGGTCCATAGAGTCACGGAGAGTCGGATGCCACTAAACAACAACATATATATATATATATATATATATATATATATATATATATATATCACATATATAGTTGTGAGCATGCGAGTTGTTGCTAAAGATTGCGGGCTCGCGCAGCGAGCCGGCGGCTCGCGCAGTGAGCCAAGGCCCTCGCAAAGCGAGGGCAGTGGGCGAGGGCCTCAGTTGTTAGCAACTGAGGACCTCGCGAAGCGAGGGCGGCAGTTGTTGGCATGGAGCGCCAAAGGCGCTCCATGCCAGCAACTGCGACCCTCGCAAACTTCACATCGCAACGCAAACTACACAACACACCAATTACGACACTCGCTAAATTTTACGAGCAACGCAAACAACATACGACACACGTTAACACACATTACGGCCTCGCAACACTCGGACGCAACTTGCGAACATTACGAAATTCAAAACACAATACATACACACAGCACATACATAAAAAGGTTACCTACAGCAAGAGGTAGCATCCAGGACCTCAAAAATGTAACTTACACCTTAATTTCACTCAAAATAAGAGTTTAGACACTAAAAAATTTGCTAAGCGAGAGAAAAAATGGCCGCCGAACAAAACGAAAATGAGGCTACACACGCAAACACCATACGAGACACGTTACCAGACATTACGACCTCGCAAACATCGGACGCAACACGCCGACATACAAACATTTAAAACACAATAAATACACACAACACACACATAAAAAGCTTACCTACAGCAAGAGGAACCATCCAGCACCTCAAAAAACCAAGTTACACCTTCATTTAAATACAAGTCAAACACTTTAGACACTAATAAAATCGCTAAGCGAGAGACAAAATGGCCGACGAACAAAACGAAAACGAGGCTTAAGACGTAACTATACTACACTGACTCGCAAGAATGAAATTCATACTATACGGCACGTACCACACTGATATTAAACACCATTTTGAACACTACTACGCAAAAAATGGCGGATGGAACGCAAGTTGTAAGCTGGAACGCAAATAGCGCATTCGTATTGCGTTCTAACGGTTTGAGTTTCCAGAAATTTCTACAAGTTTATAAATACTGCCTACTTTACACAAAATTCTACATTTCTACTCATAGTGACTTCATAGTAACTGCTGCTGTTACTTGAGAAGACAATTCTTTCCTAATTTACTACTTTACATTGTGCAAATTACAACTGAGAGGTAAGCTATAATATATTACATTTTATTTTCAAGACAGGACAAAAAAAAAAGAAATTTAACTATGGAAATGTGATTTACGTATAGTGACATGTGACACGCACATTTATGTGTATAGCAACAAACTAATCTTTAAATGACATTACCAAAAATTAATAATTTAATATTAAAATAGGATTTATGTATAGTGATATGTGACACGCACATATATGTGTGTAGGCCCAAAAAAATAAATTATGTTCATTTAACTATTAAAATATGATTCCTGTATATGTGACACGCACAAAAGATAAATACATTTAACTATGAAAATGTGATTATTATGTGACATGTCACATGCAGATTTCTGTGTATAGTCCCTGCAAATAACTAATATTAATCACAAATAATTAAACAACTATATTTTAATGACAGTAAAAAAAAGAGCCTTTTTACTGTTTGCTTTCCACGGGATTTCATGTATATTGAAGTTAACAATTCTTCACATACAAATAGCATGTTAAGAAACCATTGCCTAAAGTTTACAATAATTATTAATTTCAAGTTCCACTATTCTTACATTCAAATGTTCATACAAAATGCTTTCACAATTATTGTTCACCAAGAGAACATTTTACAAAACTAAACATGTTTTAATATCACAATACAACTGTCACATACATATATTAATAACTAAACAACTTTCCAAACATACACATCTCATTGCCGTAATTTTTTGACAGGCAAGTCGCTAGTATATATGTAAAATCTGTGAGTATGCATGTATTTTTATATATATTGTGTGCCTCATAATATATGTATTATATATATATGTTTATATAATGTACATATATATATATATATATATATATTATATAACTGTGTTTATATGTATACGTGTGTATACATATATATACTAGCTACTTGCCCATCAAAAATGACGGGAATTAAATGTGAGCACCTTCAGCGCTCATTGCGAGTCTCTCCCCCTGTCTACTTCCTCCCTTGTGTCTCCCCCCCCCCTCCTCTGTCTCTCTTTGCCCCCTCACTCACTCCCCTGTCTCTCTTTTTTTTTAACTAACCACCAACTCAAAGGGGAGGGAGGGAATCAGCTCACTGGCCAGCACGGAGTGAGGAGGGATCCCACGAAACGGGCGGAAGTCCCTCCTCCTCATCCAGCCAATCAGAAACGCCCAGCCTCTGCTAGGTCACGCAGCGCTGTGTCAGAACCGGTGTGCCTGGGGCTGCCTCCGCGCCGGCCATGACCCCAGCAAGATCCATTAGGCGTTTAGATAAATAATCACACAAGTGTTTCTTGGGAAAATTACGGGCCACAGCTTTATTAAAGCAACCATAATCCAATAGCCAATTAACATAATTAACATTGTTACATCACAGCTCAATTAAACATCCCGGAGGAGGAGCCCGGCCCAGTCAGTAACCTCACGCCCCGGGCCCAGAGCCTTCCGGTGCTTTACCAAGCGCGCCCAGGAGGCAGGACACTTAAGCCCGTGGGCCGGGTGACTCACCTCCCGCCACAGAGCAGGCGATGGATGCCTCCTGAGGCTGTGATCCCCCCTCTTGCTCTCTCAATAAAGCTAAGGCCCCGCCTAGCCCCATCCTTAAGCTCCAGAGTAAACCGTTCTAAACTTATCTCTGTTAGATGAACCTTATCGGGTCGAAAGAATTCATCAGGGTCTGCGCCTTCGAATTCTTGATGCCTAACGGTAATGAAACCCAAGTTCCTTACAAAACTAGCCATCTGCTTGTTTATCTTTTGCCTTGCTCTATCCACCAAAACTGGATCCCTTGCATTCCGCCATGATCTCCTTTTGATCATTTCGGACCACACTATGAACAAGCCTGAACACTGCTCTAGCCAAGACTTCACATCCCTCTTCATATATTTTAACATTATCCTCATAGGTATCACTCCCAAATCATTGCCCCCAGCGTGTATAATTAAAATGTGTGGGCTACCGTGATGCTGAGCGTTGCCCTCCAACAGGCCATTCACTTATGTCCATCTCAAGCCGCGGAACCCCAGCCAACGTACTTGCACGCTCGTCTCCAGGAAGCCCAGTTGGACATTGTCTCCAGTGACTGCGGCCAACCAGTGAGCCCAATACATGTAGGAATAGCTGACGATCCACAGCTGTTGAATTTCTGCAACACCCAAAACAAAATCCAATTAGATGACCCTTTCTGGCCGTATGTAGGACCTAAAACGTCACAACTCCCATCTCCCAATCTTTTTAACTATGCTCTCAGGCAGACCTAGCCTTGCCGCCTCCGTAGCGGCCCTGATCCGAAACGAATGGGAGCCGAAGTAACTGAAGTAAGGACTTCTTCAACGTCCTTTCGAATTGAAACCTTGACAAGGCCTGGCCGTTGGCATGCAATAGCAGTGGCCTGGCCCTGACTGCCTTTTCTCCAAGTACAACCTCACACTTGCCCGGGGGCAACACTCCGTTCCAGTTTTGTACATGACCACTTCCTTTCCTTTTCCCATCTTATCCGTTGACCATATCAACAATCTGTCACCTTCCAGACAGATCTCCTCTGCCAGCAGCCCGCCCAAACTGTGCCTGTTTTCAGAGACCAGTTCCCCAATCCTGAAAGCCCCGAAGAACACTAGGGAAAAGGCAGTCCGGAAAAGCAGGGATTCGGAGGAGTCCCTGCATAGCATACCCAATGACTCCCCAAGTGATCGGGCGCCTCCTATCCACCCGGTGCTCCCCTTTGAACATGCCTTTGACCGCCCGGCAAACCACAAACTCCTTTGTTAAGTCCTTCTGCCCTGCCAACCTGAACATAAATGTCAGGACCGTCAACTGCCGGGCCATGGCCGCCCTGGAATCACCTCTCTCTGCGCTCTAGAGCAAGAACCACAACAGAATTCCTATGGCCTTCTCTTCCGGACCTTCGCCACCGGCTTCTTCAACCATGTCGCTCCACCTGTTCCATACCTTCCTGTAGGCCACCCCCGTCTTCGGCGCTACTGACTGTCTGACGTTACCAGCTACCTTACCACTCCAAGCTCCCAGAGTTCTGAAGGTATGTCCTCTCCGTGATCCTCCGCCACCGGCGCCAGTGTTCGGAACCGGGTTCCCTGCAACTGAGAAAGGGCATCAACCACCCCAACTTTAAGGCCGGGAACACTCTCAGCCCTCACCCAGACTTTTGGCCGTAAGCAACAAAGAACCAAATGCTGTATGAGCCGTATCAAAAACCCAGACGCCGCCGTCAAGCTATTGACTACACGGACCGTGTTCGGGTTGCCTGATTGAAAAAGACATGACGGTTCCAGAAGCCCCTGCCCCACAGATGAACCACTGCGGTGATGGCCCACAGCTCCAAAACCGTAGCATTGTCATTAAGTCTTCCCTGCACCCATGATGCGGGCCATGGTGTTGCGAACCACGCACCTCCAAAAGAGGCTCCCACTCTGACCGCACTTGATCCTGCATAAAGGTCGAGCTGACCGATCGTCACCCTGCTCGGTTGAATCAGGGTGCTCCCGTTGAAGTTCCGTAGAAATGCCATCCACACTCGTGCATCCTCCTCCATAGCCCCAGACGCTTTTATAAAATAATGCGGCTGTGATATTCCGGCCGTAGCCAACGACATTCTTCTGCTGAATATTCGGCCCATTGATATGATCCTACACGCAAAATTCAGTTTTCCCAAGATGGATTGCAGCCGCCGCAGCGACACTCTTCTTGCGCCTGCTAGGGCTGCCAGTTCTGCAGACAGATAAAACACCTTCTCCATTGGCAAGCTGCACTCCATCTCGTCCGAATTGATCCTAATCCCCAGGAACGTCAATTCCGTGGTCGGCCCCTCCTTCTTTTTGTTTGCCAGGGGAACCCCGAAATCTTGACATATCCTTGAAAAGGTCCTCATTATGAAGTTGCATGGGGCGAGACCCGCGGGACCCACAAAAAGGAAATCGTCGAGGTAATGGGTAATCCCATGGCAACCTGCCTCGGTGTGCGCTACCCATTGCAAAAACGTACTGAAGGCTTCGAAATAGGAACAGGAAATAGAACATCCTATGGGTAAATAAAGGTCCACAAAGTGGATGCACCGGTGGTAGTAAACGAAACGCAAATTCGATATCCACTTTCGCCATCTTGGCCCCAACGCTCGCCGCCTGACCAAGACCGTGGCCCGATCGAAAGGGGCGTAAGACACTGACGAAAACTATTTGTCGATCCCAGCGTTGACCGAGACGCCCAGAGGAAAGGATAAATGCTGGATGAGGCTGAATTTTCCTGTTTCCTTCTTCGGCACTCTGCCTAGAGGGGAAATGACCAAACCCTGGAAAGGCATGGAGTGAAAGGGCCCCGCCATCCTGCCCAGTCCGGATTTTATCGGACGCCAGCCCGGGAAACTCCTTCACCGACTTCAAGTTCTGGAGACGCGACTCAGGCAGTGTGAGCGTGCACAGAATCTTGAACCCTTCCCAAAAACCCTCGCATAGCAGGGCGGCCGCCCCAGCTTTAGCCGGCAACCTACCGAAGCGTTCTAGCCACGGCAGCATTGCGCCCAACCGTATGGGGATCCGTCCCTTTTTGAGCCTTTCTTTTCTCCTGCATTTTGAGGCCACGTGATCCCCTCCGCAACTCGCACAGACATGCTTGAAACAGCAGTTTGGTGCCCACCTGCAGCTGCCCTTGTTGAATGAGTGACGGCCTCCTCGACCAGATGGACCCGCGGCGACGGGGCCCCTAGCCCCGCCTGAGTTCCTGTGAAAGGGCGCCACTGCCCGCATTGGTGTCATTATGTTCAGCCAATAGGCCACCACCTTATCGCTTGACGCCATCTCCGGTCGGGAGAACATGTACTGCCGGAATTCCTCATCATATCGCCACCAAGTCATTCCACCACACGTCCGTTATGCGTTCCTAATTTCCTCCAGATACACAGGCAGCACAGAGCATTGTTCTTGGTGTCTTTCTACCATGACACAGGACATGATGGCAAAGGCCTGTAACCAGTTGTCAAATGTCCTCGAATATCTCTATGTATTCCCTTAGAGATATTATTATTTCTTTGAAGTCTAAGGCCAAATACGCCTCCAAATTGTCTTGCGTTCAGACAATGGATGGCCTCGCAGCCGAGTCCCGTACACTTCTCCTGTTCCGCTCCTCTGGCGTGTACTGCTATACTCGCCAGGGGTGTTGCGGGGTTGGTGAGCTTCGGGGCTACTGCGCGGGAGGAGATGGTTCCGACCACGCCTTCCCGGCCAAACCCCCCACCCATGCCCCGACTTCCGCGTCGGAGACGGCCATGTTGTAAGCTTCTATAAGGATCTCAGGGATGTTAGAAATTGAGATGCCCTGGGGAGCCTTCGTGCACCGCTACCCCCCCCCCCCCCCCGAATTTTCCAAGCTTCTCATCTAGCTCTCCTTGCCCCGGGGCAGCTGCCAGCGTGGGGGCCACCTGCCTCTCTGGACGAGCGGGCGTCCCTGCATGTCTCGACCGCCGAGGACTCCTTTAACCCCTCTTGTGCAAACACAGCTTTAGCCGCAAGACCGTCTGCTCCGAGACCTGGATCTGCCTCTGGCTCTGGGAAAGGAACTCTGCCTCTGGTTCGTGAGGAACAATCACTAGACTTAGCTAGTGACCGCACGGTCTGTTCCCCCCCAGAGGAGTACTCTGCTGCAATGCTAGGGCTTAAGGATTCCCTCCGGCTCGGTGGCCTATGGCGGTCGATACTGTCCATACCCCTGTCCTGCCCCTGAGTCACTATGGGTGTCCCTTTATCCGTATTGATGTCAGGGATGGGTGATGTGCGCTGTGGCCTAGCTCTCTTGTCAGGGGATTTCTATCTCATGGCTGGTGTCGAGGAGAAAATCAAGGGACTGTACCTGTTCACTGACTTCTGGACCCTGGTGGGGCGCGTCTGTGTGCCACCTTGGCCGTCACTAGGTCCTCGTCAATGACCACCAGACTGTCGTCTGCGGCCATCTCGACGATCACCTGATCTCTTCTTCCTCTAGTGGTCTCTTTTTTCTTCTCGGCCTCTCCTTCGGCATTGCGACGTCCCTGCGAAACACCTGCAGCGCTGGCAGTGGGTGCAGCAGTGGGGACCGCAGGGGGCGACCGGTGAGAACCTGTAGGAGCTTTTTTTTTTTTAGAGCTCCTTGAGCTTTTGCTTTTACCCCTGGAGCCTCAAGGCTAATTTGGGGTGTTGCCAGAACCTGGGTTCTGCTGTGGGCCATGGGACAAGTCGCTGGGTGGTGGCCAGATGGCTAGGCCCTTGGCTGGATGGCTAGACCCTCGCCCGCGCTTCCCGCTGGCACCACACTCTCTGCAGTGGAGGGGATAAGCTCCTGGCTCTCAAGGACCCTATCTGTGCCCTCCACACTGCTCCTAGCCTTATTGCTCAGATCAGAGCTACCACGCTGCTCCACCGGCCTATCTAGGCTATGAGGCCTGTCCACCTGGCCTAGGCTATCGGTCACCGCAGGCTGGGCCTGTGCTGCAGCGACAACAACCCCCCCCCCCCCCAATATGGCCTCAATCCATCCTGTCCTGAACCCATCTAACCCCATGGCTTAATGCCCGAGTTCTGACCATGGTCAGCAAGGCCTCTAACTCCACAGGGTCCATTTATTGTTACCCCCACACCTTAGCCAAACGGGACACAGACACCCAGGAACCCACAATGGAGGGTGGAGAGCAAAACTCAATTTCTATTGCTTTAGTTTTCTCTAGTATTGAGTAAATCATACCCCATGTTGGGATATCAGGTTCATTCCATTATTTCATTTTAGACCACTTAGCTACCAATAGAATTTGAACTATCATATTTTTATCATAAACATTCATATTCATAGGAAATCTGTAGAAAAGCATCCATTCTGGAGATAATTGCAGGTTTAGTCAAACATTTTTCTTATATGGGTCAAACAAAAGGACCAAAATACTTAAATTTTCCTACATTGCTGAGTTATTTTCTCACACACAGCTTTCCCGGTGTCTTTGCTCTGCTTGTGGGAGAGACAGAAGCTGCACTAATCATTGGTCACATGGGATGATTGACAGGACACTGAGAGCCTGGATGTAGCATCTTGTGCTGGGGGACATTCTGTGAGTAACAGACACCCTCCTAGACCACTACTAAAGCAGCACTGGTCAGTGCACTGATAGGCTGCAGGGCACACACCCTTAATTTAGATGGTAGGTGTGACCAGGGGGAGACTTTACACATGTAAATAAACAAAAGCACAAAACACTTTTATGTCAATAAATAAATTAAACTGAAAGAAAAAAAAGTTGTTAGATTGTAAACAGAATGTTCTGTCACATACAAAAGAGCATAATAAGTGAGGTAACTGGCCCTTAAATACATGCTAATATTTTACTTGCCTTTGCCGATGCTGCTTGGCATTGAGCACTGTTACCTAGGTGGTTGTCCACAAGTACTCCCAAATCCCTTTCAATATCTGATATCCCTTTATTTGTTCCATTAATGCATCTATTCATATTAAATCTCATGTGACATTTAGTCGCCCATTTCTCTAATTTATGCAAATCCATTTGAAGGGAAAGTACATAATTTGGAGACAATACTTTCCAGTCCTACTTCTAAGTCATTAATAAATATGTTAACAAAGGGGGTGTGGCTTGCTGGCAAAGGAAGCAGACACGGATGAGCAGAGCTCCACAGGAGAAGACCCACTTTATATGGATTTCCTCCATAAATATTAAACTCTGCGTAACTAAAAAATACTATTTTTGGCTTCAGCAGTGCTTGCTAAATAAAATGATGTCCTATAGCAGTGGGACACATAAAAAATCCACTGTGACTGGGCCAGGAGGAGAGAGGCAGAATTGACAGACAGGGACACCTGACATAAGCAGCGGTCGAAGGGAGCTGTGGAGGAGAAAGGTCAAGAAGAGGGGAAGGAGAGCTACGAGGTGAGGTACCTGGTGATAGCCAAAACTCCAGGGAGCTGATCAAAGGCAAAGCCAGATCAGATAAGAGGTTACCCCACCCTGGCAAAGAACTCAGTAGCAGATAGCAAGGATCAAGTGTTATACACACTTTAAACTCAATGCAGGATTTTTATAACAAGGGGCTTCAAAGCAGGGCCTGCATAATTTTGGTCAGAGAGTGTGTATATATACAACAAGTAAAACTGTAATGTGACTGTCTCAGCATATGCAACATCAATAATCTGTTTACAACAACACTACCTACATTAAGACATTTGTTGAAAATCAATACACTGAACTATACTACTTTATGCAACACTGTGTAGGAACATGCTGCCACCTGATGAGAACTCAGGAAAGCTGCAAACTGCATTCTGCCCAGCAACACACAGAACAAAAGCCTCCTAGTGGTGATTGAGGGCAAGTACGCACTATGCAAACGAGAAAATAGGAGTCAACTGTGAGAATAAAAAGAACACTGACCGCTTCCTTATATATATACCCCAACATCTTCCTACATTAACTCTTGACCAGGAGTGGGGTTCAATCGTCACCATATTGGCGTGGGGACTACTAACTCTAAGACATTTTTCTAATCAATGGGCATCAATTTGCCCAGTACAAACTAGTAATGAATATTAGGGGCGGATAACATGTAAGCTCTATAGTTCATATTGGGCTTGGTCAGTTCCCCTTGTAAATGAAGCAGATTGCTCAACTTGGATATATGGGAATTTTAACACTTTAACACAATATCTGGAAACCTGGATTAGAGTGCATAGAAAATAGTGACTACTCAGCACATTTAAGCATTTTGAGGTTGAATTGCAAATACAAATGGGCAAGCCTAAGAAACCCCTACCCGCTAAAAGTATCAGGGAGCACTTCACAGGGCAGCAACAGACTCAACCCTCTCCTCCTAGCCTTACTATGGGTTCACCTGAGGGCTCGGATGTAGATGAAGATGCTCCATCCTCACAACAACTAAGCTCTTTGATTTATCTTTAACCGACTTTAATAGTCTGCTGCGGTCGCATTTTGATAAAGCGGTTACTGAAATCAAACAGGACATTCAGAATCTTGGCCAACGCACCCAAGCGTTTGAAACACTAACTGACCAAATTATAGACACTCAACAAAATGACTGAGTGGATATAAATCTAAATACCTCTCAAATAGCCGCCTTAGAAAGTAAACTGGAGGACCAAGAGAATAGGTTGCAGCGCAACAACATTAGATATAGGGGTATCCCAAAGTCAGTAATGGATTTTACCACTTATCTCAATGCTGTAATCCACAATATTTTACTTAATAATCCCCAGGAGGCATGGGATATTGAAAGAGCTCATAGAGTGTTGTGAGGGCCAGTATTGTCAGACCTACTGTAATGATATAGGAATCACAAGGTTGTGGAGACCAGCAGCCTAGGTCAGCAATGATCCAATTCAGCAACTTGTAGGTGAAACAGGAACAAGCTTTATTGAAGGGAACAGGAACCACAATAATCTGGCAAGGTACATAGACAGGAAGTGCCTTATATAGGCCAAGGACCAGACACCTGACCAGACACAGCTGAAGAGACTAGTCACTGATACTATTGCTAGCAGAGTCAAGGTTTATCAGATCTCAAGGAAATTCACAAAGGCAGGCTGGCGCAGTGGTAGGGAAGAGGTTCAGCAGCCTGGGGACCAGGGTTCAAAACCCAGCAGAGTCAATTCCTCACACCTACCTAAGAATGTAATAGCAAGATTTTTTAGTCAAGCATCCAGGGATATAATCCTGGCAGCATCAAGGAAGTTGCAGAACTTCATTGGCCCAGATGGAGCGTCTATACAAATTTTTGCAGACCTAGCTCCCTTTACACTGTGTAAACGTATAAACAAAATGGCACGTTGTGAGTTTGCGAAAAGGCATGTGGGAGACTCCCAAAATGTATGGAGGAAGGTGCTGTGGTCTGATGAGACTAAAATTGAACTTTTCGGCCATCAAAGAAAACGCTATGTCTGGCGCAAACCCAACACATCACATCACCCAAAGAACACCATCCCCACAGTGAAACGTGGTGGTGGCAGCATCATGCTGTGGGCAGATTTTTCAGCAGCCGGGACTGGGAAACTGGTCAGCGTTGAGGGAAAGATGGATGGTGCTAAATACAGGGATATTCTTGAGCAAAACCTGTACCACTCTGTGCGTGATTTGAGGCTAGGGCGGAGGTTCACCTTCCAGCAGGACAATGACCCCAAACACACTGCTAAAGCAACACTTGAGTGGTTTAAGGGGAAACAGGTAAATGTGCTGGAATGACCTAGTCAAAGCTTAGACTTCAATCCAATAGAAAATCTGTAGTCAGACTTAAAGATTGCTGTTCACAAGTGCAAACCATTCAACGGAGTAGTTTTGCAAGGAGGTATGGGCAAAAATCCCAGTGGTAAGATGTGGCAAGCTCATAGAGACTTAACCAAAGAGACTTGGAGCTGTGATTGCCACAAAAGGTGGCTCTGCAAAGTATTGACTGATGGTGAATAGTTATGCACTTTGCCTTTTTCTGTTATTTTGTCCAATTTGTTGCTTGATTCACAATAAAAAAAAGAAAAACATCTTCAAAGTTGTGGGCATGTTCTGTAAAGTAAAGGATGCAAATCTTCAAACAATCCATGTTAATTCCAGGTTGTGTGGCAACAAAACACGAAAAATGCCAAGGGGGGTGAATACTTTTGCAAGGCACTGTAGCATCTGCACAGATGCCAGGTTTGCCACAAAGGCCGGCCAGACAGTTGAGAGAGGTTCAGCGAGTTAGGAGGCAGCGCAAAGCGATGGATTAAATTGTTTCTCCTCCAGATGCTACTCCTTGACCCTCCTCAGAAAGTCAAAAAGCCCACCTTGGACTCAAGCCTGTATTGAACCCTCTGGTTAGATCAAGGATACTCTTTCTGCGAAGCTCAATTCCTGTATTGCATTGTAAATAATTACTACCCCACCTAGGGTGATACTGACTATTCTTTGCAAGCAGCCTTTAAGTCTCATGAGGCGTTTATGGATTCCCTTAGGGAACACTTAAAAACTATGACTATATTTGATATGCTCACATTTCAATTATAGTTTGCACTGTGCAGACATATAACTGTATTTTATGTGAGAAATTATTATGTTACTAATACTGGATATTTGCACTTCAATGGTTATCCAACCTGTTAACAGACATCGGTCCCAGAGATGCATTGGCTCATTTAGATTTCAAAATGGTTATGAGGATCTAATCTATTATCTTGTTTATGATAATTGCACTATACGATAATCCCATAGGACTTCCAGGTTATATATAGAGCTCACGATTGGCTGATCAAGCCCATGAAAATGTTACTAGGTCATTTTACTGTGTTATACATTGTTCTTTTTCATCCTCATCTATGGGGAATTAAAGAGGCTGGTGAATAGAGATGTCGCGAATAGTTCGCCGGCGGATTGTTCCCGGCGAACATAGCATGTTCGCGTTCGCGGCGAACAGCGAACATATGCGAGATTCGACCCGCCCCCAATACTTTATTATTGAGCAAACTTTGACCCTGCATGTCACAGTCAGCAGACATATTCCAGCCAATCAGCAGCATACACTCCCTTCCAGAGCCATCTACCTCATGGACAGCAGCCATTTTGGAATCATAACTAACTTGCAGTCTTACAGAGAGGAGGTAGAGTGTAGGTGATGCTGATTGAATAGGAAAATCAATAGCTAGGTAAGTTTATTCAGTGTCCAGTGCAGTGCTGAAGGACTCATCAGATCTCTGCTGTAAACACAGCACCCCAAAAAGCCCTTTTTAGGGCTATAACATCATTTTTTTTTCTTTGTTTTTTTTCTGTGTAATATAATTTAACTTGCCTGTCTCCCTGCTAGCCCCTGCTTGCAAGTGTGTGTGTCAGGCTCACAGCTTATACTGTGTGTGCACAACGCATACAATATAATATTGTTTACTAGTTGTCTACTTTAAAAAAAAAAAAACTTTTATTTTCTTAAATCTAAGTGCATTTGCCTGACCGTCAATCAAAGTTCATTTGCTTGACCGCTACCCATAGTGTGTGTCTTGCTTACAAGTACTGTGCCAAGTTCAACCAATCCAATCTATTTGGGGTACCAACAGTCCACATTTAAAAAACCCAAACTTTTATTTTCTTAAATCTAAGTGCATTTGCCTGACCGTCAATCAAAGTTCATTTGCTTGACCGCTACCCATAGTGTGTGTCTTGCTTATAAGTACTGTGCCAAGTTCAACCAATCCTATCTAGTTGGGGTACCAACAGTCCACATTTAAAAAACCCAAACTTTTATTTTCTTAAATCTAAGTACATTTGACTGACCGTCAATCAAAGTTAATTTGCTTGACCGCTACCCATAGTGTATGTCTTGCTTAAAAGTACTGTGCCAAGTTCAACCAATCCAATCTAGTTGGGGTACCAACAGTCCACATTTAAAAAACCCAAACTTTTATTTTCTTAAATCTAAGTGCATTTGCCTGACCGTCAATCAAAGTTCATTTGCTTGACCGCTAACCAGAGTGTGTGTCTTGCTTACAAGTACTGTGCCAAGTTCAACCAATCCAATCTAGTTGGGGTACCAACAGTCCACATTTAAAAAACCCAAACTTTTATTTTCTTAAATCTAAGTACATTTGACTGACCGTCAATCAAAGTTAATTTGCTTGACCGCTATTGATAGTGTATGTCTTGCTTAAAAGTACTGTGCCAAGTTCAACTAATCCAATCTATTTGGGGTACCAACAGTCCACATTTAAAAAAAAAAACTTTTATTTTCTTAAATCTAAGTGCATTTGCCTGACCGTCAATCAAAGTTCATTTGATTGACCGCTAACCAGAGTGTGTGTCTTGCTTACAAGTACTGTGCCAAGTTCAACCAATCCAATCTAGTTGGGGTACCAACAGTCCACATTTAAAAAACCCAAACTTTTATTTTCTTAAATCTAAGTGCATTTGTCTGACCGTCAATCAAAGTTCATTTGCTTGACCGCTACCCATAGTGTGTGTCTTGCTTACAAGTACTGTGCCAAGTTCAACCAATCCAATCTGTTTGGGGTACCAACAGTCCACATTTAAAAAACCCAAACTTTTATTTTCTTAAATCTAAGTGCATTTGCCTGACCGTCAATCAAAGTTCATTTGATTGACCGCTAACCAGAGTGTGTGTTTTGCTTACAAGTACTGTGCCAGGTACAACCAATCCTATCTAGTTGAGGTACCAACAGTCCACATTTAAAAAACCCAAACTTTTATTTTCTTAAATCTAAGTGCATTTGCCTGACCGTCAATCAAAGTTCATTTGATTGACCGCTAACCAGAGTGTGTGTCTTGCTTACAAGTACTGTGCCAAGTTCAACCAATCCAATCTAGTTGGGGTACCAACAGTCCACATTTAAAAAACCCAAACTTTTATTTTCTTAAATCTAAGTGCATTTGTCTGACCGTCAATCAAAGTTCATTTGATTGACCGCTACCCATAGTGTGTGTCTTGCTTACAAGTACTGTGCCAAGTTCAACCAATCCAATCTGTTTGGGGTACCAACAGTCCACATTTAAAAAACCCAAACTTTTATTTTCTTAAATCTAAGTGCATTTGCCTGACCGTCAATCAAAGTTCATTTGATTGACCGCTAACCAGAGTGTGTGTTTTGCTTACAAGTACTGTGCCAGGTACAACCAATCCTATCTAGTTGAGGTACCAACAGTCCACATTTAAAAAACCCAAACTTTTATTTTCTTAAATCTAAGTGCATTTGACTGACCGTCAATCAAAATTCATTTGCTTGACCGCTAGCCAGAGTGTGTGTCTTGCTTACAAGTACTGTGCCAAGTTCAACCAATCCAATCTATTTGGGGTACCAACAGTCCACATTTAAAAAACCCAAACTTTTATTTTCTTAAATCTAAGTGCATTTGCCTGACCGTCAATGAATGTTCATTTGCTTGACCGCTAGCCAGAGTGTGTGTCTTACTTACAAGTACTGTGCCAAGAGGTTGTGTGCATGCTTGAGCTCCAAACAAAAGGCTTTTTAGGGTCTTAGTCCCTCAAATACAAGTTTTATTTTAACACCTTTCTGTTAATAAGCACTTTGTGCACGGTGTTGTTCATTTTTGGGAGTTTTTGTGGTTTTTTTCTTAGTTTAATTTAAGTTTTAGTTTTCTGGGGGTCAGGCTCAACTCTCTATCCCAGGAGAGTGAGCTGTCTCCTGGATACTTTGCCACACCCCCTCCCTTAGCACTTTACCTTCACTCCTGAAACTTTTTTTACTTTTTTTTTTTTTTTTTTTAAAGTTTTTCAGGTTTTGTTAATGTTTTGTTTGTTTGGTGTTGGGTTTTATGTTTTGGGGGAGAGAAGACAAGTAACATCTTTGTAGGCAGTGGGGGGGAAAACAATTTGAAGTTTTGTTTAAAAGGCTTTTTTAACATCTGACACAGAGACACAGAGGGGTTAAAAAGCCTCTGTGTTCTCTGTGTTGTTGCAATTAGTAACACCTTGCAACAGGCCATTAACCCTTCCACTGCCAAACATCATCTCTCTCTCTCCCTTAGTTTTTTGTCTCCCTTAGTTTTGTCTTTTTGTTTCTTTTTCACACTTTTATATTTAAAAAAAAAAAGAAAACAGTAGAAAATCATAAAACAAAAAATAAAAATAAATAAAACAAATAAACTAAAAAAAAAAGGGTCTAAACATGAGGGATAAGACCATTAAGAAGCCTCAGGGGTCAAAAGGGGGAATAATGGCCCCTGAAAATCCTAGCTGCAGCACTGCACAGCATAGGCCCCAGGCAGATAAGGCAGCCCCAGCTCCTGGTGGTTCTGCCAGCAGACCTACCCCTGTGGCTAATACCTGGTCACAGGTGGTTTCTGCTGGCCCCAGTAATACCACCGCTGGGGCTGAGGGGCAGATCACCAGGAAGCATGGGGTTAAATGTCAGATGTCTGGGGTCTACAGCATTGATATCTATCTGCGTGCTGCAGCTAATGTCATCAGCCCCTCTGTTATAGTAGCAGCCAGCAAAATGTACGGGAAAGCAGTTTTTTTTACCCGTACTCTGGCTGCTGCACACATTCTTATACAGAGAGGCATCACAGTGGGGGGATTATATGTCCCAATAGAACCCCTGGAAGGGTTGGGCACAAAAGTAACACTCTCTAATGTGCCCCCCTTCCTACCAGACTCACTCCTGCGCCCCCACCTGCTAACCCTAGGGGAAGTAAAAACACCATTTATTAAAATTCCCCTGGGGTGCAGAGAGAGAGCACTTCGTCATGTGCTCTCTTTCAAGAGGCAGGTACTAATGTGCCTGCCTCAGGGCGCAGAAAACATAGAGGGGTCTTTTGGGGTTCCATTTGAGGGGGTGCTGTACAGGATTTTTTACAGCACTATGGAGGTGCAGTGCTATCATTGCAAGGGGTTGGGGCATACACGTAGGAATTGCCCTAATGTAAAGCATCATGCCCCAGCCCCAGCAAATGGCACCTCCGTCAGTACGGCACCCATCCCCGCTGAGCCCATAACAGCGGGGACCTCAAGGGTCATAGCCCCCCCACAGAGCTCAGGCAAGGAGGCCGTTCCTCAAGCCACCACCACGGCCTCCAAACCCCCTTCTTCCCCAAAAAAGCCATCTGTGTCTGTGGTCTCCAGCAAGACTGCAGACACGGGGAAAAAGGGGAAGAATGTCACCGGTCCTCCAAGTGTCACAGCTGAATCTCCCAAGTCCCAATCTGCCCCCACCATAATTACATCAGTTAGTGTGGGGGCACAGTGTAAGCAGAGGGATAATAAGCCCTCTGCAGGGGAGGCAGCTAGTGGCAGCTCCTCTTCCAGGAGTGACGTCCCCAGGAAGAGGAAGCATAAAACCAACAGGGAGGTTGCTGATAAGTGGGAAGTGCTCTATAGTGGAGCACCTCCCTCTAAAAGCAAGAAGAGGAACAAAACATCTCCTCCTCATCCGGTGACATTGTCTGGCCCGGTTATTAAGCTCAGCCAGCCGGTGCCAGACCACACATCTCTCTCTCCAGACCCTATAGGGGTTAATGTGGAAAAGGGTCTGGAGAAAAAGCAGGGGCAAGAGGGTCTCCCAAGTGAGGCAGGGGTAGACAAGAAAGATCAGGTTCTGCCTCTGGCCTTTGAGGGGGGACCCAACAAAGCCCCTGCTGAATGGGTAGTCAGTGTCCCTGAGGTGCTGAGCTTCAAGGGCACCAGTCAGTCTCCTCCTCCAGTGTCACTCTCTAGTGACGTACCTCGGGCTTTGTTAGAGCCCCAGGCCGAGTCACTACTGGAGGGGGGGAATATAGGCATGACCCCCATTCAGGACCCCATGGATTTGTCTGTCAGGGGGGATGTGGCACAAGGGGAAGTGGAAATGGGGGAGGGTGATAAAACAGGTTTTCCTGTTAACATCATGGGAGAGCCTGTCTACCCTCCTCAGCCGTCCACTGACCCTAACATCGGTGCCATCCAAGCGGAGCAAGCAGCGGTGGAACTGGCAGAGGAGGCATATAAAGCCTCCAAGGCTTCCATTAAGGAAGCCATGCCAGCCACTGCTGTCCAGCCAGCTACCCCTGAATGCACTCCTGAAGCTACAGGGGTGCAGCAGCAATCCAAGGGTCCATTATTTACCTTGAAGGGTGCTAAAGAGACTCCTTCTGTATCATCTAAGAGGGGGTCCCTGAGAATAAAGCTGAGGAAACTGACTCCAGCCGGGGAGGATGGAGTAAAAGCCCTCAGCCAAGAGGAGCCCAGGGGTGACCCACTAGAAGGAACATCAGATTCTGGGTGGGTTATCCCTGTCAAGGAAATAGATCTATTCCTTGAGAGCACCCTTCATGGACAAAAGAAAAGGAAGGTGCGGCTGGCCTTGGAGAGGTGGAAGAATATGTCGTTTATTCTCCACTCTCTCCAGCAATATCTAGTGGTCAGCACTAGGGCCAAGAATTCTGGGACTGCGGAGCATCTCCGCGTCCGGAAATTCTATAAAATGTGCGTGTCCTATCAGCAGTCTCAAGGGTCTGAGGAACGCACAATTCCTGACACGCAGTAATGGCTTTGCACATCAGCACGCTAAATACCAATGGCTGTCAAGACAGTTTCCGCAGGTTCCAGGTACTCTCCTATTTATATCAGGGAGGGTACTCTGTGAGCTTCCTGCAGGAAACTCACACCACTCCAGAGGCTGAGGCCTCGTGGCAACTGGAGTGGAGAGGCAGGGTCTTCTTCAGCCACTTCACATCGGCGTCATGTGGAGTGGTGACCCTGTTCTCAGAGTCTTTTCAGCCAGAGCTGCTGCTTGTGAAAGCTGTTATCCCAGGCCGTCTAATCCACCTCCGGGTCCGAGAGCAGGGTAGCATCATTAACCTAGTTAATATATATGCCCCTGCTGGAGGGCTCGAGAGAGTGAGGTTCCTCGCCAGACTGTCCCAGTTTTTGGAGACGGTTGACGCAGATGAGTGTTTGGTACTCGGGGGTGATTTCAACTGCACCCTCGACGCTCTGGACCGGAATAGTCCAGAGCCGTTCCCGCCTTCTGCGTCAGCCCTGCGGGAGATCATCGCCCGCTTCTCCCTGGAGGACATCTGGCGAGAGCAGAACCCAGGGGCATCAGACGGTTTCACCTACGTCAGGGTGAGAGCCGGTCTAGTGTCCCACTCCCGGATCGACAGACTATATATATCTAGTCACTATATGTCACGAGTCGGTTCTTGTGCCATTAGGCTGGCTCCGTTCACAGACCACAACTGTGTGTCTGTGACAGTGGCGCTAACGCCAACAGCGCCACGAGCCGCCTATTGGCACTTCAACAATGCTTTGTTGAAGGACCAGGGGCTCGTGACATTGATCCGGGAGTTTTGGACGGACTGGAGGGGTTGCAAAGGGGGACTTTGCCACGTTAAAACTGTGGTGGGACGTGGGCAAGGTTCATTTGCGACTTCTGTGTCAGGAATATACCAAGGGTGCGAGTGGGCAGCGCGAAGCTGAGTTGGAGTCACTCCGGGGGGAGGTACTCCATCTGGAGCAGAGGCTGTTCACTTGTAGGGACCAATCCCTGCAGAGCGAGTATGTAGAGAGGAAGGGTGTCCTCTGTGACCTGGAACGACACCAGGCCAAGGGGGCATACGTGCGCAGCCGCTTAGGTTTTCTCAAAGATCTAGACCGCGGCTCGCGCCTCTTCTACTCACTGGAGAAAAAGGGGGGTAACAGTAGGCACATCACCTGTCTTCTAGATGAAGACGGTGCCCCCCTTACAGATCCGGAGAGTATCCGGGATAGAGCCCGGAACTTTTATAAAGATCTTTACTCTCCGGATCCCATTTCTCCAGACGCCTGCAGGGTGCTATGGGAGGGGCTCCCCACAGTCAGTGAGGGTGTAAGAGAGCGGCTTGATATACCACTATCTTTTCAAGAGCTCTCTGAAGCCCTCCGTGCCATGTCCTGTGAAAAGTCTCCAGGACTGGACGGACTGACTGTAGAGTTTTTCCAATTTTTCTGGGAGACTCTGGGACCTGATTTCCATCTGGTCCTTGGGGAAGCCCTGGAGACCGGGGAGATGCCCCTGTCTTGTCGCAGGGCAGTACTTGCCCTGCTGCCCAAAAAGGGGGATCTCCGGCTTATTAAGAACTGGCGACCGGTCTCTCTGCTCAGCACGGACTACAAGATTGTAGCTAAAGCCATCTCGCTTAGACTTGGGTCTGTGCTGGCAGAATTGGTTCACCCTGACCAGTCCTATGCGATCCCGGGCCGGACTATCTTTGATAGTATCTTTCTGGTCCGGGATCTATTGCATTATTCTCGCAGGACTGGTCTGTCACTCGCCTTTCTCTCTTTAGATCAAGAGAAGGCGTTTGACAGGGTGGACCATGGTTACCTCATAGCCACTCTGCAAGCGTACGGCTTTGGCCCACAGTTTGTGGGCTTTATAAGAACGCTGTACGCCTCTGCAGAGTGTTTACTTAAAATCAATTGGTCCCTAACAGCACCTTTGGTATTTGGACGAGGGGTGCGTCAAGGATGTCCCTTGTCTGGACAGTTATATGCACTGGCCATTGAGCCTTTCCTCTGCCTACTGAGGAAAAGGCTCACAGGGCTGGTGCTAAAAGATCCAGACATGCGGATTGTCCTTTCAGCTTATGCTGATGATGTGCTCCTCGTGGCCCAGGATCCAGTTGATCTTGAGCTGGCAAAACAGTGCCAGGAGGTATATTCAGCTGCCTCCTCCGCTCAGATCAACTGGTCCAAATGCACAGGCCTTTTAGAGGGTAATTTACAGGTGGACTCTTTGCCTCCCACGTTTCGTGACATCACGTGGGAGGCAGATGTCATTAAATATCTGGGGGTCTACCTGTCCGCTGCGGACGCTTCCGTCCCAGACAACTGGAGGGAGTTAGAGGGCAGTGTCCTCTCTCGTCTGGGACGATGGAGGGGTCTAGCAAAAATGCTTTCCCTTAGGGGGCGGACTCTAGTGGTGAATCAGCTGGTGGCTTCTCAGATCTGGCACCGGCTGATTTGTCTGATTCCGACCCCCGAGTTTGTCACCAATATCCAGAGGAATTTGTTAGATTTCCTCTGGATGGGAAGGCATTGGGTCTCTGCAGGGGTGGCAAGTCTGCCTTTGGTGGAGGGTGGACAGGGAGTAGTTTGTGTGTGCTCCCAGTTGTCCACCTTCCGCCTTCAGTACCTGCAGAGATACCTATATGCAGATCCCGCTCCGCAGTGGTGCGCACTGGCATCCAGCTTTTATCGCCAGTTGCGCAACCTGGGGTATGACCGGCAATTATTTCTGATCAGGCCCGAGGGGTTTGGGAGAGACCTCTCTGTGTTGCCGGCATACTACCAGGAAACCCTCAAGGCCTGGAGCATGGTCTCCGTGACCAGGCAGGGCGTGCCTTTGGGGGATGAAATATTCACAGAGCCCCTGCTATTTAATGCAGCAGTGGGGGCTCCAATGTTACAGTCCCCCAGTATCATCCGCCGCCTTAGTCATGCACGGATGACCCGAGTCGGGGATCTCCTGGAATACGGGCGTTCTGATTGGGTGTCACCCCAGGAGCTTGCGCTCCGTTTGGGATATGTGACGCCCAAAGTCTCAGGGCGCTTGCTCCAGGAGATTAGAGATGCCATCTCCCCCGACTCGCGCACCTTCCTTCGCGGGGCTTTGCAGGCCGGAGTGCCACATGCACCTTTCAACACCCCTTCTCCGGCTGTTTGCATTGGACACAAGCCCCGTGTTTCCCCTCAGGCTCCTCCTGTCCCCAACCTCTCGAGGTTGAGGGACATACCCTCGGCATGCTTTCGCGGCATGCCGAGGAAGAGCTTATATTCTCTCGTGCTCCATACAGTGCACTTCCTTGCCCTCGTGACCCGTCCCGATACCATCTGGAGGCGGGTCCTACCAGCTGACGAGGGCAAGAGGCCCCGGTGGAGGGAACTTTATTCTGATTTAGTTCCACGACCCACCGGGGACTTGAGTTGGAGAGTGCTCCATGGTGCACTGAGCACGGGAGAGTACTTAGCTAAATTCACGGACTCTCCCTCCACTTGTCCATTCTGTGGCAAGGGAGAGTCCGTGTATCATGTTTATTTTAGTTGCGCCAGACTGCAGCCCCTCTTGTCACTCTTGAGGGGCCTCCTCCTGCAGTTCTGGCTGCATTTCTCCCCTCACATTTTTATTTTTGGGCGCCCAGTGTCCCGGGGCAATAAGGCCAGGGACCTCCTCGTCAACCTGCTCCTGGCATTAGCCAAGTTGGCTATATATAAGTCCAGGAAGCAGTGTTTGATAGGGGGGGTTCCCTTGTCACCTGAGGCCATGTTCCGGGTGCTGGTGCGCTCCCGTATCCGGGCAGAGTACCACCTGGCTTTGTCTACTGGGGGAATGGATGAGTTTGTCTCCCAGTGGGCTGTAGATGGTGTGCTCTGCTCGGTATCCCCCCGTCCGGTTTCTTTTTCTTTCAACCTCCTAATATGATTTTTATTTAGTTTACAGAAAATGATTTCTCATGATTTTAAAATACACTGTGCCAAGTTCAACCAATCCAATCTAGTTGGGGTACCAACAGTCCACATTTAAAAAACCCAAACTTTTATTTTCTTAAATCTAAGTGCATTTGCCTGACCGTCAATCAAAGTTCATTTGCTTGACCGCTAACCAGAGTGTGTGTCTTGCTTACAAGTACTGTGCCAAGTTCAACCAATCCAATCTAGTTGGGGTACCAACAGTCCACATTTAAAAAACCCAAACTTTTATTTTCTTAAATCTAAGTACATTTGACTGACCGTCAATCAAAGTTAATTTGCTTGACCGCTACCCATAGTGTATGTCTTGCTTAAAATTACTGTGCCAAGTTCAACCAATCCAATCTATTTGGGGTACCAACAGTCCACATTTAAAAAACCCAAACTTTTATTTTCTTAAATCTAAGTGCATTTGTCTGACCGTCAATCAAAGTTCATTTGCTTGACCGCTACCCATAGTGTGTGTCTTGCTTACAAGTACTGTGCCAAGTTCAACCAATCCAATCTGTTTGGGGTACCAACAGTCCACATTTAAAAAACCCAAACTTTTATTTTCTTAAATCTAAGTGCATTTGCCTGACCGTCAATCAAAGTTCATTTGATTGACCGCCAACCAGAGTGTGTGTTTTGCTTACAAGTACTGTGCCAGGTTCAACCAATCCTATCTAGTTGAGGTACCAACAGTCCACATTTAAAAAACCCAAACTTTTATTTTCTTAAATCTAAGTGCATTTGACTGACCGTCAATCAAAATTCATTTGCTTGACCGCTAGCCAGAGTGTGTGTCTTGCTTACAAGTACTGTGCCAAGTTCAACCAATCCAATCTATTTGGGGTACCAACAGTCCACATTTAAAAAACCCAAACTTTTATTTTCTTAAATCTAAGTGCATTTGCCTGACCGTCAATCAAAGTTCATTTGCTTGACCGCTACCCATAGTGTGTGTCTTGCTTATAAGTACTGTGCCAAGTTCAACCAATCCAATCTAGTTGGGGTACCAACAGTCCACATTTAAAAAACCCAAACTTTTATTTTCTTAAATCTAAGTGCATTTGCCTGACTGTCAATCAAAGTTCATTTGCTTGACCGCTAACCAGAGTGTGTGTCTTGCTTACAAGTACTGTGCCAAGTTCAACCAATCCAATCTAGTTGGGGTACCAACAGTCCACATTTAAAAAACCCAAACTTTTATTTTCTTAAATCTAAGTACATTTGACTGACCGTCAATCAAAGTTAATTTGCTTGACCGCTACCCATAGTGTATGTCTTGCTTAAAAGTACTGTGCCAAGTTCAACCAATCCAATCTATTTGGGGTACCAACAGTCCACATTTAAAAAAAAAAAACTTTTATTTTCTTAAATCTAAGTGCATTTGCCTGACCGTCAATCAAAGTTCATTTGATTGACCGCTAACCAGAGTGTGTGTCTTGCTTACAAGTACTGTGCCAAGTTCAACCAATCCAATCTAGTTGGGGTACCAACAGTCCACATTTAAAAAACCCAAACTTTTATTTTCTTAAATCTAAGTGCATTTGTCTGACCGTCAATCAAAGTTAATTTGCTTGACCGCTACCCATAGTGTGTGTCTTGCTTACAAGTACTGTGCCAAGTTCAACCAATCCAATCTGTTTGGGGTACCAACAGTCCACATTTAAAAAACCCAAACTTTTATTTTCTTAAATCTAAGTGCATTTGCCTGACCGTCAATCAAAGTTCATTTGATTGACCGCTAACCAGAGTGTGTGTTTTGCTTACAAGTACTGTGCCAGGTTCAACCAATCCTATCTAGTTGAGGTACCAACAGTCCACATTTAAAAAACCCAAACTTTTATTTTCTTAAATCTAAATGCATTTGCCTGACCGTCAATCAAAGTTCATTTGCTTGACCGCTACCCATAGTGTGTGTCTTGCTTACAAGTACTGTGCCAAGTTCAACCAATCCAGTCTAGTTGGGGTACCAACAGTCCACATTTAAAAAACCCAAACTTTTATTTTCTTAAATTTAAGTGCATTTGTCTGACCGTCAATCAAAGTTCATTTGCTTGACCGCTAGCCAGAGTGTGTGTCTTACTTACAAGTACTGTGCCAAGAGGTTGTGTGCATGCTTGAGCTCCAAACAAAAGGCTTTTTAGGGTCTTAGTCCCTCAAATACAAGTTTTATTTTAACACCTTTCTGTTTATAAGCACTTTGTGCACGGTGTTGTTCATTTTTGGGAGTTTTTGTGGTGTTTTTCTTAGTTTAATTTAAGTTTTAGTTTTCTGGGAGCCAAGCTCAGCTCTCTATCCCAGGAGAGTGAGCTGTCTCCTGGATACTTTGCCACACCCCTCCCTTAGCACTCCACCTTCACTCCTGGAGCTTTTTTTACTTTGACTTTTTTAAAAAAGTTTTTCAGGTTTTGTTAAAGTTTTGTTTGTTTGGTGTTGGGTTTTATGTTTTGGGGGGAGAGAAGACAAGTAACATCTTTGTAGGCAGTGGGGGGGGGGAAACAATTAGAATTTTTGTTTAAAAGGCTTTTTTAACATCTGACACAGAGACACAGAGGGGTTAAAAAGCCTCTGTGTTCTCTGTGTTGTTGCAATTAGCAACACATTGCAACAGGCCATTAACCTTTCCACTGCCAAGCATCTCTCTCTCTCCCTTAGTTTTGTCTTTTTGTTTCTTTTTCACTTATATATTTTTAAAAAGAAAACAATAGAAAATCATAAAACAAAAAATAAAAATAAATAAAACAAATAATCTAAAAAAAAAAAGGGGTCTAAACATGAGGGATAAGACCACTAAGAAGCCTCAGGGGTCAAAAGGGGGAATAATGGCCCCTGAAAATCCTAGCTGCAGCACTGCACAGCATAGGCCCCAGGCAGATAAGGCAGCCCCAGCTCCTGGTGGTTCTGCCAGCAGACCTACCCCTGTGGCTAATACCTGGTCACAGGTGGTTTCTGCTGGCCCCAGTAATACCACCGCTGGGGCTGAGGGGCAGATCACCAGGAAGCATGGGGTTAAATGTCAGATGTCTGGGGTCTACAGCATTGATATCTATCTGCGTGCTGCAGCTAATGTCATCAGCCCCTCTGTTATAGTAGCAGCCAGCAAAATGTACGGGAAAGCAGTTTTCTTTACCCGTACTCTTGCTGCTGCTCACATTCTTATACAGAGAGGCATCACAGTGGGGGGATTATATGTCCCAATAGAACCCCTGGAAGGGTTGGGCACAAAAGTAACACTCTCTAATGTGCCCCCCTTCCTACCAGACTCCCTCCTGCGCCCCCACCTGCTAACCCTAGGGGAAGTAAAAACACCATTTATTAAAATTCCCCTGGGGTGCAGAGAGAGAGCACTTCATCATGTGCTCTCTTTCAAGAGGCAGGTACAAATGTGCCTGCCTCAGGGCGCAGAAAACATAGAGGGGTCTTTTGGGGTTCCATTTGAGGGGGTGCTCTACAGGATTTTTTACAGCACTACGGAGGTGCAGTGCTACCATTGCAAGGGGTTGGGGCATACACATAGGAATTGTCCTAATGTAAAGCATCATGCCCCAGCCCCAGCAAATGGCACCTCCGTCAGTACAGCACCCATCCCCGCTGAGCCCATAACAGCGGGGACCTCAAGGGTCATAGCCCCCCCACAGAGCTCAGGCAAGGAGGCCGTTCCTCAAGCCACCACCACGGCCTCCAAACCCCCTTCTTCCCCAAAAAAGCCATCTGTGTCTGTGGTCTCTAGCAAGACTGCAGACACGGGGAAAAAGGGGAAGAATGTCACCGGTCCTCCCAGTGTCACAGCTGCATCTCCCAAGTCCCAATCTGCCCCCACCATAATTACATCAGTTAGTGTGGGGGCACAGTGTAAGCAGAGGGATAATAAGCCCTCTGCAGGGGAGGCAGCTAGTGGCAGCTCCTCTTCCAGGAGTGACGTCCCCAGGAAGAGGAAGCATAAAACCAACAGGGAGGTTGCTGATAAGTGGGAAGTGCTCTATAGTGGAGCACCTCCCTCTAAAAGCAAGAAGAGGAACAAAACATCTCCTCCTCATCCGGTGACATTGTCTGGCCCGGTTATTAAGCTCAGCCAGCCGGTGCCAGACCACACATCTCTCTCTCCAGACCCTATAGGGGTTAATGTGGAAAAGGGTCTGGAGGAAATGCAGGGGCAAGAGGGTCTCCCAAGTGAGGCAGGGGTAGACAAGAAAGATCAGGTTCTGCCTCTGGCCTTTGAGGGGGGTCCCAACAAAGCCCCTGCTGAATGGGTAGTCAGTGTCCCTGAGGTGCTGAGCTTCAAGGGCACCAGTCAGTCTCCTCCAGTGTCACTCTCTAGTGACATACCTCGGGCTTTGTTAGAGCCCCAGGCCGAGTCACTACTGGAGGGGGGGAGTATAGGCATGACCCCCATTCAGGACCCCATGTATTTGTCTGTCAGGGGGGATGTGTTACAAGGGGAAGTGGAAATGGGGGAGGGTGATAAAACAGGTTTTCCTGTTAACATCATGGGAGAGCCTGTCTACCCTCCTCAGCCGTCCACTGACCCTAACATCGGTGCCATCCAAGCTGAGCAAGCAGCGGTGGAACTGGCAGAGGAGGCATATAAAGCCTCCAAGGCTTCCATTAAGGAAGCCATGCCAGCCACTGCTGTCCAGCCAGCTACCCCTGAATGCACTCCTGAAGCTACAGGGGTGCAGCAGCAATCCAAGGGTCCATTATTTACCTTGAAGGGTGCTAAAGAGACTCCTTCTGTACCATCTAAGAGGGGGTCCCTGAGAATAAAGCTGAGGAAACTGACTCCAGCCGGGGAGGATGGAGTAAAAGCCCTCAGCCAAGAGGTGCCCAGGGGTGACCCACTAGAAGGAACATCAGATTCTGGGTGGGTTATCCCTGTCAAGGAAATAGATCTATTCCTTGAGAGCACCCTTCATGGACAAAAGAAAAGGAAGGTGCGGCTGGCCTTGGAGAGGTGGAAGAATATGTCGTTTATTCTCCACTCTCTCCAGCAATATCTAGTGGTCAGCACTAGGGCCAAGAATTCTGGGACTGCGGAGCATCTCCGCGTCCGGAAATTCTATAAAATGTGCGTGTCCTATCAGCAGTCTCAAGGGTCTGAGGAACGCACAATTCCTGACACGCAGTAATGGCTTTGCACATCAGCACGCTAAATACCAATGGCTGTCAAGACAGTTTCCGCAGGTTCCAGGTACTCTCCTATTTATATCAGGGAGGGTACTCTGTGAGCTTCCTGCAGGAAACTCACACCACTCCAGAGGCTGAGGCCTCGTGGCAACTGGAGTGGAGAGGCAGGGTCTTCTTCAGCCACTTCACATCGGCGTCATGTGGAGTGGTGACCCTGTTCTCAGAGTCTTTTCAGCCAGAGCTGCTGCTTGTGAAAGCTGTTATCCCAGGCCGTCTAATCCACCTCCGGGTCCGAGAGCAGGGTAGCATCATTAACCTAGTTAATATATATGCCCCTGCTGGAGGGCTCGAGAGAGTGAGGTTCCTCGCCAGACTGTCCCAGTTTTTGGAGACGGTTGACGCAGATGAGTGTTTGGTACTCGGGGGTGATTTCAACTGCACCCTCGACGCTCTGGACCGGAATAGTCCAGAGCCGTACCCGCCTTCTGCATCAGCCCTGCGGGAGATCATCGCCCGCTTCTCCCTGGAGGACATCTGGCGAGAGCAGAACCCAGGGGCATCAGACGGTTTCACCTACGTCAGGGTGAG